>JANXHW010000001.1:139790859-140990859 GCA_026170595.1 Plestiodon gilberti rubricaudatus | reverse complement strand
TAAAGTATGACTCTCTCCAAAAGAGAGATGATGTTTTTGTGACCCGGGAACACACTGTTAAAGCCCTTGAGCTAAAGAAAATCACCACGATCAGATTTCCACACCTGCAAACACATCCAAGACATGCAGCTGAACAATTCTGATTTGGCCCAGTAGAGGGCAGTAGTAACATAATGGAAAACAGCCATTAATTCATTCCTTGACTTTTATCCCTGAGACAGTTGATTCCAATGATATGTCAACAATCAACTAATGCAACACCCCATCCCCACCCTGCAAAAGGCCCACACACCTTCTCATACAAGCAACATACTTGTGTAAGCAGTGAAATGCTGAAGTACTGTACTTGTGTGAGACTGCCATGCACACAATCCACTCACACGACTCCCATCACACAAACAAAAAAACACACATCCAATCTCGCAAAGCAGAATGCTGGAATAGTGAGAACTTGTGTGATGTTCAGTTCCAACACTGCACTGCTCACACAAGTGAACCAGTTATTTTGCGGGGTGCAAGTCTGCTACTGATACATCCTTAAGACTGTCTCTCAATATCTAATTGGATCACATATCACGAGATGCGAGTCTTGTAGATCTAGTGTCGGGATGATCCAAAGTCAGTTTTTCAAACTGGCATATACACTATGTGGTTCTTGCTTACTTTGTTGCTAGGATCATCTTTTTTCTTGCCGTCTGTTCCTTCTGTTCCATGTGCTGCCTGGCAAGATGTTCCCCAACCGCCTTGGCTGGGAATTCTGTTTCACAGGTATAGCCAAAATCCCTCGCCAGATGTAAAGCTTCTCCTGTGAGCAGACAAAAGCATTTGGGTCATTTTAGATGTAACACTGGGGCTGTATTTTACTCAGGATGGACCAGAGTGGCCTGAATGGACCATTTTCCATAGATCAGTAGTTCCCAGTCGGTGAGGTGAACCTTCCTAGGTTGAGCAGGGGCTCCCAGAATTCCTCCTAAAGAAGACCTTTTGGATCCCCTAGTCTCTGTGTCCAGATCAGTGCAATACAGATAGACCGTGTGCCCCAGGGATGTGGATCAAGTCTCTGACTCCAAATCCCGAGTCAAGTCCCGAGTCTCTGGGTCCCTCAAGTCAAGTACCAAGTCTTTGCCCTCAAGTCCTGAGGCTTTGTTTGTGAGTTGCGAGTCCCTATCTATCTGATGGGGAAAACAGGTTTGTTTTCATCACACCTGAATAAAATTCATCACACCTAAATAAAATTCGACGTCATAAAAGGCTCCAAGTCTCGAGTCTTTCTAGTCTTCTACAAACACCGAGTCAAGTCCGAGTCATAGACGCAACTTGAGTCCGACTCGAGTCCAAGTCAGTAGACTCGAGTCTACATCACTGGTGTGCCCTCATAACTTTGATCACATTCTCCCAATCATCAGTGATCATGACCCTGGAGAAACCCTTAATTTCTAGAGGTCATCTACCTCAGACTGTACAGCATGCCACAGGACTGCTTTTTCTATTTCATTTATTTTCTTGTGTTATCCCAAAATGATAAAATTCATGGTGACTGATTTTCATTCCCGTTGAGTTTCATTCCTGTTGAAACTATATATGACAATAGGGTGCTAAGCCTATAGGAATATCTTGTCCAAAATTATCCAAATGAGGGTGAGGTGTGAATTCAGGACTGCCATGAACTAAAGCTACTCAGACTGCAATCCTATACACACTTTCCTGGGAGCAAGCTCCATTGAAATCAATAGGGCTTACTTCTCCATAGATACATAGCCAGGATGGCGTAGTGGTTCTAGTGATGGACTCAGACCTGGAAGATCCAGGTTCAAATCTCCACTCAGCCATGAAGTTTCCTGGGTGACCTTAGGCCAGTCACTATCTCTTAGCCTCACCTACCTCACAGGGTTGTTGTGAGGACAAAAGGAGGGAAGGAACCATGTATACCACCCTGATCTCCTTGGAGGAAGGGTGGTATAAAAAATGTGAAATGTGAAATAGGATTGTGCTGTAGGGTCTGCAGAGCCACACTAGTTCTTGCAGACAAACGTATCCTATGGTAACTTTATTTTCTGGGCCATGTATCAGAGAAGCTAAATTTTGCAAAATGCAGTAGGGAATTATTTTCTGGTGTGAAAGATAAAGATTTCTGGTGTGAACTGTAAAGATTTCATGTTCTTTTCTTTTCTTTCTGTCTTTTTTAAAAGATCAGCTACAGCGTTCAGCGAGGGGAAACTTTATGTTTGTAGATCTTCAAATGATTTGGGCAAATATTCACATGGCTAATTCTCAAGTTGCTCAGAGACAACAAGGGAAGGGCCAGTGGTACAATGGACTGAGTGCGAGTTCTGGTGCTAGGAGACTCAGCTTCAGTTCCCTGCTCAGTGTGAAGCTCACTAGGTGGCCGTGGGCATCACTGCCTCTTAGCCTAACCGTACTACCTCTAAGGAATATTGTGATGCTACTCAAGATAAGGATTAGACAGTATACTGTACACAAAACTTGCTAGAAGAATGACAGCCTTGCTTATAACAGGTGACTAGCAAGCTCTTTCGTGGCAAACAAAAAAACTGTCATGCATACTCAGTGGGCCAGCTTCTCCACGTGTAACATGACGATCATCTTTGATTAACTAACCCCAGATCTTGCTGTGCAATTGTCAAGTCTACAGTAAGGGCTGATACTTCATGTAACATTTCCTGAAGTGAGTTGGTGGCTTGATCATTTCACAGATGGAATGGAAGGAAGGGGAGAGTCACAGCAGGATGAGAGCATGTTTGCTCTGTTTCCCTCATTCTCAATGGAAGCTGCTTCCCCAGACCAAGAGATATTCAAAGGAAATGTGAAACTGACAAAACCAGTTCACATACATTCTGTGAAAGTCTGACAAGCAAGCTAGTTTGAACATTGAAAGAGATTATGAGAGGACATGCACATGTGTGCGTGTGCGCATGCACACACACAAATGTGTATACCACAGGCAGTGACAACTCTATGATTATAGTTCCCTCCAAGTCTCTAAACTAATAATAATAATAATAATATAATATACAGTATTTATATACCGCCTTTCTTGGTCATTGGATTTCTCCTCTGACTTTAATCCAATAAACTAACAATAATAGTTCATCTTATTTATACAGTATTCCACCTTTCTTCCATGATGGAACTGAAGGCAGCATGCGAACAGTACCCAAACAGTTTTCCATCCAGGCAGTAACTAAACCCAGAATTACTTAGCTTCAGCAAAACTGTTGTCACATGACCTGGTGTCTGTATATGTGTGTGTGTACACATGCATGTATACACATTCGTGTATGCAGGGACTCATGATGCCTACATACCCACCATTTCTTCCCCAGTTCCGAATACCCACTTGCTATGCATGTGCAGCGATGTCCACCTCATCTGCCTATTTTCTTTTCCATCCTTACTAACTGTACAGTTTAATTAACAGTGAGGTCCTAAATGAGCAACCAAGGAGACAGCAGATAGGAGCCGAGACCGGGTCGCATGGACTGCACTGGTCTGGTGCAAAGCAAAGCAAATTCCCTGACTGCCCTTTCTCACACAGCATTGACGGGACGTACTATATGGAATGGCTTTCTAAGGAGATGAGCATCACACTAATGATGATGCAGTTAAGTATCCCTCAGTATTTGTGTGATGCACAGTGCAATCCTGCATCAAGGTCCACGGGAGGCCCATAGGGCTGCCCACAGGATCATATGCCCTTTCCAGGCCGTGCTGGCATGACCTGGGGTCTCCGTCCCCTTCCCCCAGTGTAGGGTTGGAAGGCCCTGATGGGCCTCCTTGGATGTAATGTGCTCTACATGAGGCTGCCTTTGAAGACCACGCAGAAACTTCAACTTGCAGACTGTTCAGAAACTTCAACTTGCGCAGACTGTGACTGCACAAGTGCTAACTGGGGCCAAGTGGTTTGACTCAATCACAGCACTGTTGTATCAGCTTCATCAGCTGCTGGCTTATTCCCAGGTGTGAGTCAAGGTGTTGGTTACCACCTTTAAGGGAATAGCTTAGGGCCAGGGTACTTGAAGGACAGCCTCCCCTCCATATGAAGAGGCCCATCCAGGGACATCACTGTGTGTGTGTGGGGGGGACTGCCCTAGGTGTCACCTCAGGGAGGGGTGACACCAAAATGACTTTCTATTCTATTTCTTACCAGTGGTGTGAAAACACACCACTGGTAGAAAATAGGCTTTAAATTTTTTCCAATCCCCACCGCGACTCACACGGGGATTGCATTTCCCAGGAGGCCTCCACATCATGTGGTCTGGTATAGGAAGAGGTCTATGGGGGGGAGGACCATGAGATCTCACCTTAGGTGTCAGCAACTCTAGTGATACCCCTCGGATACCCCTGAGTTCAACTGGAAAAATGCAATAGTCCATTAGGATGGGGAAAGGTGAGCTATAGAGTTTTTAAATAAATGTATTTATGATAAGTATTTAAATCCTGCCTTTCCAGGATTCAAAATGCTCTGGGAATGCTCTGTGGTCGAAGTTAAAATACCAGAATCATGTATACGGTGAATTAATTTTGCAGATAATGTGCTCTTTTTATTTTCCCTCAGTTGGAGGACTGAGCGCATTGTTATTTGCAACAATGGTCAGCAAAAAATGGCTCTCTTTTGTTTGCTTAATAAGGGCAGTCCTCCTCACACACACACTTCCACCACCCTTTCCCGGTTATCTAGCCTTTGTCTTCACGTTCTCCATCCCATATCCTGGGAGTGAAAGAACAAAGCTTCTCTCCCCACTCTCACTTCCATGCTCCTAAAGGTAAGACTGTAGGAATGCTGAACATGATGCATGTAAAGCCAAGGAGAAGGTGGTGGCCAGATAAGCTTTCTCCTAGGAGACCTGCTTTTGGCTTTCACTCTAGGTAGGAGCAACCCTCCATCTTAGGTAAGCCCTGGAGAGCCTTATGCTGCTCCTTGCACCTGCTGGCAGAAGCCTGTCAAGGTACACACGCCTGGTCCCTCCAGTGGGGCCTTCCAGAGCTCTCTGCCTCAGCAACTGTCCTTTTCAATCATGCAACCCTTCCTGGTCAATTGTCAAACAATACAGGAAAGTCGTGCTTGTGCAGCATCAGCTCGAGCTGCAAACAAGGCCTGTGTCCCAGATCGGACAGGAAACAATAAACAATGCACTGCGTTTGGCCTCCAAGTCGGCAAGTGTACAGGGTACTCTCTGAACAGAGAGCTATGCTTGTATTTCAGTGCGGCTGTCAACAGAGAATAAGCTGTGGTACAGCCCTAAATGTTTAAGTGTGACACACCACACAAGGCTATAGCCTCGCCCACATAGACATAGCCCACCAGTGGTTCCCAAAGTGAGAGGCGCGGCTCACCGGAGTACCATGGAATCCTCTCGGAAAACAGGGCAATGCCAATTGGCAGACATCCACATAATGTAATGGCCGCCAATGGTCAAGGGAGTTGCAGGTCAAAAATGTTTGGGAAACTCTGGCCATATAGCCCATGAAAACTGTAACCACAAAAAAATTACGGTAACTTTAAATGTCTTCATAAGTGTGTCTTTGTCTCCTGCCACCTATTTCTATTTTGAAAGATATCATATTTCATTTAGGTTGCAATCCCATGCATACTTACCTGGAAGTAAGCTGCCAATGAATATAGTAGGGCTTACATCAGAGTAGACATGCATAGGTTTGCACTGTTATGCTACAATCTACACGTGATTACCTGGGAGCAGGGCTGGCCCTAACCCTCCCGACACTTTAGGCAGCATGCCAAATGCTGCCCCCACCTTACCTGATGATGTGCCAGCCAGCCTCTGCTCCTCCCACTCTCCAATGTTCTAGCTCAGCACTCCCTTCCCCTCTATATTTCCTCTCTGTCCCCTTTTCCTTTTCCAATCCAGAGAATAGAAGGAGGAGGAGCAAAGGAGGTAACTAAGCAGACAGGGATGGGTGCTCCCCACCAATCTGCTGCCTGAGGCAACCACTTCAGTTGGCCTCATGGATGGGTCAGCCCTGCTTGGGAGAAAGTCCTATTGAACTCAGTGGGGATTACTTGTGAATAGACATGGGCTTACACTGCTAAAGAACTAGCTCATTTCATTTCAAACAATTTTAAAACAGATTTTAAATTGCCCAGATATAAACATAAATGGTATGTTACAATGCTAAGGTAGAAGTAAGTCTCACTGGGTAAGGGTTCATGAGAACTTCATCCCAGGCAAATGGAGTGTGCATAGGATTGTCGTCTTATTGTAATATGAACTATATACTGTCTCTCAGGTAGCCCTTTGGTAAGATGTTGACACAATGAGACTTATAGCGCAATCCGACTTAACTTTTGTGCCGGTGAAACCAGCAGCGCAGCAAGAATGGGAGGCCCTAGAACAGAAAAGGGATTCAAATTCCCTCCAAAAGAGGAATTCAAAGGGGATTTGAATCCCTTTTTCATTCTGGGGTCTCCCGTTCTTGCTGCACCGCTGGTTATACCGGCACAAATGTTAAGTCGGATTTGTGCTGTTACTTCCTTCCTTTGCCACTAGGCACATTTCTCAGTTCACCTCTTGTTGAGCCTGATGCTTCCTGTCAGCTAAAGTCCTTTTGAAAAAAGTTTCAGCGGCAACCCCTGAGTGCTTCTGCTGATTATGTCACTACTTCTGCTACAGGAGAAGTCCTGGAATTCCGCTCCTGTTCACTCCCCATTAATTATACCCTGAATATAAGCCTGACAGTCCTTTATACTGCAATACATTATTGGGCCAGCTATCTTCCTGATATTATATCTACTGTGATTACATACTCTGGCAATTGCTCATCAAAACACAAGCCTAAGCATCTTTTGAAATAATACATAGGGCTTTTGTAGTTATATACATGAAAAAATACGTATTTTTTGTAGTTAATTAAAGAATGTTCATGTAATCGATTAACTCATTTATTTAAATAATCTTGCACATTACTAAACCATTGATAAGGGTACCTTTTCAAGATACTGAAAACAATGCAAAAGTAATTACAATTTCATACACAAAGGCTAACTCCCATTCAAAAAAGGAAATATCGTCTTTAATATTTTGGGGGGGGAGTTTTCCCCCCTTGTACCACAACATACCAAAAAAAAAAAAAATCCCAGAAATAAACAGGTGCAAAACATTTCATCATCTCTCCACCAATTAAAATTGGCCCTTATTGATTAATCAGTTAAAGCTTTACCTGAGTAATCCACTGACCAGTTAGAGTTTGCCACCTCATAAACCCTTTTTGGGGAGACTGAGATTGCAACACTATACACACTTACTTGGGAGTAAATCCCACTGAACTCAATGGGAATTACTTCTGAGTAGACATATAGAGCCTGAGGCTTATGCTGTGAGAGTAACATGGCAGACATGTGAGGGTTTACTGCCCTACCGGAATGGAGGATTAGAAATTAATAAACAAATGTGCAATGGCTAACTTGCCCATCTCAACCTATAAATTATTTTGTTTCACTGTAGCGTAATGGGATTTTAATGGGAAAACCTGGGTACAAATTCATACTCAGACAGGCAATTGCATTGGTTGCTGTTTGCTATCTCTCAGCCGCTGGCCAAATTACACTACTATTACACCAGTGGAAGGTTACACAGGATTGCACTGTGAGTTTTGTTGGGAATTGTCAAGAAACTAGTAAACTAGATGTTCATTTTTTTGGGGGGGAGGTGAAACTCCATTTTGACAGGCCAGGAACCATTTTGAGCAGCTGGAAAATTGCTGAGTCATGCTGCACTGAGAGAAAGGGCTTATCAGTGGGAACACCAGGCAGGCTGGTCACCTGTGTATCTCTGCTGATAGTTTTTTTTTCAAGATTGAGAAGAAGAGCTGAGCGCTAGGTAATTTAAAAGGGGGCTACTACAGCTGAGATTTTCCAGTTGGGAGAGGATGAGTGAGGTTGCATCAGCCCGTGACATCATTGTTCAGGGATCCTGGGCTCTGGATTGGCCAGGACAGGGTGGCAAGGTAGCCTCTTCTTCAGGTATGTAACTCGGTCGCTAACAGCTAAACTCTATCAGAGCCTTTTGTCCTTTCATATTTCTACATGTCCTCCTACGTGGAGGGGGACTTGGGGGAGGTTCAGAACTCTTTTTTTTTTTTTTGCTGTGAAATTTACTCTAATTTCAAGGAAGTTTCTCTTTTGTATCAGATTGGTATACGGTATAACATGAACTTAAAGCCCTTGAACAAAAACAAAGTACTAAGAAAGATTATGACTTCATGGTATTACAGGTCTTACCTTCTACCAAGGATGTTAGGAGAGTGACGTTTGCTGCTTTCCTTCTTCCTGCAGGTAGGTTGAGGCCCAGTCTGTCCAACTTTTCTCTCAAGCAACGTCCCCCATTCTTGGATTTTGCTCTGTCAGATGGCCGGGGGGGGGGGGAGGGGAAACAAAACTTTATTCTTTCTGATTTTAACGCATTACCTCAAATGTTCACCAAAGACTTTCTGTTATCAGTTTGCAGCTAAGGGGGACTACTTAACAGGAGTTGAAAGGAACTCTCAGAAACTAGAGCTGAAAAAGGAGACTGGTGAAGTTGGTAAGCAAAGAGCTACCATCGGAGATTCTAGGCATTCTGACTTATAGTCAGAATCAGAATGGACTGTAGAACAAAATAAAGTCCTCCACCAATAGCCACCTTTCTCTTCTGGGCCTGTGTTTCAGAAATAACTTTCTGAACAATTGCCACTCAGATCTTCATGCAGGAAGCTTCCTGCAATGTTAATTTCATTTGGATGAAGGAAGGGTTGCCAATAAGCACATGAACACAATTCATACAGTGTTCAAAAGGCATTGTTTGATGAATCAATTTTAAGTGGTTACATCAGTTACAGTTGGTTGGATCTTTCCTTGGAGTCAATCATATTTGTCAAACAAGCATCTCTCAGGAAGCTATCACATAATCGGACTTCAGTTTTGAAGATGCAGCGCAAAGACCAAACACAATTCTTCAAATATATACGGTATTTTTAGTTTATTTGTATTTTATATTCTGTTTTGTGATTGTGTTTTGAGCTGTTGTGAGCCACCCTGAGTTCTCATACTGATTGCATGTAAATGATGGTGATAAATATATACATGAATACGCCTATGCTTGGTTCAGCCTCTCCAGCTGCCAATAAACAGACATATTTCACTGGAATATTCAAGGCAGGTAGAAGAATTGGAAACTGAATGGAATGTGGTTTGTATTCCATGTGTTCTTCCATCTAAAGTGAATTTGACGGGACACAGAGTTCATTTTTGAAACTCCAACATTTTTGAAACTCAATTCATTTTATTTTCTTTTTTAATTGCTTTACCTTTTTTTCAGTGCCACCTGTATCAACAGTGGCAGGAACTGCCTGCAGGGTTGCCAGCTGGTGGGTACCAGCTTGAATTCCCATAACTTTCCTGGGATTCAGATTTACAGTCCAATCCTAACTACATCCCCCCTGCCGATGCAGCCGTGCCAGTGGAGTGCACGCTGCATCCACAGGTGGGGCAGTCGCGGAGGTAAGCCTCCAGTGGGTCTCCTCAGGTCTACGGAGGAGATGCATGGCTTTACTTGCATAATGTTCAGTATTCCTACAGTCTTAGCTTTAGGAGCAAGGAAGTGAGAGTGGGGATCAGAGCTATTTTGCTGGCGCAGAACTGAGGAGAGGGAACGGGGAAGGAACAGGGTTAGGATACCAATGCATGTGAGTGTTGCCGGTAACCACCTCCTCCTTCCCCTGTTCCACCTCCCATCTGCCCAGACACTTCCCTGTTCCTCCCACTGACAATTTACCAGTCCTGGCAGTGGGAGGCCTCTCCATCAGTATGTGCATGTGGCTACCAGCCATGCATTCTGGTGGCCTTGTCATGTTTGCCACTGCTGTGGCACTTCCGCCAGCACAGCACACATATTCTGCTGGCCAAAAGCCTGGTTAGTATTGGGCTGTTAGTGTTCCTCATAAGCTGCACAGCCCAAACTGAGCTCCACTCTGCTCGGAGCTCGGTGACCCAGAACTTGGCGATGACCTATGATGACATCATCACTAATTGTCCAGAGTCGCTGCTGTAGAAGGGCTCCGCACAGCAATGGGAAAAGTAAATGGAAACACTGGATGTTGTGTCATCTTGAGGCAGTGTGGGGGGAAATGCCTGCCACCATGAAAAAAATGACTTAACAGAAGAACTAACAAAAAGCAACTTCACCATGAAACAATCAGGAAGCAGTTTCTAGAAGAGCAGCCATTTTTCTGCCCCTGACCACCGTCTCCATTTCTCATGAAAGTGTATGAGATAGATGTCATAGGGCGCAATCCAAACCTACTTAGGCCGCCATTGTAACCAGCGGCCGAGCGAAAACGGGAGGCCCCAAAATGGAAAGGGGATTCAAATTCCCTTTGAATTCCCCTTTTGGAGAGGATTTGAATCCCCTTTCCATTCTGGGGTCTCCCATTTTCACTGAGCCACTGATTACACCGGCGGCCTAAGTAGGTTTGGATTGCGCCCATAGTCACATTTCACCTTAGCTGCAAAAATGCATAAGGAATGACTTTCACACCTTATCCTAGCTGAACAAAAGCAATGAAATGTCTCCTCCAGTCCCCATCAGATATATTCTCACATACAATTGCCCTTCAGTTTGTCTTACCTTCTCAAAATGCCTCCCAAGAGAGAGGCATTGAGGCATTCTGGTGGAGACAAGCGCCTCTTCACCTCTGCAATAGTCACTTTGTATTTAGAAGTAGAGCTGAGTAGAGACAAACGGCCAGGAACTGAGCAAAAGAGATCCGTAGGATTAACTACACATGTACCACCTTAAAAAGGGGGAGAAAGAAAGAAAAATCATACATTGAAGAAAGTCAAGTGCTTCAGACGGAAACATTCTTGGAATATGGATGAGGGAGTGTTTCTGTCTTCCCCAGTTTTGTCCCTTTGAAAATCACAGTTAAATTGCTGGTCTTGCTGGCGAAGAAAAAATTATCTACCAAACATTGAAATTAAGAGGAAATCTTGTTTTAACGTGTTGAAAATAGTCATATACGATGGGCTGTTTGCCACCAAAGATGATGCAAAGGGGATACAGGTTGAGTATCCCTTATCCAGAGTGCTTGGGATGGGACGTAGTCTGGATTTCGGATTTGTCTGGATTTTGGAATATTTGCATAAATATAATGAGACATCTTGGGGATGGGATCCAGGTCTAAACACAACATTCATTTATGTCTCATATATACCTTGTACACATAGCCTGAAGGTGATTTTATGCAATATTTTTAATAATTTTGTGGCCCAGCATGCCTTGTGCTATGCCAGCCAGGTGCTGGAAAAAGTTTTTTAAAACTCATAGCCCCCCAAATATCTGGATTTCGGATGTCTGGATAAGGGGTAACCAACCTGTATTTCATTTATTATTACTGCATTACGTATCAGCAAGAGTTATGCGCTGCTTGTTGTGCTCTCTTTCTTAAATGTTGGTTTTGGAGGACTTTTTAAAGACCCTAACAAATTAAGCCTGAGAAAGGACATCCAATGATGTCATTTTCAAGTGTTAAAAAAGGCACACATTTGTTGTCAAAAGATGTGAAAACATGAAAAATTATAATGGATGTATTAATTGTTGAAGCCAGGTATAGGCGCATTATGGCACATGCAGCATCTAGATCCAGGTGTCACTTCTACTGACCCCTTCTGCACTCCTCAGTGGCAATGGAAAGAGTAGAGCACAAGTCTCATGCACTGGTTTTGATCTGGCACTGGCACCACTCACTGAGCAATTTCAATAATGAAATTATGGCAATGAACCCAAACGGGAATGTGAGAGTCTCACACCCTTCCCATCGAGAAATAAGAGGTGTGCCCAGTGGCTGCATGAGAAGTGATTTGGATGCTGCTTCTGGACCTGCTAGCACTGCTCTTTGGGGAGGAGGGACCAGGCTGGCTGGTCCAGCAACAGACATTACTTTGGTGTTTCTCCCTTCAGGAAATGGGAGGTTGCTCTGGAACCCCCTGCAATGAGGTCTGATGGGCTCTCCTATTTGCTGATGGAAGGGATACCTGGTAGCAACAGAGAAAACAGTGCATAACTCTTTCTTGCTCCTTTTGGCCCCACCAGTGGTACATTTTTCACCCTGCAGGAGCTGATCTCTCTCTCTCTCTGGTTAAGCCTCAAGTAGGTTTGATTGATTGATTGATTGATTAACCATTTGATTGATTGATTTGTGCGGAGGCTCTGGCTCTTGAAGGATTGTTCAGTAGGATCATGCAGTGGTGGCTATCCTTCCCTCTCTCAGCATAACACTGTTGTATCGCAGAAGGCTAATGAAGCTTCTAAGTCAGGATGCGGTATGTGTATTGGGGGGGGGATTATGGTGCCCTCTAGCCTCTTTTCTGAAATCCGAT
This sequence comes from Plestiodon gilberti rubricaudatus, assembly GCA_026170595.1. Taxonomy (NCBI): domain Eukaryota; kingdom Metazoa; phylum Chordata; class Lepidosauria; order Squamata; family Scincidae; genus Plestiodon; species Plestiodon gilberti. Next base: position 140,978,468 of record JANXHW010000001.1, on the reverse strand, counting down.
GGCCTGCAGAGTCTGTGAATTCTCTGACCACTCAAGTAGCTAAAGGCCCGGAATGATGGTGCCAAAGTCGCTCCATTGTTCTGTGGGCCAGGGCAGACAACAGAGGTCACACACGGATGACAGCAGCCAGCTGAACTTCCTCCATCCTGCACTGCTGCCAGAAAGTCAATGGGAGGCAGAACAGGGGAGGATTGTGGGCAGTTTGGAGTGGGCTGAGCCAGGGGCGGTTTGCAGTGGGAGGGGAAGGATCTCGGTGGCAGTGGTGCACACCAAGATCCTGTCCCCCTTTCCCTGGCCCAACATGCCCCTTGTCTCTCCCCAGACTTGCACCAGCTAACAAGCTGGTGTAGGTCAGAGCCGACATGACCCATTGCAGGTCAGGCGGGTTGTGGTGAGGGAAGTAAAAATATTACTTTTTTAAGAGATTACCTCTCCCAGGCCGACTGGTTTCCCCTCCCCCCCGGCCCACAATAGCATGCAGCGTGCACTCTGTTGTTGGCAGAGTGGCAGGGGATATGGGCTGGCAGGGGATAGTATTGGGCCAAAAGTTTTGTAAATTCTGGCACCCACATGCACCAGCGATTCTGAACAATAAAGAGGGATTCCTGGGAAGTAAGTTCATGCTTTGTGTGAACCAATGCATAGACCTGGCACCACTAAACTGCCTTGATTGTACCCCTTCAGATAACAAAGGGGGGACTTATGCAATTGAATGCTTGGTCATATAAAATATTCCCTGCAAAATTAGATGTCAGGGAGAAATGTTCTAGCACAGGGGTTCTCAGCCTTTGGAGGCTCGGGTACCCCCTATCATGGTCCAATTTTCTGAAGTATCCCCTGCTAATTAACTGGATTAATCAATTAGGTAATTAATTGTTAAGTAAAAAGTACTAAAACAATTTTAAATGTGAAAAATGTCTTATTTAACTGAGTGAGTGAGTGAGTGAGTGAGTGAGTGAGTGAGTGAGTGAGTGAGTGAGTGAGTGAGATGCAAGGATCTCTTTTCTCCAAGTCACACTTCCCAAAATCAGCTCTCCCCTCCCCCACCCCACCAAAGTACATTTTCCAAAGTACAAAAATAAGCCCAAATCCAAAATCAAAGAGACAGAAGGGCTTAGAAAATAATTAAAATTTAAAATCCATGTTTTTAAATTTTTTAAACTTAATTAGCTGCTGATGGGGCAGATAAGGGGCAGGGCTTGGCCTACCCCCAGCAAGAGGTCCGTGTACCCCTAGGGCTATCTGTACCACAGGTTGAGAACCCCTGTTCTAGCATTCTTTGTGTATATTTTCACTCACTCCTAGAAAGCATTAAAAATGTAATCCTTCACCCACAATCTGAACTGGAACCATCTTACCACTTGATCTGCTGTTGGGGTATATAAGTTTTACAACAGTATAAACTGGTGAAGGAGATGGAAAATATTTATTTGTATTCTGTATTCATCCACATACAAGGGTGATTAATTCAGATTAATTCAAGTGCTATTTATATCAAAACGTTACAAAGTGTACCAGGGAAGGCCGGTGAGAACCAAGGTCCCTACAATTTCAATCTACACTACAATGTTTCTATCATGCCAACTCTACCTCCTTACCATATTTATAGCAGTAACTATTGTTTGAAGCAGAGTTCATAGCTAGCCTTTGCCATGAATTTGCACAAAGAAAGCCACACAGTTTTATTCTCAAGACAAGAAACTAATTACATTATGTTCCCACAGGCTGTCGAATTATTTTGTAAATGTTGCAGCTTATGAGGTATCATGCAATTGTCTATTTATAGTCAGTCAGTCTACCTTTATTGGCATCAATAAATAAATACACAAAATAAAATGTCTTTTTATACATCTTTTAGTATTTTAAATTTATCATTTCTATATCTACACCTAGAATATTCAAATATGGTAAGTAATCATCATTTTTCTATGTAAAAGCTAGCTTCTGATATTTCTTTCTAAGATGATGTGACAAAGAAACAGAAACCAGGATGGAGGTTATACAGATTCCACATTTATGGTTTGGTTTCCAGTGGCTGGAGACAGTGGTGTAGAGAACATGCTTAGAACATGGTTGGTAGTGTCCACTAAGTTTGCTTTGTTTCCTTTTCCCATGGAAATGGATGGATGGTGGGTAAAGTATTTCAAAAAAAGGTCTATCCCACCTTTCTTCAAATGGCACATTCAAGGCAGCTCACAACATTATTAAAATAAATCAATATACAAAATTAAATATGTCAAATGTACATTAAAAAGCCCTGCAAGAGCAGCATAACTCACACAGTACGAAAGGTTTAACAGCGCAATCTGACTTAACTTTTGTGCCGGTGTAACCAGCGGCGCAGCGAGAATAAGAGGCCCCAGAACGGAAAAGGGGTTCAAATCCCCTCCAAAAGAGGAATTCAAAGGGGATTTGAATCCCTTTTCTGTTCTGGGGCCTCCCGTTCTCGCTGGGCTGCTGGTTACATCAACACAAAAGTTAAGTTGGATTGTGCTGTCAATCAATTTGCCAACATTTTAAAAACAGCAGCTGGAGACATTGTTACAATGAAGGCAAAACCTGCCCTCTGAGCAGGGCAGGGGGGGTAGCTCAACCCTCGCTAACCATAAGGGGTACAATATGTCTCTCTACACATGTACCACCCATTATTATGGTGTCTACAGCTATATCTATATGCCACTTTCAGAGTTCAAACCACTTTGTAACACTCCAGCAAGATCAAACCCTGGACCCAGAGCAGAGTTATGCAGACGAAATCTGGGACACAGTTATAGGTGAGCGAAATATGTCTCCCACCTCTTAGCGCTGTGTGACCTTGTCTTCACTGATAAAAAGGACATATGCACAGCTTATGGGGAGACACAATGCACCTGCCCAGAGGTCTCTACACAATACAGCGATTTTCAACCTTTTTCATCTCATGGCACACTGACAAGGCACTAAAATTGTCAAGGCACACTATCAGGTTTTTTATAATTGACAAGGCACACTACACTGCCGGGGGGGGGACTCACATTCCCCAATGACCCTACTAATGACCCTCCCGCGACACACCTGCGGACCATTCGAAGCACACCCATGTGCCACGGCACAATGGCTGAAAATTGCTGGCACAATATATGGCCCTCCCCACTCACTTATTCAGTCTCAATTAAGGCCCTCCCCACTCAATCTATCAATATATATTCAATCTTACTCAATATGATATATGGCCCTCCCCACTCACTCATTCAATCTAATCTCAATGTATCACTAGAAGACATTAATCAACAGTCATTCTAGAAATTGTCATTTCTAAACCATACGATCTCAAATTAGACTTTGTACTTTATAGAAAAGCACTTTCAGAAAAACTTGGATTCCTTAGCCCAAATTCACACCTCATACATTTCCCACATACTTAGAATTCTAGTTAAATATCACCCCTGCTTTTCCAGATTTCCGTTCCGACAAGTATTGTGTAAATGAAGTTTAATGATATTGGAAGTTGCTATTCGTTTCAGAGCTTGATATGTTTGTCTGTGGGTGGGTAGAGTATTACCTGCAGTCATAGATCTTCAGATTGCAATGCAGGTGACCAATTAAGCCTCCGGTTTCCAAACAATGAGGCAGCCCAACAATGAAATATTCATATTTCTCTTTTAAAATCCAACCCATATGTGCACAAACAATTTGTGCTGAATAAATAATTGTTCCCTTCATCGGAAAACATTTTGTTCCCACCTGCTTCAGTGCCAAACCACATGTTCTGTTAAATGCACAGTTTTGCCCTGCATGTTTTGATTTTTGAAAGTAGCAACCATGGAACAGGAAGATCCGGGTCTGAGACCAGAGCATGTGGCGGTGGGACAGATATTAACTGCGCAATCCTAACCAACTTTCCAGCGCTGATGCAACCGCAATGCAGCCCCGAGATAAAGGAACAAATGTTCCCTTACCTTGAGGAGGCCTCCGTGACTGCCCCTCTACTGCAGGATGCAGTGTGCGCCCCATTGGCACAGCTGCATCATCCTTGGAAAGTTGCTTCGGATTGGGCTGTTAATTGTTTCCCCCTTGTGCTGTGGTCCCCCAAAAATCATGCTCTTGAAGCTGCTACTAGCCTTGTAAGGAAAGCTTCCATTGGCATCAACTGTGGAGGTTCCTTAGGAGGCTCCTAGCAGCTTCAGAGATGCAGTTTTCTTTGGGACCAACCAAGGGGTGGTGGGGGGAGAGAGCTAAACACCCCCCTCCTCATGAGCTACGGTTACTGTCCTGATCTCCTTACCCTGCAGCTGCTATATAATTTTAAAAAAATCAAACCAATAGCCAAATTCCATGTTTGATGTGTTCTGTGCCCAAACTATGTGTTCTGTAGTGTTTTTGCTCAGAAAAAGGAATGGATACTTTTGGATATTTTATCAGTGGTACATACAACTGATTCACAAGGACGGAGATCCTCTTTAAAGCAACACTGAGAGCAAAGAAACAGATTATTGGACACAACGGCCAGGATCCAAAGAACGGCTTTTAAGGTACACCTCAGGGGGTTGGGCATGGTTACTGGGATTACTGACTTCCTTCCTTTGAGTGGCACATTCCCATGCCACATTACAAAATACTTTTGAAAATCCCCTCTGTTTCAAAAGCAGTTTGCCCTGTGCTAAGACCGGCTTCTATGTGACAAGCACAAAAACGCCTTGGGCATACAGAACTAGCTACAGCAAGTCCTCACTTAAAGTCGTTTCATTTTAAGTCATTTCGTTTTAAAGTTGTTGAGGAAAAAAAATTGATTCCCGGCCCGGGCCACTGTCTGCGTGGAATCGGAATGATCTCCCCATGTCTGTGTGGGTTTTCAATGGCCCGGAAAGCTCACATTTATTTCAATGTTTAAAATTAGAAGTGTTTTTGGGTCTTTATTTAGAAGTTTGGTGAGGGTTTTTGTGACCAGAAATATGCCATAAACTCTTGTTTATGTATATCAATTAAAAAAGGTAAAGGTGACCCCTGACAATTAAGTCCAGTCGTGTCAGACTCTAGGGTGTGGTGCTCATCCCCATTTCAAAGCCGAAGAGCCAGCGTTGTCCGAAGATGCCTCCGTGGTCATGAGGCCGGCATGACTCTCCTTGCTGCAGCGGTAAAATTGGTTTTGTTATAAGTCATTTCACTTAAAGTTGCAGTTTCCAAGAACCCATCGGCAACTTTAAGTGGGAACTTGCTGTATATGATTCTTTGGTGCCTGGCCAGTGAGAGAGTCATACATTGAAAGGAATTAAAATGCATAGAATTTGAGCAATTCACCAATAAATAGAGGTGTGTGTTTTTGTTGAAAACGAGAGGATTACAGCCCAAGTCTTACTGAATACAATGGGCTTACTTTTGAGTAAAATAAATAACACAATTTCCAAACACCTCCACCAATAAATCGTATAACTTATTCTTGACCATAAAAACATGATGGCAAATTGATCTTCCCAGCTGAACATAAGGAAGGTATAAGATGAGAGCTGTCTAATTGTTTTCTAGATGACACTTTTTCAGCTCAATCCTATTCAAAGCCCTCGTGCTGAGATGCAGGCTCTGCTGTGTCCAGCGCAGGGCTGGAGGCTGTTGGAAGCCTCCTTGAGGAAAGGGGACATTTGTCCCCTTACCCAATATTGGGCTCCAGCACCCTATGGGGCTACTCGGATGTGCACTAACTAAATGACTGGCGCAAATCCGGGCAGCTCCGTGTCTTGCTTTCAAGCCCGGGAAGGGAGATAGGATTCGGCATCCTCTGCCAAGCCCACCCCCCCTCCTGGACCTGCTCTTCTCCCCACTCCCATTTTGTTCTCCCCTCCCTCCCTGCCACCCAGCGCAGAGCTCACCTGCCTCCAGTGGGCGCATTGTTCCTGCACTGGTGGAGGCCTGCCAGTGCTGGCCTCAATGCTGGCAGCAGGACTGATCTCCATGCTGGCGCAACATGCTTTAAGGCACGTTTGCGATGGTACGGGGCCTAGTTACGCCAGTGGAGGCTGGCATAGGATTGGACTGTAACTCTGTTGCACAAGCTATACTGTAAACATCAGGGTAACAGTTGCTTAGCCCGCCCGCCCGCCCACTGAACAAAGAGAACATATTTGCTATGCAAACTTCTTTGTGAACTACTTTTTGTTTAAAAACGGTATATAAATATTCTTAAGCATCATCATTGTTGTCGGTGCTATAAGCACAATACCAAAAGACTTGCAGAAAAAAAACACCTGAACATTCTAGGAGGTGTAAATGAAATCACTACACACAAACTACAGAAAGAAATCTTACTTGGAACAGCACACATTTTACGGGAATATTTGTGAATATCCCAGGCCCGTTATTCAACAGGCTAAATCCAGCCACTAACATCAGGTGTGTAGAAGAACCATAATAAGAATCACCTGACCTTGTAAGGAATTCAGAGCAACAAGTTCTTGGACATCCTCAATACTGCCCTGCTCAGCTAACTGCTTGGTATCTCCTTCATGTGCCCAGATTTTTAGCTCAGGCATTTTAATTGATGGAGAGAAGATAATCAGGTTTTGCATGCCCTACAGTAACTAGCCGTGATGCTGTCCAAGGTTCCCCCTACAGCAGTACTGGCCCTAGTGGAGTGGGATAAGTTCCATAACTGCACCTGTTAAGTTGGCAAGTATACCATTTATCAGCTTGATGAGTCTGTGCATAAAGCTGGAGAGAGACGATCAGTTTTTAAGAAGTTGTCATTGCTTACTATGGTATACGGTTTCATTTTATTTGTCCAAGTGACATGTCCGGACAAATTGGTTTTATGATGTTTTGAAGTATTGTGAAAATACAATATCTATAGTATTTACTGTAATCTATTGTGGGACCAAAGATATGGGTGGGTGCATGACAAGCAACGATAGCATTATCATACCAACTTCATCTCTCTGAAAAAACACTTATTGTTTGTCTTCGGGCTAAATGTGGGATTCCCAAAGAAGCTATTGGGAAAACTTATGTTCCACTCCCAGTTTTCATCTTCCCTCTTTATAAGCAGCTTAACATGGATTGCAAGTGTCATGTTTGCACCATGGTAGAAGCATAACTGGCCAATTTTGTGCCTCATGAAGTATGCCTGTGAAGATTTCTAAACTCTAGGACAGGAGTTCTCAACCAGTGGTACTAATACCACCAGTGGTACTTCGGCCGACTGTTGGTGGAACTTGGACCACCGAACCACCTGAACCCTGCTCCGATGTGCATTTTCAGCAGTGTGTTTTTGCTCCTGAGAGGCTCCCGCCTTTGGCTAAGCTTCTCAGGAACGCTGGGAAGGTCCCTCCCACCCACCCAGAGCCTCCTTCCTGCATTTTCTGGCCTCTGAAAACCTGGAAGTAACTGGCAATTATGTTATCGCCAGTCACTTCTGGTGGTACGCAGCAGGAGAGTGACGCCAGAGGTGGTACTCAGCCAGGAAGGTGTTGAGAACCCCTGCTCTAGGATATGAGCAATTTCCTAAACAGGCTATTGTGCTCCAGTTTGTATCATAATAATCTTGTATAGCTCAAAACCTCAAAGCAGCAGGGCTGGCCTTACCATATAGCAAGCCGAAGCAGGGTGCAGATTCCAGACAGGACCATTTTCCTACCTCCAATCTCAGTCTATGTATGATTTTTTTTTAAGCAAGCTCCTGAAGGTGGGATATGGGTTAGCCAGTGGACTTTATGTTTCAGGTGTGCAAATGTCCGTCACTGTACAGATGAGTTCTTACCACCACCCCCACCACCCCTGGAATTAACTATTAAAGTATGCTACTGTATATGGACTAAGGTCCCAGATGATAGAGTAATGCTGCTATAAAGTAATTAGCAGAAGACTGGGAACAAATTGGGACTCATCTGTGGCCCAATCCTATGGGGGCCCTACAGTGGCGGATCTTGCAAGCTGCCACTGTAAAGTCCAGGATGCTGACCAGAAATCTGCACCAGAGAAATGATGTATTTAAAAAAAAACATTTTAGAGCACATTTGGGCCTGACAAATATAGATGACAATGACAAATATAGAAATGATTATTCCTGATGTCTTAAGGTTGCAAATCTATGCTGCAACCTGGGAGTAAACTTAAGGTAAAGGTAAAGGTGACCCCTGACAATCAAGTCCAATCGTGTCTGACTCTCGGGTGTGGTGCTCATCCCCATTTCAAAGCCGAAGAGCCAGCGTTGTCCGAAGACGCCTCCGTGGTCATGTGGCCGGCATGACTCTCCTTTCCACAGCGCGTAGGATGTGGCTGGAACATGGAGCGCTGTTTACCTTCCTGCAAGCGGTACCTATTTATCTACTCGCATTAACATGCTTTGGAACTGCTAGGTTGGCAGGAGCTGGCCAAGCAACGAGAGCTCACCCCATCGCGGATTCGAACTGCCGACCTTTCGATCGACAGCTCATAGTTCAGCGGTTTAACCCACTGTGCCACACGCTACTCGCTACTTATTCAGGAGTAAACCCCTATGTGGACCTTCTCACTGCATGTGATCAGGCAGCAGTACAGCAAAACAACAAACAAAAGGGAGGGCTACGATAATAATAATTTATTATATTGACGACTATTATTAGTAGTAGTATTAGTATTAGTATTTTATTATTATCTAGTGTGGGGAAGCATTCTAAATGACAAACACTTGAAGGGAAACCTGCTGCTTCCAGACACTCTTCTCGACACATGTGCTTCATTCATTCACCACCTGACCCATAAGCCACACTTTCTCCTCTGCCAGTGTTCATAAAACAGAAACAGGTAGGCACACATATGAAACCACATACACAGAAAAGCTGGTTCTCTTCTCCCATCCGCCTAAGACTGCCTATCCCCTGAAATCTCCGACAGTGAACCTAGGGTTTTGTTCCCCCTGAAAGTAGTAGGAAATGGCAAGTCGACAAGGGCACCACTGCTCCCTTGTCCTGTGATGAGATGCAAGATGTAGCCTGTGCTGTTGAAATAAATGTATCCGTTAATTTTATCCTGACCCACTGCCCTTTTCCTGATATGACTCCAAGTTTCAGTATCTTGGTGAACAGAATAATCCAGCTCCCTTCATAATGAATCTCTTCATCTTTCTTTGAATGGCAACATATTGTGGTTTTTTTAAATATTGTTGGTAAACAGCCTGTCTGCTCACATGGAGCTCTCAGCAACTCACAGACACACTTGGAAGCAATATAGAAATTAATGGGGCTTAAGGAGCCAAAAATGCTTAGGATTCGGCTGTTATTTGGAAGTTGTGATGAACAATAGGACTGGCTTCCAAGCAGGTGTGTTTGAGACAGAAGCACAATTAGATAGATTAGACTATATCATCTGTCTCTGAAAACTGTAGCTGGTCTTTTGTGTGTGAGCCAACTACAGTGCATGTAAGAACATGTGCAGTTGTGGGCTGGGCTGGCCAAAAACATTTTGATGCCCGAGGCAGAAAATCTAAATGGCAGTATCCTTTTCACTAATTATCATGGGACCCAATCCACCAGGAAGTCCTCCTGCACAAGCCTTATCGAGACAAATGAGAGCTGTATAAGGACATCTTCATTTCAATGGGGCTTCTGCAGGACCACTTTCTGGTATATTTGTGCCACAAGGGTTAAATCTGTCTGCTTCCCACTCTGCCACCTGTCTCTAGAATTTGCTGCTTATGGAGGTTATGCTTACTGTATATCCTCATCTTCTATTAGGTGCTCCTCTGGTTTTGCAGGGTTCATTGTATTCTTTTAAATTTTATACTGTATTAATAAGTGCTACTTCTAATTTCTGTGTTAAAGCATACCGTCTTGATTGAAGATGCCGTCATGTGGATTTTCAAAAAGGGAAAAGCATCTTGAGGAGGGGGATGTGCTTCAAAAGAGCACATGAAAATAAAAGGAAGTTAGAAGTAGAATTTATGTCTTTTTCCCAGCCTAACTTGATTTCATCCTCCTCTTCTGTGGATAGATTCCCATGCGGATCTGGCTAAAAAGCCATCTGACAGACTGTTCAACAGTTCTAATTCACATGACTATGAAAACTATGGGGGCACTTGCCATACTGTCTGTATGCTACAAAACTGTGGGTTCAACAATCTAGGGATTCGTTAATCCCCCCCCCCCCAAAAAAAAATCTGGCTACATTCTTTCCCTTTATTGTGCAGCAGGCTTGCTTTGCTCTATATTCCATTTCCTTGAGTTATAATTTAACCAGGAAAACTTCTAAAATCAATGAATTCTGGAACTGAAGCACACACCATGTGCCTCAACTTTCTGTTCCCCTTAAATGTTTTCCCTTCTGCATTGTTAATGTGCATATATGCAGATGACTAAAACACTGCAAAAAGAAAATTTACGGGATCATATGTATTAAGATTGTACAGGTACTTCCCATGTTACAGATGTCCAATTTACAGGCCGCCCAATTTATGGACAACTGGAGTTGGCACTTTCGCACATGTGCAGTCCATTTGGCCTTGAGCTTTCATGCAGGTGCAATAGCGCTGTTCTGACTTACGTTGGTTCTGACTTCCAGACAAACCTCTGGAAAGGAACCAGGATGTAAGTCAGGGACTTGCTGTATTAAGATGATTTTGTGCAGTGTTTTACTGACATAAACAAATGGTTCAGTGCATAAGTATAAAACACCACATGAAAAGAACTGTAATACAGTATAATAAAAAAACTGTAATACAGCCATATTACAGCAATCACCCCATGATTGCTTTTTACAGTGTTTTATCACTGCACACGTGAACTTAGGTAATGTAGAGGGAGGAAGAGAGGCACAAAGAAAAGAACTGAAAACTACAGCAGATGGTGGATGCACAGTGCTCTAAACCAAATTTGTAAATAAGAAATAGGATTCCGAATACAATAGTTCCACTTCAGAAACTAAGAGCAGGTAATCTGGAACTCCGAAGTCCAGGGAGAAATTCAGAGAAGGACAAACAGCCCCAGCTCAACCTCATGAGTTATTGTAGAGGTGTTTGAAAATGGTGTTATTTATTTTACTCAGAAGTAAGCCCATTGTGCTCAGTAAGACTTAGGCTGCAATCCTCTCATGTTCAACAAAAACAAACGCCTCTAGTTATTGGCCAAATTGACCCACCCTGCCCCAGCTGCAAAACCTGTGTTTGCTGCCATGTAACATGAAACCGCTCCTATGTGGAGCAAAACTCCATTGTTTAATGTGAAGGTGATCAAAATACTGTATCAGTGGTTCAGTTTAGTCCACTTTACACTTCCATGACACCTACTTGGAAGTAAATTTCATTTGCTCCAGCATGGATCCGTTAATTGTTCCCCAGCACTTTTCAGTATACTTTGTGCATTAAATTCATTGGGATTTAGCTCTGAGACACACATGCGTTCTTGTCCCTCAAAGGATCAAACCTCACAGACTTCGAAGGGGTTTAATCGGATACAGTGGCACAGTCCAGAGAAAGTTAGATTCATCTCAATTCAGAGGTATCACTGGAATTAGAAGCTATGCACACTTGAGGGGGGGGGGAGTGAATAATCTTCTGAGTAAACACAGCTAGGGGTTAAACTCTGTGTGTATTTCCCGTGTACATTGACTTCCCACCCTGAAGTGTCTGGAATAGCTATGGCTTGTAATTGAGTTTGCGATTGCAGCGGCCCCAGCTCTTAGGAACTGATGACCTAACATTCTCTCAAGATAAAACTGCACAGTCCACACAACCTGCTATACCCACGTGTTTGAAATGAAGCTCATTTGTATCCCATCGCAAGGCATCTATTAGAACAATACTGGTACAATCCGTCAGAAGTTAGATTCAAGCACCCTCTCTTTGGAGCAAGTCCTGCTGAATACAGTTGACTTACTTTCGAGTAGGCATGCACAGAATGGGGTCGCCTTCTTCTGCTTTGCTGTGCCCACTGATTTCAATGGCATTCTCTCCCCCGCATAATTGTGCTTGGGCGCATATCCAAAGAATTGAATGGGAAAGGACTGAAATGCTAGTTCTTCCTCTTTGGATGGTACAAGATCGTCACTTGACATACGTGTCCCAAGTACCTACTCTCTTCTGTTAAGCTTTCAGTCAAGCCAGCTCCCTACCCCCACCCCGCCCGCTGCCCCTCTTTTCCAGACTGAGTTCTCTGAACACACCGAGCTGCGCGTATAGCGGATTACAGCCGCTCCCTTCTCGTGTGTGTGTGTGTGTGTGTGTGTGTGTGTGTGTGTGTGTGTGTGTGTGTGTGTTGCAGCTTGCTTCCTGACCCCCCTCTCTCCCCCTCCCCCTTTATTGTTGTGACTCCATTTGAAATCAGCTCGGCTGGAACTATTAATTAAACAAGCGCATTAGGGGTTTTTAATGGGACTCAAATTGCCTCCTGAAAAAAGAGACAGCAGCGTTAATGACAATACATTAAGGGAAATTATACGTATTATAGGATTATCAAGATTTGGGCAGATAAGAGCTGAAGAGTGGGGAGGGAATTGGAACATAAAGGGGCCAGAGGCCGCCTGACAAAGAAAGATAAGTGTTGCACCAGCTTCAGAGTCGAGAGAACTCGCCTGTAACTCCCCACGTTTCTTTCAAGGATGCCGGTCACCGTTCCACCCCAGTGTCCCGCGAATCTAAACCCCACGGATTTCATTGTGGTGGCATTTAAGGGTTCGTAGTGGTGCGTTGGATTGCGGAGACCTCAACATTACTAAAGGGATTGGACTCCCCTTTCTTTCCTAGGCTTTATAGGTCCATTGTCCACTATGTGGAGTTGGGGATGGAGAGAAAAATCCATTGTCCACTAGAGAGGGATAGATATAACTTATGGATGTCCGAGAGGGAAGGAGGGGGGAAAGATAGAAGGACAGCGTCACAGAGAGAGGAGAGGGGGGAGAGGATTGATAGGAATGAATGGATAAAATAGTGCTAGAACTACTGTAACTAGACAGGCCAGGAAGAAGCCACAAGAATGCTACAGAAGTACTGAACACTTGAACATGTTTTTGCCTTTAATACATGACGTTACAACATCGTCGTGAGAATCTATAAATTGGACTCAATGGGACGGCCTTCCAAATAAACAGCATGAGAATAGTAGGCTAGGTTCAGCGCTCAGCTCATTGGGTAGCTTTTTAGAGAACTGGTTGTATTGTATCTCCGTCTCAACCCCTCCCTCAACATTTCTGCCCACGGATGTATACACGCAACAGGAGTCAAATGTGTACACCTGTGTGTCGGGTAGAAATTATTTTTTTTAATACGGGGATACCAATAGCCTGCCTTGCCAACAGGGTTGCAATGGGTAGTTGAGAGCACATGCCCTGCCATTGAAATCAATGACGCTTGAAGTCCAGTCCTCGACACGTTTACTTGGAAGTAAACCCTACTGAGTTCAATAGGACATACTCCCAAGCTGCGTGACTTACAGTTCTTTGGCTGGACTGTACCCTACATATGATTATCCAAATAATAGCTGGTGGTGGATGTGATAGACAGGCTTTCCTGATCTTATCTTTCCATACGCTGATCTGTGGAGAATATCCTGCCGGAAATATGAACATATTCCCGTTAGGTTTACTTTTACCTTCTGTTTAGGCGTAAAAACAAACGAAACCTCGCTCCCTCCCGTCCCATCTGGCTTCTCTTCCTCATTCCCTATTCCATGACGCCCAGTTATGGACAGAGGCTCTTCTAACACGACATATGTTTCCTGGTATCTTCTGCCAGAATGTACCATTGACAGAGAAAACTTGGAGCTTTCTTTAAAAATATATTTTTTAAAAAATATATTTGGTCGTAGCTATTCCCTCCTGGAGGCTTGGCGCTACCCTCTACTAAAAACTCTCTTTCCTCCACCCCACCCCGCCCCGCGTCCAATGAATGAGTTATTAGGCTGCAGTTTCATCATTAAGTGCCTCAAATTAAAATTGCAGATCAAAGTCCAACGATCAAACCCTGGAATTTCTTTTTGCAAGTGAGAGGCAGCGCCTTAAGTAAACACATAAAAGGCACAAGGCAGAGAAGGCGGCGAACGTCTATTGCGGCGCCTCATTGGGTAGGCTGGTTTTTTGGTGACTGATGCTCAGGCTTTTAAAAGCCTTTTTATTTTTTTTATTTTTAATCAAATAAGATCTGACAATGTTTCTAGCTCGGCATTAATGCCTCAGCCTTCTCATGTCAGTCACCTCTAAGCGATTTGACAAACTCAAGATATCTTAAAACGGGAAGAGTTCAGATCATATTAATTCCCCAAAAATGTTTTGATTCAAAGTAGTTTGTATTTTATGTTGCCAAGGGCAATCGAGAAAGAGATTGCCGATAGCCCGGGCCCCCTTTTTCTCTTCCTGGCCCAGAGGCGATAGCAGTATTTAAGCTTCTGAAATTAGCCTGGGGCAGGGAAAGATGGATGATCACAAAGCGAAACAAGAGCTGGGTTTCCCCCCCCCTTTTTTGTACTTTTTTTTAAGTTTGCCATTTCATAAAACGACACAGGAGGCCCTGTTGTCTTTTTTTATGATTCCAAAATATTTAGTTGGGAGACCACCAGGCCAACTCAATTGCTTGCCCTTTCCACGAAACGTTTGTAGATCGTTTTAAGCAAACAAAACATACACTAGAAAGTACGTAAAATAGTGCTAATAATAATAATAATAATAATAATAATAATAATAATAATAATAATAATAATAATAATAATAATAATAATAATAGAATCAGTCCCAGATTGATAATTGTAGTTTAGAGAGAAATTCCTGAGAGAGAGAGAAAGAGAGAGAGAGAGAGAGAGAGAGAGAGAGAGAGAGAGAGAGAGAGAGAGAGAGAGAGAGAGAGAGAGAGAGAGAGAGAGAGAGAGAGAGAACTGGTCTCTAATAAGCCCTGGGGTAGGGTAAAAGCAGGGTAAGGAAATGGGGGAAGGGGGACGAGATTGAAGAAGAGGGGGAAAGGTGAGATTTTATGATTAAAAAATGCAGACGACTCCTGTAAATAGAAGGTTCGTTTCTTCGCCTGTGATTTCTTTTGAAACGGGCGATCTGAATATTCAACTTTTAAGGCAAAGCTGCACTAGTCTGTATGTACAACATTAATATGATCTCTGCAGAATTTGGGTCCTCAGAAACATTACCATATCAAAGCAGGCGCCTGCGGCTAGAGAAGCTATCGATACGCTCGCAGTAGGTAAAGTAAAGATTATTGGTTGTGATGGTGCGAGGAGCGGAGCTCCGGGCGAAATCCTGCACACCATTAACTGGAAGTGATAGCGGTGGGAGCTCGGCCACCGAATCAGGGGCAAATATTGGCTCTAGCTGGTAATTAGTTCACCAACTCCGAAGTCCTGCTCTCCCCCCTCAGCCCCTCCCTAGACGCGCGCGCGCGCGCGCAAACACACGCGCACACACACACACACACACACACACACACACACACACACACACACACACACACAAAAGAAAAGGCGATTCTTTCCCGATTCTCATTAAAAAGTAAACGCCCCAAATCAGGGTGCCAAACAAGGTCTCCGCTGGGATGGGCAAAGTCAGACTCAGAGGAAGAAGCAGGCCAGGGCTGCTTCTTGGGGAGATATGGGTTTGGATCGAGGAATTGTTCAGCTGGGGGTGGGGGGTGGGGTGGGTTTGTTTATTTATTTCCTTTCTGAGAACAATAGGACGATCCTGCTTGAAGAGGCAGGTTCGAAAAATATACATTTTCCTCGCCGTTTTGTCTTCTTCCTGTGTCTCTGTTTTAATCGACATATCTCTTTCGTATTTGTAGTTCGTGTCTAGTTTCTAGTTCCTCCTAGTTCCTATCAAATAATTTCTCCATCCATTACCTGTTTCAGAAGCTACATCCCTTCATCTTTTCTTCTTTTTAAAGCTTTCTTTCAACATTCCTTTCCTTTCTATTCCCTTCCTCTTCTTTTTCTTCCTTCCTATGCCTTTTTTCCTTCCTTCCTTCCAGAAACCTCACTCCCGCCTTACATTCATTATAATATTAGGGGACCATGTATAATACGTTTTCATTGACGCGGTGATTGGGATGGGGAAAGGACGCCTGACTGATTTACTCCATGAGGCTTAGGCGCCTAGTGTTTTGATTATTGCTGACACTTTTGTGTGTGTGTTAAGTCGGACAAAATATTTATTATGTATTTTGAATACGTATGTGAAACTTGTGCGTTCGCCTTTGATATCAGCCCCCGACTTCACCGAGAGATGGCTTGCACAGGGTGCCAGAGCCGTTCAGCTCTTCAGATCAGTCGAGAACCAACCTTACATTTTCATGCTGGAAACCATGAAAGAATTTAAAGATTGCCATCAATCTCTAAATCCTTGAATAACTCGATCGCCTTTTGAAAAACGAGGAGGGTGGGTGGGAGGGAGAGCTACAGCAGCCTTTCTTAACTACAATCAACCGCTCAGATAATTGGAAGCTCCTTACCAGGAAAGAGGTTGAAGATGAGATTGCATCAACTCGATAAGGACGCGATAAGAAAATCTCCTTCAACGGGGAGATTAGAGTCCAGTCAAGCAGTACAAACACGTCGTCCCAGTTGATGGAAATTCAGTCTTTCCCAGAAATGATCCAGCTCAGCACTTGGTTATAATTAATATCAACTGAATTTCAAGGAATCAAAATATAAATTCCCCTTCTGTGGGGGTGGGGATGTTTGAATGAGAAGAAGCCACAAGTTTATTGCTGCTAACTATAATTTATTCGCTTATTCTCGGGAAAAAGGGGGCGCTCTCCTATTTCAGTCTGTAACCTGACGCTACTCTAAGATAGCCTGTAGCCCTCACTTCTGTTTATTTATATTTTGCGATTTGCTTCTCTTTTTGATTACATAAATACCACATAGGGAAAGTGTGAAATTAATTCCTCAAAAACAAAAAAGGTGCAACCTTAAATAAAAGGGAAGAACGCAAACGCGATTTGCGATCCAGTGAAATGGAGCGAGTTTATTTGCACTTGAGGTGACACTTTACCTAGAAATACATTCCACTGACCTAGGATGGACGTGGTAATACTATTAAAGAGAACCCATGCATTTATTCGGATGCAAATCCCATAGCATTCAATGGTCCTTACTTTCAAGGAGGACTCCTCGAGTCTAGCCTAAAGGGACATAAACCTCAGGCGTTGTGGGTTTGGCTCTAAGAAACTGGAAAGCAACCCCAGTCGTTAAGGGGATTAGCTTCTCCGAAAAGTTACCCGTAAGGAGCTGTCCAGTTCAGCACCAAATAATATGCTATCCACTGCCTCTTGAATTAACGATTCCTTTCGAAGGTCTTGCTGCTTTCAAATGACATTTCTCTCTACCGGCTTGTTTGTGATTTCTTTCAAAGTTTTGTTATTCAGCTATCTAGATCTAGATCTAGATCTAGATCTAGATCTAGATCTAGATCGATAGATAGATAGATAGATAGATAGATAGATAGATGATAGATAGATAGATAGATAGATAGATAGATAGATAGATAGATAGATAGATAGATAGATAGATAGATAGATAGATAGATAGATAGATAGATAGATAGACTAAAAATATTGCCTTTGTAATTTTGTTTCATGCTTTCTTGAAGGCCAATTTAAATAAGACTAGCCCAGAAGCAGAACACTAAATCACCGTTCAAGCAACCAATATGAAATCAGCCTACATGTACAGGCAGGGGTGGGGTGGGGGGGTCGAATAGGCCATGAAGTATTTAAAGTAAGTACGAGCTTTCTTCAGATTCAACCGCGTTTATTCAATTGAAACAGCTCCATCCATTGGCATTTCCATGGAGTTTACTTCCAAGAAATGTGTTTTGGGTGGTTGTATGAGCGATTATCTAGCTGTGGATCTACCGAGTGCAAATAATTCTTTAACACCAGTAACCAAATGAGCACCACCACTATTTCTCCCACGATCCAGCATTTACTCAGACTCCTAATAATAAATTGGGTACATGCCTAGCCCATATCACTGTTGTCCGAGATATCTGCGGGAAATCGGGCTTATCCTACTTCAATCGTCGTTCGGGAAAAACAAATACACACACCGCACGCACGCACGCGCACACAGGCACACACACTCAAATTAAACAATTATTCAAATAACACTCAACCCCTATTCTGCATTCGAGGTAAAAGTTTTGTTCTTTTTAAATGTTTTATCCAGCAACAAACGAGAGTCTTTGTATCTTTGAATTCTAAATTAACATCAGTTAATACACCGACCCTCCCATCCTTCTCCTAATGCCTTTAGCCTGGTTTGAAATATCACCGTTATCACCGACCCCTGCGCCGAACACGTGCAGTCATTCGGGCTTCTGATATTTTCAGGAGATCGAAGAAAACTTTTCTGTTGCGCTTCTGTCTTACAACACTTCTCCTTACAATTCACCCAAAACCTTTCGCCTTTCTCATACAATTAGTTTCGGATGCAGACGAAGCTGGAACGTTTACAAAAGACGTTTAAACAAACCCAAACGGAGAAGAACATAGGTGGGGAGATAGTATGACGAGATCAAACAAGTAGGCGGAAAACAGGATTTGTCTTTCATTCCTGAACGTTCTAATAAACGTGGGTGTATCTCAATGAATAAAGAGCCGCCTAGAACCTTCAGCACGATCCGCTAGTTCTAAGACGCTTCCCTTTTCCAGTAGATTTCTGAGATTCCTTATAATATTCCATGGGGAGGGGAAACATGCAAGAAAAACCACTATTTAATGCATTCATTTGTATTTAGGTCCGATTGGCTGTCGTGCAGTAAATGCTTAGATGAAATATTACATGAAATATTTAATATGCAGTATTATTACAATGAGAAAGTAAACACACACAGAGAGAGGTTTTTGAACTTGCTTACCTCTCCTTATCACTCCACCTTGGCCGTTCAACACTAGCCCACACTGGGCCTCCACTGAACCCTTGAACAAAGAGAATAAAATTAAATGAGATGGATCTAAAGCCGCAAAGGTAAGGGCGATAGTTTGATGGGTCTAGCGATATTTGCTGTAGAAGAGACTGAGCTCAGATTGCAAATGAGATAACAGCTATCCTACGAAATCTCTAACACGCGTGTCTATTTCAGGACTGCAGGAAAGGGCAGCTTCTTTCCTGGGCAAATACTTTTGTTTCACCGTTCTGAGATACGATGATCTTTTGTTTGGATGATTGGCAGGCAGACAAAGAGGAAGAGAGTGAGTGTATGGACACACAAAAGTTTCCGAAGAGGTATCTTGGTGGAGGGGAAATAATAATAATAATAATAATAATAATAATAATAATAATAATAATAATAATAATAATAATAATAATAATAATGCTGCTTGGTATATCTGTGGACATACACATTCTTCCAACTCTGGTGTACAGATTTCTAATGTATTCTGTAAGTGTATGGCGTTCATATGTCACAGATTTACTGTCAGGTTGTAGAAACAGAGGAGGACAACGACAGACCTAGAGATGGGGTTATGCAGAATACATATAGGAGCGCACATTGTGTGTTCCCCAGCCCTATGGTTTAAGCTATACTGGAGCAGCATAACGCAACCATGACAATCAGCTGGAATGTTGCTCTCTACCTTAAGTGCATGCGGATCGCAGCACCTCTATAGGCCAACGCATGTGCGCATCAAAATGCTTCTACATAGTTAACTTCTTTTATATATATTTTCTTTCTTTCTGGGCGCGCGCGCACGCACGCACGCACGCACACACACACACACACACACACACAGAGAGAGAGAGAGAGAGAGAGAGAGAGAGAGAGAGAGAGAGAGAGAGAGAGAGAGAGAGAGAGTTCCCTCCAAGACAACCCCTAAATCCTTTTGCCCAGTGGAAATGTGTTAAAAGGCGCATTTTCCTTTACAAACAAACGAGGTATTGGAGATGAAAGAGGCCTTTAAGGGTGTTAACCTATTCAACAGCCCGTGAAGAGTTAAGTACATGCGGAGAAAGAGTCGGTGGTGCATAATAAAAAACCCCACTTTACAAAAACAACCTTTACAGTCCTGACTCCCCCCCGCGCCCGTTTTCGCCGTATTGACGCTGGCCTAGAAAACCCCCTTTTCAAGGCCTCTTTTGAGTTTAAGTGTTCTGCCTTAAAGTGATTATGAAATCAATATGGAAAAAAACTGGGCGACTGAGCATAAATTAAAGCGGTGATGGGAAAAGGTGTGACAGTTTTCTTTGTTGCCCATGGAAAATCTTTTTAGGGGACTCAAAGATGCCCACTCCGGTTCCAAGACTCCTTGCATCTGTTAGGCTGACTTAAACAGCCTTCAGAACTATTGGACTTTCACTTAACATTCTGAGCAGGGCAAAGTATATTTACATTTGTTGCATTGGAAATGAGGCATATGTTGATGCAGAAAGTGGAGGGGGTGGAAAAGAAAAGAAACAGGCTGAAGGGCTGATTAGTAGTAGCCCTCTGTTGGGGTTGTTGTTGTTCCCCCAGCCTTGCCTACCTCATCTCGCCACTAAAAAATAACCCATCGAAAATCATAGAGGTAGACTTAACAAGATTTTCAAGCCTTCCTGGGAAAGAGCGAAACAAATTCAGCAAAGAGAGGTGCCTCCGCCCCCCCCCCCCAGCGGCCCACTTCCTAAATCTCCGTTAGCAAAGAAAGAAACAGATGAAGAAGTGATGGTGATGATGCTGATGATGATAATTAATAAAAGAAAAAAAACATTTTGGTGTAATTATATCAAACGGAAGTATTATCATGTACTATTGGAAAAAAATAGGTTTTGTTAAATTTGGTTTTGTCTGCCTTTTAAAAAAAGAAAAATCAACATAAAAACATAAAGAAACAAACACTATTCGATTACTCTCTCTCTCTCTCTCTCTCTCTCTCTCTCTCTCTCTCTCTCTCTCTCTCTCTCTCTCTCTCTCTCTCTCTTTCTTTTTCTTTTTCTTTTTCTTTTTCTTTTTCTTTCTTTTTTAAAAAGTCTTATTTTGAAAATGAGGCCCTGGAAATGAATCTACCCTCGTAACTCTTGGAAAGGGAGGGGAGAGGGGAAACGTGTTGTTTGGTCGGATGACATCGCATAAGCGACCAGCTGAATGGCACTAAGTCGAAAATTGGATAAACTATGGTGCTTTTTTGCGCAGGATTTAGGCATTGTGTCCTGCCTTGCAAACGTCTCTAATCCCTCCTTTTGAGAGAAAAAAAATACAAGGCTTTGTCCTCAGCATAGAAAAAAAATTGTACAGCTAAAAAAAATCAGCAGCAGACGTGGTTATAAAAAAGGGAGTAAAGAGGTCTTAGTGACGTTAAATAGTGAATGGCAGATTTGGGGGAAGGAATGATGAGGAGGAACATAAGGGAAGCCCTTGTTGAAAACGGAGAAAGAAAAAAAAGACAAACAGAAGCAGAGAAAATTATGGAGTGAATTTCAATGTGGAAAGTCAGTTTTTTCGGGAACTGTTCTTGGCAGAGCCCAGTTACTTTAGTCTTGCGTAGACTGGAATGTGCATAAGAGGCCTTTCTTTTACTGTGTGGGTATAAAAGATATATTTTCTTGTGCTAAGACTTTTGTCTGGGAAAAATGCACGAAACCCTTTTTTTTAAGCATCTTCTGAACCTAGATATTCTGAGGAGGGGAAACTACACCCAATGTGCTGAAACGAGCTCCCTGAAAGGAGAGAGAGAGGGACTATCAACGCGGCCCAAATCACGGCGCCCTGTTGGCCTGCCGCCCTTTCTGACCTGCTGGAGTTGAGAGAATATGATGTGGCCTCTCTGGAACTCCCAACTCTTATTTTACAGAGTTAAAAAGAGAATCTCGTGTGTGCGCGCGTAACAATACAAATGTGTGTGTGTGTGTGTGTGTGTGTGTGTGTGTGTGTGTGTGTGTGTGTGTGTGTGTGTGTGTGTGTGTGTGTGTGTGGAGAGAGAGAGAGAGAGAGAGAGAGAGAGAGAGAGAGAGAGAGAGAGAGAGAGAGAGAGTCGATCTACACAATATAAAACCCAGAGATTAAGGCTAGGACGAAGTTGTAGACATATCTCCATATTTCAAACACACACACACACACACACACACACACACACACACACACACACACACACACACACACACTTTGAAGTCTCCTTACTTCTTGCTCCTACTGACAATATTGCTGTGACTATTCTAAGATTAATGAGCGAACTCAGGAAGATAGTGGAGGACAGGAAGGCCTGGCGGGATGTGGTTCATGGGATCACGAAGGGTCGGACACGACTTAACGACTGAACAACAACAACAAAATTCTAAGATTAATCTCAAATGTTTTACCATTTTATCTCTTCGGTTAATCTGCCTGCCTACCTCCTTAAATTTGTCCACGGGTGAATAGATAGATTATTTTAGGGAACGACTGTCTTTAGGGAAACAAACTTTCTGTCCGGCACAGGTCCCTGGCTTACAGGTCCCTGGTGACAGACAGGTCCCTGCTCCAGTCACCTCTCAGCCACAGGTGAGTGAGGGGACTCTGTGGCTCCCAAACGAAAAGACCGTTTGCCCAGGCGGCAATCAGTAGTACCTTCCTTGCGTTTGGCTGCGAGGGCGAGCAAGTTGCTGCGCCTTTCTCTAGACACTCGGGGGTGGGAGTGCGGTCTCGGGGCTAGAATGAGGGGAGCACGAGCCGGTTAGGTGGCGATCCCTCTCCCTTCTGGAAGTGCATGCGATTTACCTGCAAATCGTCTGCTCCCGAGGCGGCAAGCCCAAGGCTTGGTCCTGGCAGGAGTCTTTGATCTGGATGCATCCCATACTGGGAGCCATGGCTCATAAGAGAGAGGTCGTGGCGACGGTAAGCGTCTAGGCAGCCCAGCTCCCTCCTCTGCTCGTCCAAGCAGGAGGACTTGAGCGCCCGGGCGTTGTGCAGGTTAATAAAGTCGGTGGGTTCTCCATGGTGGATCTGCTGGTAGTATTGCTGCGAGTGGTGGAGAGAGTTCAAGGAGTAGGCGTCGGGGTTGACGGCCGGGTGGCTGTGTTGGAACTCGTAGTGGAAGGACTGGTGGTGCAGGGGGGTGTACTGGTGGTTGGTGGAGAAATAGGGGGACGCGAAGTCAGTGCCGGTGGCGGAGTACGTGAGTGGCGACGAGGAGGAATAGGCGACGGTGGAGTTGGCCACAGACTCCAGGCATCCCAGCTGCATCAAACGGTAACTGTTTGATCCATCATGACGTATCTGAAAGGAAGAAGGGAAAAGGTAACCCAAATACTGGAGGTTTGTCATTGAAAAGAGCGGGGCTCCGAAGCACCCGGTCCCGCATCGCTCTCCCCCCTCGCCAAAGCTGCTCTAGTCTGAACACTCTCCCATGGAATCTCTTCCCCAAACACCTGGAGTTGGGGCCATGTAGGTCTCTGCTAGTTGTTGGTTGTTGTTGTTTTTTAAAGGAGAGAGAGGGAGAGAGAGAGAAAGGGGGACCCCTACATATGAAAGCAAGGAATCCACCCAGGATCGCAATAGAGCTACTTCTTCGCTGCGGTCGCGGCTGGGCTGGTTGACGATTAAACCAGAAGTAACCCAGCACCAGAGCTGCAACACTCCATATTCGTATCAAACGCAGAATTGCTGGTCAAATCCTCCTCTGACAGCCTCCCTCACTCTCATGCGCTACGTACAGCTCTTTCGATACCAGGCACCGCATCGCTCGGTGTGGCTGGACTCTCTACATGCCTTTAACCCTTCTTGGTAAAAAAAAAAGCTCAGTCCAAAAATCTCCCCTTCCGATAACCTGAGTGGGAGTCGAGCATTTCTTGGCCCCCAGCTTTCGAGTTGTCTCTCTGGCTATTGTTAATACTATTTGCCACCTTCCGTTTCATGATATTATTGGGGGGACTAGTCTGCTTTCGCTCCGGCACTCGTTTGAACGTGGCAATGGGTTTGCCCCTTTCCTGGCGACAGATGTCATAACGAATTTTCGCCCTTTACTTCTCGAAGTTCTCTCTGAAGCCGGATTATAATTAAATGTAACGGTCCAACGTGGATTAACAAAAAAATGGAAACAACCATACACAGGCACACTCGACCATACACGCACACACACGCGCGCGCGCGCACACACACACACACACACGCATAGGCACACACACACACACACACACACACACACACACACACACACACACACACACACACACACACACACACACTCACAAAATACCTCCGCATCGTGGACGAGTCCTGGAAAGGTAGTTGACATTTTGGGTTCTCCGAAAAGAGGCTCAGGATTAAATTCCTTCTCCAAATTTAAAAGGAAATAACAGAACCAAACAAACCACGAAACCAACAATATTTTTTTTAAAAAAAATCAAAAAAATACAGCCATCTCCCGTTGTCCCTAGATTTGAAAAAAATATATATATCTATAAAATATTCCTATCTAAAAAAGAGGCTTTGCAATGTGTCTGCATAGATCTCCAGCTTTTTTCCACCATACACCCTTTTAAAAACCTGTAGGAACAATTTTTCCCTCTGCACAAAAGCAGCTCCCGGATCAGATTTTGTACTTGCTGGGTATTTCTTTGGCTGATGTCGTAGGTCCCTTGGTAATATAGAAGTTTTGAAAATTAAGCATCAGCACTGAGAACTGGGAGGACAATAGATAGAGCAGCTTCATCCCATGAGACAAGGAATAAATATTGTATCTTCGCCTAATAAGGAACTGTAGGTTCTTTCAACGTTTTTATACATTTTTCCTTCACTCTTTTAGAACGCTTTTTTCCCCCCTTACCCAGCCTAATGTGGGATCTAATCTCTTCGAAAGGGGCCTTTTTAGACACATACTATTGGGAAGACCCAGATCTAATATATAAAACAATCTAGATTAATTTAAATCATCTTTTTTTCATTAGGTAAGTAAGTGTTCCTTCTTCCTGGTTGTAGTATATTTTCAATATTGACAAAAAGAGACAATTGGGGTGTATGTAACTGGAGTATTTCCCCCCACATTTAAGGCAATGCGTTTAAATTTCTTTAAAAAATAATTATTATTATAATATTAGACCGAATTTCAGTCCACCCCAAGAGCCCAGCCGTTTAATATGGGGCAACCTAGATGAAATCACACATGGTTTTAAAGCAGCATTTCCAAGAAATAAGGTCTATTGAAACCTGTGTCACGGTGATGCATTTTCGATACACAAAGGGCAGATGCTATGGCGACTGTGTGTGCATATAGGTACATTCACGTCTAATGCTATTGAGAACATTAAAAAAAAGGAACGCGGGAGATAGAAAAGAAGGCGAGATTGAAAGACTTCGAACTCTTTCAGTTTGGAAAGAATATTTGGGGGGTGCGATGAAAGACTATTTGGGAGTGTGAAAAAAGTAATTAATTTGGTGGACATCTAATTTT
This sequence comes from Plestiodon gilberti rubricaudatus, assembly GCA_026170595.1. NCBI lineage: Eukaryota > Metazoa > Chordata > Lepidosauria > Squamata > Scincidae > Plestiodon > Plestiodon gilberti. The sequence continues at coordinate 140,953,195 of JANXHW010000001.1, read as the reverse complement.
GGTGAACTGCTGTGGTGTGTAAAACTACATTTCTCTACCTGTTTACAACCATAAGCCCAGGAGTTAATTTCTGCGGGCGAATCTGTATTCTGTTTTATATCTGTAGTGTGCGTGTGTACATATACAGTATATAGATTTATGTCGTCGTTTCTGCTTAGAGGTATCCACAGATGAGCGGTCTCCGTGGAAAGCTGCGCCTTGCAAAAGCTGGCAAGAAAAACGATCTTCGCCAACTGACATCTCCCGCCGCTGCTGCTGCGCCTCTCTGCCGATGGCTCGCTTAAATCACCAGCCTTGGAGATAGACGCGGGTGTAACTCGCTTTTAATTGCCATTTAATTCGCTTCGCTTTTAAGTGTTTAAACCGCGAAGGTGTCTTAATAATAATAAGCCGCAGGCAAGCAGACATGTGGCTCTTTTTTAAGGTCCAGGTTTGGGGAGGGTTTATTGGTATCTGTTCATGCAGGCTAACCGGAGCTGTCATTCAGCCCTCTTTTCTTTATCCAAACGGACAAAGGCACACGACTAGAATGGAAATGCATTGTCTGAAATGGAAACGTGCGATTATCCAGGCAGGCAGAGGGGTCAGCAGCAAACCCATTTCGCCTCCCCAATATTCTCTGTGTAGCCTGGTCGTGGCGGCGGCGGCGGCAGAGTTATACTTGTGCAACTCCTTTCCTGCCGTGCAAGCAGGGAAGGGAAGTCTTGATCTTTACAGTTTGAAACGCGAACTGCCATTAATTAATACGGAGCTCTCGGAACGACGTGCCTTTTCCTGTGGCAACGCTTGGTCGTATTCCAAGTTGTTGGTGGTGGATGATGAACGAGTAGTCACCAGCCAATAAAGCCCCTGAAAACACGTAGGAACCTTGTGGTTCTGTGTCCAGTGTGAACACAGAATCCGCATTAATGAGCACCCCCCCCTTCCCAGTGGAGGCGCCTTCAGGAAGTCACAGTGACACCGCCAGAGTGGTCTCCTCTTCAAGGATCTGACTGGCCCATTAGACGGGGCGAGTAATCAGTCTCCTTGAATAATCCCGATCAGTCGCTGCACCCTGGTTGGTAGCAACGCACATTCGCACAACCACCTTCCTGATACCTAGAAGGACACGCGGTTTTTATGTACGTTGCTTGGGACTGCCGCTCGACTTTGCAGAGTTAAATGCGTTGGCAGCCTGGAAGTGAAAAAACGAAAAGAAAAGCAACGCAAATAGCCGCAAAGATGACTTTCTATGAAATTCGAAGAAACAGGGAGTCCTCCTGCTCACAAACCAGTCAAATGTGAACGCGTTTATCGGGGGCAACATCTCCATCGCATTGACTTTGCGAGGAAGCCCCATTCGTTTGCGTGGGACTTCCCAGTAAATGCGCTTAGGAGGAGCTCAACCGGTCACCGCCATCATTAAGAGTTTCCAACCGGTGAAATCTGAGTGATTTCCATGGAACTCAGGATCGCAACTTTCCTCCTGGACGCTGAAGATATAGCTTTCAAGTCGGGTCTCTCTGCTTTCAAGGCGTGTTCGCGCAATATGTGTTCAGACCTGACTCTCTCATTGACACGGCTGTGATATACTGCTAAGTGGGTGCATTTAGGGTTGAGGTATAAATCGACAAAAATCAACCACAAGTATACTTACTTGGAAGAAGGAGGCTCCACTGAAATCGTGTGTGTGTGTGTGTGTGTGTGTGTGTGTGTGTGTGTGTGTGTGTGTGTGTGTGTGTGTGTGAGAGAGAGAGAGAGAGAGAGAGAGAGAGAGAGAGAGAGGGAGAGAGAGAGAGAGAGAGAGAGAGAGAGTTTATAGGTAAGGATTCTTCTGATTTGGTATAGGCTTGCACGGCCAATGTATGTCCCCCATAGTCACAGAACGTTTCAACCCACCCGGCCCAGCGAAAAGTGACTGGGGGACGTAAAAAAATCTGTGTGTCCTGTCCTATGGCTGAAAAAGGTAAGCCTCCCACCACCGGGAAGAACACTTCCCAGTGTTTCTCTTACTTTCCGATCTTTAGTCTGCTTGGCGGTGTTCACGTTTCTACAGCCCGATTCAGAAAGGGGACCGAGAGTTTCCTAGGCGCGCAACCAACTTCCTCGACGCACTGATAACTCCTCAGGAGGAGAAGACATTAACTCCTCCCTTCCCACAGCAAACCAAAAATGCACAGCCTCACGCCTCCCCCACCCCGCCCGCCCGCAGCGGGCTTCAAACACAAGGGATCCAAGAGTCGCAGCTAAAAAAAAAAATGTGTCTGTCTGGAGGGAAACTTTAAGCCATAACAGCTCCAGATGTGAGCTCCCCACCCCCACGCCAAAACTCTTGTCACCTGCACAGTTTAACTATATCCTCTCGATTAGGTTGAAATACCCCCACTACCCACGTCCCATTCAAAAGCCGATGGAGGGCTGTAGAGCAACTTATGAATGGCTCCCCACAAGCCCTCGTCCTTCCAAGGAAGGGAAATGCTTTCTTTCTGTGATTCCTGGCTTCGGCATCCGCGCACAGGCACAAGGGCAGGCTGGCGGTGAGGCTTAACAGACGTTCTAAGGGCATTTTCCTTTTCTGGAGCACTTTCTCCAGAAGTGCTCGTTTGGGACTCGCGTGCTGGAGGAAACGTGGGGAAGCAGGCGAGGCGTGTGGAGAGCAGTGTCTTCCTTCGTGGTAGCTCTGCTTTCTTTGAAAGCTTCGCGGGACTGGAGGAAGAAGCAGAAACTCGGGCCGGGTCCTCCTACGTGTGCATGCTGTTTCAAAAGAGACAGACCGTCAGAGCAGTCTTATTGCGTGAAAATAAAATCGTATCGAAACCCCCCTCCCTCCTTCCCTTCCTACCTATTTCCCTATCCTCCCTTTCAGCGCTTATTCGTTTCAAAACGGTCGCAATTTCTTTTATACTCCGAAAAACTCTAGAAACTTATGATATAGTCGAACGAGAATGAGACGGGTTGTGATTTGATGTGTATTCTAGAGTGCCAAGTACTTTTTCTAGGAGTGCAATCCTACGCATGTCTATTCAGGACTAAGTCCCATTGAGTACAATGGGACTTACTCCCATGTAAGAGTGTACAGGAGCAGAAGGAGTCACTGGACGTGACAAGAGAAAATCTCAAATGGACTTGGTGACACATTTCTGTGGCTGGACGCGGCTGCAGAACAGACACGTGTCTTCTAGTTCTAGGGATATTGCTTGAGAAACCTCTTTAGCCAAACGTTCTGACGGTCTCCTCCTAAGGTCAGCATTAGCACGTATCTGCGCGCCTTTGTTTTCTGCGCGACGTTGCCTCCTCCTAGGAACTCCTGAACTAGCCTTTAAAACCCGGGCAAGACTTTTCCGCGCGCAAACAATTCCCACCACTGACTTGGCTGAGCGGAAAGCTTGCCGGACACCCAGTGGTCCATTCGTTTCGCTCCAGTGGTACTCCTCAGTTTCCTTATAGTGTTTTGGGCCACACGCGGCTGACACGCTTTAATCTAATGAAACGGATGTTATAAGCCTGAAGAGTGCTTAACCAACAAGCTTTACACATGCGGTACAAATGCGCAGCCCCAATCCACACTTACCTAGCCCCTATGGTGTTTGGCTTAGGGACAGAAGAAGAGAGGTCTCTCGTCTCTGTCATTCAGGGAGGGCAGCGCGGGAGAGATTAAATCTATCTCCTCTCTCCTGCCCTCATCCCAAACATAAGAACCCGGAGGGAACGAGCTGTTTGGTTTTTGTCATGCGTATTGATGCATGGTGATACTGTCGCAGAAGTCGCGACCACCACAGCCATGCCACACAGTGGCAGGTCTCTTGGCCAAGGAAGTTGCATCCGCCTACCCTACCCTCATATAAAGATAGACAAAGGAAGAGAAGGATATAGGGCGTGGATGGGAAAGACAACTCAGTTCCCAGCGGGTGGTTTTCTTCTCTCTTCCAGGAAGGAACGGGGGACTTTCTACTAGTTTTCATTGAAACAGTCCAAGCCAGTACTGTCTCTTTATGCAGTCCTTTGGGTGGACAATATTTGTCACTCACTGCACATTCCACCCTAACCTACATTTCTTCTTGGGGGTGAGGGAAGTCAGTACCCTTCTTTAGTTACCTAGTATTATTATCATCACCTGTTTTTTGACTGCTTCATGTACAATGAGGCAACTGCTTATGAAACAGATGTAGGAGGCATGATTTCCTCCTTGCCTAATGATGGACATCTGAGCAGAAGTTTATTTATTTATTTTTCACATTTTTATACCACCCTTCCTCCAGGGTGGTGTACATAGTTCTTTCCCTCCTTTTGTCCTCACAACAACCTTGTGAGGTAGGTGAGACTGAGAGAGCGAGAGCGAGCTAGAGAGGCTGGCCCAAAGTCACCCAGGAAGCTTCATGACTGAGTGGGCATTTGAATCTGGCTCTTCCAGGACTAAGTCCAACTCCAGAACCACTACACCATATCCTGAACAGGGCCTCTGAAATAATTTTATCAGGGGGTATTCTTTTGGACCCCTTATTGAAAGAGTGGGGGGCTATTAAAGGAGAGGGGGCAAAACCAGGGATGTATCTAAGTAACTAGGTCGCGAGTGCGAGTGCAAGTACGAGTCATTTTTGCACGAGTGCGAGTCCAAGTGCGAGTCAGTGCCAAAAATTTTGGGCAAGTACGAGTCAAGTGCGAGTCATTTTTGCACGAGTGCGAGTTGAGTACGAGTAAGGCTAGAAACCACGAGTCGAGTCACTTTGGGGAAAATGGCTTTTTCCCCTAAAAATGGGGTTTGTGGGGACCTCTGAAGCTTTTAAAGCACCCACTTGGCTTCCCCTATGACTTGGAAATGGCAAGTCGTTACCCCCACGAGTGCAAGTCAAATACGAGTCCCGTGGGTCACGAGTACGAGTGCAAGTGCGAGTCAGTGGGTCATGAGTATGAGTACGAGTACGAGTCAGGGAAAAAGTGGCTAAGTCACACTTGCGAGTCGAGTCATTTGACTCGAGTCCCCATCCCTGGGCAAAACAAGGCAGGAGGAGGGCAGCAACGGGTGGGAAACTCTCCAATACCCAGGTCTACTAGGCTTCCCAATGCTGCATCTGGGTCTACCCACTGGGTAGACCTGGCCTCCTGGTTGGCCCATCCTTCATCTTTCACTCTCCATGAGGCCAGCTGAGATTCCAGGAAATTTCTGAGCCCCCTCCTTTGGCTCCTGGGTCCTTTTTTTGACCCTGGGCCTGGGTACAATTTACCCCCTTTACCCCCCTCTCATGGGCCCTGATCCTGAATATGTGACCTGGTGCCATTAGAAAGCATGCAGTATATTAAAAATGATGTGGCGTGATATTAGAGCTATTTTGTAGTGTTACTTATATCTGTGATGGCCCATTCATGCAGTAAAATTCACGGTGTGATTTTGCAGTTATCAGGCGATGAGTATGCATGGGTGTGAACCAGTTCTACGCAGCCATCACTCCTATAGAAAAATAGAAAGAGTGCATAGAACTGACGAGTATAGCATTGTATGTGGAAAATGTGCCAGTCTCTATTTTGCTGCATGTTCATGAATCCTGGATCTCCAGAGTGGCAGTTTCCATGGAGTGCATGCACACACAAACACAAATTAGAAATGTACCCATGTTATACCTGATGGCTTACCTAAGGGTGGGATATACGCAATTTCCTACGTTGAACAAGTATTTGCTTGCATCAGATTCATGATGTGAAATGCTGGAGTTCAGAAGCCACAGAATGGGTTGGAGAAGATATATGTGCAAGAAATTATGACTGAATATATTAGTGAAACATTAAACATTAGTGAAACGTTAAAACAAAAACATTAAAGCATTAGCTATCTCCAGTACTTTCTTTGCAATTCATTAAAAAATAATTATCGTGGAGATTTCTGGCCAACTACGCAACAGAGCCATTTGCAATATTTCAACTGGTAAGAACTGGTTCTGGGTTTGTACAGTATTTTCTCCAAATTTCACATGCATTCTCCAACGATGCCTAGTATGAAATCTCATTTCAACCTATCACTATTAGCATGTTCTCTTGCTATGAGGATGGATAGACAGAAATTTTATTTATTTATTTATTTATTTACTTACAATATTTTTATCCCGCCTTTCTCCCTAATGGGACCCAAGGCAGATTACAAGAACAAGTAAAAACCAAATACAAAAATCCATCACATTTAAAAAGCAATAAAACAGTTAATTAAAAAGTCATAAACACCAGCACTTTTTGTGCCACAACCCCAACAAACAAACAAACAAACAAACAAACAAACAAACTACTACATAAATAATAAATAAATAAATAAATAAAGTATGAGGCTGGGGACCCACCATTGACCCCTCCCGGGACCCGATCAACCCACGCCCCTCCCCCATCTCCACCCCTCCCCCTGGCACCAGCAGCCTCATCCTGCCAAGCTTGCCTGTCCTGCACCACCAGCAGTGTGGTCATTCTGGAACAGGAGAGTTTAGCCGCGGTTCCCCATCGTCCCCACAGCAAATCGAAAGAGGGAGGTGGAGGAGGGGATGGAATCCCTGTGGAAGCCCCCCATCAAGTTCCCTCCCAGCATTACCCCCAGCAACCATTTTGTTTCCCGTACCACAAATGAGGCTTTCGAATCCCATTGGGGTCCAGACCCCAAGGTTGAAGATCAGTGCTCTGTACAGTCAATAGAGTCAACCTACAGTCCAGCACAACCCTTTCTAGTCTTTTAGTAGGCGATTTGCGATCTGCGACCATGCGATCTGCCTTTGGGAACTTTTCCAAGATCTTTAATGGCAAATCTGCTTAGACCTCTGGTGCAGTTCTAGTCTGCACTGTGAAACATTGCTTGAGTCACAGACAACATGATTGACCAGGTTCACAATTATGGCACTGACCTGCTCCTTCTGTCATTCTTTCACATTTCCTGCCCAACATTTGTGGTTTGAAATTCCTTTTTAAATCTATGGGTGTTGAAATATACCAGCAAGTTTTAAGGTCATCATTCATCAACATATTTTCCATTGCACTGTGATGCAAAAATAAAATTTTGGAATGTGCTGTTCTCACTATTACTGCTTCAGGAATGATCCTAATGTGCCTTGAAGTATATCCACTTCAAGCCACAGAACAATTTTTTCTTCTTTCCATTTGTATCTGTGGATGGTCACATCTTACACTTTGTTGGTCCTTGAAGTTCTCTCTATCCAGGTACATACTGGTGATATGGGGTTCAGTCTTCCATGTGATTCTAGTGTGGTGGTTTTTTTTTATCCTGATATACTATCTCTTTTTAGATGCCACTTAAGTTTATCTAATATTCTTCTTCTATACTAGAAAAATTGTATATTGTAGTTTTATTCCCAGTTCTCTTTTTAGTTCCCACCATGATTGTTCTCAAGTTTCTTTTAACCTTTTCATTTCATTGAGTGGCCTTCCCACATAACCCCTCAGTCTAAAATTAATGTAAATTATCTTTCTATCCTTGAACTCTTTTTGAACATTTTCTATCTGAGTGACCCTTTGTCTGATTAAAGTCCATTTCTAGGTGCAAATAAACATGTGTGCATGCCCCTCCCCTGAGACTCCCTTTGGGTTAAAGCAGATGCATAAAGATGTATAAAGCAGATGTATAAAGCAGATGCATATTAAATTGGCCACATTAATTCAGCTATATTAACTCCAAATTTGCAACCTGTCACAAAAACAACACAGCACCTTATTTGATTTTGGGGTTATGCCAATAAAGGTTGATTGATTGATTGATTGATTTTGGGGTGTTTAATCCACCCCAAAAGGATTTTCCCATGGAATCTGGGATACTTTTTATCCTCCCAAATGAAATTGGTTAGTTTAGTTAGGAAGACCTGTGTATGAAAAATAAGTTTACAATAAATGTAAACTTGTTTCACAAGTTAGCCACACACCAACAAATGAAAGTGTTATTTTACAACAAGGTATTTTTTAACCTACTAGCAGCCCAATCCTGTCTAGCAGGACATGGTGGTGCAAATAAGGTGCCCGTTGCATCCTGTGCAGGATGGAGCCTGTACAGGTACAGCTGTAGGCCTCCTCGGGGTAAAGGAACATTCATCCCCTTACTCCAAGTAGAGCCTCAGCCACCCCAATGGGTCTACTTGTATGTGCACCAGCTATTTTGCTGGTGCACATTCAAGCCAGCCATTTAACGCCAGTCAGGACTGGGAAGGGGAATAGGATTTGGCAGAACCCGCCACCGCCAATCCCTCCCCCTCCAGGGTCCGGTGGGCCAATCCTACCTCCCGGCAATGCCCCATTTCATCCTACCCACACCCCTCTGCCATGACCTCTAGCCAGCGGCCCTTACTCTCCAGGTGCCACAAAAGTGCTTTATAGCACTTTTGTGACACCTAGCACCAGGGGAGCGCACACTCCCCCAGTGCAGTTTTACACTGGATTGCGCTGTGAGTGATGAAAAAAAGGAGGAAATCTGATATTTACTCTGGGGTGAAAATTCTACCCCAAAGTATATTTGTATTCAGAGAAAATAAACAGTACGTGGTATCTTGCTAAATGTTGGATATGTTATTGACAAAGGTGCTGGTGACAATGTTCTGGAAGGGCAAGGTTGCAATACCATTACTTCACCTGTTTTACAAGCTGTATGCATCTGGAATAGTAAAACTCCCCTAGTGTAGAATGAAGGCAGGCATTTATTTATTTATTTATTTATTTATTTATTTATTTATTTCAAACTCTTTCTGGATTGATTGGCTGGGCCAGGGAAGGGAGAAGGATTGGTGGTGGCAGCTCTGCCGAAATCATTTTTCCCTTCCCAGGCCTTGGCTGCCATTATACAGCCTGCTTGAATAGGGCCTGGCCACTCATTACATGGCCTGCATAACTGGCACACATTCAAATACTCATTTGGGCAGCTGGGACTCTACTCGGGGTTAGGGGAAGAACATCCCCTTCCCCTAAGGAGTGCTCCAGTTGCGCCAGTGCTGGGGCCTGTCTGGATAGGATGCAGCACAAGCTCTACACACACGCTGCAGCCTAGCTAGACAGGATTGGGCTGTCAGTCATATCTACTAGCAGTAGTTAGAATGCTATGGTAGACCAATAGGAGTGGGATTGATTTCAATTACTGATTTTGTCAGATTGTAACTTGAATGTAATCTCCATACCAGTTCAAGACATTTTAGGTCTCCTTCTTTGGATTGTAATTTTCTAAATAAGTGATTCCCCCCCCCCCCCATCACATACGGAATATATAGTTACAGTATTGGCAAACTTGGGAGCAGAATGTTGCTGGATGTCAAAACATTCAATGCAGAAAATCTACTCTGTGGTGAAACTTGATATGGAAGACAGAGGTTTTGAGCCTCCGAAGTGACTTCGGCCTCCAACATGACACCAAACACAAATAAGTTCAGAAGTGTCAAATGCCAGTCAAATACCAGATTAGCTTAAATACAGGTAAACATTCAATTCTATATTTGTGCACTCCTAGTCTTATGTGGATTCTCTTCTAATTCAGGATTCCAAACATTATGTAAGAGAGATAGGGGAATAGTGGTGAATGGGACTGACTTGTGAATATTGGTGCTGATCTGATTGGTGCTGATCTGGTGCCGCAGCCGTGCTGGATACACACAAAGGCCTCCATCTAGAAGGGCCTTCGAATGTTTTGGGAGTGACTGACTGGCACTCCACTTGTTTTTCAGTCTTTAAGAAAAAAGGGATGGGCCAACTATTCAAAGGTGTAAAAATAGGTCATGGTCACAGCGAAAGAGTTTTCTGCCCAAACTCTTTCAAATAATCAAATCTATCCCAGCCATACTTTTCCATATCAAATATCCTGGGCTGAGAGAATACCAGACCGGATAATAAATTCCCGTTCCATCCAAAAAATGAAACTGACATTGTTTCCAAGATGCACTTCAATTTTAGAGGCAGGATCCAGTCATTAAACTTCTCTCTGGTAGTGAAGAATGAAAACATCTGTAGACTCTGATGTATTAAAGATGTACCTTATATTAGGATCATCCATAATTGATGCAGACATTCCAATAAATAATACAGCGTCAGGTTCTTTAGCTTATTGAGAATCATCTACTGTGCTCATATCTTTATGCACCGCTAGTAATAGCAAGCACGTCTCTTTCTCTAATTAAACACACAGCACCATGGTATGTTTAAATAACATTAAGATTGTGGCGCACATATTTAAGAAGACCTCACTCAGAGATAAGCCTGAGATTTGGCTGCTTCCTTTATTATGAGTCATAATTTGATGCCTTTCTTCTGTCAGAGCCAAATTTGGCAAACGTTTGCATATGAATGCTGGCAATCCCAGAGGACTGTTGTAAGGGGTGCATAAGAACATTGTAGCAGGATTCTTAATAAGAATATATATACAGCACCTTTCGACAAAACTGTTCACAATGCACTGCAGTTGACATAGCAAGAAGGGTGAAGAGATGCTTCCCTGCCACAAAAGGGTTCATCATCTAAAAAAAAGAAGAACACAAAGGAGACACCAGCAAGAGTCCCAGGAAGGGATGCTTCAGCAGGATGAATAGGGGCAGTTGTTACCTCCCTGTTAAACGTAATAGAGCCTCTTTGGCGCTTCTGAGCTCAGTTTGCAGGGGTTTGCGCAGTAGGCATATCTTAAAATTCAGTGTTGTTTAAGTCCCCGTTTGTTTCATCTTGCATATGTTAAAATCACATTCATGACAATCCTCCCTATTCTTATTCCCCCATTCATTTTCATGATGAAGGGGGCAGAGGAGCTTACCTTGCTCTGTGACAGAGTGGCAGCCCCCCCTTATGTATGTATGTATGTATGTATGTATGTATGTATGTATGTATGTATGTATGTATGTATGTATGTATGTATGTATGTATTTTAGAAATAAAAGAAGCACCATATCTTTTCCTAGCAGCCAACTGGTTTTCCACCACAATGTCTTTAGATCAGGGGGATTGGACAGATTTAGTCCATCACAGGTTACAAGCCATGATGGGGATAAGCAACCTCCTGGTTTTAGAAAAGTAGGTTTTCTCTGTGCCAGGTGCAAGGGAGTGGTGACAGGATACAGGTATCTTGTTGTCTATGTGCTCCCTGAGGCATCTGGTGGGGCCACTGTGTGATACAGGAAGTTGGACTAGATGGGCCTTTGGCCTGATCCAGCAAGGTGCTTCTTATGTTCTTATGAGCCCTGGGGCTCCCTGAGACCCTTTCAAGGGCTTCAGGAGCACACCATAAATGGCTGCCATCTGCTTGGTGCTGTGCTACTCCATGCGCTCTGGTGCTCCCTGAGTCTTTGCACATTAGGGACCTGCGGTGCGGGCGCAGTAGGTGAGGCAACCCCGCCCACTTGTCGTTCCCGGTAAACAGCGCAGCCTAACTGGAGGATTGCATGCACATTCTACCTGTTTACTCAAGTGGAAGTGGGTAGCACCGCATGTAATCCCCTGGTTAGGCTGCGGAGCTTTACCAGGAACTACGAGGGGGCAGGGTTGCCTAACCTGCCACGCCCCCGCACCACACGTCCCTGCTGTGTGCTCTCGGAGGCATCTGGTGGGGCCACTGTGAGATACAGGAAGCTGGACTAGATGGGCCTTTGGCCTGATCCAACAAGGCGCTTCTTATGTTTGTATGTTATGAGTGTAAAGGGCTCCTGATACTGAAAAGTTTGAGAATTGCTGCCTTAGGTGATGCATCAGTCTGGGGCATTATGGGGGGAAACCATGGCCACAATGAATGAAAATTGAACTGAATCAGCCTGATTTGATTCACTTTTCCATTAATCACAAGATGACTGCAACCCTGATAATTTTTTGACTATCCATACATTCAGCAATACCCATCAATGTTGAGCATCACCTAGATGAGGTTGTCAGGATTCACCAGGACAGCTTCAACAAGTGAGAAAACATGCAGGTGGATGCTCATATCACATTCACAGGGTTCATTTGGATTGACAACATTCGCATGTGAATGTCCACAAATAGAAATCCTTATTTTGGATTCTTTTTCTTCCAGCTTTTCTAGGCTTATGTTTTATGATTAATATTCCTTGTGTGTAAGTGTAACACTATTAATATTTTTAAACCACACTTTCTCCAAAGTATGTATAGCATGAATAAATCAGTTTTTATGATTAAGGTGTTTTTGTAAAAATAAAATAAAATTGAGCACATATTTATTCATAGGAACATGAGGTATTTTATTGACCCAAGAATCCAGAATAGTTGCAAAGGAACCAGTGCATGCATTTTTCCCTGATTCAGAATTCATGCCTTTCTGCTATTAAAATGCATATGCTGCATTCCCCAGACTGAAACCAGCTACTTCAGAGACAGCCAAGTCCATCCGGGATTATGTATTTATGTTTTAAAAACATATTTTAATTTCCCTATTGATCATAACAGCTCATGAATAAAATCAAGGGATTTTTTTTCAGAATTATCACTTTAAAATTAACAATTAAAAATTGTATGAAAAAGAAAAAAAGCATGTCTTCAGAATCTGGCAATTATATATCAACAAGGTTTGATTCTGTGATGAATTTTCCCCTTGACCTTTTTTTTTTTTTTTTTTACACAGAGAAGGGAGGGGCTATTTATAACTCCTTGACAATTGCCAATAGAGATTCACAATGAGCGTGCTGATAGGACAAACAATGAGTTCATTTCTAATCCCTGCTTAAGCCAATTGTCCTTCTGACCCTCTTGGGACTACTGGCTTGAGTGAAGGTTGAAGGGTCAAAGCCCTGGAACTGTGGAATTCAGAGGCACGGAGGGTTTGATTTCAAATCAAAGAGTCTCTTCAATTGAGTGCAGTTGGCTTGAGATGAAACCCTAAACAAGTATTTGAGTTTTCATTGTGTTTAAAATAAAAGAATGAAAGAGGGAATGGGAAAGCAATGGATCAATCACATTTGAGGTTGAGTTTTTGAAATGCACTGGTCCCAGGGCAAGCTCGGTGAGCATATGATGCAGTAAGTCTAGATCTGACCAGGACCAGGCTAGTGACCACCTGGGGATTCCATGTATCTTTTCTTGAGTTCCATACTGGAATAAAGGTGAGAGATCAATCGATACATTTTAAAACATCATTTGAGGGTCATTTCACATATTATGCAGAGCTCATCTTGGTTTGCCATCACATCAGGGCTAAACTATATCTTATACACACAAACATGTGTTACTGTGTCCTAATGGCCCTTCTTTTGTATGGAAGGGCAATGTGGAAGGAGGGTTACAGGAGGAGGGAGGAAATCCAAAAGAGGCAGCTTGCATGAACAGAGCTCCAGAAAAATGGATTTCAGTGGACTTTATTTTCCCCAAAATGCATTTAGAATTGGGGTGTACATCTGAATCTCCAAGGGAATCAGCAATGAGCAATGTGGGTAACGTCAGAGCAAATTTATTTTATTTTTTATTTTATTTTTCACATTTTTATACCGCCCTTCCTCCAAGGAGCTCAGAGTGGTGTACATATTTCCTCCCCTCCTTTTTGTCCTCACAACAACCCTGTGAGGTAGGTGGGGCTTGATTATGAACTCATCTTTTTCTTTATTAGTAGAGGATAATTGGTTGCCCTCTTTTCTTTCTTTCTTTCTTTCTTTCTTTCTTTCTTTCTTTCTTTCTTTCTTTCTTTCTTTCTTTCTTTCTTCTGTGAATCTTTTGTCTTCATCCTTTAGGTCTCATTCCCTACTGAAACTGAGCCTAAATATACATGAACTTGTGCACAGCCTTCCCGGCTCTGCTTGCCTTCACCTTGGCTCTCCCCCTCTTTTTGCTCCCCTCTCTGATGAAATTTAGAGTGTAAGCTTCTTGGGTGCAGGACCTGTTCTTTTTCCTTATTCATCAATCAACACACAATATTCTTCTTCGAACTATTACTATTTAATATGAGAGGCGACATATTGCCAAACCAGTTGCCCAAAAACAAACAACTCCCCCCCCAAAAAAACACCCCATCCCATTCCTGCTTTACATTTTAATCTGTACATTCCAGGGCAGAGTACCTTTAAATCTTTACAGTACCACTTGCTTTCTGGCAGGACATTTCCTTAAATCTGAAAGTGACCCTCTTTGATTGTCTTGAAACAGCCCCTGAGCAAGGTTATGTGTTTGCAAGAGTATGAAAAAGAATGCAAATCTGCCTGGCATCCTTTTATGTTATTTTCTGTTACAGGACCAGCCTGTGAGTTAGACTAATTCCATATCATCCTCCTTCCCCCCCCCCCCCCTAGCCCTCCAAAGAGTTGATGGTTTATCAGGCATCATGACCCGGTGCAGCAAGGTCCCTTGTCTTTCAGCAGTGCCACAGGGAGCTGCCCATTCAGCACCAGGCAACCACGTGGTGCCTGCCCGCGAAAAAACAAAAGAAGTGAAATATTAATTAAACGGAGAGGGGGGGGAGCGAGAGAGGCAATCTGTTCAATCCTACGCCTGCAGGCAAGCTCTAACGGAAACCACATATGCTTTCCCTCTCCCCCCAAGAAATCTTCATTTGGGCATTAAAATACTTAAAAGGATTAGTCATTAAATACTTGTACATTGGGTTTAATTTGCTAGAAACTCTGTGTCACAGGGTTACATCAAAAGCTAAGAGTTTTAATCTCATTTGCAGTATTTACCTAGATGTTTTATTTCTTCTGCTGCTTGTTACAGGGATCATATTAATATCCCATGCGTCCAGAGGGAGGAGGTTAAAAAAACACACACACAAGCTGGTTGCTGACTGATGGCATAGAAATATCAAAGGGCCTTTTCAAGTAAAACAAAAAGCATGAATGGGAATCGGGTGTTCCCTATAGCAGCCTGACTCTTACTGATGATAGGGATGCTGTAATAGTTGCTTAGGGAGACAATGCAGCTAAGTAGCTAGAGTAGACCTTGGCACATTATAGATCTGGATTGTGTTCTATAATCTGGCTAGCTCTGCACAGGTCATTTCCCTTCCCTCTGATTTTAGCTCTTCCTTCCACAGATGTCAATACAAACACAAGAAGGGCCCTGCTGGATCAGACCAAAGGTGTTTCACTTTTGTTTCACCAATCCCGCTTTCCGTTTCCCAGAGTGGACAACAGATGCTCCTAGGAAGCCCATAAGTAGGTGGACATGACAAGGACACCGTTTTGTTCCAAGACTACCGAATTCCACGAAGTGATAGTGTCACTAGCAGTAGCATAGCTGGACTTCCACCAGTGGGGTGGTGGGTGCCGTGACGTATTCTTGCCCTGCACACTCCATCACTGGAATGGCCCTGATACAGAGCCAAATGGATAGGCAGGGCAATGACACATCGTAGTCATTGACTACGTAGTCATTGACATTGACTACAATGACACATTGTCCCGCCCACCGCCCCACTGTTGCGAGTCCAGCTACACTACTGGTCTCTAGTCAGTATTGTCATTGAATTTAGTGGAATGATAGACATGTTGTATGTTTACTATGCACTTGCTTTGTTAGGGCATGAAGGACGCATGCAGGGAAGCTGGGGGCAGAAGATTTTATACAACTACCTTGAAAACATCTTACTGGCATGATTGGACTGTCATGCCTTGGCTACTGATTCAATGGCTACAGGAGTAAACTGTGTAGAGGTAGTACAGTATAATTTAGGATAGCCACACCAATCGTTCTTAAAATGTTGAGCCTAAGAACATTACAAGGAAGTTTAAACCCTGCTTGTTTCAGAACCCCATCACTAAACATTACATTGTTTCACACACACACACAAAAACAGTTCCAGTCACTAGTGCTGGATGAAAGAAAATGGAAGTTGACTGCTGAACATTTGCACAATTGAGAATTTCAGAGTGTTACCACAGGATAGATATCTCAAGGTTGGTATCTCTCACATGAGCTCCTAACAGCGCAATCTGACCCAACTTTTTTGCCATTGTAACCAGCAGCCCAGCGAGAACGGGAGGCCCCAGAAAGGAAAAGGGATTCAAATCCCCTCCAAAAGAGAAATTCAAAGGGGATTTGAATCCCTTTTCCGTTCTGGGGCCTCCCGTTCTCGCTGGGCCGCTGGTTACAACGGCAAAAAAGTTGTGTCGGATTGCACTGTAAGCTACCTTAAGTATAGACCCCTGCCTTATCCTCTTGGCTCATGGATTGCTGAGCTCTTCTGTGGCATTCTGAACTCCACCAACTAGAAATAAGAACTCTGTTGTTGTCATTGACATAGTTAAGTCTTGTCTACATAATTTAGGTCTTGTCTGTACAGTATGTTGAATGTGGTTGTAGAGTCATGGCATGATAGAATAAGTGATGTCACTTCATGACTGTACAACAGGAAATATTCTGCTACTGTGGCCCTTTTGGACTTGGTTGTATTTATTTTTCACATTTTTATACCGCCCTTCCTCTAAGGAGCTGTGGGTGGTGTACATGGTTCCTTCCCACCTTTTGTCCTCACAACAACCCTGTGAGGTAAGTGAGGCTGAGAGATAGTGACTGGCCCAAGGTCACCCAGGAAACTTTGTGCTGAGTGGGGATTTGAACCTGGACCTTTCAGATCTAAACACCAGAACCACCACACCATCTTGTACAAGGCAAGCAATGCAATGATCTAATACATTTGTCTTTTGGGGCATTAACAAATGTAGGGCTGAAATCAAACTTTTAGGTTTTTTATACATTACAAACGTATATAATAATTCTGGAACCATACAGGACAGATGTGGGAGTCCACTTTGTTCAAGATGGAATGGGAAAGAATTATGAAGGATACCTTCCATACTGGTGCTTTAGGTGTGAGCCACTGGAGCAATGAAAGAACATTTGGTCTTTCCTCCTGCAATTGCCTTTTCCATTTTCCTTACTACTGAGCCATCAGGGATTGCCAGACGTGGGAATGAGCAATCATTTGCTTGATTGGCACCAAAGTCAATAGAACTGCTCAAATATTCAAGGGGAACACTCAAAACCTTGATGAGTGTTTTGATTGTTGGACTTCAATGCTCTAGCAGCCCAGCCTCCTCTGCTCCCCCACTTGCCCTAACAATTCCCCTCCCTTTCTCAAGAAAAAAGAAATCCTTAATTCAAGGGGGGGGGAGATACCAGTGGGATAGGGAGCAGAGAGCAGGTCATGAACATGAGATCATGAGTGCTTGCCAGTTCCATATCATGGGCTGCAAATATTAGAGTTAGGGAATTACCCACAATTCAAGTAGGAACAAGCTTGAAAGGGTTGCCTACCTCAAATATGGACTACTCTAATAACACAGGCCTGCAAATTTGAGGGTAATTTTTTTCAAAATGTATGGTGGTTTTATATGAATTGGGGGGGGGTGTTGGCTGATTCTAAAAATGGCATCGGTTTTGTCCTATTACATCTAATTTGAATGGCTGTTGGGTAATAACTCCTTAACTACTTAACTCCTCAAAGTAACCACTAAACTCCCTGAGGCATCTGGTGGGGCCACTGTGTGATACAGGAAGCTGGACTAGATGGGCCTTTGGCCTGATGAAGCAGGGCTCTTCTTATGTTCTTATGTAAACTCTTAGAAGACACTGTTTGCAGCACAATTCAAGAAAAGGATGTTGATAAGTTAGAAAGGATTGAAAAAGAGATGGTTAAGGAGTCTAAAAGGGATGAACATGAGGGAAAATTGGTGGACCTGGGTATAGTCAACCTGGAACCCATCTTCTGCATTCTTGGAAGCCAAAATGGTCCAGAGGCTGGAATTGAACTCTATACCACTGACAAGGTTGGATAATATTTAGGTTACTAAGGACTACAAGATGAGGTTGGCAATGAAATGAGGAGATTTGAACTTCATCTGAGGTGTAAAGGAAAAGACCGGAGACACATGCATTGGGACGTTATAGGTATAAGATACCTCTCCTTAGGACAAAGGGATGGACAAGATCGGTGGTTTTCAAACTATTTTGGAACATTTGAATTCTTTGGAAGTTTTTCAGGGTTTCCTCAATGAAAAGAGTAGTACTTTATTATTATTATTTACCACTTTACATTACATTTGTACCACATGTTTCCTCCTGGGAGGTCAGAGTAACATGCACTGGGTTACTAAGCAGTCACCCATCCGGGCATCTGGAGCTTGCAGGGGAACATTACATGTGCTCTGGGTCCCATTTTTGTCCATGTGGATCGATGGTGAGGCCCTGCATAGTCTATGTTTGCATGCTTGAACGTGCCATAGATGATTTCAGAAAGGACTTGAAAGCTGCTGGAATATGTGACCTGCTGTGTTGTCCCTTCTTATTCTATGATAGGAGGAAATAGAGAAAAAACAACAGATCGATGGGATGGAGGAACTGCAATGTGTATCAGACCCCTTCAGTGACAATTAACTCATAGCATATTCAGTTTTTTTAAAAAACATACACCTACAGTCTTGTCAATTTGCTGCCCTTTAATGGTACCTCAAAATGTGCTGCCTAAGGCAGGTTACTCCATCCTGCTTAATGGTCCATCCAGCCCTGAGGCTCAACCCCTGCAGCAAGGCTAGCCCCACTCTTGTAAGGTGACCCTGCTACAGGTGCTGGATTGGGGCGAGTGTGAGTAAAGATAAAACCCTGGGTCGTTTGATCCTGTGAAAAAGCCCTTGCTTTATTGAAATGCAGTAGTCCCTTTTCATTTTATAGCGACTGTCTTTAATCTACCGGATTTATTTCCAAATATATGATAGATGGAGAGGGGAGCGGCCTTTATGCTTAGATGTTCCTTCCATGTTCAATTTTATTTGAGAATTGCAGAAACAAACCTTGCACCGCACACATAAAGCTTTTTTCAATCACACTGTTGTGCTTTTCTTCCCTTCTCCAAAGCCAGAAACCCTTTTCTCATATTCAAAGCATTAAGCCCTGCTGCCCATGGGAGCGCTTGGATGAGGACTAGATAAGAGAGTTACATTAGGGCAGAAATTCGGGTCACATCATATCAAACTGAAAGCATCAGGCCAAATACGGGTTTGGCTAATAAGATTTGTACACAGTCATTTTAAATTTTTAAGACTCGCCTTGAAATTTAAGGGGAAAGAAAAAGAAAGCAGAAGCCATAAACGCCCTTCCAAGATGGAAGTATTTTATTTTCTTGCAATGTTTTAGGCTTCAAAAAAAATCTGATTCCCGTCCTCCCCCCCCCATTATTTCAATCATTTTGTGAGACTTAGGCCTAGTTCTCAGTGAGATAATGCAGGCAGAGGCGTCGCTGTTGCGTGGTGAGGCAGGCGGGGGCCCCCCAGGTGACGCACGCACACGCACGCAGAAAGGTGATGCGCGCACACACGCGCGTCGCCTCCCCTGCGCGCACACGCGCGCATCGCCTGGGGGCCTCCCGCCCGCCTCGCCTGGGGGCCTCCTGCCCACCTCATTGTGTTCAGTGGGGCTTGCTTCTGAGTAGACATGCCTAGGATTGTGCTCTAAGGTTTAACAAGCTACACCTGCTCACATTCCTTCTCCTAAAGGTCTAGCACTCTGTCCTGGTTGGAGATCTGGTAAGCCTAGTGTACACTGTAACATGCAGTGGAGGGGCAGTCATGGAGGCCTCCTGAAGGTAAGGGCTGCATTGCGGCTGCATCGGTGCTGGAAAGTTGGATAGGATTGGGCCCTGAATCTTTGCCTGGGCTGTACCATTTCATGAATGGTCCTTCATACAAAAAAATAAAAATAAAATCCATGCACATAAAAGCTTGTCAGGGAGAGGCATAGCAAAACCCTTCTGTCTGACATGGTAGTTTTGTTCATTTTATAGCTGCTACCATTATTATTATTATTATTATTATTATTATTATTATTATTATTATTAACAGTATTTATATACCGCTTTTCAACAAAAAGTTCACAAAGCGGTTTACAGACAAAATCAAATGATTAACTGGCTCCCTGTCCCAAAAGGGCTCACAGTCTAAAAAAGATGCAGAACACCACCAGCAAACAGCCACCGGAAAAGACACTGTGCTGGGGTGGAAGGGGGGCAGTTACTCTCCCCCTGCTAAATATAAGAGGAGCACCAATTGAAAAAGTGCCTCTTGCCCAGTTAGCAGGGAAAATCTCCTGGATTTTCTTTCTCAATGGAACACAAGCCTTTAATCGTGTGAGTCCCCCTCCTGTAGTTTGAAGTGGTATGTCCCAGATATAGGTTGAACACCTCAGTGACAGCTCACCCTTAAACACACTGCTGTGTTTCATCAGTCACTGATGACTAGTTTTTGGCAATGCTTGTCCACAGTTCTCAGGAAAAGTAATGTTTTCAATTTCATTTTTTGATTTAGTTGGCTGAGCTGCCTGTCTTCAAATATTTTTATGAATTGGTCTAATCTTAAAATTACATAAAATGAAGCAAGGCACAGAATTGGATTAAACACTGTGTTAGCATGCTTCGTCCCCTTCCCCGGGTGTAAACTGGGGCCAGCTCAATAGGCCTCCTCAGATTTCCGCAAGCTAAATACCTGGCGGAAGTCGGAGGAGGCCATGTAATGGCCTAGTCGCCTGGTGGGGACGGGGATATGGCAGGCGCCATCCCCCTCTCCCTCCCGGGCTGGCTAGACCAATGACCCCCTTCCCTCACCCGCCGAACCACCCACGTGGCCAGCTTACCTTCCTCCGGCAGCCGCGTCCCGGTCCAGCGTCGGAGTGAGGGAGGCCGGCCTTTCCAGCACATTTGCGACGACTTCTGGTAACGGAGCACTCCCTCCTTTGCCGGTTATTTCTGGTGGATTGCGCCCTATGTCATATTGGAAAAAGAAATCTCCAGGAATAGCTTCTGACAGAGTTGGCAACCCTAATTGAGAAGGGTCCCTGAACTAGGTCTTCGATGCAATAGAATTATTGTTGAGTGTCTGAATATGAAAAGTGTGTCTATTCGTTACAGTGCTATGCACCTTTAAAATTCCTCCACAATAGCTTTTCACTTCACATACAGCAGGGGAGCAGTATCTATATTCCCAGTTATAGGTAAATATAAAATATTTCAGCAGAGTGTAAGCAACTCCATTCAACTACTGTAGGTCCATCAGAGGTACACCAGTATTTTTCATGAAAAACACAATAAGGTGTGAATGACAAATGTGTAGCTTTAAACACCTGTATATGTACATCCTATCCTGGCTCCCGGTCATGTCACCCCTGTCACTTACATGTTACATGTTTGCTGTAAAAAAGAAAAAGAAAAAAAAGCAGTGTCACACTGCAGTAATCATGCTTCTGCTTTGTATGTAAGGTACAGTGTTGATGTGACTGCATTCTTTATACTTTCTATTTTATGTGTGGGATCATCAGGACAAATGTCTCTGTAAGTTTGCTACTGTATACCACCTATACCATACCAGGCGGACATATGAGATATGAGACAGAGAGGTGAAAAATGAGAGGATCTAGACATCTCAACACACACCCCCACCCCAGATGGCTTATCTGTCTTCCTTCAGAAACCATGTATGCAGTTACTGCACAAAATGCTTAGTCTCACAATTTCAGCATATGCAGAGGTTGGAACTTCTTCATTCAGCACAGCTGCTCATCCATCTTCATTTCCCCCTGTTTCTTTGTTTCTTCACACATTCCTGCCACCCAACCTGTGTGTCCATCCCATTCTTTCCCCCAAATCTATGGGAGAAATATTTCAATAATTCCACATGCCAAAAATAAGTACAGCAAACTGTTTAACAGCCCAATCCTGTCTAGAAATAGACTGGTGGAGCGTACGGAGCTTTATGGCACGTTTGCAACACCCGGTGAGTAGGCAGTGCCAGTGCCGAGGTTGGCGCCACTCTGCTCACTGCAGATTCAGAGCTATGCCCTCTGGGGAAGGTGAGTTCCCTGCTGAGTGATGGAGGGGCGTGCGGAGGGAAGAATGGGATGTTCTGGGGGTTGGTGGGTGGGTGGGATTAGTCAGCAGGGACTGGGAAGGGGGAGGGATCATCAGAGGCCTCCTCCGCCATATCCTATCCCCCTTCCTGGGCCTGGCCGCCATTACATGGGGTTCTCGAATGTGTGCCAGCAAAATAGCTGGCGCACATTCGAATAGACACATTGGGGTGGCTGGGGCTCTACTCAAGGTACGGGGACAAACGAGGAGAGCTCCAGCCATGCTGGCGCCCCCTCATCCTATCTGGCTAGACAGCCTGGCTAGACAGGATTGTGCTGTCAGTCTCAAAGATGAAACACTTGATGAAACTTAAAGTTAGGATCCAGTAGGTGACAGTTCTGATTTTTTTTTTCCTTTGCATAAAGTCTGAGGTTTGGTTTATGCATGCTTAGCTACCCTCCCCGTGGGTGGCTCATTGTGCACAAAATTATATTCTTGCAACAGAACAGTAGATGACGTTGGAGTGAGAGCAGATGGGGGGGGGGCTGGAGTAGGTGGGTGGAAATGGATCTTTGAGGTGAATAGGTGGGGAGGGCCCAGTCAGTACTTTTAATTCATAGTAGAAAAATTGTGCTGGTTTGCTAAATATGTTGTGATCACAGAATTGGGGATTGTTTTCCAGAGAACCCGACACTATAGACCTCCCCTAGAGAAGAGGAATGCAAAGAGGCAGTCATATCTGAGCTCAGCCAAAGTGTCTAAAATACTAACAGATATTTCCTCGTATTTCCTTTAACCTGTCTAATCCAGAATAGCTATCATTTTGATACTCTAGATCTAAATTATTTCAAAGAATGTCCTGTGCAAGAAAAACGAAAGAGAAAAGATATTGAAAAGGAAAATTCATTTGCATCTTTTGAGCAGTAAGAACCTGTTGAATGACATTTAAAAGAGGATTAAAGCTGATTTCTTACAAGCACCAGAATAATCAGATCTCTAAGCTAAAGTGGAATTAAGGTCCTTCAATTCATCTGTAAAACCTGACTGAAGTTAAATCGTCGTTCGGTAATTTACATGTCATTTACAGGGACACTCATTGTGCTTTTAGTACTGTAAATATGATCTGAAAAGCTTTTGATCTTTTTCAGCATTTGCAGGAACACATTATTGTTTGGAAGGAGGGGGAAAAAAGGCAGAGTTTTACGTAGGAGAAAAAAAAATACAGGAAGCTCTCTTACAATGTCAAAACAAATGTGTCAACCAAATGGTAATATCATCACTGGTTTCATTTATTTGAGCTTGGCAGATGTGAGGACGGTTTAATGATTCTTTGTCAGGGCAATACATTTTTAAGAAAAGCAAGCAGATTGCTGAGCAACGAACATGTTTTATGGAATATGCAATATTGCGAACATCTCTTTTGTGTTCCAATAGCATTGTAAGACTAAATACGTTAAATAGGGAAACGAAGAGTTGGAAGACAAAACATTTACTGGTATTTCAAAAGCCCTAGACAGTCTGGAATCTAGATATTGAAAGAACCACCTTTTCTTATATGAACCTACCTGTTTATTAAGATCACCATCTGAGCACCTTCTTTAGTTGTCTCCACCTTCCAAAGACAAGTGGTTGGCAAATGGAGAGAGAGGGGGGGCGGGGCGGGGCTATTCTCTATGGTAGTGCCTCAGTTGTGAAACTGACTCCCTAGGCATATTTTATTTATTTATTTTTCACATTTTTATACCGCCCTTCCTCCAAGGAGCTCAGAGTGGTGTACATATTTCCTCCCCTCCTTTTTGTGTCCTCACAACAACCCTGTGAGGCAGGTGGGGCTGAGAGATAGTGACTGGCCCAAGGTCACCCAGGAAGCTTCGTGGCTGAGCGGGGATTTGAACCTGGATCTTCCAGGTCTAAGTCCGACTCCCAAACCACTACACCATCCTGGTGTATTCATCTCATACTTTTAGGTAGCCGGCTGTGCTGGAAGGAGAAGGAGGGAGGGGTAGAAGCAGGCTGTGGTGGAAGAAGCAGTGGCATAGGACGGCTGCCCCCTACCGGGGCCCACAGGTCGTTTTGATGCCCCCTGCGGTAGCCCCGTCCCACCGCGTGATGTCGCCCGGAAGCTACACCCCCAGAAGTGACATCACATGGCTTACCTGAGACGAACATGGACCCACAGGGTGGGCCCTTTCTCCTTTGCTCCCCACTTCACTCTTCTTACTGAGAATGGGATTGGACTGGTACTCTCTTTTTTGCCACCGCCCCAAACCAGGAAGCCCAAACAGAAAAAGGTTGCCTTGGGAAAGCTTCTCACAGAGAAATAAACAGCTCCTCAATCTAAATGCCCTTAGAAAACCAATCAGAGCAGAATGTGATGGTCTGAAGAGGTGTGGCAAACCCATTCCTTCCCAAGTGAAATTGGATCCGGTTGGCTAATGCAGAATTGTATTAGCAGAAAATGTATTAAAGGGCTGAAGGAACAAAACAATAAAAAAGGAATATGCAAAGAGATCAAACAAGGTGTTATCAGAAAAACCAAACAGGTATACCCCAAAGGAGGGGTGGTTGGCAAAAGACTGGCACAGAGATTAAAATGCAAGCAACAAAATAAAACAACCCCCAATCCCTTTAACTCAGGGGTGGGGAACCTCCGGCCCGCGGTCCGGATCCGGACCGTGGGTCGATCCGGTCCACGGGACCGGAAGCTCCACCACCGCCGCCCGCCTAGTCCCTTTAAAAGCGGACTTTCTGGACCTGCGCAGAGTGGCGCTTTCTGCAGGTCCAGGAAGGCCGCTTTCCTCCTTCTGAAATCGCCCTTTCTGCAGCTGCGCAGATCGCCATTGAGGCTGAGAGGGCAATCTCTCGGCCTCAACGGCGATCTGCACAGCTGCAGAAAGGCCGCTTTCAGAAGGAGGAGGCGCCGAGGTCGATTGCCCTCTCAGCCTCAATGGCGATCTGCGCAGCTGCAGAAAGGGCGATTTAAACTGGAGCTGACGCGGGAAGGCGCCGCCGCCGCCGCCGCCCGGAGCCTCAGGTAAGCGGCCGTGGGTGGGTGGGAGGGAGTGTGGTCCGTGGGTGGGTGGGAGGGCTGTTTACAATGGTAAATTCGCGGGGTGTGTGTGTCAAATTTGCGGTGGGGGGCCAAAAATTTCGGCCACCCTTACGGGCGGCCTGCAGCCAATTTTCCAAATGGGGAAATGGCCCCCCACCGCAAATAGGTTCCCCACCCCTGCTTTAACTGAACACTGTTCCTATGCTAGTTTACTCAAACTGTTCCCTGGTCTAATCCATGCACCAACAATGGTGCAAGGCAGGTGGGTTTGCACCTTTTCACTTAAACAGCAAGTGTTCTCCAGTGATGGACTAGTCCAAGGGTGGCCAACGTTTCAACATGTATGCTCCTGGACCTTTAATGGTTGTATAGGTGAGGACATGTCAGCAATTGCAGCTGCCAAGATTCTTGTCTTCTACACAGCTCTTAAGAACACAGTGGTCCCAATGGTGGAAGGTTGGCTACCCCTGGACTAGGCAATACACGTAAGCATCCCTGGCAGTGGTGTAACTAGACTGGAGCGGAGGTAAGTAGTTCTGCAAGACTCCGTTACACCGGAGTCAGCGGCCCCTCCTCTTTGCTGTTGGAGCCATTCCAGCAACGACAGGGGAGTGTCCTGCGTGTTGCCGTTGCCACCAGAATGGCTCCAACAGCAAGGGGGAGGGGCTGCTGACTCCGGTGTAATGGAGTCTTGCAGAACTACTTGCCTCCGCTCCAGTCTATGACCTTCTAAAACCTAGGCTCCATCCTATTGGGATAGTCCATCCTATTGGGTGGTTTACAACCACCTGGGCATTTCTACCAGCCACTTGCCTTGGTCAAGTGGGGCTTGGATGCCCAATCAATTGTTGCATGATAATCACAGCAGTAGGACTGGCCAGGATCAATTATGTTTTGGGAAAGCCAGACAGGAAGACATGCAATCCACAAAATGACTTTTCTGTCTTGAATGTGGGTTCCCTCTAATGACACTTAAGTTCAAGCAGTCTCAGGACCATGGCTCAGCATGGGTGTCTCAGTAACGTTTTAGAAAGCTGAGGCATCACTGAGTGGGGAGGAGTTGGAAGGTCCAAAGAGAGGGGGAAATCTGGGATTTTTAACCACACAGTCTGTCTTGCTTACCCAACCTTTTAAGAGCAATTAGATTTTATTGGCTTGAACTGCTTTTCTTTATATT
This sequence comes from Plestiodon gilberti rubricaudatus, assembly GCA_026170595.1. Lineage (NCBI taxonomy): Eukaryota > Metazoa > Chordata > Lepidosauria > Squamata > Scincidae > Plestiodon > Plestiodon gilberti. The sequence goes on along the minus strand of JANXHW010000001.1, from coordinate 140,927,227 downwards.
TGCACTACTGTTTCTGTGCATGTTTCACAGCACAATCCTGCCTTACTTTGGAGCGGTGCAGCTGTAGTGGGGAGAAAGACTGAAGTGCTGGAGGGGGCCCAAAATAACTGAAAGCCTAGGGGGCCCAGCCATGAGTTAATATACCCCTGGTTATATGGGTGTGTAAAGGAGAAGCTCAGGGGTTTAAAGAAGCCACTACCAGAAAAGGGATGTTCTCTAACCCTTCTTCCAACCTCCTTTCAGGAAAATAATTAGCAGAGTAGAAAACTTTTTCCCAGTGAGAGCATGAGCATCAGTCAAGGACATATGCTAAACCATTCCTGGCATCCCAAGTAAGTACCACACTAAACAGCTTCAGTGAGAGCAAGAATCAAAATACGCATCAACAACCAATCCTACACAAACACAAGCAAGTGTTCCTTTTATACAAAATTATCTCCTGTCAAAGTCGACCAAAGCAACCTACCACAAGGTGAGTTGCATTTGGAGAGCCCTGCTTCTGCAAAAGTGTCATAAACTGCAATTAATTAGTGCTTGTTAAGAGCTCCAAGACCTGCGGGGGGGGGGGGGAGGGAGAGAATGCTATGGGAGCACATTATTTTTATTACAAAAACCCAAAAAAGAGCAAACAGAAAAATAATAAATCTCAACATGAATATCTCTGACTGAAGATGCCAGTATTTCAGCTGTGATTAAAGGCTACAAGCGGGAAGAAACTGGGGCAATAAACTTCCTCTGCGGCAGAGCGCTACAGATTTCTGACACACAGTGCGGCCGCTGAGTTCATTAGCAATGGAGGCCCTAAAGAAAGAAAGAAAGAGGAAAGAAAAAACAAAAATGACTTTCTGTTCACAAACGGTTTAAATGATTAAGGTGGTATTTACAAATGCTCCTAGGATCTTCTGTTATCTCTCATTTGGCTGCAGTTGCTTTTCTCCTTCTTCTCTTTATATATAGAGCTAATAAGTAAATTGCAAACATCCATTATTCTTCACCACTCTCCACTTGCCTTCCCCCCACTGGCATCCAATCCACCAGCATTTTCTTCCAGTCCCATTAATTGGTCCTCAGAGAGTCTGACTCTCGTACCTTTGCAGTGACAGTCAGTGAGCACTTCTTAGTAATACTGAGTCAGAGGCCCTGTGATAGCTCACAAGTCCCATATTGAACTGTAGCTGTACGGCTCCCTTCCAGTATGTTTAATGCATGAGACTTTTAAAATGGCACTATTAAGGTGGAGGCTCATACTTTTCGTTTGAAAGGAGCGTGCGTTTCTGGAGTAATTGTGTGTCTGTGTTTATTAAAAATATAAAATATATGTTTGTATGTCTTACATAGAATAATTGAATGGAAAAACCGTGCTCGGTTGTTATCTGTCAAATCACTTCTTGGTATCTGAAGCTGCAAGGTGAGTAAGCTCTAAGGAGGGGGATCCCCGATGACCCCCCCCAATAGCAAAATGTGTGTTTCCAAAGGTACTGTTTTTGTCAAATACTTGCAATTTTGTGACTCAAAAGCATTTTTTATGGTTATGGCTGGTTTCATCGACACAGGAGGCAATTATGTAATTATTTTATGTGAAAGACATTCCAGCTTTTTTTCAGCACATTATCTTTTACAATGAAACAATCATGACTATTGTGTATCCCTTCAAGTGCTTACCAGTTTCTTTTTTGAAATTCCTCAGTTTTAGAAGAACAGTGAGTTGAGAAAATTCAAGGAAATCTACACAGCCATGGATTAAAAATCCAATTTAAATTAGTGCAATCATATATGATTGTCTAGGCCGTGATTTGGATTTTGGTTGGTGGCAAAGATACACTGATAATACGCAAATCCACCTCTCCTATCTATTCGACCTGCAGTGTCTGTGCTGCAGTTGTGGGATAGATGTGAGTGAGAGCCCAATGCTATCCTTTTCACCCCCCTCCAATGCAGCGGCGCCAAAATGGCAGCTGCTGCATCCTGTGCGGGGGCAGGGGGGCGGGACTGAGAGGCTTCTGCAGGGAAAGGGGCTTTTTAATCCCCTTACAAAGCGGTGTGCCCCAAGGATCGGTCTTTGGACCGGTACTTTTCAATTTATTCATAAATGACCTGGAGTTGGGGATAGGCAGTGAGGTGGCCAAGTTTGCAGATGACACTAAACTTTTCCGGGTGGTGAAGACCAGCAGGGATTGTGAAGAGCTCCAGAAGGATCTCACCAAACTGGGAGAATGGGCAGCAAAATGGCAGATGCACTTCAATGTAAGTAAGTGCAAAGTGATGCACATTGGGGCAAGAAACCAAAATTTCACATATACGCTAATGGGTTCTGAGTTGTCTGTGATGGATCAAGAGAGAGATCTTGGGGTGCTGGTGGACAGGTCGATGAAAGTGTCAACCCAGTGTGCGGTGGCTGTGAAGAAGGCCAATTCCATGCTCGGGATCATTAAAAAAGGGATTGAGAATAAAACAGCCAATATCATTATGCCTTTGTACAAATCGATGGTAAGGCCACATCTGGAGTATTGTGTCCAGTTCTGGTCACCACACCTCAAAAAGGATATAGTTGAATTGGAAAAGGTGCAGAAAAGAGCGACCAGATTGATTCGTGGGCTGGAGCACCTCCCTTATGAGGAAAGGATACAGCTTTTGGGGCTTTTCAGTCTAGAAAAAAGGCGCCTGAGGGGGGACATGATTGAGACATATAAAATTATGCATGGGATGGAGAGAGTGGATAGAGGGAAATTCTTCTCCCTCTCGCACAACACCAGAACCAGGGGACATGCACTAGAATTGAGTGGAGGGAGAGTTAGAACAGACAAAATAAAATATTTATTTACCCAGCGTGTAATTCATCTGTGGAACTCCTTGCCACAGGATGTGGTGATGGCACCTGGCCTGGATGCCTTTAAAAGGGGTTTGGACAGATTCATGGAGGAAAAGACCATCACAGGTTACAAGCCATAAATAACTTCCTGGTTTTAGAAGTAGGTTTTCTCTGTGCCAGGTGCAAGGGAGTGTCAACGGGAAACAGGTTATCTTGTTGTCTTGTGCTCCCTGAGGCATCTGGTGGGGCCACTGTGTGATACAGGAAGCTGGACTAGATGGGCTTTTGGCCTGATCCAGCAGGGCTCTTCTTATGTTCTTATGAGTAGAGAGGGGAGAATTGAGAAGCAGTCATCTGAGGCTGTCTACTGATTTCAGTGCGCATGTTTTCACTTACATCCCTTTCTTTGGCAGGTAAATGTTATGCCATTCCAGCAGGGCAGGAATTGGTTCAGAGTGATCCTTTTAAGATTCCTCCTAATCTCCATTCCTTACTTACCTCTGCCTTGCTTGGCTTAATTGTGTTAGTAATGCTTTGCCTATACCGTATTTGCCGGAGTATAGGACTCATTTTTATCCCCTAAGGCAAGTCTTTAAAGTAGGGGGTGCGCCCTACAATCAAAGCCTAGCGTTTCTGCCTAGTGTTTTATGCAAAGCGCTTTCAAACCAAGCCTCTCCGAGTCTCTTTTCAAAGGTAAAACGGGGCTTTTCTTTTTCTTTTTCTCTCTCTCTCTCTCTCTCTTTTAAACTGCAAAGCACTGTGTTTTCAAGCCTTTCCTTGCAGTTCTTAATCACTTGCTAAATGGCTGAATACCATGAGAGATCATTATCTCTCCTCAGCCTCTGGAAGCATTTGAAAAAATTAACCCTTAAGTTTCAACCCCAGGACTCTGTGGAAACTAAGATATTTATTGATCTTGCAGTTTAAAAGTTGAGAGTACAGTTTGAAAGTTGAGAGCAAGAGCTCCTGCATAGGCTTACCATATCCAAAGGGGGACAGAGTGCCTACCTTTAGGCTGCAATCCTATGCACACTTTCCTGGGAGTAAGCCCCATTGAATGCAATGGGACTTACTTCTGAGTATATATGCATAGGATTGTGCTGTTCATTGAAATTTGGGCAGGTGCAGCTCATCATCATGGAAGGGTGCAACAAGCTACACCTGCCCAAATTCCAAAGGTTAAAAGGTAGGCACTCTGTCCCCCTTTGGATCTGGGAAGGCTACTAATACTAGAGTGCCAAGAGTCAAGGGACAGGGTGCCTATGCCTTTAACTGTACTAAAGCTGTACTGTTCTACTAATGTGTATATTTAAGTTAAAAATGTATTTTTTAAAAAAATAGCACCAAACTTTAAGGGTGCGACTTATAATCAGGAGCGTCCTATACTCGGGACAATATGGGGTATAAGGGTTTTAGGACCAGTAGTGTCCTGCTGTTCAAAGGATATTGCTTAAGTGTGATTTCTTTTTTTCCTGTTGGCATAATGCTGAACCGTACCAGTACATGGGGATTTAGGGGCAATTTGAGCAGGTACACATTCTCTTCATGTTCTCAGGACTCGCACTGAACTACAATTCCTAGATGGTATAATCAGTGTTGGTTTGTAACGTAGAAATGTGCTGGACCCCACCTTCGGAGGGTCGGCACTAATTGCCTGGCTCCGCTCCAGTTCACCAGGCATTGGCTGGAGCTTGCTCAGCAGCCAATTGGCTGTTGGGCCGGGGGGGGCGGGACTGAGGAGGTGCGGAGCAACTGCTCCATTCAGCTCTCCTCAGTTGTGTGCCCAGAGCCGGACACTCAACCCTCCCACCCGTTTTTCAGTCTGAGATTAGCTGGTCGCCCTTTGAGGGGCTGGGTAGGAATTTTTTCTCACAAGCCTGATTGGCCTTGGCTGTGGGTTTTTCGCCTACCCCAGACTGTGGCTGGTGGGGAGGTATGAATAATAATAGTAATGGGAATAATTAGGTTACACTTTGGTCACTTTAGGTAGGTAGCATGCGGGGGGGGGGGTAGCCAGGGAGGCTTATACTTGGCATACATCCGGAGGTAAGCAAGGGCATGGGGCAAGCCAGAACCGCTCATACGATGCCTACACGGGTCGGTGAGGCTGGCTGGCAAACCCCAGGGCTGGAAGCAAAGATCATCTTTAGGCTTACTTGGGGTGGGTCTGTGCTGTCCAGCTGCCTCAACCCATTGCGGGTTGGCAATGATAGACTGGATTGGTCAGTGACCAAACGAGGATTGAGCCAGGATGTGATGCCCGTTTACACATGGGGGAGGTAAACGGCTAGTGATGTTTTTCCCCAACCTAAATCCTGCACGCTTGGAGGGGGTTTAAGTTAAGTTCATTAAAGTTCTGTTTGAATAAAACCTCCAGTTCCTGCTGCAGTCTATCTTATGTTTATAAATAATAAAAGTGGCCCCTTTTCCCAAGCCTATGTCTGGTGTGCTTATTGGGGGGTGCACAGGTAACTTCCCATAATTAAGGAACAACAAAGATTTGTGCTGAACTAAGCTGAGTGTTACAGAAGCTAAATAAAACCATTCTTCTGACCAACCACCACAAAAGAACAGATCTTGGACTCCATTCAATTCAGGTTGAGTCCAGAAGAACTTTCACAGGATTTTTTTCATATCTAATGTCTATGATTTGCTTTGGTAGATACGACATCAGGTGACAATTCACTGGCATTCATACCACAGTCCTCCTCTCTCCCCATCCCCAATGATGTCGGAAACTGTCAGACTGTTGATGGCATTTGTCACTGTGCAGAGTTCTCTTGCAGATGGTGTTCAACAGTGGCTCAGTAATTCACAGATCACTGTCCCCATTTGGCTCCTCAAGGAGGTGTGAATATTTCAGTGTGGTGATGTGCAGTCATCTTTTATCTTTGTTTCTGGGTGTCGTCATGCTGGGAGAGGGTGTCTTTGAAAATATCAGAGCGTGAAGATGAACAGCGGCTTTTATTTCCTGCATTTCAAAATGACACATACTCACACTCGCACAAAGGGGAACTGCAGTGTCCACAAGTGTGTAGCTCGATTTCAGAAAACCAGGAAATTACTAGCGCAGAGAGTTCAGAACTTCAGAACGTGGGAAGGAAATTCTACCTTTTTATTGGTCCAATTAGTTATTGGGCAGCCCAATCTTAACGAGCTTTCTGTGCACCAATGCAGCAAGGCCAGTGCAAGCAATGCTGCATCCTGCACTGACATGGTGTGGGTGGGAGGTCTCCTCCGGGTAAAGGAACTTTTGTTCCTTTAGCACCAGACTCCCCAATGGGTCTCCTTGGATCTGTACCAACTATTTTGCTGATGCAAGTCCAAAAGGCCCGGGAAGGGGGACAGGATTCGGTGTGCACCCCTGCTGCCAATCCTGCCCCCTCCTGAACCTGATCCTCCCACCTCCCTGCCATCCCCCACCCCATTAACCACCTTCCAGCCCTTCCCCTGCCCCGTTATGCCCCCCACGCTGGCTTACGTAGGGTGGAGTGCGTCCCGCTATACTCTGGTGTGCCAGGGCTGATGCAGGCCTGCATCAAGCGATGCAGGACCTACCTGCTTCGGAGGGTGTGGGTTCAGGTAGGTGGCGGAGTGAGTGGCTCCGGCCTCTGCAGCTGCGCTGCTTACTCTCCCATAGACACAAATATGCTTTACGGCACGTTAGCAATGCTTTAGGCCATCAGAGCGGGAGTTCCACTGGCCTAAAGTTACATAGGATTACGCCGTTACTTAGCTAAATCCAAGACTGAAGATGTTTTTTCTTTACCCTTTGGGGCAATTCTACCCACCCAAATTCAGCTTCCATTTTGTTTCCTGTTAAGGGTGTCCGACCCTTCGTGATCCCATGAACCATATCCCGCCAGGCCTTCCTGTCCTCCACTATCTTCCTGAGTTCGCTCATTTTCATGTTCGTTGCATCGGTGATGCTGTCCAACCATCTCATCCTTTGCCTTCCCCTTCTCCTTTTGCCTTCAATCTTTCCCAGCATCAGAGTCTTCTCCAGAGAGTCCTCTCTTCGCATTAGGTGGCCAAAATATTTGAGCTTCAGCCTCAGTACCTGTCCTTCCAGGGAACAGTCAGGGTTGATTTCATTTAGGATTGACTGATTTGATCTCCTAGCAGTCCAAGGGACTCTCAGGAGTCTTCTCCAGCACCACAGTTCGAAAGCATCTATTCTTCGGCACTCAGCCTTCCTTATGGTCCAACTCTCAGAACAAGGGGCATGATACAAGGGCCAGCCAAATTGTGCCTTCATTATCACCAACGTCTACTACTCATAAGAAAGATCTGCTCCTGACTTCATTAGCAGTGAAAATTGGAAAGTCTATGTCTTTTTAAGCCAACAGAAGCACTTCACTTCCATGTGCTTTGTGGATGGCTATACAAGTGTTGGGTGAATGAACAGACAGCTTCCTTAGACCAGTATCTTCTAAATCAGAACACTTTAAAATTCCAGAAAAGTCTCATGTCTGTGTTTAAAACTACTTATTAAAGTCAAACAGGAAGCATCTGTTTTGTAGAAACCCCCCTTAAAAACCCTGTACATTCATCACTTTTAAGGTGACACTGTTAGACATATTCAATTCTTAGACAGATTGATAGATCTCCAAATAAGGGCCAGTTGCTGTCATATGTTTTCCAAAAGGACAAGACAACCTGCAGCTCACTAATTAATCAAATCCAGACTTTCTAGCATGTTGTGCTAGCAAATTTCTGCAAGGCTTATGCTCACACAACATGATACCACATGCCAGGAATGCACAGCCCTAGTTTGACTTTGCAAGACTCGTCAAGCTTGTGCATTGTATAGGCAGACAGTAAAAATCGGATGAATAAATAAAGCGAATGGAACTGCGATGCAACCTCATTTTCAAGTCCTCTTTAACTTTATGAAGTAAAAGAAGTACTGGCTGGCTCCTGTTCTGCCCCTTGGGAATTAACCTGCAGGGTACTGCAAGGATCCATCTGTAAGCAGCTGACAAAAGGTACTGTTCAACTTGAAATGCGGTGATATCAGTATGCTGATGACACCCAACTCTATTTTTCTTGTACATCTGGCCCAGGAATAGTGAGAAGCACCTTGAATCAATGCCTGGCTACAGAGATGGGCAGGTGAATCCAGATAAACAGAAGTATTGTTGGCAGATATAATTATATGGGAATAATAGGATCGCCGGCTTAGAGAAAATCCCTGATTTTCTCTAATTTTATTTTATTTTATGCCTATTTTTTCATCTGCTTTGGACTTCCTATAACTTTGGAGGCATCTGTGCTGCCTCAGCATTTTGAGGGGGCTGCTCAGTCATTTGAAGACACGTTTGCCCTGTTGTGTTGTTTATTCTTTGAGCATCTTCTTCTTTGAGCCAACGGATGAGCAAACAAAGGACCTGGCTTTGAGCCCGCTCATTCCACCGTGAAGCCCACTTGCTTTCCAGGAGTAGGAAATTCAAAGGCTCAGATGACTCCCTGGTACGCAATCTCACAGGTGAAATTTAGCTAACAGTCACAGGTTATAAAAAGCAGGGTTACACACTCAGCGTTGCGCAAATAACATTGGGCGTTTGCCCACGTGAAATGTCAGAAGCTACTGATGCTTCATGGAGGTTCATAAGAACATAAGTAAGTCCTGCTGGATCATGCCAAATGCCCATGTAGCAGAAGGTCCTGTTTCACACAGTGGCCCACCAGTTGGTTCTGGGAAGTTCACAAGTAGGAGAGAAGGCAGACTTCTCTTCCACCTTTGCTCTTCTGCAACTGGTACAGCAAGTCCTCACTTAAAGTAGCCGCTAGGTTCTTCTTGGAAAATGTGACTTTAAGCAAAACAACTTATAATGAAACCAATTTTACCATAGGCTAATTGAGAGTGCAATCCTGCATAAATCCTGCATAAACCTAAGGCTCCGCTGGACGTAGGTGTTGTGAAAGTGCAGTAAAGCACTTTCGCGGCACCTCGGGTGTAAGCAGTGCCGGTGCCGAGGCACATAAAGTCCGCTCACACCGTCACCAGATGCTGTCCTGGACACCAGACACAGGTACGTCCTATGCCTGGTGGCAGGAGGGCATGGGGAGGGAGGGTCGGGGTCCCAATTCACCCAGTAAAAAGCATGAAGCGTGGCGATGGAATCCCAAGTGTCAGTGTTGAGGAATGCATTTGACAAGGTCCGCTGAGTGACCCTCCCTCTCTGTTCATGGCCTTGCTATGGTCATCCGTGCTTTAGGACTTTTCCATTGGGATTACTGCAAAGGATGGAGCTGTTTTTGAGATGGCTCTGAAGCTTCTGCTCATGCAGAATTCAATGGCCCAACTGTTGAGAACCCAGAGAGATATGACTCCCATTTTAGCTCAACTATACTGACTTCCAATTTGCTCTGGACCGAGTTCAAAGTGCTTGTCATAATCTTTAAAGCAACACATTGTCTAGTTTTTGTATACCTTTGGGAGTATCTATTCCAATTTATACCACTTATCTTCTTAGATCAGCTGGGCACCTTGTCCGATGTTCCCACTTTTGCAGAAGTGAAGTTGTTCGGAAAATGAGCCAGGGCTTTCTTTGCAGTTACACCCATATATTGGATAGCTTAATTACCTCCTTCCATACAAGTCTGTCTGTATGAAGATTTTCCTCTGAAGCCCTCCTCTGGGTTCCCCCAGAAGTTAGGTGGGTAATGGCCAGAGACAGGACTTTTACAGTTGTGGTGCCAGTGGAGTACCAAGGGCGAGGCAGAGGGGTGGTCCGCCTTGGGTGCCAGCAATAAGGGGATGCCCACGTCACATGCCTGTCAGTTCAAATACCCTGGGTGAGGTCAGGTCTATCTGGTATGTTGAGGTGGAGCCCAGGTCTGCCTTTCACTTCGAATGGCTGGTAGCCCTGGCCTCCACTGGGGGATCTCGATGTGGAGACCAAGTCTATCCATGGCTTTGAGAGGCTAAAGATGGGGCAGTGGGAGTGGTCCACCCCAGGTCTCAAATACTTTAGGTAAACCACTGCGTGGTTCCCCATTTTATGAATTGCTTTTCCCAGGGAGAAACACTGGGCATTTATTATGATGTCATTCTGGCACCAGCAAAAAATATTTTACTTGCCTAGACTTTCAAATCTAGTTTCTGCTGGCATTTCTTGCTCTGTTGCCTTGTCTCGGGTTATCATATGATTTGTTGGCATTGTGTGTTGATTATTATCAACTAGTTTTGTCAGCCATTTGGAAAATGAAACCATTGCAGGGTAGAGTATAAATAATGTACATAGTGTAGTAAATGTACTATCATTTTATTCTTGTCTGTAAGTTGCTTTACATATTTGAAATGGAAAAGCACCTGATGCATTTATATATAATTAAACAAAGCAGATACAACACAAAGAAAAATATCTTCCTTGCTTTTCTCAACAGTTGATCACAGAACATATCACCTCAAATGGGTTTATTTGAGACATCTAGAAAAATGTTCATCCTTGGTGGCAAACAAGACTTCACAAATTAAAGACTAATCACAATAGCGGCAACTCATCTATCCTATTGTGTTTAATTCTGGGGAGCATATTTCAAGAAGAAGGATACTGACACATTGGAAAGGATTCAGAGAAGTGTGTCAAGGTTGATGAAAGATCTAGAAGGCAAAATATGTTAGGAAAAGCTGATTGAAATGGGAATATTCAGCCTAGTGAAAGTGTGGGGAGACAGATTAAGGATGTAGACCAGATGATAATTGATTGGTTTTTGATACTTGTACGCTGATATGTTTGTTAGCTGCCTCAAATGTGAAGAGGGAGAATATAAATATTTTAAACAAACAGAAAAAATGGTACCCAAACAGCCCAATCCTCCCTAACTTTGTGCCCAAGGATCCAGCGAGGCCGGCGCAGGCAGTGCTGGATCCTGAGCATGAAAACTGGAGCTGGGAGGTGACCTCAAGGGAAGGGAACTTTCATTCCCTTACCCTGCTATGGGTCTCCTAGGATCTGCACCAGGCCAGCTATTTCACTGGCACAAGTTCAGGAGCCCCGTGTATGGGAAACTAGCCAGGGAAGGGGGACAGGATTTGGCGAGTGCTGCTGCCACCCCCTCCACGGTCCTGACCGCCACCCCAGCCACTGTCGCCACCCTCCCTGCCCCATTACACCCGATCCCTGCCCCTGCCCTCCCCATCCTGCACTTGTGCCCACTGATGCAAAACTCACCCTCTTGGGCTGCGCGCCGGCTGGATCTGACGTGTAGAAGCGAGTGCAGGCCTGTGCGTCGGTCTAGAGCCGGCGCATCTGCCTTACAGCAGATTTTGCAATGGCTCTCGGCTGGCCCAGGACATCTTATGCTGGCCTTGGGGTGGGGAGGATTTTGCAGAAAGCCACAACCAAATTCTAAGATATTAGGCTCTCATAGTATCTGTTCCAGGAATGGGGGAACATATAGCATACACTAGGCAAGGCAACCATTGCAATGCCCCTCCTTTTAACAGCTGATACCAGCAACCAAGCCCTTTGTTGTCTAAAGTGCCAGCAGCTGCAGCCATGCTGGCCTCTCCACCCCCGCCCTTCCTTTCAAGTCAGCTGGCACTCAGCAATGACATCATCACCAAGTGCCACAGCAGCTGGCTTTTGTGGGGGCCGTGCTGCTCCTGTTCATGCAGCTGGAGCACGAGCTGAAGCTTAGGCACAGTGACATGGAACATCTGTCCACCTCAGATGAACACAAAGATTTTTGAGGGCCTGTGCCCATTTCTTGCTGGATTGACCAAAGATATGCTTTGGCATGGGAAAGGCAGGATAACAATAACAATAACAATAACAATAAATAGATTGCTGGTTATTATGTATATAAAAGGAAACTTCAGCAAACACTCTGTGGACTTCTGCTTTCTTGGCAAATTATTTTGAACACATCCAAGAGCAAATGTCTTGACCTTTACCATGATTATCATCAATGCCCCAGCCAACCCAGCCCACTGAAATCACTGCCTGCCCTCAGCCATCAAGGAATGAAATGGACCCTGTCCAAACATTACCTGCAAGTGATTGAAAAATCACGTCAGTTATGCTCCTAGGTGAAGTCAAGTATCATTTTCACAGAGAATTTTGATTTTAATGTGGTGGTTTAGTCAAGGAGAGGACAGGAAAATGTCAGCACAATAAAGTGCAAAATCTCTTAAAATACCTCATAAAATTCCAAACAAAAGTGTGGGATAGGCTGGGTTAACAGCAACACTGAAACAAACATCAAAATGTCTGGAATTTTTCTTCTTGTTCTAGTCTGCAGAATCATACCCTGCCTGAACTATTTGGGGGGTGAGGTTCCATAACATCAAGACAACTGATCTAGAATCCAACAAGGTCTAGGGGATCTTTTCCACTTATTTCAGCCAGTTCAATTTATTACTGTTACCTGTGTTCATGCAGCACAGAGCACCATTTATACTCATGTGTATATGATTGTCAGACAGGACTCTAGAGACATTCTTAGGGCACATCTGTGATACAAACTTAATCAGTTGTAAAACCATCATCATCATCATCATCATCATCATCATTAACTCACCCAAGGAACGCTGGAATTTGTGAGGATGCTGTGAATTACCCAGTGTTCACAGAACCTCAAGCCCCAGGCTTCCTTCAGAGGAAGCCATGACAGTTAGATAGATTGTAATTTGTGCGGTGCATATGTCCTTAAACCGATGCCCTCTTTTTCCTGGTTTCAAACATGAAGAGGAAAAGCTGGAACCCGTTGACCATGGAGAGGGTTTTCTATTCATGCCTGGTTTTGAACACACTCTATCTTCTATTTGTCTGTTTTCTTATTTCAAGACAGTGCCTGGCCTTATAAATTCTTTAGGATGTGACACTGCATACTTCATTCATTCTTAATATGCAAAATGTGCTTTTTCCCCACATTCCACTTTTAAAACTTTACAAGCTGTTAAATTTCCCATCCCTTCTGCTCCATTTCCCCACTAAAATTCTAGCGCATGCTATATGAATTGTTAAGCCAAACACCTGCCACACAAATACTCCAGATAGAAGTTGGGCAAGAAACGTGAAGTCAAAGGAGCAACTCTTAAGCCCACACCTGGAGACTTGAGTCAGGAGCTCCTGAGACATGAAGAGTAACCAGGGCCAGCCCAAGACCTCCTGAGACCTGAGGTGACATCATGCCAGGTGACTCCCCCTTACCCAATGGTGTGCCACCAGCCTCTGCTCCTCCCATTCTCCAATGTTCTAGCTCAGCACTTTCCTCTCCTCCATATTTCCTCTCCCCCTCTGCTCTCATCTTCCATTTCCAGTCCAGGGGATGTAAGGAGGATGAGCAGTGGAAGCAAGTAGGCAGACAGAGCCCCCCATCAACCTGCTGCCTGAGGCAACTGCTTCAGTTGGCCTCGTGGATGGGCCAGCCCTTTGAGTACCCTTGCCAGAGCTCAGGAGAAACTCTAGCTATAGGTGCACAAGCATGAGAAAAAGAGTCCTCCTAACTGCTACTACGCATAGGTGGCCCCTACTTTTGCCTTGAACCTCAGAAGAAGATAGCAGCACGCATTGTATACAGAGCACTAGAGTATTAAAAGTGTCACAGATACATTTCCCAGAATAACCCCCCCCCCCATGAGACAAAGTGTTTGGACTTAAATGGGCCACAAATTTATTAAAATACAGTAGATGCCTTTAAAAGGGGGTTGGATAGATTCCTGGAAGAAAAGTCCAACACAAATGTTCATCACATAAGCAACCTCCTGGTTTTAGGTTTTCTCTGAATGCCAGATGCAAGGCAGTGGCAACAGGATACAGGTCTCTTGTTGTCTTGTGTGCTCCCTGAGGCATCTGGTGGGGCCAGTGTGAGATACAGGAAGCTGGACTAGATGGGCCTTTGGCCTGATCCAACAGGGCTCTTCTTATGTTCAAAAACTCCTCCCTCTGTGCTGCCCAGCAATCAAGACCCATCATGTCTCCTCCTCACGTCATGATGGGGTCTATGGCACACAGTTTCCTCAACTATCTTCTCAAGGGAAGAGCCCCTTACCTCATATGTAGGAATGGGTGTTGTGTTTTTTTATAACTGCATAAAAACACAGAACACTGCTTTCTGCGAAAAAATAATAAAACAAAACCATATAATTTTGCGTCATTTCTTCACCTGCTGACACTGTACAACCTATACCACCTACCTAATACACTTTTAAGGCGGTTGAAATGGGGAAAAAATGGAATAAAAACACATAACACCGCTTTCTGCTATTTCATTTTGGTTCAACACCGTAATCTGCGAAAAAATAAAACCATAAAAACCACCACTGCATGTATGTCTGACCATTATTTTTATTTAGTTTTGCTTAGGATGCAGATGGCAGATACAAATTCACATGCACAGAGAAAATGCTCCAGGCAGGTGCCCCCAGTAGCCCCTCCAGCTGCCCCCATACATTTCCTTCGTTGTTTCCTTCCGAATCTGAACTCCCTTTCCTTCTCCTGCACCAACACACTCTGTCCAGCAGCCAGCAGCACAAGCGTTAGCCAGGAGTGATGTGTAAGAGAGCGAGGAGCAATAGCTCTCTGCTCTGGTCTGAGTAAAACAGGGTGGAGAAGTTTCAAAAACCCAAGTAGTTTGTTAAAAGGAGAGGGAAAAAAAGCTTTTATATTTCCCATCCAAACTTCTTCTTGTATAGTTTACAGCCTTCAAAGACCCTGGATTTAGAATGAGGCATGAGAGAAAAAGGGATTAAACCTTTGTTGCAGTGTGAACCAAAAGCTTTGCTTCCCTTTACATTCTGTGTTGTTTTTCATGGTTTTTGCTTGGGTTAAAAAGAACAGCTAAGAATGCCCTGCTTGCAAAATAGTAGCTGCTGTTATGAGATGAGCCCTGTGCTGACTGACCATCCCACCAACTAGTCAACCACAGAGTATAATTGCCGCTGAATATTCTACCAACAGACTTTTCAAGGGCCATTTCAGTTGTTTGTTTCTTTTGCTTATGCGTGCAACCATTCATTCTTATCCTGCAGTGCTCACCCTACCTAAATTCTCCTGAATCAGCTTACCATATCAAAATTCAAACAGTAGAACTCATTAAACTTCCCCTAAAACATATGGGCAGCCCGATCCTAATTAAAGTCTGCGTGGCGATGCAGCGGCACCAGAATGGGCTATGCTGCATCCTGGGGGGGGGGGATTTTGGCTGCTGGAGGTCTCCTCAGGGTAAGGGGACATTTGTTCCCTTGCCTTGCGGTAAGCTCCAGCAGCTGGAATGGGTCAACTTGGACCTGCACCATCATCCATGTTTATCTGTGTTGGCAGATCAGGCCCAGGAAGGGGGATAGGATACAGTGTGCACCAGTGCCATTAATTCCTCCCCTCCCAGGCCTGATCCACCCACCCTTGCCCCCACTACTGCCCACCCCTGCCTTTCCCCCTGCACTGAACTAAGGCTCCAACTTTCCCACCGGCATTGCAAGGCCTTGCGCTGTTGCAAAGCGCTTTATGTCGCTTTTGCAACAGCGCAAGCCAGTGGAACACATGTTCCACCGGTGCTACTAGACCATAGGATTGGGCTGTAAAAATTAATGGGGGGGGGCTAGAAAACCCAGACAACTGAAATTGTATACATAACTGTGCTCAAAAGGGGGGCTGGTGGTCTTGCTCAATCTCCTAGACCTCTTGGATGAACACATGGTTATCACAGAATACATTTGCGGTTGGTTATTTTAGTGAAACAAGAGCTGTCCCCCATGAATGTGTCCAATCCCCTTGAAAAGCCATCCAAGCCAGTGTCCATCACCACATCTGGTGGCAACAGGTTCCATAGACTAACAATGTGCTGTGTGAAGACGTATCTCCTTCTGTCTGTCCTAATCTCCCACCAGTCAGTTCCACTGGATGACCCCTGGTTTTAGTATTGTGAGAAAGGGAAAAAAATGTCTCGCTACCCACCCTATCCATGTATGTCATGCATAATTTTGTCAATCATATGCCCCCTTAATCACCTTTTTTTCCAAGGAAAGAAGTCTCAAACACTGTAGCTTTTCCTCAGCTCCCATAAATACTCTCCTGGCCGGGGGAAAAAAAAAAAAAGACAAGTGGAAACCATGGTAAAGCATACTCTTGTCCTGGCTCAAGTTTTAAAATTCTGGAATATATTTAAAAATAAATGGAGCCTGGCTACATTCTGTTTAAGGTCCGTTCTTAGAAATGTTAGATTCCATTGAAGCAGTTGGTGGGCAGTCCAATCCTACCTAACGTTCCCTGCACTGATGTAGCAGCACAGCGCAGGCTATATGCTACATCCTCCTGCAGGAAAAAAGAGGTGGGCGGTCCCCTCGAGGTAAGGGGACATTTGACCTCTTGCCCCGAGGAAAGCCCCAGCCCCTGCAACAGGTCTACTTGGACCTGCGCCTGCCACTTGGCTGGTGCAAGTCCGAGTGGATCTACGTCAGGTCTGGGAAGGGAGTAAGGATATGGCGTGTGCCAGTGCTGCTGATCTCACCCCTCCTGGGCCTGATCTGCCCACCCCCATCTCCACCCCCTGGCCCATTCCACCCTTCCCGCCCCCTCCCCACCCTCCCCAGGCCTGTTCTGCCCCCTAGGACGGCTAACCTGCTCTGGCATGCCTTTCTCTCTGCACTGGCACCGGCAGGACTGGTAAAACATGGTTCAGTTGGATGACTACATTTTGCAAACGTCTTCAGTCCCACAAATACAAACTTTTTACTATACAGTACTGAACGGTGGCGCAGTGGGTTAAACCGCTGAACCATGAGCTGTTGATCGAAAGGTCGGCAGTTCGAATCCGCGACGGGGTGAGCTCTCGTTGCTTGGCCAGCTCCTGCCAACCTAGCAGTTCCAAAGCATGTTAATGCGAGTAGATAAATAGGTACCGCTTGCGGGAAGGTAAATAGCACTCCGTGTTCCAGCTCCATGCTACGCGCTGCGGCAAGGAGAGTCATGCTGGCCACATGACCATGGAGGCGTCTTCGG
Source organism: Plestiodon gilberti rubricaudatus (assembly GCA_026170595.1). Classification (NCBI taxonomy): domain Eukaryota; kingdom Metazoa; phylum Chordata; class Lepidosauria; order Squamata; family Scincidae; genus Plestiodon; species Plestiodon gilberti. Next base: position 140,910,466 of record JANXHW010000001.1, on the reverse strand, counting down.
ACAACGCTGGCTCTTTGGCTTTGAAATGGGGATGAGCACCACACCCTAGAGTCAGACACGACTGGACTTAATTGTCAGGGGCCACCTTTACCTTTACCTTACTGAACATTCTTATACGAGACAGAAAGCTTATATGATGAAGAAAGCTTTCTGTTCTATACATTTAGGAATATATACATGAATTCATAGCAGTTTTTTAATTAGCTAGTTAAGGTGCAGCTAGGATTACAAGAAAGACACTAACATTGTTCTACACCCAGGTCTAAAACTGGATTATTTTCTAGGCAACTGAACCAACCTTTTACCAGCTGTATTCATTCTTTTACCACTGTTTATCCACTCTGATTTTATGTACAAAAATATGGTCAATGAGTTCAAAATTAATCCAGAATAAGTGCACTTAAGTATGTATCCCAGCATCATATGATATGAAACAGCTAACACCCCCATTTCCATACTCCACAGATTCCTACTGCAGGACAGAAACTCTCTTGACATCTACAGTAGGGTGTGTATTCAAGATCATTAAATGCCAACTATCCATGAATCACTCTGCTGCATTCACAATGAGGACAGTGAAAGAAAAGGAAAAGTGTGATGATAAGCAATTGGGAACATGGAGCTAGCAAGAAAGAGTAATCGATATATACCGTATTGGTCTGAGTATAAGACTCACTTTTTTCTCCTAATTTAAGTTTTTAAACTAGGGGTGCGTCTTATAATCAGGATGTTGCAATTTAATGCCAGTGATTTAATTAAACTTTTTAATAGCACCAAACTTTAAGGGTGCGTCTTATAATCAGGTGCATCTTATACTCGGGACAATACGGTATATTTATTTATTTTGAGTATTTTTATACTTTTCAACGCAAAGTTCCCAAAGTAATCAAAAAGTTCTTCATTTCTTCCTTAAAATGGGTAAGGTTCTTTATCAATCACTTGTACTGAATTAAAAACAACAACAACACGATTTCCATAAAACTGCATGTTTTCAAATCTTAACATTTTTAGGGTTTCAGGACAATACACTGTGAATATACATTTCTGATGGGCAGCCCAATCCTATCCCATGCTGATGCAGCGGGGCGACGCGGCTCAAGCTGCAATCTGCGCAAGACGTTTGCAGGCTGGAGGTCTCCTCGAGGTAAGGGGACATTTGTCCCCTTGCCTTGGGGAAAGTCCCAGCCTTCGCAACAGGTCTACTAGGACCTATGCTAGTTAAATCGCTGGTGCAAGTTCAAGTGGAGCCATGCCGGTGGATTCGGCCCAGGAGGGGGGATAGGATATGGCATGCGGCAGTGCCTCCAATCCCACCCCCTCCCAGGCCTGATTCACCCACCCCTGCTCCCACCACATTACGCCCCATCCCCGCCCGTCCGCTACCCCTGTGCTGTCTGGTGGGCACTTACTTGCTCCAGCATGCCGCACACAGTCTGCACTGGTGCTGGAAGGGAGGTGCAGGCAGGCCTTCACGTTGGCAGGCCTACTTCCTCTACTGTTGCAACATGCCTTACAGCACGTTTGTGACAGCTAGCACCAGCGCAGCACAAGGTTAGGATTGTGTCATAAACATGGTGTTTGTATACAAGTTTCCTTCTAGTCTGATGACCAGAGTACCTAGCATATGAACCAATTACAGAAGTAATTCTCCAACACTGGTAGCCCTACAGTCTTCATTCCGTTCAGCCACACCTCCCCATGGTGATGTAACTGATTGCCAGTGTCACTGGGATTTAACAGCAGGCTTGTTATCAATCTTCCCCCTCTACTTCATCTCACCAGCAGTAAAGGGAAGCAAGTCGGGAGAACATTGAATTTTGGGGACCTCCCCTGGTTTCCTTTGCTGGTGTTCCAGTGGCAAAACTGTGGATAAGATGCAGACTTTTAGCCCTTGTGGGGTAATGTAGAAAACACACTGACATTGTCCCAGTATAAAGATATCTGCCCCACTCCTGGACACAATCTATCATAATCCCCATTTATAAGAAGGGAGACAAGAAGTCACCTGGGAGTTATCACCCTATAAGTCTATTATTAATCTTAGCCAAGTTATACGCCAAATACCTTTTAGACAAATTGTCAACCTGGCTGTCCGGGGAAACAATGTTTGGGGACCGGAACAAGCTGGCTTTCCTGCTGGTAAGTCTGTTCTGGATAACTGTGTGGCCTTGTTCTATGTTGTCTCCAAGTATGTTAAGTCTAGCAATACCCATATCTATGCTGCCTTTCTGGATCTGAAGGGAGCATTTGATACAGTCGATAGGGAACTGCTATGGCAGAAATTAATCAATCTCGGGGTAGACAAGCGTCTACTTCTTCTGATCCAGAAGCTTCATTCGGGAACCAGTTGCCATGTCAAATTGTCATCACAGGGGGTATTCTCGGTGCCCATTCCAACAAATCGAGGGGTCAAGCAGGGTTGCGTTTTAGCCCCCACCTTGTTCAATTTATTTATTAATTACTTGGTGCCTTGTTTGTCTTTGATTGATGCCTATCCCCCCCATTAGGCAATCTGTTGTTTCCCCTTTTGTTGTACGCTGACGATATGTTGCTTATGTCGCATACAAGGATTGGGTTGAAGCATTTAATTGCCTCCTGTATAGATTATTTATCGTCTAACAAATTGCTTTTGAATTATGATAAATCTAAAATCTTGGTATTTGGCAACCAGTGGAAACCAACTCCCTGGATTTTTTTTTGGGGGGGAGCAATTCAACAAGTAAAGAATTTAGGTATCTTGGCATATTGTTCCATCATAGGCACCATTGGACCACTCATTGACAGGCTGCCATTTCTTCGACCAAGATTTCGGCACAGGCCATTTTGCACTTCTTTTACACCTGGGGCAATTCCTACATCCCCGTGGCTGTCCTGGCCTGAAACCTTGGCCTGGCTCAGATTTTTGAAATTCTGGTTAGAGGCTTGTTATGCTGCAGAGCAGAATATTCTGCTCAGAAATAGCTTATCTGACTCTCCCCTCTCCCCGGGCCTTGCATTGTTTTACAAACAACTGCTTTCTATTGGCTTATCCCCTGACACAATGGGGAGTTTACCTTTTTCAGCTGCTCTTAAAATTATTCGTACCCGCCTATTTGACATCGATAATCGGGATTTGCATGTGGCGGCCCTTAAATCTTGCTCACCCTTACACTTCGGTCTTGCGTGGCCTTTGAGCTCGACCCCCAGTTATCTTGGTGTTTTATTTACCCCTTCGGTGCGTTGAGTCTTTACCCTGGCAAGGTTTAATGTATTACCTTCTAAATGTTCTACGAGCCAGATTTGGTAGGTCAGAGGAGTGTACCCAGGCCTGCATGTGATTCGCTTACACCCGAGTCGTTACTCCACATGATTCTTTATTGCCCCCATTATAATGATTTACGTCAACAGTTTCTGATGCCAATTTCTGACCTTTTCTTTTGGGTCAGATATTGACACTATCTGTTTTTTATTGGATGGAAAAAATGAGAATCGCACTCAGTTGGTAGCCAAATATCTTCACCGGACCAGACGCTCCTCTAACTGTAACTTTTCTTTGAGTAAGCGAGGGACAAGGGTTATAGATATTTTATTATTGTTTTTATGTTTGCATCTTATTAGTATTGTATTTTAAAGTACCTGTTTGGAAATTGTATTTGGGGGTTGGTGGGGCCTCCATATCTTTCTGTACAGTTCTTTTATGCCATTAACAGTGCAATCCTGTGTAACCTTGCACCAGTGTAACAGTAGATGCACCGGTGTAAGTGCACTTACACCGGCACTTACACCGGTGCATCTACCGGTGCAAGATTACACAGGATTGCACTGTAAAGGTTTTTGACTTTGACTTTGACTTTGATAAAGACATCTGAGGATAGTAGCAACAAAGTGAGGCGGAACTTCCTGATCTGTTAACAGTCATAAAAACCAGAGACACAATTAGGCTTGATATCTAATTGGCTTCTAGGAGAAGCCCTGGATCAAGGAGCACAGCTGGACCATGAATGTGATCTTTAAGGGCGAGTGCAACCCTGTCAAGGGCAGGAGTTTCAAGGCCACAAGTCTATCTTGAAAAGATTGCTGCTTGGCCATATATGCAGAGCAGAGTGCCTTCCGCTGGCTGCTGAGGAACAACAGAAGCAAACACTCACACATCTGGAATCCAGATTAGGAGCATAGTGTGCATTCTCAGAGAGACATGACTTCCAGGTACTAGGCTTAAGTGCCACCTCTGATATTGAAATTAAGCCTGGAAGAAGTCTACGGTTTATGCATGGCAGGCTGCAGTGCAGTATAATGAAATGGCTTCCAGTCCCATTTCCTCCCAACCTGCCCCCATACATATTCTTGTATCACAATCCCTACTGTATATCAGAGGCTGCGTATTTATGTGTGTGGTGCTTGAAACAAAGTGTATACTTCTGGTGAATTCCAGTAGCACACTAAGATTTAACAGGTCTGTAGAGGTCCCACCGTCTTTCTTATAATAACCCATAAGTTTTAGGCTGCACTCCTATAAAGGCTGATTCACACCAGCCCTTTCCGTGCGCGTTTTGGCTTCTTTTCGTGCGTTTTTCATGCTTGCGTCTGACGCAGCATGAGTTTACGACGCAGCCAGGAGAGATGGTTTCGGTTTATCTTTTTACTGCGCTCGCGTTTAAGCTAGCGTTTATGCTCCCGGTGCTAGGCAGCTCACCAATCAGAGAAGCGCATTTCTCTTCACCCAATCACAGCTGCGCTTTCTTCAAGAAGGCGGGCAAACGTTCAGATAACTGCTAGACGCACGTACAGATGCTAGAGTAGAGCAAACGTGCACGGAAGGGCTAGTGTGAATCAGCCTTAACACTTTCCTGTGAGTAAGCCCCACTGAACACAATGGGACTTACTTCTGAGTAGACATGCATAGGCTTGTGCTATTAGTTTCGTATTGAACTTCCCTATATACACACACATATATGGCGGCTGCACATGCATTTATATGTGTGATGCTAAGTAGCATATGTACCAACAAAATGTGGCTTCTGACAGAGGAAGTGCTCATCTAAAACTTTCTTAGGTACACCATCAGTCTCAAAGTCTTTATGACACAACATCACATTTAGGAGCACTTCTAAGATGTTCTCAGTGTACATTTAAAAATGGAAACTGTGAATGTGACATGCATCATGCAGGTACAGTCATCATGAAGCTGTAACTAGCTGCATAGCTCTGTTGAGCAAATATTTGGTGGCCAACCTGGGGTTTGCATCTGCATAATGTGCAAAATGGTCTTCAGTACATTACTGGGATTATTTGGATTCTTAGATCTCGTTATTGAGGAGTATAATTGGAGATATAATTTAGATTTTCACAGGTGTTTACTTTCAGACTTGCAAACCTCATGTTCTTGCAAGTTAAACATCAAGTAAATCTCCACAGTACATTGTTGTACCACAAGCCATGAGACAGCACATTTTTTTTAATGCTTATTGCCCCAATTTCTCCCATAATGCAAAATTATGCTGCAAAAATACTGCTGTGATCTAACTAGCAATAATACTGCCAGATGTGCAATTTGGGGCAAACAAGAATGCTTGCAAAAACTAATTTCAGAAAAATGGCTACGTTTTAAAGAGCATATTATTGAAGATAAAAATGCATTTTAAAGAAAGGTCCAGAATCCTATCAATATGTCAGAAAAAGCCCCAGTAAAATACAGGTGAGACTAACATGCACCATCAGAAAATCTGTATTGTTATGACAAAGGGTATCATTGCTGTTTTGTTTAGAATTTGTTTTTACGGTGGATCAAAATTCACCGAAAGTTAAAGCAGTTCTAATTTTCATTGATTTCTGAAGGATTCTCTCCTACTGAAATGAAAAGGACGTAAAAATGCCTAACTTTGGTTCACAACTTTCTTTTATTAAAAGAAACTCACAACCTGATAATGGGAAATTTTGCATTTCAAAGTGACCTTACCATACACTCACCATGTAAATGTGAAAAAATCTTACACACATTCACCTATAATTCAAATCACTTCTGTCATACACAGCCTGAGACTATCCATATTTACTCAGAAGTAAGTCCCACTGCTTTCAAGGAAACTCACTCCCAAGTGATCATGTATAGGTCCTCTGCCTTCTTGACAGCGCAATCCTATCCAACTTACACCACTGGTGTAACCAGCGGTGCAGCGAGAACAGGAGGCCCCAGAATGGAAAGGGGATTCAAATGCCCTCCAAAGCGGGATTCAAAGGGGATTTGAATCTCTCCTCCCCCCCAAGCCTCCTGCCCTGCCCTTCCCTGCTGGTTACACCGGTGGTGTAAGTTGGATAGGATTGGACTGTGAGACTCATGAGAGGATCTGAAATATTCTATTTAAAAAAAAAACCTGTAAGCACAATCCAGTTAAGAGGGAAGCACTTTCTAGCTCCATTGATTTTCAGTGGGTGAGGTTGTACAGTAATCCAATGCACACTTATTTAGAAATTAGTCCATCCAATTGAATTAACTGGGGTTTACACAACTGGGGCTGTGTAAATATGCATAGCACTAAGCTGCTCCTCTCTCTCATTGAATTCAATGGAACTTAAAGATGCTTAACTTTGACAGGATCATTCCTTGTATAACTTTGTACCCTTCCTCAAGGGCAAGAAAGAGCATAATATCTGGGGTGGGGAAAAAAATCCAAGATCTTTCTTGCATTCATTCTTTGTTACGTGCTAAATATTTCTTTAATCTTGATTTCATTCATTTCCACTAAAAAAAAAGTGTAAATGTGTCATTAACAGATGTTGAAAAGTGGTATTATAAATATTCTTAATAATAATGATAATAATAATTGTCTAGACATTATTAATAAATTACATTCCTATGCTCCGTTTACAACATTTTGAGGAAAAAATACTGTTCAATGTGTTCTGAACCCGAGAAACAAATAGGAAGCCTTTGCAATACCTTGTCTCCATCGTTTGCTGTGGCTACTATAGTTTGATTACTATATTTTGGATACTGCATTACCTATTTACTTAAAAAAAAAAACACCCCAACTCTGATGCAGGAGAACAAACTTCGGTGGGAGAATAAAGAGTATGGACAGTTTACCTGCACAAACTCTATTCCTTTGATTAAGCTCAATTTGCAACAAGAAGGAACTAGTGGCAGAGAATACCAAGTCAATTAGCCTGTGCCTATGTATTAGCTGTATGCAAGCATTCAAAATATAGCTGCAAGTTCTTCATATATGATTTCCTAGCATTCATGTTTGTAAAAATATTCCCCCTCCTTTTGTTATTTTGAAGGGGAAGAGATATGAGGAAATTAGCTCAAGCACATACACAATTACACACCAGATTTATAGGACAGAAAAGCGGCAATCCTAAAACATATGTCCTACTCAAGCGCATGCATGCTGTTTTTTTGCCACTTAAATCAATGGGACTGACTTCTGTGCAAACTAGATGTGGACTGGGTGGAAAATAATGGGAACAGTCAGAACCCCAGCTGGAAAAACTGTAAGAAAGTGTGAAGTCCACAACACCACGGCATCTAGTTCCATCAGCCCTGTAGCAGCCCATATAATAATTTTCCATTCTTTGTTTTATGTTTCAGCAAGCAAAATATTTCACTTCAAAAATGGGACTTCAAAACTCATGGACGGTTCTTTATGAAAACGTCCGAGATGGCTGGACTCACGTGCACAATGGGATTATTTGAGTTACAGGATTGATCATTGCGATTCTTGTAATGATGAGAATAAGCACTCAGGTTTGCTGATAATGATCAAGGAATGGAGAGAAAAAGCACAGAGCTACTTTTTCGAAAGCTTGGTTTCACTTTTCCAGGAGACTTCGTGTTCAACCGTTTTCTTCCTCCCATGCCCGGTAATAGTTTCATATGTTAATATCATTTTTTATTAACATAATACAAATAGCAGCAGTAGTACAGCTTTCATTGCTAGCGGCTTTCATATAAAGTGTCACAGCAAATTTTATTTTCTCTAATAGATTACGACTTTTACATTGTATCATGGAAGGTGAGCAGTATTGCAGGATGACACTGAAATTACTGTCTTACAACACTGTCTTACAACACTTAAAGTGCTGTGACAAATTACCTACAAATTCTGCCCCTTCGTCTGCCCCAACCCACAGTGTTGTACCAAGGAAGTCAGGTGGGGAGCAATTTTTTTTTTAAAAAAAAATATTTTTCCCCTCCAAAAATAATAGCACCCTTCACCTTTCAAGAACGTCACTATATCCACTGTCAAAATATCACATTATACAATTCACTGGAAGTGAACTTATGGCTAAATACCCATTAGATTCCCAGGAGATGCCTTACATTAATTGTTTAGCAAAAGCACCCTTAGGCTATCACAGGGGAAGAGCACTAAATGCATAAAAAAGAGAAGTTGACAGAGATCCCTGTAGAACAAGCTACATCTACCCGCATAAAACTTCTCCAAGAGGAAAAAAAAGAAATGCTACAAGCCTGAATGGTCATTTTGGGGTGAGTTTTTCTTCCCTTCTACTCTCTGCAAGCACAAACACAATTAAGCTGAAAAGGAAAAAAATCAATGATGCGCCAGCACAGAATCTTTTTTGGAGACAGCCTGGGAATGGTAAGCAAGGTGAAAGAAAAATAACATAAAAATAAAAAAGAGATGGTTTGGACCTGAGGCGTCTGTGTGGCTTGCAAGGACAAAACAAGAGGAAAAGTTGGAGTGCACAGAAAATTATAACACAAATGCTGCAGATTAGGGCAATGATCGCGACAAGGAAGGCAGAGTTCAGAAAGGAAAAGAGGGGAACATGGAAAATATAACGTGATGGAAATATGGCTCCTTAAAAGAGAAACACCTTGAAAAACCGTCTGTGCAAAATGTGACCTTTGTGATCAAAGGTAAAGTTAGGGAATAAGAAGGAATGAATCAAAGGTGCACGTCTGCTGTCAGATCACCCATGTCTTTGTCACCACATTCTCTGTATCTTGTCATTGTCTCTCTAACTACCATGTTATCTGCTGAAAACTATTGTGTCTATTTCTGCGGAACATCTGGTTCCACATGCTTGCGAGAAGAAATTGAGCTAAGCAAAATATTTTGAGCGTTGGTTTTCATTCAAACAATAAGTCAGGATCTGGGTATTTTGGGGGGCTAGTATTGCTGCCATGAAGCCACTAGAGGGACCACTAGTTAAACAAGAGGCAACAATGTAACTTGTTACTCGGTTTTAAAAAGCCCTTTCCCACTGACTTCTCCCCTTCAGATGCCTATAATAATCATTATAGTGAAAACAAAATACCATCACCACATTATACTATAACTACAGTGACAATATAAAATAAAAAAGAATAAAACTATGCTTTCAAAAAGCTGGGCTATCAACAGCAGTGTTTGAACTAAACACAACGAAGGACCATTCAGATGCAAGTCAAATGTAAGCAGTTGTTTTCTTTGACAAATGATTAAAATTATCATTACCTGAAGGTTGTTTATCTAAGGCACTAATTTACATTCTATTTATCTCACTCTTTCAATGTTATGCATTTAACAGGCAAATTTACATTCGAGCACAACAATCAAGTATACACAATTTATCATTACAAATCAACGATTGTTCAGATTTCTCTGAATATTGTTCCCATCATTAAAATAATAATAATAATAATAATTGTATGGGTCTTTTCAGCTATCCCAGGTTATTGTAACCCCATGTAAATTTATATAGTATTGGCAACTTTATCTATTTATATACTGTATAAATAAATATATAAATATAAACACAGGTGTCTGTTTTGAGATACCATGGAAATGTGAGATAATCTACAATGTATTAAACAATATAATCTACATAATCCACAATGTAGTAAACAAAAATTCAACTCATTGATGGAAGGAAAATAGTTCATTTCAAGTCCTGTTATAGTAAGATACCAATACCAAAATTTCCTTGGAAAAAAAAGCACACCTTTAGCCCCATTACGTTTTACTTTAATTAAAATGTGCCTCTGCTGAGGTGCCCTCTTTAGACATCGTTCCAGGCATGGGGGGGGGGGGCTACTTATCCCTCAGCAGCTCCTGCTGAGAAAGACCTGCAGGAGAAAGACCTACGTCATCAGCCCCACTCATGTGATTGGGTCGTCATTTCAATCTTCCATCACACGCCTGAGAGACCATCTAGGGGACCCTGATTAATCAACTGAAGTTCTGAGCTGGAGTCGCAGGCATCCAGGTGAGACAGAGGCCTGGAAGGTGAGACTTGAGGTGAACACGCATCTACTGGCCAAGTGCACAGTTTCATGTGTTTGCCAATGGAAGGAGAGGGGAACAGGGCTCTGTTGAGCCTCTTTCAGATCACACCAAGCACAGGCATCTGCACTTGCACAAAGATGGAGCCGTGCCCTTGGTGAGTGTGTGCGTGTGTGCGTGTGTGTGTGTTTTAATTCATCCACATGATACGTATTTAAGCTCAATGGTATAAAGAATCATATCTATACCATTAACCAAATCCAACAGTAATACAGGGTTATTCAAAAAAGCTAAAAATTGCATAGCTACAAGTGGGGGGGGCAAACAGTCGCAGGGATGGGGGGAGGGCGGACCAGGCGGGCAGGGAGAGCGGCCATTGGCTGCCCCAGGACCTGGAGGGGGCAGGGATATCAGCGGCAAGATCCGCCATATTCTAAGTCCTCTCCAGGCCCTGTATGGCCTTGCATGAGTGGTGCAGATGTGCGCGGGTTCTAGAGCAGGCACACATTTGAGGAGGCCCATTGGGCCTCCCGCCGCTTATAGCAGAGGAAGGGGACAATTATACCCTTCTCCTGAGTTATTCCCGGGCTGCCCTCGGGCAGCCTGGGAACTGGATAGGATATGGCGTCTGGCCCTTTAGGCCGGACGTCTTAGCCTACACAGGATTGGGCTGCCCATAGGATTTATCCCCAGGTAAGTGTGTATAGAATTGCATAAGTCTGCTAAAGAATTTCTATACTCCATTAAGATTGTAATATACTACAAAGTGCATACATCTCCCATCATGCTCAGGTTTTTTAGCCCCCTACCTTTTTGTTTTGTTTTTCTTGACTTCCAGCCTGAAGAAGAGTTCTTTGGAATTCAGACGTTTGCTCAATACTTTTGTAATGTTTTAGCCGATCCATTACCCTACTACTTTTGGATTTTTTTTCTAATGGGCCAACACAGCAACCTTCAATTTGTGTTTATTATTAACTAAAACTGCCATGTTTTTGTTACCATTTTATCAAACACCTAACAACACTAGTCAAATTGATGGAGGTTGCTACAATATAGAGAACTTCAAGGTTTTAAAAAAAGCATATATAGATTTCAAAATATGCTTGGATTCTGGTGGTGGTCAGACATGGTTTGGGTGTTTTGTATATTGTTGCTTTTAATTATGTTCTGTCACCTTGGATATTACAATTGAGAGGCAGTGTATAAGTATTTTCAGCAAATAAATAATAAAAAACCCAGAATGAGTAGACGGGGGGAGGGGGGATGGTTAAGGATGTAGGTGAAACCTGGAATATTTTAGGTATTAATAATGGCACAAGATACAGCACATGTTTTTTTTTTCCTAGCAGGTCCCAAATATGTTCAGAGTTACAAGTCATAAACAACCTCCTGGTTTTAGAAGTAGGTTTTCTCTGTATGCCAGGTGCAAGGGAGTGGCAACAGGATACAGTTGCCAATACCCTTTTAACGGCATCTAGGACAGGTGCCATCACCACATCCTGTGGCAAGGAGTTCCACAGATTAATTATGGTGAAGCTGGGTGAAGAAATATTTTCTTTTGTCTGTTCTAACTCTCCCTCCACTTAATGTTAGTGCTTGTCCCCTGGTTCTGGTGTTGTGCGAGAGGGAGAAGAACTTTCCTCTATCCACTCTCTCCATCCCATGCATAATTTTAGACGTCTCAATCATGTCCCCCCTCAGGCGCCTTTTTTCTAGGCTGAAAAGCCCCAGACGCTGTAGCCTTTCCTCATAAGGGAGGTGCTCCAGCCCACGAATCATTCTGGTCGCTCTTTTCTGCACCTTTTCCAATTCAACTACATCCTTTTTGAGGTGCGGTGACCAGAACTATACCCAATACTCCAGATGTGGTCTTACATTGATTTGTACAATGACATGATGATATTGGCCTTTTTATTCTCAATCCCTTTTTTTTAATGATCCCAAGCAATAAAACCATGTCATTCTTTATCTGCTGACACAGTACAAATATCACCTACCTAGTACACTTTTAAAGTGGCTACGATTGATAAAAATGGGGAAAATTTGGAATAAAAACATATAACACCACTTCCTGTTATCTCCTTTCTCTTCACCCCATGTATTCACAATAGTGCAGGTAATTAATTTAATTCTATATTCATCAAGTACCGGGTATATCACCTGTAGGTTATGGGCCATTATGAACAGCCTTATGGGCCCATCTTATAGACTACCAGAAAAGCACACACAGTTTATGAATAACTGGTATAGCATATCCAATACATTCTTTTTTTTTCTTTACTGCAACATAAGCAAATGCATCTTGATTGAATGCAGTCTTAGTGGCTTCCGCTGCATCTTAGGTGGAAACTTTCTGCTGAATCAAGCATTCTGTTGAAGCAAGTTTCTGCTAAACCAATTCCTCAATTCCAAGGCATTTCTAGTGTCCACACTATATTCTGCTAGGTTTGTGGATGCTGATAGAACTGTATTGCACCGTAAGTGGAGAAAGCCAGAGGCGGAAGAAGGACGGAGCGCGTGGAGCAGCTGCTCCAGGCAGCGGGCGGGGAGGCGCAGTCAGCGTTGGGGGGTTTACTTACCCGCGCGATGTCTCGGCCCTCCCACCCTCCCTGGAGGTCGTTCGGCTCCAAAACGGTGCCAATACCGGGGGGGGGGCGTGTTCAGAGTCGCACTGGGCGCGACGATGTCACATCACTTAGGCCCTGCCCCTTGGCCCGGGCGCCAGGAGGGCTAGTGGCATTACTGAAGGTGACTAGATATAGCCCCATAGCCCCTCTGGGTTTGCTAATGTTTCTACACTGGTAAAACTCTAAATCTGCACAAAATAAATGCCCACTGGTTGTAACATGCTGCTTTTTTGACACACCGATATTCAGTGGAGAAATACACCAGTGAAAAACCTAACGTCAGAATGCAAGAACATGCATGTTTTGCTAGAGTGAGTCAAGAGGAGCAGGATATTAGACTCCTGTCTACTCTGAGTCAACAATCTTTCCTGCAATGCTGAGGTGGGCTTTGCTTTTGTAATCTGCTACCTGGTTTTTCACGTGTCTTCCTGCATGAAAGGAACAGCTATAAAAATGTTCAGAAGCAACTCTGATCTATGCCAGCATTTCAGAAGATGCCGGCACAGTAAAGCAGCAGCCTTTTCATTTCCCATACTGGGGCTTTACCTTTAACCCCATTCTGCATCCCAGGACTAGGTTTACCATATTTTCCCGGTTTGAAACTGGGACATCTCCCCCTCCAGAATTTTTAATTAATTAATTATAAATAAATAAATAAATGCTTTTTTTGTGGGCGCGAAGAGCACACGAACCCCCCCAAAGGGCGGGTAAAGTTTATCTATCTATCTATCTATTTATTTATTTATTACTGCCTCATGTGTACTACTACCTCATGTGCCCTCACGAGATTTGGGCTCCACCATCTTGGATCTCCCGAGATTTCGTGAGATCCAAGATGGCACTGCCAGAAAAAGGTGCCTTTTACACCTTTGAAGCAGTGGAAGCTTCACTGGGCCCAGAAAGCCCGGGACCGGAGCCTGGAACCTGGGACTGTTCCGGGTTTTCCGGAACAGATCGTAAACTTACCAAGGACCCACCTCCTGTACTAGTTTTATTTTTATCTACATCGATATATTCCCTGTTTTCTCCTCTTCTCCTTTCTCCCTTTCTGTCGGAGAAACAAGAAGTAGGGTATCCAGACTAGAGGCACAGAGGGAAAATGTTGTGGCCTCCCCCCCACCCCCCACAACAAGCTGCTCAGATCAAAGGAAGGAGGCAGACGTTTTATAGCATCCAGTGGCACAGGTTTGGCCCTCTTCTATCACTTGAGATCCCCGGTCAAGGAATTATGGGCCACTGTATAAATGCATCTGCTGGAATTGTCTGTATTTCCCTCCTCTGCCACTAGCAGGGCTGGCTTTAAGCCAACTGGACCAATTGCTCCCAATTGGGCCCCGTGCCTAAGGACCCCCTGCTCTAAAGCAATCTACTCTAGTCTTCTCAAATACACATGACAACACATTGCAACATACATGTAACACCACATTGCAGGTTTATATATTGTAGGTCTATATTCAGACTCAAGTATTTACGTTTTACATACATAAATCTAGATAATTAGAACCTACAAATACAGACATATTAGATCAAGGTGGTCCAACTTACTGGAGCAGGCGGGTCGCATGGAACCAGAAGTGGTGACTCACCCAGAAGTACGTCACCGCCACTTCCGGTGACCCTCCAAATAGAGGTAAGTAGGTTGGAGCAGGCAGGAGGGCTTTGCCAAGTGCAGAAAAAGCTCTGCCCGCTGCTCCGAGCCTCCTGTCGCTGCTTGGAGGATTGCAGCAGCATGCCCCGCACTCCAGCTGATGATCGGAAAGGCGTTCAGGAGCTGAGCATCTTTCTGATCGTCAGCTGGAGCGCAGGGCATGCTGCTGCGACCTCTCCCAAGGCTGCCAACCCGACCTGGCTCAGGAAGAGAGCGGGTGGGGCTTGTAGCATCGGGAGAAGTTGCCACGCCCTCACTGATGATCAGAAAGGCGTCCAGCTCCTGGAGCCTTTGCTGGGATCTGACTGGGGGAGGGAAGGGGGGGCTCTGAGCGGCAAGAGGGCCGCAGAAGGCGGCTCCGGCAGGCACATGCAGCCAGAGGGCTGCGTGTTGGACCACCCTGCTTTAGATGTATACCCTGCACTCGTAAAAATGATATATCAGAGATAAGAGGTCGCCCTATGGGAGAGAAAGGCGGGATAGAAATTCAATAAATAATAAGAGATAGAAAGTCTAAAATAAATTTTATTTATACTGTATCTCTAAGTTTCTACAAACCTTGGTTGTGAACCTGGGGCCCCACAAAAAAATGTGGTACCTCTGACCCCACAGCATCTGACACTTTCCCCTTTTCATTTTGGTCCATCTTTCTTTTCTTTAGATAACCAATTTTTGGCCTTGACCAATTAACGGCCAAAATTAATACAGTACTCAAAAGATTAATAAGAACCAAATTCCCTTCTCACAGCTAACTATAAAACCATGTGCTTTTCCTCTTCAAATTGTTATAGATTTTGAATGGAGGATCTGTAAATGTCCCTTTGTGAGTGGAGTCTCTGTAGCTAGAATAAAAGGAGAACTGGGCAGCCAGGAGGCTGCTGACAATTAATTACAAGTCATCATCAGGGAAAAGGTGAAGTACCGAAGCCAAGAGATTCCTGTTGAAAGGAAGTTGTTGCAGAAGGCGATTGAAGCTGCACTCTTATACACATTTACCTGGAGTAACAGTGCACTCCTATACAGTATATATCTACTCAGAAGTCCCATTCAGTTTAATGGAACTTACTCCCAGGTAAGTGTACATAGGATTGCAACCGAGGGCCCAATCCTATCCCTGCCAGCCCAGAGTATGCAGTGCTGCTGATGGAGCTTGCACTGCATACTATTAGACAGCCTAGGAGAGGTAAGTAAAAAACCTTTTTTTTCTTGGTCTCCAATAGGTCTCCTCGAATCTATGCGAGCTCTTTTGCTGGTGTAAGTTCCAGAAGACTCTTTGGGGTGGAGCTAGGCTGGGAAAGAGATCGGATCTTGGCATGTGCAGCTTCCTCTAAGATCTTCCCCCTCCCCTCCCCTGAGTCCACCCCCAATCCCCCCACCACCAACTTACTGGCAACAATGGGAGACAGAGGAGGTTCAGCGGGCCACTGTTGCCCACATGCAGCCTCCTCCAGCCATTTGCCCTGGTGGCTGTGGCCCACCGAACTGTGGAGCAGCTTTGCCGCCGTCGGCCTGGGACTGATGCTGACAGATTGCAAGATCCACCAGTGTAAGGCTCTGGACTGGATGGATTGGACTATTGAAGTTTCATTGAACTTTCATCCATAACTCGGGGAGCCAGTATAGATGGGATATGCAATGATAGTTGTGTACAGGCAAACACTTTTCAGGAACTTGAAGGTGGTATGTCAGAACTATAATTCCCACTCGTACACACCTTCATCTTTTTCTCCAGCTGTGGTCTCTCTTTGAACAGCTGTGTTTTGTGGATCCAATAAGTTACTGCCTGTATTCAGCTTACATTGCACATGCTAAAATTTAGGTACCCTCAAATTATGTAGCCGAGTGCAGATATACTTTACCAAGAGCTCTGTGGTGGCCACTTCAATGCTGTTTCCCACATGGAAATTGAAAATGTTGAACCTATGGCAAGGGAATACATATTATGGAGTACCACACTAATGGAGTGATTAGTGTGGTTGTGCACATACAGGGCGTATCATGCATAGGTGGTGGGGGATGTTGCAACTCAATGGGTCCTCATGAATTCCAATCACATCATGATGAGTCCATTAGAATACATGACTGACCTTCACTCTGCAGCTATGAAGACTAGGAAATTACTTCCCTCTCCCTTCCATACACAAAAGGCCATAATCCTCTGGAAGCCAAAGGCAATGCCAGATTCCATTCTTTTGGCTATGCAGAATGAACATGGAGTGGAATGTACAAAATGTTGACAACGTTCCAAAAATATCCTGATGACTACTCTAATGTCTGCCCCACTTTGGAAAAGCTGCATTGAGTTTTCAAAGGAAAACACCAGTAACCTTCACACTCGAGAAAGCTTCTTTCTATGAACAAAAATTTAAACTACCTTCACACATGTCCTATTTGGATTCCTGGAATTGGCCAGCAGAGTAGTTGGCTCTCGAATGTACACTCAAAAGTGCAACTCAAAAGTATTTTGTTGTGGAAGCCTGTTCACTTTCACAGTTACTGATGTCTATCATTTTGGGTTCATTTGCGCGCACACTCACGAGGAAGGGATGTGGCGAGAGGGCGGCCTGCCCCCGGGCGGCCCGTGTTGGAGCAACATAGCGGCCAGGCGTTATTTGCGCCGTGGAAGCAGCCGAAAAACGGACGGGCTGCGTGGAGGATTGGCCCACACATCAGCCCAGGATTCTAGGAGGTAGAAAATAGCAAAGAAAAAAAAACTGCCAGGGGGGGCATTTTTTGCCACAACGCAGCGGGGCGGGGACACAACTGGCGGGGGTGGGGCTTCTGACATTCTGTACATGGAGGGGGCGGAGAAGCTAGCTATGCCTCTGAAAACAAATGCACCCCCCCACACACACACACACTCTAAGAGCCTTTCCATGCCAGAAAGTTTGCGGGGGACATACATCTCTATTGTACATAGCCTACTCAACAAGTCTAGTGCTCATAAAACTGAAGCTAAACTGCATCTGTATATTATTCCAAAATCGGGGGAGGGTGATGCAGCAGGAGGCAGCCCGTTAGGTTTTCTTAAGAGAATTCCCTAGTTTAGAAACCCCACCCTTGAAACTCTGCACCTACGATCCTGTCAATCAGAAATGGAGGCAGCTTTCAGGCAGATTGCGCACAGGTCACTGAGCAGCCATTTTCCAGCCACTACAGCCCTAGGACAGATAGAAACCAACCTTTTTTTTTTTTTTGCAACAAAAGCCTCTGTATCCTGTTACCGATCCCCAAGGGTTGTCATCCAGCCTCTGACCCAAAGGAGACACAATCAAGACATTGAGTAGGATTCTTTAAAAAAAAAAAAGACAAAAAGACAAAAAACAGACAAAAACCTGAACCAAAGACACCTCCGGGGCTTACTACCTCTGGAAATGTTAAGGGATTGCTTGGGAAAGCATCATATGAAGGCAATGCTGTGCCATTATATTTTCCTTTTGCTGTATGTACAGTCAAATCCTCTCTTGAGAAGACTAGTGAGGATCACTGTGAAAAGAAGAAGAAGAAGCAAAAAGCCTGGGAGGAGAACATCTTCCAGTGCCTTTTCTTACTTATCGTCACCCTCATTGAAAGGGACACAGTGAAGGAAACCATTTGAAGCCACCCATCTTCCAAATCCATCGTCCATTTCTCAAACCCACCTCCGCTAATCAGTGTTTGCTTTTAATTTCCTCCCTCCTTGGTAGACGACGTGAACGCTGAGAGCAGCAGCAGTCAACGTGCTCCTGGTCTTTCCTTTGCCACATCGCTTCCTTTGCTCCCCCACCATCACTGCAAGGAGGAACTGCCGAGCCTTCAGGAAGCTCTTCATGCTATCACTTCACATGCTGTAAGGTGACAGCTTCACCAGGGACTAATGCAGTCCGACATAATTGAATGTGGCCTGCAGCAAAGCAGCTGCCTGGAGCCACTCTTGATTGTAGCTGTCATCAAGTGGCGCCTGCTGCAAGAAAACATGTTCCATTGGAATGCCAGGCTGCCATGCAGCTCCATGCTGATAGCTTATTTATCCTTCTTCCGCCGACAACAGGGCTGTCGCAAATAACTGTCAGCAGCAGCATCGGAACTGTGGAACGAGCATGGCTAGTCTGAATGATCAATCATCGCATTTCTGGAATTCAACGAACTCTTTGCAGTGCACTGACGACAAGCACCCCCACATACAGCAAGTCCTCACTTCAAGTGGTGGATAGGTTCTTCTTGGAAACGGCGGCTTGAAGTGAAAAGACTTATAACAAAACCAATTTTACAATAGGCTAATTGATAAACATCAGTGTTCTTATGGCATTTTCCCATCAACTTTAAAATGAAATGACTTCAAATGAAATGACTTTAACTTTAACTTTTCTCTCCCAGTCTTGTTCCCCCTCCTACCCCAAATGTGTTGTTGTAGGTGTCTCTTTCATCACCACATGGTCATGCTGGGAAATAATCTGCTAAATTAGGCATGAAAAGATATATATGCAGGAGAGGAACGAGGAGAACTCTCTCTGATTACTGCCTTATCAAGGACGTCACATTAATTGCAACTTCAGATGAAAGAGGATTCAATCTCATTTGCAATGCTCGTTCCTCTCAAATGATGCTTCCATGCTAGACAAGCCATTTTCCTGATGTTTGTAGGCCATAGTTGTGTGGTTGGATCCCACAGAACCAACATGAGAAGAGGCACATTTTGTCACAGAGTAGATTGTGCCTTGGGAACAGGGGGGCACACAGCGACCCCAACATTACACCTGACACAGGACAGAAAAGCGTGCTTCACCAGTCATCACTCTAATTCACTGGTTCCCAACCTTATTCCCCTTTTAGGGGAGGTTGGGTCCCAACGAGGGACCCATAGGCAATGTCTGCGTGTTGCTTCTGGGTCTCCCTGCTGCCACCACCAAATCCCAGTAAGAAAAAAAAAAACCTGTTTCGTCTTACCGGTCTTCGGTGATGGCAGAGAGACCTGGAAGCGACGCGCAGACATCGCTGATGGGTTAGCCACCCCCCCCGAAAGGTATAGTTTACACACGCGTCCCCCAGGTTGGGAATTACTGCTCTATTGTACAAATTGAGTGAATCAGCAACACACCTTGGATGCTGTAAAAATGCATTGGACCCTCAAATTGGCACCACAATGACCGAGGCTGCAATCCTATCTGCACTTTCCTGGGAGTAAGTCCCATTGAAATCAATGGGACCAACATCTGAGTAGACATGCATAGGATTGTGCTGCCAATCTGGTCCAGTGTGAGACTTCCAGGAGGACCAATTCTGTGTATTATTAATTTATGAAACAAAGATGTCAACCAGGTGAGATTAATGGAGCAATATGTACAGTATGCATGATATTGCATTTGCAGGCAATATACAATAGGTTAATGAATTAGATAATATCTACTTTCTCTGGACAACTCTAGATGTCTCTGAAATCATCCATTAACACATCCACCCACCTATCACCACTTTGCTTCACAATTACAATGAAATGACACGTCACGATCCTAGGTCAGAGGCCAGTTTTGTAGTCATAAAGAATGTAAGTCATTTCTATTCCAATGTTGTGAATGTATCCCAATGTGCATGTAGTTATGTTCACTTAAGTTATCAGCCATCACAAAACAGCAGGTTTTGGGGATCACTGCATTTTTGGAGAAAGTTGCAAACTGATAAAGATGCAGAGTATGAACATGAAAAGATGTTACAGGTCAGTAACATAGTCCAGGGGTTCCCAACCTTCGGAGGCCCATGTACCCCCTACACGGGCCTCTGGTTGCCCCGCGTACCCCCTGGACTTGCTGCCATGTCCCCCCTGTTAAATTTTTTTTTCTGGGTTGCAGCACAAGCGGGAGGACCCGCCTGCCCATGCTGCAACCTGGGAAAAAAGTCTAGGCCCTGCCAATGTCCCTGGTAGCTCCTCCTACCTGTTTTCCTGATGACCCGGCCGCACCACAACCTGGAAAAAACCCACTTTAGACGCTGCCTGTTATCAGCTGCTGATCGCAGCAGCTGATAACAGGCAGCGTCTCACGTACCCCTGGCCTGCAGTCCGCGTACCCCTAGGGGTACGCATACCACAGGTTGGGAATGCCTTACATAGTCCACTGTTTAACTAGTCTTTCAGTTAAACAATGTCTGCGAGTCACGACAGGGATCAGAAAAACCCATTTTCTACCAGTGATGCATTTTCGCCTCATTGGTAACAAATACACAAATATACGAAAGTCATTCGTGTTACCCTTCCCTGAGGTGTCGCCCGCTGTGGTCCGCACACCCTGCACACCCCTACTGATGTCCCTGGTATATATTGCTTTTCAACAACCACTGGCATCGCTCTAGGTGGGGCGGAACGCTAAGTGCCGCCCCACTCTGAACATCCGTTACATCTCCGTGCGAGGCGGCCCCGCCCCCTTGCATTATGAGCCATTCGAGGCAGTGAAAACAACGCACAGGAGACTCCCTGCACGTTGTTTTCGCCGCCTCGATTGGCTCGAAAGGTGAGGGGGCGGGGCCGCCTCACGCGGAGCTGTAACAGAGGTTCAGAGTGGGGCAGCACTTAGCGTTCCACCCCACCTAGAGCGACACCAGTGTCAACAATGAAAGAAGCTCACAAAGTAGTTTACACAGCAAAATAAATGAATGTGCATAGACACATAAGTAGAAAACAATTCCTGCTTCAAACAGTTATATTAGGAGAAACCAATGATTTCAAATGCATCATGTTAGAATTTGCAACTCATTTTTCTGGTCCTTTTTAAAATCTGGTTTACACATGTATGTTCATCACTCGATGGATCAATGCTTAATGATGCAGACCTCATAGTTCTTACACCACATACAGAACTTCCATCTTACCTCTCTGCACCATACTTTTCTGTGGAGTAATTCACACAGTTGCCAGTCATCATGTGTCTACTAATCAAGTCCAGAGTAATGAAAAAAGTTATGTACATACATATACATGTGTGAGCCAGTCCTAAACTTCAATGTGTTAAATCTGCATAGGATTATAGATGCCCTGATGCCAACAAATACGCAACTGATCATGATATACAGCTGTAGCACGAGTGCTAGTATAGCATACTTATTAAAAATAAAAATAACAGCTTAAATAGCAACATCTTCCTTTTAATGCTATCTGTATTTTATGTTATTTTTTGGTTAAAAAAACTTCCCACATATCAACACCTTGTCGACATCAAGAGTGTATACATCAGTCAACAACCAGACAGGCACAAAGCTACATGTACATCAAAGAGCACAAAATGGATTGATTAATAAGGGAGAAAATTTTCTATGAAAAAAAATGCATCTTTTGCATATATAACAGAAAACACTGTCAGGTTTTGCCTGCCGAAATTTTTAATGTGAGCGACTTCAGTTCTGCTCTGTCTGAATAGTTAATTAATGCTTGTCTCTGACTTCAGGAACTCGGTTTCATAAGCGAAAATATAAACAAACAGTGCATGCCTATGCATATCTACTCAGGAGTAAGTCTCATTGTGTTCAATGAATCTAAAACCCAGGAAATAGGATTGCAGCCTAAGATGATTGGAGTATAATAACTTTTTAATTAAGGGAAACACACACACACACACACACACACACACACACACACACACACACACACACACACACACAATTACTGAAGGACAGAAGCTGATCAAACTATGAATGCTTTGGAAGCCTGGGATAGATGGTTGCACATCACACTAATGCACTAGTTTTCTTGATGCAGGGAGGTTTTAACATGAAACAGCCAAAGATGTGTTCTGCAAATGTATTCTGATGCGGTACCATTTCGCGAAGCCTCCTTATTCATACAGATAATGGTTTAAATCAGGGGTGGCCAACCTTTTGGTATGAATGCTCCTGGGCCTTTAACGGTTGTACAGGTGAGGGCATTTCAACAGGTGCAGCTGCTTTAGCAGCACCATCAGCACTTGCAGCTGCTAAGATTCTGCCTTCTACACAACTCTTAAGAACACAGAGGCCCTAATGGTAGAAGGTTGGCCACCCTGGTTTAAATACTGTAGTACCAAATTCACACTGGGGCTGCAATCTTAAACACACTTACTATGGGCTAAGTACCATGCAGCGTAAACATGCATATTATTGCACTGTAAACAATCTTAATATGCCCTTAGAAACTGTGTTCCATGACCACTGGCGTCACTACAGGGGGGGGCGGAGCTGTAAGTTCTTCCGTGATCGGAGCCTCCGTTACACGGAAGAACGAAGCACCCCGCCCCCGCGCGTTGTTTTCACTGCTTTGAATGGGTCGGAAGGCGCGGGGGCGGGGCGCTTCGTTCTTCCGTGTAACGGAGGCTCCGGTCACGGAAGAACACAGCTCCGCCCCTCTGTAGTGACGCCAGTGCCCATGACCCCATGACGTGGAAGCTATGAGTATGAAAAGACATGAAAGTTAAGGACTAAGGATACAATCCTATACACATGTGCCTGGGAGTAAGTCTCATTGAACTCAATGGGGCTTCCTTCTGAGTAAGGATTCCACGGTAAGTTTACGGAGGCATAAGCAGTCATCTCCTGCCATACTATTACTAAGCAGCAAGATTGTCTTTGAATGACCACAACACACTTCTTGACCTGCCCCTGCTTCTCATATGGGTTAGATGACATTACCTGTCCCTGGGCTCATCAATGAGAACCTTTTATATTTCCACACCTGGTCTTAGAGCTGATCTGTATATTCTGAAAACAGTCACAATAGAACCCTTCTGAGACTACCAGAACCTATGCGCGGAATTATCATACTTCGCATGTGCCCCCCCCCACCATCAAAGCCCTGCAAACTAACAATGGCAAATCATGGAGAAAGCTAGTACTCTCCTCTTTGGGTTTTGCTGGCATTCCACAGGTTGAATGGTTTTGATGCGCCCAAATGACGATGCGTCATCAGAATTCTGAAGTGTGACTATCCCAAATGCGATCACAATGCTTCTTGTGAATGTGTGCAGCATCAGCCCATAAAAATAAAGACCAGGATGTTGCCCTTTTCTTATCAGCCTACATTTTCCTATTCCTTTGAAACTGGTTTAGAAGAGACAACTGAACTGTGTCCCATATTACACATCTTTCGCGCACTCCTGCCAGGAAGGCGCAAAGCAAATTTTGCCTCTTTCCTAGGCATGGCTTGTTCCATTCACCCTGACCAACAGTGGCCCTGGTGTGTGCAAATCTCTCTCTCTCTCTCTCTCTCTCTCTCTCTCTCTCTCTCTCTCTCTCTCTCTCTCTCTCTCTCTCTCTCTCTCATAGATATAAAAACACAGCGCTGAAATATACAAGATGTAGGCAAAACATATGTTTGGGTTGGTTTTTAAATAAACATACCCTCTCTCAGCCTGGCCCAAATGTTGTTCCTGAGGAAGGGAGCGGATGGAGATTTCAGCATGCCACTGCCGCTTAAAGGCAAGCATTCACATCCCCGCTCGTCAACAAAATACGACTTCTCAGCTTTCCCCCAAATACTGGCAAGCAATATTTTCCCAAACATGCAAAAGTATATCTTTAGAATGAGGCCCGGGCTGTCTATTCAGCTGTCTCATCGTATTTAGATTTGGGGCGCCTGCGAGAGGATTTTAAACCACTTGTTTCTCTCTCTCTTTTTCTCTCTCTCCCCCCCCCCTCCCCAACTTGTCACAGCAATAAAGTTGGCGGTGGCTCTGGGGAGTGCTCTGCAAAGTACAATGCCCTGGGCTATGGGAGATGGAGCCCTCAATAACTGATATGAAAGGTCCTTAATTAAGCACTTAGCATTTCAAGGCCGTTATCACGGCTCGCCCACAGCCCGAGCTGGCAGTCCGTCACCACCGATAGGGCACCTAGACGCCTAACGTGAGTTGAGTCGAGTCTTTTGTACTTTAGGCGAGGCGCCCCGAGGCACAGCCTGCTCCGGTGACCCTCCCAGATACACTTTCTCTGCCGGAAGGAACTGGATATCGGATGTGACAACACCGCAGACGGGGGGAAAAAAAGAGGGGAAAAATAAAACCTTCTAAAGATCAGGGCTTGAGGAGAAAGTTAGAATGATAGCGCGGCACTTTCTTGACTCTTCTTGTAGATGATCTGTTTGAATCTGACCAAACCAAATGAATGGATAATTAGGAAAGCATTATGAAAACCGAGGGTGTGTGTGTGTGATTTTTTGCAATGCATCTGTATGTATATTTTGCAAATGACTGACTGCACTGAACAACAAAAAAAGTTAACTAGGAAGACTGAGAAACTTATCCTTTCTTCTTCCTCATAATCCTCTGGGCATACAAGCATAAAACGTTGGGTGGCGGAGATGTTTATCTTTGTATTAAGGAGATGGGAAGGCTTTGGTAACATTAAAATGGAAAGGGTTAATGGAATGAACTATAGATTAAATTGTAAAGCAATCAAAGGGGGGGGGGGGAAACCGCACCAAAGTGTTTATAGCAGACAACCATCTTCTGGTGTTTGGGTCTATGTCAAGCCATGGATGTGGAAAATTAAAGCCATACTGAGGAAGGAAATGAACCATGTCTAATACATCCACAGCAATAAAATGTTTTCACTAGGACTGTAAAACTGTGGCTTACATTAGGAAGGAGAAAATCAAACTATATGTCAATTCCACATCATGGGACATGAAGTGTCCACAAAAATTTATATTACTATTTAGAAGTGTTTCATTCTGGTGTTTTATTGTGATTGGATGCGCCCTTCTCGGTATCTTTTGACTGGTATGAAAATGATTTGAACTACTTTTTTTAGCATTTATTTTACATCTATTACCTGTTCTATTACTTTTTATTATTTTATTGTGCTTGTGTAGAGGGTTTTGCACAGTTTCCATTATAATGTAGCATTAAGTCAATTTATTTGTGTATTACACGCTGTATAATTGCACCTTTTTCTGGAACAATTTGGATTTCATTATCCAACAAATCAGCTGTGTTACATTTCAGAAAGCTCGTGATAGGAACCGAGAGCATTTTCAGACAGCAGAGGTTAAGTTTGCATTTTAAAAAAAGGGGGCAATCAAGACATTTGCCGGACCAGTCATCCAAGTGTGGAAGGTCAAACTGAAGACAGTGAGAGTTGTCTGTGTGGGGGGAAAAAATCCCTATTTAAATTAACTTTGCCTTGAGATCAATGGATATCAATATTGCAAGAACAGGAATATTTGTGAACAAGTTATTCTGACATGGAACAGAGTAATAGTTCACAGAAAGAACAGACAAAATAAAGGGAGTATATATCAAATGTAATTTTGTGTATTATTGTTCTGGCTTTGAAGAAATCATTTTGCTCCTTAATTTACAAGTGCCATAAAACGCATAACTAACATAGGCAAAACTAAGGATCTATCCATCTGCTTGAAAAAACACATTTTACCATCAATTGTCAGGTTTAAGACTCTCTCAGGAACTGGCAGAATGACTGTCTTCATTCTCATAAAGGTAAAGCTGACAGCAGTTCAAAATTAGACAGTAAAATATTCTTTGATGTGAACCAAATCGTAAGTACTGTAGATTACATGCTATAATATATTTTTGTTCCTTAAGTTAATGGCTACGGAACTTAAAGGAGATCACTGTTTCCAATATTGCTTTGTATGCATCCAGAATTTTGTACAACATAACATCAAGCCAGAGCTGGGGTTGAGGTACAATTGCACACGAGAATCTAACAGTGCAAGCCAAGGCATGTCTACTCAGAAATAAGCTCCAATGAGTTCATTGAGACTAACTCCCAGGTAATTGTGTTTAGGACTGCAGCCTAATGGCACAATCCTAACAATCTGGCGGTGGAGCAAGTGCTCTGCCGCTGAAAGCCATCGCGAACGTGCTGTAAAGCACGTTCGCAACGACTTGTGAGTAAGGGCCGCCAGCGTGAGGCCAGCAGCCCTTACTCCACTGCCAGATCACCCATGCGGCCACCAGAGGAGGTAAGAGATCCCTGGTGTGTGCGGGGGCGGTCTGGGGCAGCGAGGGAGGCTGGGGTTGGTGGATCCGGCCCGGGAGGGGACAGTGATGATGGCTGCCATATCCTCGTCCCCTCCTGGGCCACCGCAGCAGGATTGCTCTGCCTGTCTAGAATTGGGGTGAGCAAACAATTCCATGAAGGGCTGCAAAGAACTGTATAGTAATGCAGGCATCTCTGGTGAAAAGAGAACAGAACATTGATTTCCTTAACTGCAAGCATTCTCGTCTTCTTCATAAATGAAACGGTCAGATCTCGATGACAGGTGGCCAGTGGCAGTCTGTGATATTCTGTCTTGCCCGTTGGTAAAGACTGTTGCAACTCAGTGGCTGGATGAATTTAAAGACCCCAGCCATAGTCCAAGCATATGAGAAGAGCCATTTTGAATCTGACTGAAGCTCCACCTAGTTCAACATCTTGCTTTCCACAGTGACCAACGTGATGATGCTTCCAAGAAACCCCAAAGCAGGACATGAAGGTGACAGCGGGAGGGTGGGAGGCAGGGGGGGGCAGGGAGGATTCTGCTGGACTGTCTTTTATATGCACAGATCACTTCTTTGACTCATGAGCTTGCAGCTAGAGAACTACACTGTACTTGATGGTTTTTTTTGTTTATATGGGAATGCAGACAACAAGGGTAAAAGTTTCACAAATTTATGTCTAGGATGTCACAATGGCTGTATGCACAGTGAGATTTAAATACATTTTAAAATAACTGTGTATACCAGGGGTGGCCAACCTTCCACCATTAGGGTCACTGCTTTCTTAAGAGCTATGTATAAGACAGAATCTTGGCAGCTGCAAGTGCTGATGGTACTGCTAAAGCAGCTGCACCTACTGAAATGCCCTCACCTATACACCCATTCAAGGGCCAGGAGCATTCATGTTGAAAGGTTGGCCACCCCTGGTGTATAAGAATGGCACTCAGTGCAACAGGGGAATTAAAACCATGTTGTCAACGTTGGGGGGGGGCCTCTCATTTTCTTCACATGATAACCCACTCCTGCCTATATGCTATTTTGGCCCAGTTCAGACGCCAGGGAGGGGGGCAGGGATATCGGCAGCTCGCTCCGTCATATCCTCACCCCCTTCCTGGGCCTGGCCAGCCTTACATGGCCTCCTCAGTTGTGCGCCAGCAAAATAGCAAGCGCACATCCGAGGGGGCCCATTGGGGGCTCAGGGGCTTACACCGGGGGAAAGGGACGAACGTCTCTTTCTCCCGAGGTGAGGCCCAGCCCCGCTGGCACAGTCCGCATCCTACGTAGGATGCAGTGGCCAGCCATTTAGGATGGCCGGTGCATCTTACACAGGATTGGGCTGCCTGTCTGCTACTGCTCAAGTAAGGATCGTATGAACTGGGGTCTTAAACTGGGCAGCTAATTGGGCAAAGAGGCACTTCTTAAAGTGGTGCTCCTCATATATTAGCAGGGGGAGAGCAATTGTCCCTCTTGACCTTGGCATAGCATTCTTTTTGATGGCTGTTTGCTGGTGTTTTTTTCAGCATCTTTTTTGATTGTGAGCCCTTTTGGGGCAGGAAACCATTTATTTATTTTGCTATGAAAGCTTCTTTGTCAACTTTATTGTTGAAAAGTAGTTTACAAATATGCTTAGTAGTAACAACAATAAAAAAAATCACAGTGGTCTACTCACCTCTTTAAACGTGACTGAGGCAGACCCACATCGACAGAAACAGCTGTGTCACTGTTGTCTGTAGTCTGGGCCTAGAAACTGAGATATATATTTATTTATTTATTATTTATTTAAGAGATTTGTAGCCCGCCTTTCTCCCACAAGGGCAACCAAGGCAGCTTACAACAAAATATATGGCTCAATCCTATGCCAGCCGGGCACCAGTGTATCATGCGTTGCGACAGCGGAGGCTGCCTTACGGCAGTCGCAAAGCAACCTCCACAGATGGGTGCAACTGGGCCACTGGTGGGGAGGGTAGAGCACACCAGCAGACAGCAGAAAACCCACTGGAGCATGTAAGGCCATGTGGGAGGGGGGACAGGACAGGGGAAAGGTGGGGAGGACAGAATGGGGGAGGAGGTGGGTGGAACAGGTCGATGAAGGGGCAGGGAGGAGGGCAGATTGGGCCCAGGAGGGGTGGGTTCTGCGGTGGCAGCACACACCAAATCCAGACCCTCTTCCTGGAGCTAATCTACCTTCTGGGTCAACACCTCCAGCAGCCAAAATTTCCTCATGGGATACAGCACTGCATCACCTCACAAGAATTTAGTTAGAAATTTAGTTAGTTAGGCTGATAGTACAACAACAACAGTTCAACTGCTCTTTTGTTCCTCCTTCACTAGGTAATATTATATTAATATGCATCCATTTCCATCATTTAACTGGGAAACAAGTGAGAGATTCATGAAGATGACGTTAGAAGAGCTAAGGGATTAAAGTAGTCCCACACACTGCAAACTGATTTGTATTAAGAACTTCGCTGGAACAAAGAAAGAACTGCAGTCATTGTTACACACAGGTAGAAAAGAAGAAGACAAGAGAAGAAATCAAAGGTAAGGTCTAGTAACAGTAGGAGAGAGCAACTGACAAGTCTTTAAACTAAACAACAAACTCTCCCTACTGGTAGAGACCAACATTTACACACTTAGGCTGCAATCCTATACAGTTACATATGTTGCTGGGAGCAAGCCCCATTGAATACAATAGGAGTTACTTCTGAGTAGACATGCTTAGGATTGTGCTGTTACTGTCTGTATGCAAAATAGCTGGCGTAGGTTCGAGGAGACCCACTGGTGACCAGGCGGACTACCGGAATGTAAGTAAAAAATATTTTTACTTAACTCTCATAGCCATCTGGTTGCTCCCCCACCATTGCATGCAACACAAGATCCATTGACGTGGCTGTGTGGCGTAAGAAGGTGGAGGATAGGACTGGGCTGTGTAATTCTCTTAGGCTGCAATCCTATACAAAGTTACCTAGGAGTATTCCCTTTTCAGCACAGTGGAACCTACTTCTAAGTAAACATATATAGCAGTGTTTCCTAAACCTTTCAGCACCGGGACTCACTTTTTAAAATGACACCCTATCAGGACCCACCTATCTTTACAAGACTTTAAAAAAAGGTGATCTCGGAAGAAATAATATATTTGTTTATTTACAAGTAATAATTGTTTGCCAAAAAAACAAACAAAAAAAAAACCTTCAATCCATTTCTCATAATGTGGCAGCCCTAAACTGAATAGCCTCAAGGCTTGAGGGACTTAGTTATGTGACCCAGGCGTCGCCTGCTCCCACTACCTGTCATTGACGGACTTGAAAAAAAAAAAAACACCATAAAAAAGACACTCAAACATTTATCTCTCTGTATTTACACAAGCTTACAAACTGCAGGAGCTTGCAGGGCAGTTAGCAACTATCTGATTTTTGAATAGCCTCAGGGCTTGAGGCAATTTGTTATCTGATCTTTCCATCACCCATGTTTTCATTGGAGGCTCTGTGGGACCCACCAGAAACTGGGTTGCAACCCACCAAGTGGGTCCCGACCCACAGCTTGAGAAATGCTGATATATAGGATTGCTCT
Source organism: Plestiodon gilberti rubricaudatus (assembly GCA_026170595.1). NCBI lineage: Eukaryota > Metazoa > Chordata > Lepidosauria > Squamata > Scincidae > Plestiodon > Plestiodon gilberti. Next base: position 140,880,471 of record JANXHW010000001.1, on the reverse strand, counting down.
GTTAATCTCTACACTAGCTAATGAAATACAAATTTCATTAGCTACTTTGCATAAAGTTTCTTTTAAAAGCCTGGATATAAATCTTGAGAACAAATAAATATTTTCAAAAGAGGTAGAATTTATAGGTTCAGAAGCCATGTAAAATTCTTTAAATTTTTAAAATACGTGAAAAATTCAACACGTTTAAAAACACGTATAAGTACATACAATTAAAATCATAGAGAACGAACACGTAATATTATTATAATAATATTATATTATTATATTATGGTATATTAAAAAAATCAGATAGCTGCTAACTGCCCTGCAAATAGCTGAGCTCCTGCAGTTTGTAAGCTTGTGTAAATACAGAGAGATAAATGTTTGAGTGTCTTTTTATGGTGTTTTTTTTCCAAGTCTGTCAATGACAGGTGGTGGGGGCAGGTGAACGCTGGGTCACATAACTAAGCCCCTCAAGCCTTGAGGCTATTCAGTTTAGGGCTGCCTCATTACGAGAAATGGATCGAGTTTTTTTTTTTTTTGTAATTGATTAAATAAACAAATAAATGTAAATTAATAAATAAAATATTATTTCTTTCTAGAATTTTTTTTAAGTCTTGTAAAGCTAGGTGGGTCCCAATAGAGTGTCATTTTAAAAAGTTTGGGAACCACTACTCAACTTACTACACAAGTAAGCATTGGATTACAACCTTTTCTCCTACTTCTTAAAACTTCCAAATATTAACGCTTCATATAACGTAGGAATAACATTTTTTAAAACCAAATTATTAAAAATATGGCTATTTATTTAAACTCTTTTGACTTGAAAGGACATTTTCTCTTTTTATAAACATGAGATCCGGAATATTTAGCTCCCTACCTACTTAGTTCCATTGGTGTACAGTATTTTGAAGAGTGACATCATTTTGAAAAGGTTTTTCCCTCACAGAGTTTACAGTTTGAATTTGGACAGCAGAGAAATGAGGGAGAGGAAGGATGATGAGCAAAAGAGAGAGGAGAGGAATGGAAATGCAAAGTGTAACCAGGAATGTATGCAAATAAACAACCCTATGCCAATCCACTGCTAACTGGGCAAGAGGCACTTTTTCAGTTGGTGCTCCTCTTATATTTAGTAGGGGGAGAGTAACTGCCCCCTTTCACCCCAGCACAGTGTCTTTCAGTGGTGGATGTTTGCTGGTGGTGTTCTGCATCTTTTTTAGATTGAGAGCCCTTTTGGGACAGGGAGCCATTTCATCATTTGATTTTGTCTGTAAACCGCTTTGTGAACTTTTTGTTGAAATGCGGTATAGAAATACTGGTAATGGTAATAATAATAATAATAATAATAATAATAATAATAATAATAATAATAATAATAATAATAATAATAATAATAATTTACCTGGGGATAAGCCCCACTGGACACAGCAGGATTTATTTCCAAGGAAGTGTGCACAGGCTTCATTTTGGTTGAGGGTGAGGACAAAGAGGTGGAAGACAAAGGCTTCATGGAAAAAGAAGGTTTCAGTGAGACATCCTACACAGAAACCTGGGGATTGCATAGCCATGCACATTTTTAGCCTCCATCTTTTTTCATAGTATGCTTTTCTCTCGTGTAGGTGCTTTCCTGTACTCGAGAACATTGTGCTTTTCAGAGCACAAGAACGTAAATATTTGAGCATGTGTTACTCAGGCATCACGAAGATGCAAGAAATACAAAAAAACAAAAACAAAAACTCTTGTGTTCCTCCAAAAAGCAGCCAAAGATTAAAGATGCTTTTGTTCTATTCTTGGTGTTGTAAATAGAATTCAGTTCTGTTTTCTTGTTCTCCTGTACCCCATGCTCTCCCAAAAGCAATTCAAGGGGTATCCTCACACACACAAACACACACACACACACACACACACACACACACACACACACACACACACACACGGCTGAATATTGCTTTCTAATTCCAGTGTAGTCAATCCAAAGATTATTATTAACCATAGCTGTGGTTTGGTGTCTCTAACTCGTGCAGTAGGCAGATTTTTGGAAAATTGTTGTCCCTTTTTGGGGGGGAGGAAATCCTGCCTCATATCCCATGATCCCTCATTATTTGGTTTGGAGTACTGCTGAGGCTAAAACAGAAGATAGGAACAGCCAGGAGTAGCAAAATTAGCTTAACTCGGGCTAAGTTGTGCTTGTGTGTGTGATGTTGTGTGATGTGTGTGTGTGTGTGTTTCCCTCCTACTAGAGAGCTCCAGATTCCGAGTTTCCAGCAGTACTTGCACGTAGATGTTTCCTCTCTGGTGAGAAAGATGGAAGCTGACATGTCAGTACAATTCTTTGTCAGAAATATACATCTGCATGAAGAGGGTAGAGTTAAAAATTTAATCTGCAAAGCTATTTGGAGAGTGGATAGGCCTTGACAGGCCTCCCAAATGTATTCAAAGAACAAGAACAGCAGAGTTATGGGAGGGGGGGAAAGCTGTTGCAAGCAAACAGAATGAAACTAAGCTTTCTTGACAGAATCAGTTTGCCAAATGACTTTAAAATTGCACTATGTCTTGTAGGGTGTTTTTTTTTTAAACAGACTTTAATTTAAATTATAAAGCAAAAGAAAGTTCCTTAAACTTCAGAGATCATCACTCTGCTCAGAGGAAGAAAAAAAGAAGAGTCAGACAGTAACAATTAGTTAGGTCACAAGATGGTGGTAAGGGAAGGTGCATCTGTGATAAAATCCACTGTGCCCAGATTCAGGATTCAGGAGAGCTGGTTCAGGAGTTTGTGATCTTTCACGGCTTTTCTAAATGATCACAGGCAATGTGATATATTGTGGTGAAACAAAACAAGTCTCTGTGTCACATCCAGATAATGGGTGCAATAATCCTGACTAAGCTACTTGGATCTCTACTTTTTATCTCTGTGCTCAGTTTATGTACAGGACCCTATACACAGCAATATAATAATGTTGCTTGGGGCCGCTATTCCTTGCTATAATGCAGGGGCAGCCAAACTTGCTTAATATAAGAGCCGCAGACTTACGATAATCTTCAGATGTTCAAGAGCTGCAATATTTAAGAAGCATTAAAATTCTTAAATATATTGACTCACCATGAACATTAAGCCTATGTTTTAATCCAGTGGACTCTCCGTTTATACCTGGTAAATAATTATAAAGCTTGAACATTTCTTATTCACCTTTTATATTAACTGTGATGCAAAAAGGAGCTCAGCCAACATATTTCTGAGAGCTGCACGCTATACATCAAAGAGCCGCATGTGGTTCAGGAGCCGCAGTTTGGCCACCCCTGCCATATAGGTATGCCAGCTATGGCACCTCCTGGAAAAATGAGACGTTGCCAGAGTTTTCCATGTATCAGGAATGCTCAGTTTAGATTATTGCAGTCAGTTATATGCCAGGCTGCATGTGAAAAGCACAGGCAACTGCAACGGTTTCATTGAGTCGGCAAGCAGTATTCGTCGTGTTGACCATTTTGTCAGCATTGAGATGGCCTGGCTTCCATTTCTGGAAGTAATTCCAAGTACTGGTTTTGACTTAGACTTCTACAGTATAAAGAACTAACAGCGCAATCCGACTTAACTTTTGTGCCGGTTTAACCAGCGGCGCAGCTAGAACGGGAGGCCCCAGAATGGAAAAGGGATTCCAATCCCCTCCAAAAGAGGAATTCAAAGGGGATTTGAATCCCTTTTCTGTTCTGGGGCCTCCCGTTCTCGCTGCGCCGCTGGTTAAACCAGCACAAAAGCTAAGTCGGATTGCGCTGTAAAGGTTCTAATGGACCACCTTCTTGATTACAGTGTGAGCCTTCCTATAATGAGTCATCATTGTTCATCCAGTTAGATCCATCCACTAGGGTTGCCAACTTATGATTTAAAAAAACACGCCAGCACCAGGGTACAGCCAGGAACGGCAGCCCAAAAAAGCTCAGGAAATAAAGCCTGGTAGATTCTGGCAGGCAGAGCATCTGCCTAATATATCAGTATTTTTAAAACCAAAAGTGGGCAAACATGAGTCGTAGTGGGGGACGAGGCCTGGAAGTCTGGGGGACAGGGACGGGACTGGGCTGCAACCCAGTTACACGAGGGACCAATCTACGAGCAAACATTGGATTCCCAAAGTCTGACTCCTTCCCCGCTACTGTTTGTTTTGGGCCCTTGTGCCAGCAGGATTCGGCTGATGTCAAGAGCCCTCTTAAGACAAACTGCATGTTGGTCAACAGCTCTGAAACAGTCTGCCCTGCTCTAAACGCCTGTCCCCTGCTCCATATTTGTCTGAAGTGGTGAATGCTATGCTCGGGAAGGGATGCTCCAAGAAATAAGGGATGCAGCGGGCACTCAACAATCCTAACCATAGGAAGGACCTATCCCTGATTGCCGCATGTTTGGCTTAACACAAATGCTATAAATGCCGGAAGAGAAGTGGGGTTGAGTTTTAGAGCAGAGGGGCAGGGCTTTGGCAGCACTCATGCAACTGCTGTAACTGTAGATGTTACAATAGATGTAACTGTAGATGTTACCAATAGGACTATGGATGGTTATGTTGGCGCAACATTATGCCACAACCGTTGTGGTGGAATACTAGCATAGTTCCCTGGCACCAGTGCATCTTTGGCCTTTGACAGCACAAGATAGAGCTTAGTAGCGCTCCGACCTTCACTCTGGTGTGCATAGGACCAAAGTGTACATTTTTAATCCTCTCAGTTGTGCCCTAGAAGTTGAACATTCCTAGCATATGTGTGTCTCATGGCACACTGACAAGGCGCTAAATTTGTCAAGGCACACCATCATTTTTTGACAACTGACAAGGCACACTGCACTTCCAACAGGGGACTCATATCCCCCAATGGCCCTACTAACAAATGACCCTCCCCCAAACTCCCACTGCACACCTGCGGACCATTCGCGGCACACCAACGTGCTGCAGCACAGTGGTTGAAAGTTGGGGTGCTAGAGACTCAGAAACTAAAAAAATGAAATGCATGGTTCTTTATTAAAATAAATCTCATTGTTTCACTTTTAATCCCATGACTGTTGACATCCGGGCTCCCGATTGTGAACCTGCAGGCTGAAAACTCTGGTATTATCTGTTCAGATCTTCCAGGCAACCTATACAACAAACTGTACAGCCGTTCACGCACACCAGGAGGCTCTTAGTCATGAAAGAAGGCCTGCCAATTTCAGCAGGTTTTCCTTCCTCAAGGTAGCACAGTCAAGGTCCTCTTCATGCACTATTCAGTGTAATGTGGTTTGACAGCTTGGTGAACTCACCACTGTGGTAGTAGCCCTCATGCTGACCAAGACATGCTCGAAATGCAGTTGCGTCCAGGCCAGCAACTTTGTTAGGGCCTCCTTATGACATAAATCTTTAGCAGCCGCAGACTCCTACAATAACCACTGGAAGTTAAAGCTGTAACCTTATATCCACACCACAGCAAATCTTTTAAAACGTAGAAAGCAAAACAACTTCTCTCTATATATATATACATACTGTATTTTTTTTTTGCTCCGTGGGCTGTAAAACACCCCCAAAACATCTAACTATTGCCGTCCTGTGATCCCACTCGCTGTCTATCATCTGCTTTATCTATCCCAAAACATCACACACCCTGTTAACATCATCATTCAGGATCATGTAGTTCAATCCTGGGTAAACCACACTTGCCAATGTTAAATGGGCAGCCTCATCTCGTCCTTAATTTATCTCCAAATGCCAAAGGTAAAAACCATGCAAAAAGTCGGACCAGGAACCTGGAACCACAGAATACACAAGCTATAAATAAACTGACCTGCAGAATAACTCTCTCTCCCCCCCTCCCATAACTCTGCTGTTAAATTATGTGACTGTGGGGCAACTCTCTCTCCCTCTCCCCCTCCTCTCTCTCTCAATTCCAGCATTCTATTCCAACACTGAAACTGCCTTCCATTTAATAACATAATGGTAAATGAAAGGGCAATAAAAAGGTGTATATATAGCACTATTTAGTTAGTTTTGACATGTTATGTCGGTTCAAATGTTTGCAGTTGGGGTTCCTGTCATTAGCATCCTCAACTATGGTACGTGTGGGCAAATGTATACAGAGTACAATGTCTGCCCAATCCTCTCCCCCGCCATGTTATACCATGTGGCTGCACCAACGGTGGCTGAGATGCATGCTAAGGGGGGGGGGGAGGTTGGACAGCAGTAGGCTGCCTGATTGCCTATGGGTCTCCTCAGACATACGTCAGCCATTTTGGTGGTATATGTCTGAGAAGAGCAAAGGGGCAGAGGGTTTTCAAAAACAGGAGATAAGATCCAGCGTGTGCAACTGCCACTGAATCCACCTCCTCGCTCCCTTCCCCAGCATGTCCTGTTACTCCCCCTCCCTGCCCACGGCCCTCCCCCACCACTGACTTACCAATGCCTGTGGAGTCTCCTGGGGCCGCTGTCATGCATGCAGCACCTCTCACCGTTTCTGGCTGTGGCCCTGCAGTGCGTGAAAGCAGCCCAGCTTTTTCACAGCCATAAAGGATTTTGCGCTGCCAGAAGGCAGTATCCGGCCGAGCAAAGCCCCAATTAGACTGGGGCCTAAAACTGTCAAATGCAACCAGTATATTTGTTTTGTGGTTTGAACACCCTAGTATTTTTCAGCACTCCTAATGATGGCCCTGCCACACCCAGCAAATCAGTTTTTCCAAAGTTCCAGTAGTGAGAATTCTACACCTTGTGTCCCTGAAATTATCATTACTTGTCTATTTATTCTGTTTTTCAAATGTTGTGCTTTGAATGCAGAAAAATGTGGCAAAGGCCTGTGTATGAGGCACATAGATGCAAGCATGTGCTGAGGTACATGGTTGCAGGGGCTTCACTAGGAGGCGGGGGGTGGACAGCCCTGGGTGTCACCTCAGGGAAGAGTGACACCAAAATGACTTTCTATTCTATTTGTTATCGGTGGTGCGAGAACGCACCATGGGTAGAAAATGGGTTTCCCCCGATCCCTACCATGACTTGCACAGGGATCGCATTTTCCAGGAAGCCTCCACATCAGAGGCGTCGCTGGGGGGGTGTGTGTACCATATGTTCCGCATCATCCTAGTCCCTGTTTACTCCCCGGTATGAGGTGGCCCCACCCCCTTGCCATCGGAGCCATTCCGGGCAACAAAGGCAACGGGCAGGAGACTCCCTGCCCGTTGCCTTCGCCACACTGAATGGCTCCCACGGTGAGAGGGCAAGGCGGCGGCCATCTCGTACTGGGGAGTAAACGGGGACTAGGACGGTGCAGAACCTACAGTACCGCCCCCTCCAGCGATGCCTCTGCTCCACATCATGTGGTCTGTAATGGGTGGAGGTTCATGGGGGGGGTGACACTATGAGGTGTCACCAACCCAGTGATACCCCTGCAGGCTTGCCAAGGTACATTTCCATTTCTTGATGAATTAGGGCTGCAATCGTTTACCCTGTTACCTGGGAGTAAGTCTCATTGAACTTGATGGGACTTACTTCTAAGTAGACATGTAAGCGTGCACTGTAAGACTCCACCAAATAGCATTGGCAGACATAGTAGCTTCTATTTTTCCTCCCAGTATGAATGCTTGCATTTTCTGTACTCTGTTTTCATTTCCCAGGACCATGCATTTAATATGTATAAAAGTCTTCTGTATCAGAAAAAGAAAAAAAGATGAATTCACACAATCATAGAGTGATAGCGAAGGCACAATATACTTAGCAAATCTCAGCATTTTCCCCCTTGTTAGGCAATTGCTGGAGGTGACGAGAAAGAGGGACTCATGCAGGTTGATCTGTGATAGCAGTTTCACACATTCCAGTAATCAAGTAATAGCTGCAATGATCTCATAATAAACATAATGCGAACTCCCAGCGTAATGAGGGTGAGATTTGTGTGACTGTTTACTGTAATGCAGATGCTCGCTGAGAATCTGTTGAAATATACAACACGCTTATTGAGGGAAGAGATCTTGGGTCAACATTGTTTTTGTTGTTGTAAAACAAGGTCGAACTGTCAATAAGGTGGCAAGACCAACAAATACAGCAAGTCCTCACTTGAAGTTGTTTTGTTATAAGTCATCTCGTTTTAAAGTTGTTGAGAAAAAAAATCGATTCCTGGCCGGGACCATTGTCTCCGTGGAGTTTGAACGTGGAGTTTGGACATGGACATGGAACTGTCCATGTCCAGGTACTTTTTCTCTGGCCCGGAAAGCTTACATTTATTTCAGTGTTTAATCTTAGAAGTGTTTGGGGGTCTTTAGAAGTTTAGTGATTTTTTTTGTGACCAGAAATATGCTGTAAACTCTTGATTATGTATATTAATTAGCCTACGGTAAAATTGGTTTCGTTATAAGTCGTTTTGCTTAAAGTTGCAGTTTCCAAGAACCTATCGACAACTTTAAGTGAGTGCTTGCTGTTCAAAAGCCAGCCATGTGCCAATGCTGTGCTTGTGCTGTGTCTTCCTGGACCAAGAAACGAGACTTTGGGCAACTGTTGTTGCTCTCTTCATGCACACTTCGGCCACAGGGGGCATGTTTAGTACATAAATAAAATAATTTGTAGCTCTGGCAGGGAATTCTGGGGGCTCCATCCAGAAGTGTTGCCAGGGGGTGGGGGCCCCCACGGCCCCTGGGTGACAAACGGGGGGTGTCAAAGTCGCTGCATTGGCGGCAAGGTTTTCGTGCTGCTTTGGAGGCTCCTAGAAGGCATCTGGAAGGCAGTGAAGCGTCCTTGCAGGTGGGCGGCAGTGCAAAAGGTCGTCCCCTCCCACCCGCCCACCAGTACCTTTTCGCGCTGCTGGCGCCATTTCTGTGGACTGGCCGGTGACATCATAGGGGGTGTCATTTTGCACTGCGGCCCCGTCTCCTGCAAAGCCACTGGCTCTGTCCCACATTACCCTGTTGTTCTCTTTGCAGCTGCAGCCACAACATGACTTCTCTCACACCAGCACGAGGCAATTGCTGATAGAGCTGGCTGGCTGGGTCAGCCGCTTTCTAAAGCAGCCACTTTATCCATCTGCTACTATTGTGCCAGGCTACAGTGCAGGGGTGGCTAAACATGCTTAACATAGGAGCCACATGCAATAAGCTTCAGTCGTTTGAGAGTTGCAATATTTAAGAAGCATTTGCATTCTTAAATGTACTTACTCAGCATGAACATTAAACTTACCGTAGGTTTTAATTCAGTGGATTCTCAGTTTCTACCCAGTAAATAATTATAAAGCTTGAAACTTTCTTATTTACCTTTTTATATTAATTGTGATGCAAAAAGGTGCTCAGCCAACATGTTTCCGAGAGCTGCACATTATCTGTCAAAGAACCACATGTTGTGGCTCGCAAACTGCCGTTTGACCACCCCTGCTATAGTGGCTTCCTCAGCAGTAAGGAGAGTGACAGCTTTGGGAGAGGATGCAGGGGAGAGGGAGCACATAAACTGGGGGAACTGGGGGAAAGGGAGTGAGTAAGCAAAGGTGGGGCCAAGGGATGAGAAGTGGATGGGGGACAAGTGAGGAGTGATTAGAGGCAGAATTGGGGACATGGGGAAAGGACTGGAGCGGAACCTTCACCCAGGGCCAGCCCAAGACCTCCTGATCTTGAGTTGAGAGTCGGCAACCCAAAAGCTGCCCCCCTTTTCCAATGAGGTGTAAAACCTCTGCTCCTTCCAATCAGCACTCTCATCCCATCCCCTCTCATTTCCTCTTCCTCTCTATCCCCTCTCTTTCTTTTCCAATCCAGGTATGAACTCACTCACTTTTTATGTGAATGATTACTTTTGAATTCCTCTGTTTAGATTTTAGACTAGCAATAGCTTCTTCCAAGCATTTGTTTCCAGTGTCCCCCCCCCCCCCGTCCCTATATTGTAAACAGCAAAAGTATATCTATGTTCAGAGTTCAGGTATCACTGGATTTTGAGCATATTTTATATGATAAAGTTCTCCTGTTTTTAAATGTTTTACCACTTCCTCAGTGAAGACTTCTCAGCCTAAGGCTCTGCTCTAGATTTTTTTTCTTAATCATTCTAATTCAAAGCTTATGTATCTTTTTTTTTTTTTTTGCAACTGAACTACTTCGGAGAAATTCGTTTGTAGACAGTGTTTTGCTTTGAGACCATCCAAAGGTATGTGAAGAGGTTCTAGTATAAGCAGGGCCGGCTTGAACACAATGGGACTTACTTCTGAGTGAGTAGACAGGCGTAGGTTTGCACTGTAAGAATCTGAGCTGTGAATCAGGACTTTGCCAGTTCAAATCTTGCCTCCGCCATGAACTCAGTAGTTGGCCTTAGCAGTGGCATCGCTTCGGTAGGGGCGGGGCTGTAAGTATCACTCCATCGTAGTCTCTTTACCGAGCGAGCAGGAAGCAGCCCCGCCCCCTCACTATCGGAGCCTTTCCCGTGCGGAAAAAGCAGCAGGCAAGAGACCCTGCCTGCTGCTTTCTCCACAGGGGAAAGGCTCCGACAGTGAGGGGGCGGGGCTGCCTCCTGCTCGCTCGGTAAAGAGACTACGACGGAGCGATACTTACAGCCCCGCCCCTATCGAAGCGACACCAGTGGGCCTTAGGCCAGCCTCAGCTGCAATCTGAGAATCATAAGGCTTACTTATCTTACATGGTTATATGGTAAAGACAACGTAAAAACAAGACTGTACATGCAAAAGACTTTGCACATTCCAGAAGTAAAGAAAGAAAGAAAGAAAGAAAGAAAGAAAGAAAGAAAGAAAGAAAGAAAGAAAGAAAGAAAGAATTTACAGCCCATTCCAACCCAAGTGCTAAGCAGCCCAAGTCAGACCTAAAGTCAGCCTAAGTCATTTAGGTCAAAGTTAGGTCTGGAATGCAACCATTTAGGGCGAAGTTAGGTCAAAGTTAGGTCGAAGTTACGACCAACGGACTAAGAACAGCCCATTCCAACCCAAGGGCTAAGCAGCACAAGTCAGACCTAAAGTTGACCTAAAAGTGGGCGGAACATGGGCGGACCGTGGGTGTAACGGGGGCGGCAACCAATTAACGTTGGATTCCAGACCCTGGCAAGCACAGACACGCCCCCTCCAACACAAATGCTGACACAAAATTTAGGTCGACCAAAAAGGTGGACCCAAATTCGAGGAGACCCATAGGAGCCATTTTACCTTACCTAAGCCAGCCCTCTCCTGAAAATTTCTAACACCCTACTCCTGAGTTAGGTCAGAGTTAGGACGGAGTTGGGCCTGCTAGGTCTGGAAACCGACAGAGTTATGCCTAAGATAGGGAGCCTATCAGCATCCAGCCCCACCCAGCCTCATTCTCACAAAAGCCCAGCCCCAGACCTCCAGTCACTCTCTCTCTCTGAGCACGTGGCGTGGGGTTCTGTCCCTCACAGCCACAAAGTGGGACTTTGTCGGTGGAGGGCAAAATTCACAAACACCCCACTTCTCTCTTCTCCTCTCTGCCTCCCTCTAGGGCAGAGAGGGCTGTTCTGGCAGTGGCCAACCTGTTTACAGCTGTGCCTGGGCAGCTGCCTCCATGCAAGTGTTTGCTAACCCATGTCTTTCTCCCAGCCCCTCTCCCCCTCCCCACAGGCAACAACACCAGCAGGTAAGAGCAGGGTTTGTGCTGACATGTGGTCTGACTGCTGCCTCTTTGCATTTAGAAATATAGGAAGGATACATGCCTCTCTACCAATGTCTTGTCTCATAGCTGCCTGCATAGCCTGCCATGACATGCCTCTCTACCAATGTGTTGTCTCATAGCTGCCTGCATAGTCTGCTATGATATGCCTCTTTACCAATGTTGTGTCTCATAGCTGCCTGCATAGCCTGCTATGATATGCCTCTTTACCAATGTGTTGTCTCATAGCTGCTTGCTTTGCCTGCTATGATATATAGGATACATGCCTCTTTACCACTGTTGTGTCTGATTGCTGCCTGTAGTCATGTGAGCAGACAATGCCACAAGTGTGGAACTGTTAGCCTTATGTAGACACCAGCTGTTCCCCCCCCCCTTTTCTCCACAGGGTCTACTGACAGGTCAGTATTGCTAGGATTGCCATGGTTGTGACCCCCAAGTTGTGTTGTTGTCTCTCTCTTTGACCCTTTCCCCTTACAGGATCATGCTCTCCTTACACCCAGGTAAGCAGCCCAGACCATGCTATGTGTGTCACACCTATCAGCTGTGTTTTATTTCTCTCCCTGCAGTCTTTTGCAACCGACACACTGGCTTGTCGTCAATGGTGACTGCTTCCACATACCAGCTGACATGTAACACCCCCTTGTTTTTTGTCTCCCCAGGAACGTCCACTATCACCTACCCTCCTGGGAGCACCCCTGGGCCTGCAGTCTGGTTGCCCCACTGTCGTCTGCCTCGATGCTGCCAGAGGTCAGGGAGCCAGCCCTGCAACCCTCCTCAGCTGCCGGCGCTGCTGCTGCTCCACCTCCCTGGCTGTGGTTCTTGCTGCCCCTCCCCTTTCTATGGAGCAGGCTGTAGTTCCACAGGGGAAGAGCCTGCATGTCCAGGTCCATGGGGCAGGTGTGCTGCTGCTGCTTTCTGATTGGCTGCTGTGACTACCCCTGGCAGCCTCGCCTGGCCATCTCTGCTAACGTTTCAGAACAATAAAGATGCCCCTCGGGCAGAGCCCCAGTGAAACATATGTGCCCAGTGTTTACACAAGCATTGCCCCACCCACACACAGACAGCCCCCAGCACTGAAGCCCCTACATGAGTCCCATCCAGGGACTGCCATGGCCTTCCCTGGGAGAACCCAGCAGGGGCGCTGTGCGACCCCCATGGCACAGAGGGGAGGGGGGAGTCAGGGGGGCCTCTCAGGCAGGCAAACAGTGACAGCCAGGGCGTCCGCCTGTAATGCAGGTGCCTCCGTCGAAGGTCCGCCTGTAATGCAGGTGCCTCCGTCAAAGGTCTGCCCGTAATGAAGGCGCTTCCGTCGAAGGTCCGCCTGTAATGAAGGTGCTTCCGTCGAAGGTCTGCCCGTAATGCAGGCGCCTCCGTCGAAGATCTGCCCGTAATGAAGGCTGCTTCCGTCGAAGGTCCGCCCGTAATGCAGGCGCCTCCGTTGAAGGTCCGCCCGTAATGCAGCCACTTCCGCCCAAAGTCTGTCTGCATAAGAGGCGCCTGTTTATGCATCACCTTCATCTGCGGAGCGCCCCCTCGGTCTCTGCAGACCCCTCTCTCGGAATCTGTCTCCCACCAGCCTTGTTGTCTGTCTGTCTGTCTCTGACCCACCCATGCCCCTCCCCAGCACCCCCTGTCTGCCTGCCTGTGTGTCTGCCTCTCCTCCCACTCCCTGATGATGGCTGCTGGCCACCTCCCACCCTGCTAGAGCGCCTGCCGTGAGGCGCCGTCGTCGCCCCATCTGGGGGTGTGATGAGCTGTGTGAGCCCTTCACGCTCGCAGCAGACAAACCCAAGGCATCTCTTGGTCTTGGCCGGGGCACAGAGCAGCAGGCACGCCGGGATGCCTTCTTTGTGGGCATTGCCCCGGCCTTGGAGGCCCAGGGCTTCAGGCAACGCACGGGCGAGTCATATCAGAGGCAGTTCCAGTCCTCATGAGACCCCCCTTGTGTGTGACGTTCCCACCCCCTCCCCTTCCCTTCCCTCCCCCGCTCACCCCCCAGTGCAGCCGCAATGTGGCTTGGGGGTGGCATCGCCTTCTGCAGGAGGGAGGGGACGGCCACTCTCCCCTGCAGCAGGTGGCTGATGCACAGGGTGCCCTGTGGCGGCTGGGCTCAGGCACCTTGCTCACCTGTCACCTGCCCTGCGCCCATCACATGACTGGCGCAACCCCCCTGCCTGCGGTCAGCCCCTTTGCGACCGGGCTGCGACAGACCCTGTGGCAGCTGCCATGGATGGACGCTGACACATGCAGACAGAGGCCTGCACATGCCCGAGCCAGACACGGAGCCTGGAGAAGAGCCTGCCTGCCTGGGAGGTAAGTGTTGCCTGGATCCTGGGGTGGTGCTGGGCCACAGAAACTGCAGCCTGCCTAACTCAGGCATAACTCTGACCTACCTCAGGCATAACTTCTGCCTAACTTAGGCTGCACTTAGGCCACACTTATGCCTGACTTGGAGAGGAGTTGGGTTGGAATGGGCTGTTAGGGACATAATGATGATGAGTTCAGGGGTCCCAGGCGGTGGGGGGGGGGCTGTTTCATACCTGTTTTAGTTCAAGCGGCAGACAACCCAATTTTTTAAAAAAGTGCCATAACACACACACACCCCCCAAGGATCTACAGCAGTGATGGCGAACCTATGACACGCGTGTCACAGGTGACACGCAAGGTCATTTTGGGTGACACGCCAGCGTTTCCCCCAGGGCCCCAACACACCTTACATTTTTGCAGGTTTTTCAGGCTTGTCTTGAACATTTAGGACGGGGATTTTGGCAGACCTCTTTCAAATTATTATCTAGTAAAACTCAGCAACAAAAAAGTCACGAATTGATGTTAAATAAAATGCAATGTGTTCTATAGTTCTTTTCAGTTCAGTTCAATTCAAAATTACTATTAAAAGTAGCAATAGTCAAATCACTATTAAAAGTTCGGGGGGGGGGGACAGGGACACACCAGCAGAGTCAAGTTAGGCATTTTCAAAAATTTTGACACACCAAGCCCAAATGGTTCGCCATCACTGATCTACAGCCACAGAGATGCAATAGAGTGCGAGGTGTGTGTGTGTGTGTGTGTGTGTGTGTGGGTGGGTGGGTGGGTGGGTGTGGGGAGGAGCACCAAGTACATTTTAAAAATTGTAATCCATCAAGAAAAATAAATAAAAAGGGTATTTTCTTATAAGCTATTTATCAATAAAGTTACAGCCTTTATTTGGCTTGTCCTGATTTATACCATTGCTCCCCAAGAGAGTTCTGCTGACTCCAGGAGACTCCTGGAGCACAAGCAAGGAGGGTTTATTTTCAAGATCATTGTTTAAAAGAAGGAACACACACACACACACACACACACACACACACACACACACACACACACTGAGAATTTCTCTTGCGTATGACCCATTGGAATGAAGTTCTGCCAGATTCTCATGCTTTCCCATGAGGTGCACACAGGAGATGTTCCCAGTAGATTGTGCCCCCAGCTATCAACTTGCAAAACATTCTAATAAGGGCTAATTATCATGATGGTTATTGTCAAAAATGAAGATAATGACTATTTACCATTCGAAAATTCCCACTGAGAGGTGCTTGTTATTAAAGGTAATCTGTTCTTTGGGAAAGGGGAAAAAAAGTTAATTGGTAATTTCTTTTTTTCCTAATCTGTATCTCCCAATCGTAGGATGTTAGCATTTGCCAAACAGAAAGGCAAAACACAGCGAGAATATTGAAATCCGTTTCATTTTCCAGTCGGACTAAGCTGGAGAAAACACCAGTCGTTGCCTCTCTGCCAGCTGATTATGCAGCCATGTTGTTTCAGAGCTTGCATAATTTATATTAGCATGCCTAAGATCTCAGGTGACTATGCCTTTGAGGCTGGCATGGCATCCCCAGTGGACCAAGATTTGATATTCTTCCCAATATCTGACCCTTTTTTCCTGGTTAATTACAGGCAGGCTTCCCTGGCCTGTGCCTGGATCTGCACCTGTTTCCCATCTCTGAGCAGCTGCTAATTAGGTTGCAAATGGTGGGGCTGGGCAAAACCGGCCACACATGCTTGAACAGTCTATTGATCAGATTGGCATGCCATGCATACAATAATGGAGATCTGCAGCCGGACTGCTTTCCAGAAGAAAAGTCACTCGCAACAAAACCCAGTCTTGAATTAAAACTGCACTATTATATTCGCAATATGTGAGGTGTGCCAACAAGATTCG
The DNA here is from genome assembly GCA_026170595.1 of Plestiodon gilberti rubricaudatus. NCBI lineage: Eukaryota > Metazoa > Chordata > Lepidosauria > Squamata > Scincidae > Plestiodon > Plestiodon gilberti. The sequence goes on along the minus strand of JANXHW010000001.1, from coordinate 140,864,701 downwards.
ATAGATAGATAGATAGATAGATAGATAGATAGATAGATAGATAGATAGATAGATAGATAGATAGATAGATAGATAATTTCCTTGTGCAATATTCTTCATTTATCCTTTTTTACCCAAGGGTATATATACTCATCTCGAGTTAAATGTGTACATGTGTGGGCTGGGAGGAAATGGATCACATGAAATACTGAATTTAAAAAATAAAACAGTTCCTCTTTCTGTGGGCGCTGTTGCTCATCATCTTACAATAATTCTAGGTTTCTAAGTGTCCATCTTTTTACTTACACATCGCCGACAGGCGTTAGTCATTAACCTGCATTTAGAAAATGTTTAAGTTTCTATTAATAACATACATGCAGACAGAGGGATTTCCCAAACAGCTTGCCATGTTTGGGAAATCATGAAGCAATGCTTCATTGCATTGCTAGTTTGGGTGTTTCACACTATTGATCATAAGTGTTGGTGATACGTGAAAGACATTCACAGATTTGCTCCGGGGTGGTTTCATTCATTTTTAACAGGAAACTCCCAGAGTATTGATATGACTGGATGAAGCCATTTGGAGTCATGAAGTTCAATGCTAGTATACCAACAGTTTAATCCTACATAATTCCCCGCGTGGTGGTGCAACTGCGCCAACACAGCGTCTGCTGCATCCCGCAATATTGCTGGCACACATCCACGTGGACCAGTGAAGGCAGATTGGGCCCGAGAAGGGGGTCAGGATTCAGTGGGCACCGCTGATGCCAATCCCACCCCATCCTGGGCACGATTCACCCTCCTCCCCACCCGTCACTTCCCCATTCCACCCTCCACCCGTTCCACCCCCTCCCCTTGTCTCCCTTCCATCCCCTGTGCAGCCCTGCCTTGGGCGGCAGGAGTCTCCGGTCTGTTGCCACATGGACTTGGCCACTCACCATTTGCGGTAGTTCCCAGGCTGCACTCTCCGGTGATGTAGCATTTGCGACAGCCAGAAAGCGCGTTACATCACCCACCGATCTCGTGTTCTGGCTGCTTAACAGCCCAATAGGATTGGGCCGTAGTGTCATTAAAGTGGCTCTCTCCTGTCGCTCTGACTCAGGTCCGGCAGTACCAATGCCGGCTCTCTGCCCAGCCATGGGATTGGATGCACGCAAGGAAATGGAGGCTGACAGCTTGAAATAATGTTAACTGGAAGGTTCTGTGAATTGGGATGGGAGGCAGGTTTTCATTATTGTTGGGGTTCAGGTTTATGTGGACTTTGTAGGCTTGGGGATGTTTTTGGATCTACAACTGAATCTGGATGCTCCACTTTGGGGTGAGGAGGGGGCTAAAATGGGCGTGGAGGGGGCCGGAATGGGAGAAGAAAGGCTGCAGGAGGGGGTGGATCCAGCAGCAATGGCGCGCACCAGATTCCATCCCCTCTGGCAGCAACCTCCCCGCCCCCTTTCTCTCCTTGGGCATGCGCCAACGAAACCACTGGCACAAGTCTAAGGAGACCCATTGTGTGGTGGGAGGCTTACAGAGGGTAAGGGTATTCAAATCCCCTCCCTCTCTGAAGCCTCCCACTCTGCCCCCTCCCCCACTGGATTTCAACATAAGACAAGGCATGCATTTAAAGTCTTCTAAAATGAACAGTGTTTTATCGGGAGCTTAACCTAAGCAGATGAAATCATTGCCTATAGTTAGGTTAGGTTTAATATTTTTGGACAGGCTTGGGAGTCTGAATGCAGAGAAACTCTAAAGAAATTGCTGAATAGGTAGTGCGTACATTTTCATAAGAACATAGCTGGTACGAGTGAATATGTTTTAGTTAAGTGCATTATGAAAAATTTAAAAATGCTGGTCTTGGCTTTAGGCATGAAGTAATTAGCAATTTGTGCACATAGAAATCAGTGGAGATTCTAAATCCAGGACACCAATATAGAATCTCAATGTTCATGTGTGTTCAGGTGCAATGTAGTGAAGAACATTTAAGGATAAGTGGCTGATCCTAGTCTAGCACAAATATGTTCATCTTCACTCAAGCCGTTTGATTTTCTTGCCTTCTGAGATCTTCCTGACTACTTTCCTTGAGTTTGCCTTACTTGCCTCATATCCAAGCCTGATTGTTGGGAAGTGGAAAACCTATTAACATATTTTTGCTGCTGACTGTAGAACAGTCCCAAATATCCTTATCTGCCATATTGCACTGATGGAAATGCATTCAAGCTCATTTCTGGGATTCCTACTCACTGGTTGGAGTTTTTTTAATGTGAGAACTCGTCCTTTTTTGCTGCCCTGGCAAAACTTGTACTGCAGGAAAAAATACAAAGTGTTACAAAAGAGAAGTACCTCAAAAAAAAAATCACTTCCTCCTTGGATTTAGCTAGGTCATCAAGGGGCCACGTCAAGGCTAGCAGCAAGGAGAAGAGAAAAAATTCTTGAACAGAAAATTGAACTTCACAACAGTTTTTGCATCTTTATTTAGCATGGCATGTGGTATGGTGGGGAACAAGGCTTACTCCTAGGTTGAAACCCAGCATAGACTGCCGGAGGCTCACGCCGCGAAGGCAAGCAGGCTGTCGTTCGCCCGCTCCCTCACTGGCTCCGTGCCGGTGAGAGAGCGGGCGGACGACACCCGCTCGCCACTGCCGCCACCATCTTCTTTTTTTAAACTCACGAGATTTGGGTGCCGACATCTTGGATCATGTGAGATTTCGTGATCCAAGATGCTGCCGGTGCCCGGGTAAGTTTTTTTAAAAAGAAGATGGCGGCTGCGGCGGCGGCCATCCCTCCGGAAACCGGGCCGGGACAAAACCGGGAATCGTGGCCGATTCCCGGGACTGTCCCGGAAAAACCAGTACAGATGGTAAGCCTAGTGAGGATGGTGTTGGCTATATCCTTGTCCCTGCCGGGCCAACTCAGTCATTACACGGCCTCCTCCGACTTCCGCCAGCTATTTAGCTGGCGGAAATCCGAGGAGGCCGATAGGGCCAGCCCCGGTTTACACCTGGGGAAGCAGATAAATGTCCCCTTCCCCGAGTAGACCACCAGCCTGCCGCATGTCGGTCAGGAAGTTGAAATCCTGTGTAGGGATCCGCCGCCGGATCCTTACACAGGATTTGGCTGCTAGGAAAGTGTGTATTGGATTATAGCCTTCCTCACTACACTACCAGGTCTCATTAAGATTAATAGTAATATTATGGCACAGGTTTTTTAAAAATTGAACCCTCACACTCTCAAAAGAACAAAAAAAAAGCAAGAAGTGCCCTTTAGTCTTTTTTTAATGTAAACATTGAGTTGTTAATTAATGCATTTAAAGTGCAGGGAGGGTTAATGGCACTCTTCCTGTTTTAAAAGAGATGTTTCACCCAATGTGTCAAATTTCACTTTTTTCATAGAAAAAATTACATTAGCTAATGATTTAAAAAAAAAAAACAGAACAAAACATGGAAGTGAGGTCTTGTTCATTCAGTGAGGACTTGACAAGGTAAATACAAATTCCGAAGGAAGGAAACCAAGGGCAACAACATTCCTCAAGTAATTCATCTTTAAGATAAAAATATAAATTTTATTAATTTATGTTTGGGGCAAACAAAATAATAACCATCTCCTAGAATGAATTCAGCCAGCACCGGCAACCCTAGCTTGGCCCTGGTAGGACAAAGGCATAATTTACTTTTCTTTCCCATGCTGCTAATACAGTAACTATATCTGTATCCTACTTTATGGGAAAGGGAAAACTGCATCTCCAAGGGCTCTACAATTTCACCTGCCACCAGTCACCAGTGGACGCACTACCTTTCCATGTAAAAGGTGGTGTGAAATTCTTTCTATGCAACACACAACAAGTGTAGCCTTCGATAACTTTGTCTTAGCCGTTTTTGCATCTTCTGGCCTTATCTAAGACTGCAACTCTATGCATACTTACCAGGGAATAAGCCCCATTGAATTCAACTGCCCAAACATGTTAGTAGACATGTAAAGGATTGCACCGTAAAATTGTCATTTTGTTTTCAACAATTCTGGCATGACAGCATGAGCACCTCAGAGTGTGTGCAGAGTGAATCTTCTGAGCAAAAAACAACTTCATTTTTTTGTGTTTAAAAAACTTACAGTAAAGTGAAAAATGTCACTCTTTAACTGCACAATCCTGCACAGATTTAGGCCGGTGGAGCAAGCACACCTCTGGTCTAAGGTGTCCCAAAAGTGCTGTGAGGCACTTTTGTGGCACTGGGAGAGGAAGTGGCGCCAGCGCAGAGGCTGGCACCTCTCACTCCGCTGCCCTCCTTGTTCCGCACCGGTCGACCCAGGTAAGGCCTGTGTTGGCAGGAGAGCATGGGGAGGGAGGGCTGGGGAAGTGGTGGGGAGGGGGCCATTGACTGGTCCAGCCTGGGAGGGGGCGGGGCTATCAGTGCTGGGTTGCGCCATTATCCCAAGCTCCTTTCTAGGCCAGGCTGGCCTTACACGGCCACGCGCACCTGCTAAAGAGTTGGTGTGCATCTGCGGAGGCCCATTTGGGCCTCTGGTGCTTACACTGGGGGAAGGGAATGAATGTCCCCTTCCCCCAAGGTAAGCCCCAACTGTGCCAGCCGCATCCTGCCTAGGACGCAACAGCCGGCCATTTTCGCCAGCTGCCGCATCTTAGGCAGGATCAGGCTGCCCATAAGGTTAACAGAAGTTAAAAAAAACCTGTTGAAATGACTGGATGCCTTTGAGCATGTGCAGTTTCCCATCTCTAAAGGGTAACTTCTTTTTTTGAAAAAGCTTCTTTAAAAATGTAATAACAGAGTGTGTGCAGATTTCTCCCTCCTGAAGAGAGTATCATCTTTTCTTTTCTTCTTCTTTTTTAAAGAAATGCATTGCATAGAAAGTATGAAAATGACAAAAATACTAAACACACTCCGACTCTTTTGGTCTCATTGTTCTGGCAATTGGCCAACTGGATGAAATTCTGGTAAGACCAATAACATTCTGGCTGGGTGGCAACCCTTGCATTGACTCGTAATTTCAGGCATGTCGCTAATCCAGCACATTATTCCTAGGCCATTTGCACCATCTGCTGTGTTAAGTGTTGGCTGATGGGTGAGTGGCAAGACACCTGCTGACAGCGAAGTCAAACTCTCAGCATGAGAGAGACAGAGAAGTGGTGGCTGGCAAAGGGACAGGAAAACAAAGAACCTGCACGGTGCTATAACCTGAAGAACCAAAAATCTAGCCCTGCTGACTTTTCAAAACTCTGTGTCCCAGATTGTTGGATGGAAAAAGGTCACGTTTTTCAATCAGCTCACTCTAAAGGCCGTTGTATTATCTTTATTCATCCCTGTGTAGCGTCTTTTCCAGATACTGTTGTCTGGTTGTATCTTTTTAGTTTGTGAGTCCGGCCCTCTGGTACAGGGAACCACTGAAAGCTTTCATTTCCTATGCAAACCATTTATGAATGTTGCTGAAAAGGATTTTTTATTCATCATCATCACCCACCCTTCCTGCCTTCTCCGCGACCCTGGTTCCTTCCCCCCAGAGTCTCCCCCCCACCGGTTTCATTCATTTTTTTTCTCTTCCTGCTCACCCCTGCTCACCTTCCTGCTCACCCCCCGCCCTCACCGCTGACTTACCGAGTCCGGCAGGTGTGGTAGGGTCTGGTGGCAAACCTGCGGTGCTGCCACCTCTTGCGACAGCACTCACAAAATGGCCACTGATGAAGCACTGCACATGCCATTAGCCTTTTTACAACAGTGGAAGACTCTTCTGCTGTCGTAAACTCCTCCTTAAGACAGCCCAGTCCTCTCAGGCTGTGTGTCTGATCCTCCCATGTACAGTTGCTGGTGCCTCCCTTGTGTTTGGGGGCAGGAAACTTTATGACAATTTGTTGAAAGATGGATTTTGACTGAATTCTTATAGAATATTTTGAATGTATAGACTGCAAAATCATTTGGGAGGATTGGGGACTGGGGTAGGCTTCCTGGATATAGCCAACCAGTACCCAGTGGCGTAGCTAGACTGGAGCGGAGGCAAGTAGTTCTGCAAGACTCCGTTACAGCGAAGTCAACAGCCCCTCCCCCTTGCTGTTGGAGCCATTCTGGCGGCAAAGGCAACACACAGGACACTCCCCTGTCGCTGCCGGAATGGCTCCAACAGAAAAGGGGAGGGACCGCTGACTCCGGTGTAACGGAGTCTTGCAGAACTACTTGCCTCTGCTCCAGTCTAGTTTCACCTCTGCCAGTACCCTTCTTCAAACTTGCAACTTTTTTTCAGAACTCGGACCAACCTTTTTTCAGAACTCAACCATGGAAAAGATAGGTCCCTTTGGACTGAAAGTATGGAGGACACTTCTGAATCAATGGGATGTACTGCTGAGGAACATAACAAAATCTTTCATAAGAAAAAGCTGCTTTTATTGTACCAAAAATGAAACCAAGCACTGTAAATCAGGCACTAATGTTCATGTAAACAGGGGGGTGACAATAAGTAGCCATTGAAGGGTGCTAGTTTTATGGCTGGTGTTAAAAATATCACAAAGCTTAAAGCCAGCTGTAGGGTTTCATGACTTTTTTATAATGTCCAAAGAGACAGAGATAATTTGTCCAAATCTGTATCTCATAAAATTGTACTTGAGCATCTGGGATGATTCTGTCATATCAGTGTCCCACCATGCAATCTGCTATATTGCCTTATTTTCGTAATAGCAGAGTTTGCCTTAGGGTGTTCTCTTAATTAATCATGTCCAAATATTAACCGACATCAGTTCTTGGGTGTGAGTAGAACTTCCCCCAGGGCACGTCTTCTTTGGAAATCTGAAGCATTTCTATGCTGAATGCCAACTGGTTGAAAAGCTCAGATAGATGTCGCTATTGCATATAAGAGACAGAGATGTTGCCACCTCTCGGGGAGACAGACAGAATTGCTCCTGGGAACCTCTTGAATAGTTTTGCCAGTGTTGATAGGAATTGATTCAAAAGATTAGAAATAGACAAAACTGCCATATGCTGTTCTCAACAATAACAATGCAAAACCAAAATAAAAGCTAATTCTATGCACATTTTCCTAGGAGTAAGCTCTACTGAACAAAAGTGGACTTACATCTGAGTAAGCATGCATAGGATTGCACTGTAACTCGATGAATATTGGTATCTACCTTTTTTCATTACTATCATGCAATTGAAGTATAGGCATAAAATAATTGTTTTATGCCTGCAAATGTTAACATAACTGAGGAAAAGGTGTGCTCAGAGCCATGTAGGAAATACAGTATATACCTTCCTAGCCTTCTGATAAGAGACTTCCAGTCCAATCCTGCACAGGAGTTGAGGAATGTACATCACATAACACCATCCCCTACATTGTAACATGGGCTTAAATACTTAATTATCGTGGGACTGTGGACGTGTTCTGTTTCCAGAAACCGTAACGGTTCCATGGTCCAGCTCCTTTTTATGTTTCAGAAATTCCTTATTGTGCATTTATACTATGTTTCTGTTATATGTTATCTTACATTTAAAATGGCTTTTCTGTGATGATGGTTTTCATTGTAATCCAATCCTGCATTGCATCTCACTGCTAATGCTGTCCTTATATCTTGGTTGTTGGGCAATGCTATGGCTATACCAAATAATATGAGCCAGACCATCAAGGCCTCACTTACCTGTGCATTCTCCAACATAATACATACCATTTTAGCCTGCCAGTATAGTGTCTTGTGTTACGTAAGTCAAATAAGTCAATATTTCTATCAGAGAATTAAATGGATGCAAACCAGATGTTAACAAAATTGCCAGATCTAGGGGTGTGATTTCAATAGTAGCTCCTGATCCAGTCCTCTTCAGCTACGCCTTCCACAATGTCTTTAGGGAATCCTGTCCTCTTCACTGTCCCGCAAATCCATCAACCTTCAGTGGGTGAGTTGGGCAACCCTCAAAGGAGTCTGTTGTTCCCTCTTCCCCTCAAGTCCCAGAGCCAAAGATGCTGGTCTAAGGAAGCCCCTGGACCCTGCATCCTCTAATGGTGCTTCTGGGCATTCACAAGGTGAGGCCTCTAACCCCATCCCCCAACTTCTACCTGCACTGATCCTGCCAATTGTGGCCAATTTAACAAATTCAATTACATCTGTCACTCAGCATCACACACACCATTACCACACTACAGAGAGGACAACTACCCCCCCCCTCCTCGGCTACTTTGGACTAAGGTATGGAAAAGTCCTACTCAGTCCCCTAGGCTCAGAGCCAAACAGCACACACTAGTACATAAACATATACAGTACTAATATACATATAGTTTGGCCTGGCGTTAAAGTCAATGGGAGCAGTGGTGTCACACGTGGGGTGTGGAGGTGAAGGATTTGACACTAGTAGCCAAAACTGTGAAAACTTTGTATTGAAAACTTGAAAACTTTGTATCACTAGTGGCCAAAATTGTGAAAACTTTGTATTTACGAATAATACCATCATGTTATATTTCATTTGACGTGTAATTACATGCAGAATGCAATGAATCAAAACATTTTGGATTATCTGTATTCTATCAAACGTTATGGTCAAATAACCAGAAAAATTCTTCCTTGTTCTTCTATTGGTCAGCTGCCACAAATGTAAATAGCACGACCATGAGACTCTCTCTCCCCCCCCCCCAAGTCTGTAGCAAGGGCTCTGTGTCCCTCTATCATCTTTTCTTCTAGCTGGGAGAAAGCACTACGCACCCATGATGTGCGAGGAGGGACCAGAGTGAAATGGTTCTTCTCAGACATCCATCTCAACCAACCAAAGCAAAACAACTCGTTTCATCATTTGCTCTTTAGAATTTTAACATTTTTTTTATTTTACCTTCTGCTGAATGTTATATGTTTTGTACGGTGGATTTCCTCAGCTTTGTTTGCATGGGGGCTTCCTCCACTTTGTCTGTGAAAGTACATAGCAGGCCCCAAGGCAACCTAGTCCCACAGCCAGAGATCTTTCCTGTTTCCTTGCATTTGCTCACAGAGGACCAAAGATTGTAGCAAGGGTCTTGGAATTTCAAGCGGGGGGGGGGGGTCTCTGCAGTGAGCTAACTGGTGAGAGATACCCAAGGGAGTAGATTAGGAAGGAGGCAACTGCTTATCTACATTTCCAGAAACATTTGTAGATGTTTGTATTTATTTAATAATGTATGTATTGCTTTTTTTTATACAATCCAAGCAGTTTGCATCTTCTTATTTGATAGCACAAATTATCACAGTCAATGATCCAAATGACCATAAAAGCAGTAAGAGGAAGGTAGGTTCCAAATGTTGGATCTGGGAGACTACTACTGCCCTGCTCTTTGGCCTATAGGTACAGGTGTTTGGAAATGGTGTTACTGTATTTATTTTACTCAGAAGCAAGCCCATTGTATTCAGTAGAACTTAGGTTGTAATCCTTTCATATTCAACAACAACAAAAAAAACACCCAACTCTACCTACCACAGAAATCCTTCTTGTCCCCCGTGCTTTTTAATATCTGAACAAGATGGTCACCTGGAGATTTGGGCTATGGAGTCATCAATAGGTTGATGAACCCAGCTCTGTCTCTTATTTTCAACGGCAGCTAGGGAGGTAGGGGAAACCCTGAGATGTTGTCTGTCAGCTGTGAAGGTCTGGATGGAGAACAAATTGAAATTTAATCCAAATGAAATGGAAGTACTGTTGGTTGGGAAACTGCCTGATCTGGGACTAAATAGTTCACCTGTCCTCGATGGGGATGTACTTCCCTGAACACAGCTACCTTGGGGACAACAACACATGTGCAGAGTGCTGGATTTCCCAGAATTCTAAGGAGATTTGGATAATAAAAGGTTGTAGAGCAAGCAGGGGAGGGACAGAAGAAATTGTGGGAGGAGAAAAGGGGATTGGCCGAGTCACAAGGTGTGGCTTCAACATAGCTGCTATGTGGGAGAAGGAAAGGCATGTAAAAGGTGGGAGGGCATAAAGGCAGAGGCATCATGGGGGGAGCAATTGGGCAGACTGCCCTGGGTGTCACCCCAGGGAGGGTGATATCAAAATGACTTTCTATTCTATTTGTTACCAGTGGTGCGAAAATGCACCACTGGTAGAAAATGGGTTTTGCTGATACCCACCGTGACTCACGCAGGAATCGCCTTTCCCAGGAGGCCTCCACATCGTGTGGTCTGGTATGGGAGGAGGTCCATGGGAGTGACACCAGGAGATATAGCAGGGGTAGCCAAACTGGCTCCTGACCCACATGCAGCTCTGACGTATAATGTGCAGATCTTGGAAATATGTTGGCTGAGCTCCTTTTTGCATCACAATTTAATATAATAGGTAAATAAGAAATGTTCAAGCTTTATAATTATTTACCAGGTGTAAACGGAGAGTCCATTGGACTAAAACATAAGTTTAATGTCCATGGTGAGTAAATATATTTAAGAATTTAAATGCTTCTTAAATATTGCGGCTCTCAAACATCTGAAGTTTATCATACTATGTGGCTCTTACATGAAGCAAGTTTGGCCACCCCTGAGATATTGTGACACCCCTACATGAAGGGAGATTTTTGGACATAGCCCAGAGCAGCCAGGAACAGCCACTCTGGCACCACCAATGGGCAGCCTTGAAATGTGTCATCATCTATTAGAACCAAAGCGTCAATTGAAGCACATGGCAGGGCAATCAAGAGGAATGGTTGAGGAGGTTGACCCCGTAAGGCACTGGGTGGGGAAGGCTCAAGGCAGATTCACACTACAGGCAGAGGCTCTGCCGCCGCCTGTGCCTCCGCGCTGGAAGTGAGGGAGTGTCTTCCAGCCTGTTGTCCCTCATGTTGTCCCGCCTTCTTAAGAAGGTGATTGGAGGCCCCTCTCCCCCCTCTCCTGCGATTGGCAGGCTGCAGTAGCTCCGCGAACTGCCCCCTAGCTCTGCGTCCCGCCCCCTGAAAAGTAGGATTCCTGCTTGAGGTACGCGCCTGCCGTGGGGAGGTCGCCTCGGCTACGCTTGCTTCGAAAATCAGCTCAGAAGCTCCGCAACGCGTGTAGTGTGAAGCTGCCTTCAGTCTGTAAGGAGTTCTTAAAGGTTTCCAAGTTTTTTGACTAAATTAGCTATGCAGGAATCTGCCTGATTGCATCTGGACAGCAGGGAAACTTTTTGTCTGCTGGACTCTCTTATTCATTGCTCTGTGTGAATAATGCTCATTGGAATCCTGACCAATGGAAGTGACTCTCTGTGAGCCTAAATGCATGTGTGTGCGTTTACACATGCATTTAGGCTCACAGAGAGTCACTTCCATTGGTCAGGATTCCTGCAGAGAACTTTTAATGCAGACGCTGGTCTTTGGCTCTTCCGTTTACACATGTTGTCTCAAGCCAGAGAAGTCAATGAATTAGATCAGGGGTGTCAAATTCATTTCATATAGTGGGCTGAATAGCATTCATGGCAGCTGCTGAAGGCCGGAAGTGACATCTTGAAGCATCATTAACCTTGTTCTCATGTAGGAACTCATTTGCTGCAGATTACAGAAGAGAAAATATGCAAATCTTGATCATACAGTTGGCCCTCGCTATCCACGGGGGATCCATTCTGGAGATTGGAAGGGGCAGACCTCTGGAGGGCTTCTCTAAGTTTACCAAACCACTTCTGGGTCGCGTGAAGTCTCTTCCCCCCCCCTCCCAGCCTTGTCCCAGAATGCATCCTGGGACAAGGCTAGGAGGGGGGGGGGAAGAACCCTTGTGCGACCCGGAAATGGGTCAGTAAGCTTAGAGAAGCCCTCCAGAGGCTCAGAAACGGTGTGGTTTGCTTGTTTTAACTTAAATTGTTTTAATTAATTTTAATGTGTTCAATGTGTTTATATGTATTTTATGTATTTTAATATGTTGTAAGCCACCTTGGTTGCCCTTGTGGGAGAAAGGCGGGCTACAAATCTCTTAAATAAATAAATAAATAAATAAATAAATAAATAAATAAATAAATAAATAAATAAAAGTTATTTTTTCCCTTTTTTCTTCTTTTTTAAAAACTGATTTTAACGTGGATCCCATGGATCCGGGACCTGCAGTGTGACAAATCCATGGGTCCCGAATCCACAGATGGAAAGGGTCCACTGTATTTTCAAGATATGGGAGATCCCAATTATCACATGGGCTGCCCTTTCAGCAGTGTCGCTTCTGCCAAGGCATCACTTCACACCTCAGCAGCTGAGAGATGCTCTGTGAAGTGATGCCTCAGCAGAAGCGCTCCTGCTGAAAGGGCAGCCCATGTGATAACTGGGCTCTCCCAGTGCCTCAGCAGCGTCTCCTTCTCTTATCCTTCTTGGTCTGCCCCTTCCACCGCAGCATTCCTCGCTTTATGTTTGACACCCCTGATTTAGATTGTAAGCTCCCACCCTGGGCAGACACCGGGGTTGTTTTGTTTGTGCTGACTTTGTTCGGTACAGCACCATCTGAGCTGATAATGCTTTCTAAATAACATGGTAAACACTGTATAAATAAAATAGTAAATACACTGTACTGTTTTTCCAATTCATTCTTTAAAAGACTTGTTCTTCGCTTTTCAGCCAAGAAGACTCCCAGAATGGCTTAAAAATCAATCAATGGAAAATCAATACAACAGTGAAGGCCTGTGAGTTTGTCAGGTGGGTGTGCTTTTTACTGGCTTCTTTTCCTCCTCCTCCTCCTCACAGGGCAGTTGGGGGCTCTATGGCCACCCTGAGGGAGGAGGGGCCTAGTGCGCTTAAAAGTTCCCAGCACACAGAGATTGCGAAAGTACTGGCATTTTCTCTTCCATCTCCTCCGCACCTCACAAATAAAATAGTAATAATATTTTTGAATTTAAGGCTGAAACTCTAGACACTATTGTGTATGCATAAATTAGTTGAAATCAATGGGGCCTTATGAATATGTAACTGTGCTAGCTTCCAACCCAAATCTCCAGTGCCCACCAGATCTGCAAGTCCAGCTACAGGAAAGCATCCAATTTAGGGAAGTGTTTAAGCAACATACTTAACAAGCTTTGACCCTGGTGTGTCTTCAGTGTTTCTGTGTAAAAGAGTGCATTCATTCCATGTGTAAACCATGCACAAAGATTGTTATCATGTTGGAGGCATGTAAGTGCAACATGCTATGTATATGTGTGGTGTGTATATGTGCTGCAAAGCAATGACCCAGTACAATAGTTTCTATTGCTACAATAGAAAGCAGTGACCCAGTACAATAGACCCAGTACAATTGTCCTACATTACAATCTGCATGTCATTTGCACACTTTCCTCCTGAAGAGCTCTTCATGTAGGAAACGCATAATGTTTGAAGTGGCTCTTAACCAGATGGTAAATGCCAAACATGTGTTGTATGCTTCCTTTAATCAAAGCCCCAGAGGTATGTCAACACATGCCCGACAATCAGTTCATGGGAAGTAAATTCTTCTACCATTTGTATGAGAAATAAAGAACATGATGGATTATTCAGTTCCAATCCTAAACATTTGTCTGAATAAGATCAGTGGAAATAATTGTAATCATTCCGGAGTCTTTCTGCAATTCTTTTCTCAAACGAATGACCAATAATTCCCCCCCTTCATTTTTGGTTGCTTTCCCTTGTGGTCCAAACTATTGTATTTTATTGCTGAGTACCACTAACAGCTGCCACATACCACAACGGAATTGACTCTACTTCCCATTCTGGGTAATGGGTGGATGGGTGTTTTGTTTTTTGCTGTTTTTTTTAATAGTTGATACACTTCTGGGATGGTTCACAAGGGGGCTGCAAGACTTTATTAACTCCTATTCTAGCATTTATTTGAAATACACTATGGAAGTACAACGCATTAACGTTTAGGATTATTTCTATAGTTACTGGCATTCATTGCCCTGTTTCCAAAAACACACCCTTAAAATTAACATCACAGCAAAAATATCAATTAATTGATGCTTATGGCACCCTCTCTTAAAGGATCTTTAAAAGAAAATGCCTCTGTACCGAAGATTTCCATGAGTCTGCTTAGCTCGACTCACTCCCTGTTTGAATTCCTTAAAAGTGGTGAAACAAAATAATTTATTAGCTCAGATTTATTTGCAAGGAAGTTTCAGTTGCCCTTTATATTATTGTTATATCTCAAGACAATGTTTCTTTACTTATGAGCAGATGTTTGAAATCCTCCAGGAGATTTTTTTGATAAGACTATGGAAATGAACTTGGCATGGGTACTGGTCTCCCAGGTGGAGAGGGTGCACACAAGCCTCCTTAGAAGTCTCAGATCAAGGCTAGTCAGAAAGAGCTACAGAGCCCAGCCACCAAAAGCTTGCGCTTTGGTGACTGACAGGTACAGGCTCTTTCTGAAGCATAAAAAGGAATGCTAAATGATCTCACTGACAGAATAAATCTTCTATTTGTTTGGTCTGGACCAGATGTGCTACAGGCTGATGCAGAAATGTCTGCTGATGCCAATCTCAGTTTAAATCACAATTTGGCAGTAGGTTTGGGATTTTTTAAAAAAAATATTATTAAACTTGCAGCCCACTTAATGCTTTTAAAATAATATTGATGATCACAGTTAATTGGGAAGGATTGACTTGACTAACTAGTGGTGCAAGGAGCTGCCTTGCAGGAGGAGGAGATTAGGCTGGATGACAGAGGCATCACTGTAGGCACGGAGGAGAAATCCAGGCCTGGCCCTCAAGGAGATTACGTATCCGGCTCAAGGCTTACCCAGCAGGTACTTGAATGCAAGCCTAGTTGCCTTTCTCAAACTGGCTCCAACCCAGGTCTGTTTCAAGGAGGCTGCGAGATTCCTAGAGCCTTGGGATTTGGGGCACACCAGGTTCAGAAAAGACAACACATCTTGAATATAGAATTCATGGACAATTACAATGGCCATTTGTTTAGGTGTCTACAGTAAAAAAACAAACAGGAATACCTATGTTCATGGAGGTTAGATTTCTTGATTCTTATTTTATTAGAAATAGACACATTTAGTTTATATGAAAGCTAAATGGTAACCGCCAGGTTCAAAAGCAGCAGTAGATCCTTGATGATCAGGTGCTAGGGGCAAACAAACAGCATGCCCTGCTTGTGATTTGCCTAAAGGCATCTTTTTGACAATTGAAACAGAATCCTGGCGAACCTGAGCTTAAAGGGGTCTGATCCAGCAAAACACTTCTTGTGTTCTTATTGAATGGTACATCACATTGTCGAAACGTTGCTCAGCAAGCGCTGCTTAGGGCATATGCCCACACAACGTGGGCGATACACATGCAATAGTGTGCAATTACTATTTATTTTCAAGTAAACATTTGTCGTGTTTGTGACTGAGCCATTTGTTGGTCCTGGCCAGTCCCTGGAACATCCTGGTTTGGTCACAAACTAGCAGTCCGTTCTAGGACTTCTACTGGGCTGAAGGGGGCAGAGATAATTCTAAAGAGGAGTAGAAAGCAGTTTAGTTGTGACCATCTGCAGAGAAAGAACCTCAGCAATAAGCGGCATGTTGTTAAGACCATTATGCTTACCTAGTTTCATTTTCAAGAGTTCTTGGCCCTCTACTTCAACATTCGGGGTGGGAGGAGAAAAAGAAGGAATATTTTATTCTGCTTTTTTGGGCAAGAAGACATTTTCCTACATACCCCCAATAAAACACAGACAACGTGGTGTGGGTTGAATGGACCATGGTTGATTAACATAAACAAATAAAATCTGCAACAGGAGCCAATAGCGTAGCTGGCGTTTTTCCAAGGGGGGCCCTGGGCGGGACGACGCCCCACCCCCTGCCACCTGAATGGAGTGGGACCGGAGCCAAAAGGCCCAGTTCCATTTTGGTGGCGGGGGGGGCAGGGCAAAGACGTGTCGTCCCGCCCAGGGCCCCCTTGGAAAAACGCCAAAAAAACAGGAACTCCCTCCACTCCGATCCCATTTAATGTGGGTTACTAAACTGGGGGAGACAACAGCAGCAGTCTATTCCCCACTATTGGGCAATCATCTATCCACTAGAACAATGGTAGTGGGGAGTGAGGTGAACTGCAAAGCCTCTGGGATCTGATTGCCATCCTTGCTTAAAGGGATCTCAACCAGCACCCTGAGGCATGTAGAGCCCTGGGGTCAGTCATGGGTCCCCCATAATAACCAATAAGCTAAACCTCAGGATGCACACAGAGCCCTTTTCTTAATGGTTACCCATACCTGCACCATACCTGCCAGCTGTGACCTACCTGGCTAAACAAAACCCATCCTTACCCAAACAATCCAGAGTAGGTGAAGAACAGCCCACTTCTGCCCAACTATATGCGACTGGCCTAAAAGGCCAGCCGCTGTATCCTAGGCCCATTGCAGCCAGCACTGTGTCCTCGGGAGAAGGGGATGCTTGTCTCCTTTCCCCAATGGGCTTCCTGAGATGCGCGTCAGCTCTGAAGCAGACGCACAACCAGGGAGGCTGTGTAAGGCAGGCCCGGGCTGCAACAGGGCATAGGATATCAGCGCAACTCAGCGCCAATATCCCTGCCCCCTCCCAGCCCAGGCTGGCCAATGTCCTCCTCCCTCACCATCCCTGCCCACCCTCCCCATGCCCCTGCGCTGACCAGTGCGGGAATTACCTGTGGCGGCTGGTGCGGGTCGTGGATGACAGCCTGGTAAGTGGTGACGGCCTTGTTCCCAGCACCGCTTACTCTCTGGGTGCCACGAAAGTGCTTTATGCCACTTTTGTGACACCCAGTACTGGTGGACCATGTGCTCCACCAGTGTCGGGTTACATAGGATTGCGCTGGAAAACAACCATCAAGGCCAATCAGGTGGAGAGCCAAAAATTCCTACTTGGCTCCAGAGGCAACCAGCTAATCTTGAATTGTTAACAGGGCAGGTGGGAGGGGAACTTGGACTTCTCTGTTGCCAAACTGAGGGGAGCAAGAGTGTGCAAACTCCAATGGCTGGCAAGTCCCCCCCCCCATTTCAAACCATCCAATGCTGCTACACTTGCCTGTCATGGGGGATAAGGGGCAAAAAACACACCGAATTTTTGTCATGGGGCAAAAAACACACCGAGTGTCATCATGTGCAGAGTGGTATTCTGCCATTGCTGATTATATTGGCAACAGATCATGCATTGTGGCATTGAAATGTCACACAAAGTGGCATTCTAAGCAAATGTCAGGCATCCTCCCAAGAAGAAATATCTGAGATTTTTTGAGGGAAATCAAACTAACACTCCAATCCTATGTATGTATGGATCCTCAGAAGTAAGTTTCATTGATTTCAATGGGGCTTACTCCCAAGAAAATGTTACAGGATTGCAGTCGTAAGTGCTGTAAAACAGATGAAGTTGATCAGAAGATTTCTGAACATGCATATATTGAATTTGGTGTTCTGTACCAAACAGGCTGACACCACAACTCCATTGTTATGGATAGACCCTGGTAAGAGTGGGCATTATGGTGGCACCTAGTCCCCCATGAACTAAAGTCAGTGTTTCTCCCTAATACTTTAGACAGGCTTACCAGATCACCGACCGGGACGCTCCGTTTTGCCCTTAAGGGGCGGGGCGGGGCGGGGCGAGCCAGAGCTCCTGGCTCTGGGCGAGCCAGAGCTCACTCTGGCTCCTATCGCCCCGCCCCGCCCCTTAAGGGCAAAACGGAGTGTTCCGGTTGGCGATCTGGTAAGCCTGACTTTAGAGAAGGGGTGGCCAAACTTGCTTAATGTAAGAGCCACATACAATAAACGTCAGATGTTTGAGAGCCGTAAGAGAGATGCTTGAAAGCCACAATATTTAAGAAGCAGTTAAATTCTTAAATATATTTACTCACCGTGAACATTAAACTTATCTTTTTATCCAGTGCTGAGATTCTCTCAGTTTATACCTGGTAAATCATTACAAAGCTTGAACATTTCTTGGTCTATATCGTCCAGTAATGTCTGCTCTGACCAGCAGCCATTCTCCATAGTTGTTAGGCAGGGGTCTCTTTCCCAGTCCTGCCACCTTTAACTGGAGATCCTGGGACTGAAACTTAAACATTATGCATACAAATAATCTGCTGGTGAGCTCTAGGCCCCCACAAGCAGGCTTTTGATCAGCAGTAACTCCTAAAGGCTCCTACTGTGACAGCCACTGTGCATGCATGCCATTGTGAGAGACATTTCCTGTCTCATTGCTTAGACCAGGGGTGGCCAACCTTTCAACAGGAATGCTCCTGGCCTGTTAATGGTTGTACAGGTGAGAGCATTTCAGCTGCTTTAGCAGCACCATCAGCAATTGCAGCTGCCAAGATTCTGTCTTCTACACAGTTCTTAAGAACGCAGAGGCCCTAATGGTGGAAGGTTGGCCACCCCTGGCTTAAACTGTAGGAGTCAATCCACTGTCCAGCCACCTGACAGTCTAGGTGTCAGTCAGGAAGCAACATACAACAAACGGTTGGAAAACACAAGGCAAGATCAAGCAAATCCTGATGAGAGCTTGTTAAATATTTCTTTCAGGTTTTCAGCCTGTCTGTTCCATGAGAAAGTGAAACTTTCTCCTGTCCTGCTCCCATTTCCTAGAGCTTGTTGCCAACTCAGGCTGACTTCACTTTAAATAATAATCACCTTTCTCTTTACATTTTTCTGTCTTTGAATGTAGGATGGGAAGAGGAATAAAATAAATAAATCAATAAAGCACGCACTCCCCAGGCTAAAAATGCCAGGAATACACATGGCACAGGTGGAGACGGTATCTGTGATAAATTATGGAACCCCGTTAAGAACAGCGGATCTATCGCACCCTTGTAACGAGTGGATCAGCCCTTTCCATGGGAATTGTCTGAATGCTCCAGATTCCCAGGCAGCTGCATTTTCAACATAACGAGCCACAGAAATATCTCCTCCTCCTGGGCATAACAGCAGGAGGCTTGGGGTGGGACAGATAATTTCAGTATGAGCAGGATGATGATAATAAATGAAAATAATAAGTATTTAAATAGCATTTCTTCTAAGTGTTCCAATGTCCTCATAATAGACAGAACAGGAAATGAAGCAAAGAGAATGGTGGCTTTGCCTAAGGTCACCTGATGAGTCCACAGCTGAGATTCAGTTTAAACCGGAGACTTCCTAGCTCACACTTGGTTGTTAGACTAACCGTACAATCCTGTGTAAAGATACGCGGCTGGCCTAAAGAGCTGGCCGCTGTATCCTAAGCCCATTGCGGGCTGCCCCGGGGCTGCTAGGCTGCACCTCAGGAGAAGGGGACATTCATCCCCTTACCTGGGTGTAAACAATAAATGCCTGTGGGCCTCCTCGGATGCACGCCAGGCGTACATTCAGGGAGGCGGTGTAATGCCGGCACGGGCCGGGAAAGGACTTAGGATGTCGGCACCGATATCCCCGCCCCTCCCAGCCTGGGCCGGCCAATGTCCCCTCTCCCTTGCCACTTTGTATCACCCCTGCACCGACTGGCACGGGACTTACCTGCGATGGTTGGAGTCAGTTGAGTTCCTCGGAGGAGTGAGTGGTACCAGCCTCCGCGCTGGCGCCGTTTACTCCCGAGTTGTCGCAAACGTCCTTTATGGCACATTTGTGACGTTTTAGTCCTGTGGAGCAGGAGCTCTTCCATTCTAAAGTTATGCAGGATTGCCCTGTCCCCCCCCCCCTGTTCTCCACCAACAGCCCAATCCTTTGCAGGATTGGGCTGCCATGCAGAGCCTATTGTGACAGCAGAAAGCAAGTGCATACGCCGGATCCTATTCCCTCTTATTTGAAGCTCCTCACCCCTTCCCTCTCCACGGACCTGCGCCAGCTAAAGAGCTGCCGCAAGTCTGAGGAGGCCCATTGGCAAGCAGGAGGCTTACAGAGAAGTAAGGGGAAATATGTTCCCTTATCTCTCCCAAGCCTCCCAATGATTGGGACCCAATCCCGCCCACCCTTGCAAGATGCAGCACAAGCCTTTTTGGTGCGACTGCATTGACAGGGGTGGGTGGGTAGAGAATAGGATTGGGCCCTAAGTGTTGCACTATTTTCAAAATGACCATGAAGACCAAAAGGCAGGGCAAACATGGGCACTGGTGGCCACTCCTATGTCCTCCTCCGACATCTCTTGATGTGAATTTTCAGCAAGGTCTTTCAAACACTTCAGCTTCTCTGTGGTGGCCAGTTACACGCCAGCCAGGAACCCTCCCACCTGCCACTTCATTAGCATGAGGTACTGGCATGGAAATATTTTCCTTTCTCCTTCTCTTTCTTAACAAGGTCATTTCCATTACTTCTGTTCATTCATCTGCCAGTGATGTGCCAAGAACATTTATGTCAAACCTGGGCAGTGTGATCAGGGTAACATTGCTGTAAAAGAAAGAGTTTTCCCAAGTTTCCTAGGAGGTTTTCCTAGTCCTTTTAAGTCTGCCTGGAATTCAATTGCTGTTGCCTTCCAGCTGCTGCCGGGATTTTCCATTTGTCTCTTGTCTTCTGGACATGCACAGAGGGGAAGCAGCTATTGCTGCTGATGTGACTCTGATGGACAGGTGCCATAGGCTGAAGATTGCGCAGATTAGATTTTCCCTGCCTATTTTTTTTTAACCTTTTCTTATTGATCTCTGTTGAAGTTTGAGGCTTTCAGTAGGACAATGCCAAGTTCAGTGGAAGTGCAATCTCTTCATTATATTCCACTGATCAATTTTACTGCAAGTGACATTCCACAGTGGATGATGAAAAAAATAAACAGAAAGATTAAAAATAAAAACCACCAACAATAAAACCACCAACACTGATAGGGAAACTATGAGGAATGTACTGTATAGTGAGAAAAATCTGGTACAAATTAGTACAAATACTAGTACAAATACTGTAGATGTATTTATTCAGGTTTAGTACCAGAATAGTCTAATAGGCATTGATTACACAGGTCTGTGCATATTTTGCTTTCTTAAAAGTGAGACCTATTCTTGGGTATATTTGGGGTGCTGATTCCAAAAATGGCATCAGTTTTGCCCTATCATGTCTAGTTTTTTGGGGGGTATGGCATTGCCACTTCATAATGAGAGTCAAGCAGCTTCCTCTTGAGGAATCCGACACCATGGCTTCCTCACGAGGAAGCGGCTTGACCCGCATTACGAGGTGGCGATGCCATACCCCAGAACTAGACATGATAGGGCAAAAACGATGCCATTTTTCAAATCAGCGTCCCAAATTCATAGAAAACCACCATAAGTTTTGGAAAAAGTTTTTTTGACTCTCAAATTTGCAGGACTGTGTTATACGGGAAATCAAATGCTTTTGAGAAGAGATGATCGAAGTTGAGCGATTTCTTTCCTAGTTTTTCCAGACAAATATCAAAGGCAATAATATTGTGCTCTGTAGATCTAAAAAAATCAGACCCCAGGATTCAGTTGCATGTACAGATATTGACAGAAGGGAGATGGAGGTGTGGTAAACAGAGGAAGAGTATCCAATGGTTTCAGTTACACATGCTTAAGCTGAGTTACAGTAGGGAAAGAGAACTAGGTGTTTTGCCAAAGGCTTCATGGAAAAGGTTGGGTTTAAAGAAAGGAGGCATCATGCATGTGTTCCAGGAGGCAGTTCTTAGCATAAAGACCAGGAAGGAAGTCAGGGATGCAAGAGGATTTTGGACAGTTGAGAATGGTGGAGCTAGAGAAGTGAAGGTCATGGATAGGTGTGTGAAAGCTGAGAAGCAGGGAAGGTCATGCCCTTGCCCATGGAAGGTTTGTGAGAGCAAGGAGCTTGTGCTGGATCCTGAAATGGACAAGAAGCTAGTCAGGCAAATGGGTTGGGTGAGGGCATGTTCTCAATTGCTTCTATTGGTTCCACTGAAGAAAACGATTCACAAATAGTTGGCAACGTGGGACATGGTTGAGAGGAAACCAAAGATAACCATCATCAAACAGGCACTGGCACCAGCAGGGTCAGGAGGTAGTTTTACTTCCCACCTCAGAGGTGTCACCAAGAGCCAGCCCTTCATGTCATCCCATAGAAGTGAATGGTTGCTGTCCATTAATATGCGGAAAATAGAGTCCTGGAGAGAATTTTGTAATGAAGGGAAAAACCACCTGCAATACTGGCAATGAGTGACCCAGTCTCTTTGGACAGGGATCCCAATAGGGACATATCACAAACACTCAGGGATCCCAGGAATCTATGGGCCCACACGCCACACGCTGCCTGTCATTAAAATGGGCATTTCACGAATGCCATGTAGCAGTATCCATTATAACTTTAACAAGTGAAATAGTCTATACGCTCAGTTTTTACTGACACTCTACGTAATAGGTTCAGTCATGAGCCGTACTCAGCAATGAGAACTGGATAGGAGCCAGATATTAAACGAAAAAAGTTCTAAAGCAGATGCTCCACTTTGGAACGGTTGTCTGAGATGCTGGTAAACAGTGATTTGAAAGGAATATGGAAAAAAAAATCCCTTCCCTGTACACTGAGAATAAAAGATAGTGCTGAGCTGTCACTTCTGTACTTTGTGGTTTGGTGTGTGCGCTATGTAGACAGAGGTACAGGGCAACATTCAGCTCACAGAGGAGCATTCAGGAAACAAAAAGCATACCATATCTAGCAATCTCTTAAATACGCCAGCATATAAAACTGACATGGTACGGTGTTAATCTCCACTTAGCTTTAAACAGCCTTTCCCTGCTGTTCACCAAACACTTTCAGAAAACATGCCCTTGAAATACGCCTGTTTTGCTAAACCGGTTAGCGAAAAAGGTTGGCTGCCAAGATCCCTGTCTGCACATAGCATCAGTCTCAACCTGTAGAATGGGGTGAATGTTTTTTTTAGCAGAGGGCAAAATAGGGACGACACCAATGTAGTTCTAAAGTCAAAATTCGACATGAATTTGGAGACTCCTCCGGGGAAGAACACGTATGCCTTTGAGGGAAGCCAAAAGAGTTTTGCTGCGAGCAAAATTTGAAGCAAACGGGGAGGTTGCTCTTCAAGTGAAACACTTGAAAAAAATGTGGGGAGGAGTCAAGAGTTTTGACAAGGCAAATAACATTTCTTGGTGGGGTTTTGCACATCCATAGACCAAGGACAGTATTTCTTTTGTTAAGAATGGCAAAGTCAAGGAAGGCAGGAAGTGGCTTAATCTATCCACAGGGAAAAGAATCTGATAATTAAGGTCATGGGCAATATTATATAATATCTCCCTTTTCATAGGATGGGATGTACAGTATGTGAGAGCCTACAGGTTAATCCGCTTGGCTCCTTATTTTCAAGTCCTACTGCTCAATCAATTTCTTTTCTGAACCTTTCTTGAACCACCTTACCCATCCCCCCACTTTAAAAGGGGATTGGACAGATTTATAGAGGAAAGGTCCATCACAGCTTACAAGCCATGATGGAGAAAAGCAACCTCCTGGTTGTAGGAGTAGGTTTTCTTTGTGCCAGGTGCAAGGGAGTGGCGACTGGACACAGGTATCTTGTTGTCTTGTGTGCTCCCTGAGGCATCTGGTGGGGCCACTGTGTGATACAGGAAGCTGGACTAGATGGGCCTTTGGCCTGATCCAGCAGGGCTCTTCTTATGTTCTTATGTTCTTGTTTCTCACCTAAACCTGTAATTTTTCAACTGCCTCCTCCATCCCTGTCTTGTCCACCTATTATAGTGCTGTTCAATGAGCAGTAGAGTAAAAATCATGATATCCAGCATCTCAGGACAGAAGGATTGCCAGATATAATTTTCCAGATAGTAGAATGCCTCTGTTGCTGTAGCTGTCAGTTTCATTCAGTTTCACTGTACTTCTGTCACTTTCATTCAGAATGTTCTCAGTTTCACTTGGAACAATGTCAGTTTCACTGCAGAACAGCTCAGAATGCTTCTAAGCAGCTTCTGAACTGGAAGGTGGGCTTGTTGTGTTGGTGAAGAGAGTTTTCCAGAGCATTAAGTGCCGGATATCGCAACTTTTACTGTACTTCACAAGGTGGTACTTGGCCCCACTGCCATGGTGATCACATAGCACTACCCTTATCTTGCCTAACCCTACCGGAAGTGGAGATGGCCAAGATAGTGGTGCACCAGTGGCCAAGATGTGGCTGTGCAGCTGCCTAGCACTTCAAAAGAAGCACAGTTTGGGGACGAAGAGTACAGAGCAAAGGCACAGCCATAGGGCAAGGTACCCACTGCTGTGCATAGCTGCTATTCCTGGGTAGCAGTCGTGATACTTGCAAAAGTGGCGCCTGCAAATGGTGGTACTTGCAAAAATAAATAAAATAAATAAAGGTTTGAAAGCCATGACTTACTTCTGAGTAATGAGGATAGAATTGTGCTGTAAGTCTCATTTTTTTTTCAAAGGTGCTTACTCCCAAGTAAGTGTGTTTAGAATTGCAGCCTTATAGCCCAGTCCTATTGGGCCGCTGCATCGCTGGAACTCGCATTCCAGCAATGCAGGGAGTGCTTTACAACCATTGCAAAAGGCGACGTGCCATAGAGCTCATCCTGGCCACCGCAAGCAGCCATGCCGGCATGATGGCAACCACCACGGGAGCCCCAGTGCCAATAAGTCAGTGCATATCTTTATTGTCCCTTCCATCAAAGTAGACTTCTCTGTTCATGTGCTGCTTCTTCGGAAGGGGAGAAGACAAACCTCCCTCCTCTCCCTTCTCTACTGATGCTGTTCCTGAAACTTGATAGGCAACTAAAGGGAAACAAACAAGATGGTGACAGACTGAGAGGGGGGTTAAGGAGGTACAATCGTACCCGGGCCCTGGGTCAAGAAGGGGGTCCCAGAGCAAAAAAGGGGGCCCAGGAGCCAAATTTACATGAAGGGAAGGGGTCCAAAAGAAACTTTGTACCCCCTGATAAAATTCCTCTGAGTGGCCCTGGTGGCAGGGGGAAGGCTGGAGGGAAGGGCTTTGGGGCGTGGCAGGAAATGATGGGGACTGGGAGAGAATATCTTAGAATCCAAGCTGGAGAAGAATTTGGTAGCTTCAACAGGTCTCTTGTTTGAGGTGGGCTTCTACAACCACCCAAAGTTCTTCTCCAAGCCCAGGCATGGAGAGCTTTGACAATCACTCTAGTTTTGAGGCTTTCTGTGGTTCTGGGCAAGAGGAGATGAGGGGAGTTTAATATGTACAAGTTTTAAAAAGTAATGTACCAGTCCAATCCTATACTCCAGATACACCAGCATATCTCCATCAATGCAATGACGACCGTGCTGGTGTAGAAGTCTGCCCACCGACGGATGTTCCACAGATGTTGGCACAATAATGGGAAAAGGCTGCAATGATGCAGCTTGGACACCTGCGTAACTGTGCTGGCAGAGAGGCCAAAATGGGGAGAAGTTTGAGACATAACATGTGAGGGATATGGGAAGGACATGAAAGGGATGAGGAGGGATTGATGTACACCATATCCCAATTGTCCCTCAGACAACAGACACACCCCTGATGCCAGAAAAATGCTATGCCAACAACAGACCTGGTGTTGGAAGAAGTAATCCCATAGAGAGCAATGGGGAAAGGAAAGAACACCAGAACATCTCAGCTCCAGCTACCCCCTCCCCCACCCACTTTCCTACAATGGAGCACAGGATACAGACTACATGGGCAGCGAACTACAGCACACCAACCCCAGTATATTATAATAAGCCATGTTGTGCAGCTTTTAACTGGAAGGGTGGGGTATAAATTCATTCATTCATTCATTCATTCAATAAATGAATGAATGAATGGACCCCTGTCGAAGATTTAATTTATTAATTAAATTAAATGTCGAAATTAATTTATTAATTTCAGGGTTTAGCAGATCAGGAGATATTGCAAAACAACTTATCGACGGAGGAAGGTGATACAATGGAAAGGGTTGCAGCCTTTGTTCAATCGTGCATCAGATATATGATGTATTAGCCCCTAGACCATAGCTCGATGTCTGGTTGTTTTTGTTTGATTGGGCTTTTTGTTTGTTTGTTTGTTTGTTTGTTTGTAATATGTGTTATGTAATGTATGTTGATTTTTGTTGTCTTTAATGCCAATAAAGGTTCTTGACTTGACTATTATATATGAAAATATAAAATGCAATAGGCTCCCTCCCTGCAGGAGCTGAGCTCTTTGCAAAGTATCACCTTTTTGCAAAGCAATGAGTTCTCTTGCAAACTCTAGCAGATCAGGTCAGCACAGCTCTTTGCAATGGAATTAGCAACTACTGTCTCTTGTAAACTGAGCTCAGCTCAGAGTAATTAGCACCTATCTGGTTTTTGAATAGCCTCAGGGCTTTGCTGGGAACATCTGATGATAGTCAGGGATTAGTTTGGCTTTGATCACTGACCCCCGGGATAAGACGACCCAGGTTTTTCAGGGTCTATTTTAGGCATCGTCTTATATGAGAGTATGTACGGTAAGTAGTGGAAAGTTATGTATGTTGCAACTTGTACCCTATTTCTTGTGCATTTTTGTATTGTGTGAGTCACAACTTATTGCAATCATTGAACGAATAGTGAGTTTGGGCTTCTTTGTTTTGTTTTTCCTTGTCTTTTTTTTTTTTTTTGGCTTGATTATTTAGCGCGTAGAAAATGTATCCAACTATTAGGGAATTCATAGCACAGGAAAAAAGAAAAGACATCCTTATGTGTACAATAGGGATAGTTTAAGCTACCTTAAATCACTCAACCTGCAATACATGTGAAATGTTAATTAAGCAACTTTTTTTCTTATACTCACCTCTGCTCTGCTGGCTTTAGTGAAAGCTTGTCTGCCAGGGTAACTCTCTACAGGTACCTCCAATTCTGTTTGAAGTCAGTGAGCTGGGCTTGGCTCATAACTTTCACAGTAGATTTACCTGAAAGATCAATAAAAAGCATGTTCAAAGCTAGATTGGCTTCATAGAGCCCAGGATTTTATTAATTTATATAAACTTCCTAAAACTTTCACTATAAAGAAAAAAGGGGGAGAGAGAACCTATTCACATTGGACAGTAGGATCATGAAAATGGCACTGGAAAAAAACACAACAGTTTACGCAGAGAGTTTTACAGTATGAATGAGCAGTGTGGGGGTGACATCTTCAGAAGAGACATGTCTGCTGGAGTGGTCTCATTCTCAGTTTCTCAGCAGACAATATTCATTTAACAAGGGATATGATTTTTCAGAATGCAGCCAACCTGCCATGTTTGGGAGAGGGCTTCCTTTGCCCAGCCCCGCCCTGCATGAGGCAAGGGATGACTTGCATCTGATTGGTGTGGAGCTTGGGGGTAGAGCTTTGGCAGCATATTTGCTGTGCAAGCCTTGAGCCTAGCAGCATTCAGGGTGTGGGAGGCAAACACCCTTGGGATAGTGGGAGATTAGCTGGCTGCCTATTTGGGGCTGGGTAGGCACTAGGAACTTTTTGGCTTTTCACCTGATTGGCTGTGTGTAGAGATGCTTTTTTGCCTACTCCAGATTGTCTTATTGAGGTGTGGTTATGCCAGGTTGGCAACTTCTAGAAGGTATAGTGTGGAACTGAGGGTAGGAGTAGGAATTTAGTGTGCTCCTTAAAGTAAGCAAGAACTACTCTCAAGGGATGAGAGAGATGACTCATGGATGCCGGCTGGTGATTCCTTGGGCTGAAATTGCAAAGTCCATTTTAGAGGCTGTCAGACTTGGGATGAATGGAGCAATTTAGCTGCCTTGATCCCCTTTCCAGAGGTTGGTGGGGAAAACCAGTGTTTGATTAGAGGTGAACTCTGGTTGGAACCAGAGTGCGAACGCCCAAGGGGGAAGCAATAGCTGTGCCTGTCTCCCCGAGGATAGGTGCCAGCACTAAAGGGGGAGGAGTTTTACTAGTCAGGGACTGCTGCAGGATGTATACTGAATTGGATTTGCGATCAATAAAGTGCCCCATTCCATCCCAATAAGCCAACCTGTCTTATGATGTTCATGGAGGAGGCTAGGACAATGAAGTACAGACCAGGCAAGAGTGGGTCCATTTGCAGCTAGCAAGCCAGCTACAGATCAAAATTCATTGTCCGTACGTCTCCATCAACAGACTGCTATTTCAAGTCTTGTCTGCATCAGGGATTCCTCACATGTCAGGTGGGTATTCTACAGAATATAATTCCAGGCCCTTCACCAATGTCTCAGGCACCCACCCAGTACCGGAAACTGTTGCTGCAGTTTGGCCGGGACTGTAGCCATCCTTTCTTGCTAAGTAGGACAGTCCCACTTCTAGATGGGGCTTCAAATACATTGAATGGGAAATCAGTTTGGATGATACTTTAGTCATCCAACCCACCCCACACAATGAAGAAAACTCACTTGGACACGAGGGAAGGGGTCAGGACATGAATGCGTCATGTGCGCGCACATCCTTCACTGTATGGGGCCAGATGGGCAATAAAAATATTCAGACCAGTCCATTGATTTCCTCAGAAGTCAGAACCAACATAAATTTATGTCACTCTGGGGAAAAGCTAGAACAAGTGGAAAAGTTAGTAAGCAAGAACTGGGATAATTGGTATTCTTTCTAGTTAACATTAGCAACCTGTCAAAAGCTGGCAAGTGCTAATTCTCTCCCCCCCCCCCATTGTGGTAGAGTTTAGCAGAGTACAAATCAGAACTTTAAAAACCAATCAACTTAGCTTGGTTGCCTTTGATCTCTAAAATGCTGGAATTATCATGAATCAGAGGAGAGTTTGCACTGGCTAAGCGGTCGCCGAAAGAAAGGTGGAATCGGGCTTTGTCGACTGAAATGTTTGCTCTTTTTCCTCTACAAAAAGCAACTTTTGACATGTTTCTTGTGTATGCTTCAGCAGGGAAAATTTGCCTCGGCAAACGAACAAGATCCATCTTTCAGTATTTCAGTGAAAAACTCAGGGAAGGCTGGAGAAAAGGAGAAACAAAGAGAATGCTAATTCTTCTAATGACATTAGGAAAGTTCAGCGTATGTTGAATCCATAAGTATGTTTTCTATCTTTTCTATAAAGAATTAGTAACAAGCTAATAGGAATGACACAATACTTGTACAAAAATACAATGTGCCATATTTATCTATGTATTTAGCTAGCTATTGACATGCAAATAACTGTCCTGCTTGCAATCTACTCAAAAGAGGAAGCAGACACACATTGGTGATCCACATCCCGCCACAGTGATGGGAAGGGAAATCTAGAAACATAAATCTCATGTTTGCAGCTTGCTAGTTTTCAAACGCTCAGCCCCTACATTTCAAAAGTGTGTGAACAATTTATCCGCTTTCCACATTAGCCTGTTTGCTTGTTGAAACAATGTTTATGTGGTTTGAGTATTGGCAATCAGAGGAGGTGAAAGAAGCCATCACTCCATCGATACTTAGCATCATCCAAGCTGTTTTGCCATTGCGAAAAACAAAAGAGAGAAAACCTTCACATCATGTGCAATTAACCTGTGGAACTCATTGCTAGAGGATGCTGTAATAACTGCTCAGCCATGAAGTTTCCTGAGTGACCTTGGGTCAGTCACTATCGCTCAGACTCACCTACCTTACAGGGTTGTTGTGAGGACAAAAAGGAGGGGGAGGAACCATGTAAACCACCCTGAGCACCTTGGAGGAAGGGTGGTATAAAAAATGTGAAAAATGAATGATAAATGTCATGGCATAGGTGGTCATTGCACCACAGATATCTTACTCAGACTGGAAGAAGTGTAATGGTCAGATCAGGGCTAATAATCACTGCTTTTCCAGCTGGTTAACAGTGATTTCCCCACTTGCTGGAGTAACATCACTGTCTCACCATGCAATTCTATGCAGGTTTACTCAGAAGTAAGTCCCATTGTGTTCAGTGGGGCTTACTCCTAGGGAAGTGTGCATAGGTTGTACTGTCAGTCAGCATTTTGTATGTTTCCCTAACTCCAAAAAGACAATTGGCAACACATACCCACCAATGACTTCACAGAGAGAATATTAAATCCAACAATCACACTTTATTTGGACCTCCTTCTGCTGCGGAAACATCCTTTTCCTTCCGACACAACTGCTTAAAGTTGCATCGAAACTAATGTTCACTGTGAAACTCAACAGACCTCACCTGTGTAATTTGGAAATGGGAATGGAGAGTGATCAGTGTGTCTTGTATACCTGGAGACCAGACACCTCTAAATCAATGACTGCAGAACCTATGAGTCAGTGAAAACATTAATGAGCCCAGAATAGCCTACATGCTGTGCAGCAAGCCAGTAGGTTTCAATAGCATGTATGCCCATCACCACATGCAAGAAGTAATATGAGACTTGGACAAATGACCCAGTGGACAGGGAAAGCAAAGAATGAACAAATTCCATATTCATACCTTTTGCATTTGGAGGGGTGTGTGTGTTTCCCATTGCATGGTGAGGGGTATGCATCCTCTTGCTATCCAATGCTACACACCCCTCTGTGTAGGTTATTTCCAGGTCTGGACATCTGGACCAACCCTATGCTAGGGGTCTTGCTTGCATCTTGGTTCATGGGGTAATCCCAGATCGAAGCTGCAGTCTCATCTTAAAGTCAAGGAGAGAGCAGAATTGTCACAAAAGCAAATGGCAATGGTTGGAGTGAAAGTCAGATTCATGCCCAAACTGACAGCTCAGTAAAAGGTGGAGCTCATCTGTACATCACATTTTGAGGGCTTGATTCCCCCCCTCCCCCCCACACACACTATATTTGATAGGAACAAACACAGCCTTTTCCTCTGTCATTTACCAAGACACCATCAGATGCCATAGAATCAGAAAGGTTTCGGGAACCATCTGAAACTGTGATGTTTAGCGGCTTACAGGTGTGTGTGTGTGTGTGGGGGGGGAACTCACAGCGAAAATGTTCCTGCTGTTAATGAGACAGAGGTGACTGTAAACAATAAGATGCCTTATAGCTATTTTCAAACAGGAATCAAAGCTGTAATTAAATATAAAGCACTGTCAATGATAAAGCCTTTAATGTAACATATCTGGGCTTCCCTTTCTCTCTGTATCAAATAAGCTTTGTCTCTGCATAGACAAAGCCTGAGCATCACTGAAAAGAGGAGAAGAAGAAAGACCTACTTATACTACGTGAGTATGTCACACGGGTTCTGTAGCTTCAACCATCAAAGTACCATTACGAGAATTTGGGTGTGATCGTTACACAAAAGTGGATGTTAATTCTTGCAAAGTTGTCTCCATTAACTTCTGTCATACCTAGTCTTTTTTCCCCTGTGGATTTAGAAGGATGGATCGGGATTCTGTCTTGTCTTAACAAAGGAATCGTTTGTAAAGTACGATTATCCAGCTTACACAAAGTTCTTGTTTCTGCCCAGTGTGAGAGACAACAGGGTACCCGTCTCAATGTCCAGGGTGCTTCTTTTGCTGGGGTCAGTTTTGGTACTTTCTGAACTCTTAAAGACTGAGAGCTCTTATGCAAATCATGCTCCTGGGATACATTAAAATGTCCTCTTATCTCTACCGATAGTCTTGGCTCGACGGCACAGTGATCTAGTGGTCTGAAATGAATCTGAGGAAAGGGGAGAAGAGACTTTAGTGAACCTGACATATTGACTGGACATCATTTTGGAGGAATTCAGAATAAACGCCCCCTGTTCGGTTGATACTGCATCCCCAGGATTGTATCCAAGCATTCAATGAGCATATTCAAAGGATGAAGAAGCTGCCTTACCCGAGGACCATTGGTCCATCTAGGACAATATGGTTCACTAAACTGACTGTCAGTGGGTCTCCAGGGTCTCAGACAGGGATCTTTCCCAGCCATAATAGGAGATGCTAGCTAGGGGTTAAAGCTGGGTGCCTCTGTATGCTCTATCACTGAGCGACAGCCCCTCCCTCATATGTTCTCGCCTCACAGAAACACAGGCTTTCCCAGCGGGAAGCCCAATCCTATTCAAAGCCCCACGCTTGGATGAAGCGGTGCCATGGCAGGCTCAGCTGCATCTGGCGCAGGGCCAATCGTCCCCTTCCCCCATGCTTAGCCCCAGCAACCCCTATGGGGCTATTCGGAGGCGTGCCAGCAAAATGGCTGGCGCAGCTCCAAGAAACCCCATACCAGGCTTTCAGGCACGGGACAGGGGGATAGGATTCGGTGAAGGCCTCCTCTGTCAAGCCCGTCCCCTGCCGGGCCTGATCCACCCTCTTCCCTGCCCTCTCCTCACCCCGGAACACCTCCTCCCTGCCTAGCCACTGCCCTCCCCCCCGCCTCCCCACCACTCAATGGAGAGCTTACCTGCCTCCTGCAGGTGTAGCTCCTTTTCTGGCAGAGGCCTGACGGTGCTGGCCTCCACGCTGGCAGGACAGGCCTAGGCCTCCGTGCTGTCGCAACGTGCTTTACGGCATGTTTGCGACAGTGCGGAGCCAAGTCCCACCGGCGAAGGCCGGCATAGAATTGACCTTTCTCTTCATTGACTTTTCCCTATAGGACAGGGAGCAAGGAAAAGCATTTCTGGCTTGAGGTTGAAGTATCATCTAAACAAGGGGTGTGTGTGCACCTTTTATATAACCGTAGAAGGAACAGAGGTGGCAACTTCTAACATTTTAGGTTTAATAAATCAAGAATAGGTAAAGTTGGGCCCAGACGTATATAGAAAGTCAGGACAATTCCTGAACCACTGATGTAGTGTGTTTTTGTGTGCACTTGCATACCTTTTCCCTTTGCAACCCAACTCAGTTATAGTGTCTCTTCAAGATGACTCCGCATGTTGGACCAGACTAAAATCTGAAAGAAGGAATTCCAGCTTCCTCACCAGGTGCAGCTGGTGTGGTAAGTTAAAGCTATCCGTGGCCACAGCAGCAACAACTTAAGTTCTAGGGGCAGCAAAAGTTCAAGAGAAATTCCACGAATAAGAGACCAAGAGAATCCAATATGCAGTTTGATGCCGCTATTCTTAAACACACACACACACATCTGTTGCTACACCTGTCTTTTTTCAATTAAACAACTTCAGTTACCTTGCCGGCATCCAGACCTGGATTGTGGTCAGACAGGAAGGGAATGAAATGATGACCACATTGAGAATGAGTCAGTTGCTTTTTTTCCTGGATCTTGGTCAGGTTTGCAATGAGAGAGGTAGGTGGCAAAACAGCAAACTGTGCCTGTGACAATCTTGATCTTCCCCCAAATTAAAAGACCAGGAAAGGGCACTAGACATAACCAGGAAGGAAAGAACCCAGCCCATGATCCCTTCGGTCAAGAGCATGTAGGGAAAAGCACAAAGCAGGTAAACACTTCAAGACTTATCCGGGTGGGGAGGAAGTCTTCAATCTTCTTCCGCATTCCAGTCAGGCAGCTGAGACTGGCTGGAATATATTCTTTGGAGAGTCATGTGAGAACCAACCCCACACATCTAATGAAGTGGAACTGTTCCTACAGCTGCTTTTCACAGCACAGGTGCTCCTCAGTTTTCTCTGGTCTCAGTTCTAGGTGGGACTTTTTTCCCCTCATTCAGCTTTATTTTAAAGTGGGACTTTCCCCCCCAAAACTAGGAGTGTAAGCTCATTAAAATAAATCAGTCAAGCAATGGAGTTTTAGTTGATTAGTCAATAAATTAAGTGATTAAGGCTGCAATCCTATGCACACTTTCCTGAGAGTAAGCCCCATTGGACACAGTGGTACTTCTGAGTAGACATGCATAGGATTGTGCTGTAAACACACTTGTCTATGAATAAGAACATAAGAAGAGCCTTGCTGGATCGGGCCAAAGGCCCATCTAGTCCAGCTTCCTGTATCACACAGTGGCCCCACCAGATGCCTCCAAGAGCACACAGCTAACACGATAACCTGTTTCCTGTTGTCACCAGGGATATGGATTAAGTCTCGGACTCCAAGTCTCAAGTCATCCCAAGTCTTTGCTCCCAAGTCCCGAGTCTTTGGTTGCGAGTTGTGAGTCCCTATCTATTTAATGGGGAAAACAGGTTTAAACCTGAATAAAATTTGACTTGTCGTAAAAGGCTCCAAATCTTATGTCGAGTCTTTCGAGTCTTTTACAATCGCTGAGTCAAGTCCGAGTCGAGTCATGGATGCGACTTGAGTCTGACTCGAGTCCAAGTCAATAGACTCAAGTCTACGCCACTAGTTGTCACTCCCTTGCACCTGGCACAGAGAAAACCTACTTCTAAAACCAGGAGGTTGCTTATGGCTTGTAACCTGTGATGGACTTTTCCTCCATGAATCTGTCAATACATCTGTAAGAAAAAAACAACCCTATTCTTTTGGGCTGATTTGGATGACACTTTAATGCCCCAAATGGACCCAGGGGATTCAAGACATGCACACTCATGTTGCATGTGTATCCTAGCTCTTCCCTTCCTTTCCCAGGTAGTTTTGTTTTAAGCATAGGTTTAGCAGCATCAAGTAGATGGGTATTAGGATGAACTGCTCCCCCCCCCCCGACAATTAGCAACAGTAACATGGAGGTGAACCACTGAACCATGAGCTGTCGATCGAAAGGTCGGAAGTTCGAATCCGTGCGACGGCTCCTGCCAACCTAGCAGTTCGAAAGCAAGAAATTGCAAGTAGATTAATAGGTACCACGTCAGCAGGATGGTAACAGCATTCCATGCGCCTCGGTGTTGAGTCATGCCGGCCACATGACCATGGAAACGTCTTTGGACAACGCTGGCTCTTCGGCTTTGAAACGGAGATGAGCACCGCTCCCTAGAGTCGGACACGACTGGACTTAATTGTCAAGGGTCACCTTTACCTTTACCTAACATGGAGGTGAGGGGAGGGATCAGGAGGCTGGCACATGCAGCAGGTCATGTAGGTCTAGTTCAGGCTTATGAGCTTGCCCTTTGTTTTTAGACAAGGCACATCTATGTCACAGCAGGCACCATCTTAGAATAGGCCTTTTCTAGAATAGGAGAGAGGGGGGGGGGTTGCTGCTCCTAAGGCAGTGCCTGCCTCCCACCAACTAAGTTCCTGTATTCAAAGTAATTGGGAAAAAATATGCTGCCCAATTAATTGGGTCGTTGGGAGAGAAAAAAACACACCAAAAGGCACATTGCACAGGAAAGTCCAGGTAGGAAGCTTTGCATGTGGCTTGTATTCAAAAGTCAAATATTTTATTTAAGGAAAAATACAGAAATAGATCTTTGTAGAAACAGATGGAAGTCAACTAGTCTGTCTAGCTATTTCTCTTCTGTTCAAGAGGAGGGAGAGAGAAAGAACAGAAGGAAGTAAGACCTAAGAATAGCACTCTGGGTAACCAAAGAACATGCATTTCCTGAGGACAGAAAAGAGAGAGGACACCTTGACCCCCTACTACTGTCTCGCTAGACTTACTACCCCGGCTGATACAGGTGCCACAATACCGAGTTGCTGCATATTCCAACAACCGGGTCACTGATTCAGTTGATCCAAAGGTTTTAATCAATTTCCTAGACAAATAATTGACAAAATGTTGCATCCCCCCCTTTAAAAACCCCCACCCTCATTTAAACACAGTTTGGGGGCTTAGACTTAGATCTTCCAACTGAAAGAAAAAAATCAAAATTATCCCAGTTAACTAAAAGCCACCTGCAGTTAGGAGAGTTTTCTGGTTATGGTGCCTCTCCTCACAGCAGTGCTAGCTGGTCACTTTATTATTTGGCCAGTGATTGCCCAAGTGGCTTGGACCCCTGTGTTTTTGTAGGACTTTACAGAACAGAGATCTCCGTAAAGGAACTTTCTACTACACGCAAATTGCGTTCAGTTTTGATTGATAGATGAACCCCATTGCAGTGCAGTGCAATGGGGTTCATCTATCAATCAAAATTGAATGCAATTTGCGTGTAGTAGTCTAGAGCAATGTGCTAAATGTTACTTATGCCCTTAGTGGGTAATTTCAGGAAATTATTAAAATGTGCTTCTTTTAAAGGGTTTGGTATTGTAAGTCAAAGAGACACTTAACAGACCCAGTGCTGATTAGTGTGGGTGACCACAATATACTAGGATCTTTGATATTCCTTGGCTTTTACTTGGTTTCCCTGAGGCCCTTTGGACTGAGCAAGTTAAGATCGCTGATCCACCCTTGGCGTTCTGGGAAACTCAGTGACATTTAAAGGCTGCTGGGGCCCATTCTGCTAATATCTAAACTAATTAAAATCAAATCATAATTGTAGAAGCTTGTTCACTGGAATTCTAATAAGCCTTGGAGCTGTACACGCCGAATGTTGCTGTGCTGACGGCGGTTATATCAGTATGTGAGAAGACCATTATGCCAGAGAGAGGATTGTTCCTGGCAACTTTTCCCCACTTCTCCTTATATAACAAATGTTGCTGCTAATGTAAGATGAAGACTCAAATTTCAGGATGACAACTCATGACCGAAACCTACTGAACTCACTTCTCTCTTGGATGGGAAAAGCTGGCCTGTGAGGTCGGGATGCCGTGACTCAGGCTGAGAGTAGCTTCCTTCATAGCAATCAGGATGGGGGGCAGTGGCATCACTACAGGGGTGCAGGGGTGTGACACCATCAGGGAGGGGTGACACGAAAATACGTCCCCTATTAATAGTCCAGCTTATGTGGTTGGAGACCACTGTGAATCCAACTCGTAACTGGGAGAGAGGGGGGAGACAGTTCCAGGTCACACCATTGGGAGTGAGCTTTGTCTAGCTGAGTGCAGCCTCAAAGGCTACAGCGTTTGGGGCTTTTCAGTCTAGAAAAAAGGCGCCTGAAGGGGGACATGATTGAGACGTATAAAATTATGCATGAGATGGAGAGAGTGGATAAATTCTTAACCCTCTCGCACAACACCAGAACCAGGGGACATGCACTAAAATTGAGTGGAGGGAGAGTTAGAATGGACAAAAGAAAATATTTCTTTACCCAGCGTGTAATTCATCTGTGGAACTCCTTGCCACAGGATGTGGTGATGGCACCTGGACTAGATGCCTTTAAAAGGGGGTTGGATAAATTCATGGAGGAAAAGACCATCACAGGTTACAAGCCATAAGCAACCTCCTGGCTTTAGAAGTAGGTTTTCTCTGTGCCAGGTGCGAGGGAGTGACAACAGGAAATAGGTTATCTTGTTGGCTGTGTGCTCTCGGAGGCATCTGGTGGGGCCACTGTGTGATACAGGAAGCTGGACTAGATGGGCCTTTGGCCTGATCCAGTGGGGCTCTTCCTATGTTCTTATGTTCTTATATTCTTATGTTAATTCCCATGATGCAACTCAAGCTGACTGCCGAGAACCTCCTAACTCCTCGCATGTCATCTCGTATCCCATTACCGAAAGGCGGGGCTTAAACTAACCCTAATGAGGAATTGCTTCTGGTGGCAGGGCTCATCATGACAATGGGGTGACAACAACCCCAGACTGGGTGACAACAACCATATATATCCACAGTGATATCCTTAAACCAGGAGACAAATATATACACATAGGCAGAGAGAACCGAATCACAACTGAGATATGCATGTTGCTTGCTGCCTCTCTGATATCAGACCACGGGTTCAAAGATAGCGCAAACGGTAAGGCTGCAATCCTATAACACTTTCCTGGGGGTATGTCCCATTGAACAGAATAGGACTTCTGAGTAGACATGCATAGGATTGTGCTGTAAGACTCCTGACTCTGGCTGCTTGCCCACATGGTGAACATTTCCTTCCAAATGCACCAGCGTTAGGTTACAGCCCAGTGTGCACCCAAGACTTGATTTTTCAAAGCATGCAGACAGTTATTGGACCTCTGTTTAGTCTCTCAAAGACCTTTGCGATGATGCAGAAAAATGGCTATTACGTCTATTAAATACCTACAATGTATTACCTACACCTACAGTGTCTATTAACATTCAAAAAATGGAACTTTGGTGCATTCTGAAGCATTCTCCCATAGCCAGACATCGCACACTCCAAATGCAACCCATCAGCCCATCCCATGTCTCAGCCTAGTTTTACTAGGAGTGCATGAATTAGCTCTCCAGTCCTTTCACTGACCTATGAAGCATGATCCCCGCTCTCCGTAGCTCTTTGTAGATGACCTTCTCAGGCGTTCTTGAAATATTGGCTTACAAACATCAAGGGTAGGTTGATCGTGCCTTAAAAGGCACATCCCCTGCCAGCATGCAAGCCAAGAAAGAAAGAAAAAACCTGCATATTTTAAGGGTCCAAAGAACATCGCTGTTCCCAGCAATTCCCTTTCTTTAATGTTGCTGCACTTCCAGTGTTGTTCTTGTTGATATACAGCTGTGACAGAGACATTCCTGGTATATCTAGTAATTTGTCCTACAAGTGCTATTCACCTGACTGGACTGACTGTATTGCCTCACTGGCTTGGGACCCCAGAAGAAGGCAGTCTAAATGTGACCCATCCCTTCTTTTTCAAATAGACACACTTCTATGGATAGAAAGGATAGAAATAATATTCCTCTTGCTAACCTCACATCTGAAATGTATCTTTATTAGTCTGTATTTTAATTCCATTCAGTGCATCCTCATTAAGCAACTGTTGGCTCCCTTGGGCGTTGTTAAACTACCTTTCCATCTACCCATTGCCTTTCAAGGCCGTAAAAGTGAAAGCCTATTTGAATTTTTATATAGAATCTGCTAGTTTAATTTTTTCCCTCTGTAGAACTTCAGGCATTTCTGAGCACGGGCAGATACCTACTTTTGCTGTACATAGTCTATTAGCCCGAACCAAACCAATAAATACTCCTGCAAGAAATTAAATAACACATATCTAAATGGATTTTCTATAAACCAAATGTCTTTTTTTTTCTTCCGCTTTCAGACAGATTTTCTGCACTTGTATTTTATTGTGACTTATTGCTTGTGAAACATCTCTCTGAGCAGTGAAGTACATACTCTCACTCTAGGAGATGGCTAAGCCAGGGAGGAGGGCTCCCGTGTTGGAAATGGTCTTCAAATATTGAAATAGATGCCATACACATGAACGAGAACAATTGCTCGCTCGTACATCAGGGAGTCCAGGTTCAGGATTTAATATGAGCAGAAATACTCAATGCAGTACTGTATTGCAAAAGCTTTTGGAGATGTTGAAAATATTTCTTTTAGAACTATATTAGTTTTAAATGACTGCTCCCTACTGCAAACCGTGGGCATGAATCTGGCTGCAAATATAAGTAAAATGACTTGGGTCCAAAGGCACAATATTAATTCATTTGCGATATAAATCCAGAACCTGAATCTGACCTGAAATCCCTCGTCTCTCCGTTTTCCTGGCAGCGCCAAGGAGACGCCATTTCGAAATATATTTATTTTCACATTTTTATACCGCCCTTCCTCCAAGGAGCTCAGAGTGGTGTACATATTTCCTCCCCTCCTTTTTGTCCTCACAACAACCCTGTGAGGTAGGTGGGGCTGAGAGATAGTGACTGGCCCAAGGTCACCCAGGAAGCTTCGTGGCTGAGCGGGGATTTGAACCTGGATCTTCGAAATATAGGCATTGTTGCTTCTTGCTCCTCTATCTTGTTCATAAAGCTTCTTGACTTTATTAACACAGCAGTGACTCGGAGGTTTCAGTCATGTTTTATTCCAGGAGAGTTCAACAAATATCTCTCCCCTCTTGTTAAATCTTTTTTTTTCCCCTCCTGGG
Source organism: Plestiodon gilberti rubricaudatus (assembly GCA_026170595.1). Lineage (NCBI taxonomy): Eukaryota > Metazoa > Chordata > Lepidosauria > Squamata > Scincidae > Plestiodon > Plestiodon gilberti. The sequence goes on along the minus strand of JANXHW010000001.1, from coordinate 140,825,379 downwards.
ATTCAAACATTGCTCTAGATCATGAACGGATGTGCAAAGCTCTTCCTTGAAAGGGTAAAGTTTTGTGTTGCTTTGACAGTTTACATTCTTCTGCGTTGGTGAATGATCCAGCCCCCGAATGGCTGGTCACTAGTGACTCGTATTAACAGTAGGCTCATCAATTTCTGAACTCAGGGTACCTGCAACTACACAAACTAGATATGCTTTGACAGCTACCAGGTATGCTTCTAAATGTTGTGCTAATTGCATAAAATACACTGGGGGCTAGAGACATGCAATATCATTGTATTTGTGTTACCATTGAGAATTACTGTTCATTTGATAATAGTGTGGCATCTGTGTTAATAATGAAGAAAGGTTAGAAACTACAAGTCATTTTGCCTTTTGTGTGTGTGTGTGTGTGTGTGTGTGTGTGTGTGTGTGTGTGTGTGAGAGAGAGAGAGAGAGAGAGAGAGAGAGAGAGAGACTCTTCAGATAGTGTTTGAAGTTGCTTGCTTTGCAGATTTAATGGCAAAAATCATTACTGAATCAAATTCAGTACTAAAAGTCTCAGGGCAGCATACAATTTAAAATATAAGACTATGTAATACAACGAAAAAAGACAAGACAAATAGCAGCCTAATCTTATACTCCGTCTCCCCCTCCCACCGCTGATGCAGCCGCATTGAAAAGGAGCATGCTGTACCGGGGGGGGGGGGGATTGGAAGATTTCGTAGGGGAAAGGGGTTTAAATCTCCTTACTCCTCTGTAAGCCTCCTGCTCCACAATGGGTCTCCTCAGACCTGCGTTAGCAATTTTGCTCTTTAGTTGGTGCAAGGCCAAGAAGAAGAAAGGGGCAGGGAGGATAGGAAAGAGAGGATAGGATCCACCCCCTCCTGCAGCCTCCCTACCCCTGGTTCTCCCTCTCCTGGCCCCGTTTCACTCTTTCCTTGCCTCCTCCACAGCCTTACCTGCTCCCAAGGCTGTGAACCGGACTGGCGATGGATAGGGAGCGCTGCTGTCTCTTCTGGCAGCGCTCCTAAAATGACTGACGACAGAGCGCTTTGCGTGCTGTCGGTGGCCATTTTGCGACAGCTCTTTATTGCTAATTTACAGTGATCTTACACCCAGTCTAAAATGAGACACAACTGGGTTCAACAAGGGACAAAACTTCATCAATCATTTACAAGGACGTGCAACAAGACACACTCAGCTTGAATTGATTCCTAGCCCAAGTGAAAGTATATTTCTATTTAAGGGGCATGCTTTTCCTGATTATGTCAGACATCATTTCCATCAGATTGCAAAAAATAGCTGATATAATAAAATACATTTTGGAAACATCCAACAGCCAATTTGATTAGCACTATACAGGCATCCCCTGCTTATTCGATGGGTTACGTACCAGGGCACTGTTGAAAACCGGAAACAATTGAAAAGTTTCCCAGTCTATTTTTAGCTTGCAAATGCAATATGGCTGCTGAAAAAATGCTGTATAAATACGGTACAATAGACTGCATGAAAAGATGGCGCTGAGTTGATTGAGAGAGAAAACGCAGCGGCTGGTCATTTGTGCAAACATGACGAGATAGATCAAAAGAGTGGCGCATGCGTCGAATGAATGACTTCCAGTTATAATTGAAAAAAAGAGAACTGTTGAAAATTGGACCATCAAAAAGTATGGAATACCTGTAAAGAGGTGTAAGACCGCTGAGACACCACTCCATCAGTATAAACAGTCATAGAGTCAGCAGAATAAAAGCTTCTGAGGTCTAAAGCCATGTTCCTGTTTTATTAAGATATACTGTACAACTATAAAACTTCCAACGTTTTGGCAGTTGTTTCTAACTGCCTTCCTGAGGGATCAAAGAGTCTTGAGTGAGTTTGCAGAAATGGCTGTGTGCACTTCCAAGCAGTTGTTAAATATAAGTTGGTTGAAGGCCTCTTGCTTGTGTGTTCTACCTTCTCATGCAAATTTAAAGGGGACTTGCTGTTCTTATATGCCTAAATGCCTTGACACTCGTTCTAGCTAACGCAGGTACCCAACTGCTATTTACTGTTCTCTGTTCTTCCGTCCTGTTAAAGTTGTTTCTCTGATGTTTATAAATTTCAGTGGCTTCACAATTGAGCCTAGGCAGAAACGTTTTAGGGGTGGCCAATATCTGCGTATCAGCAAAATTAATGGGATGTCCTGTGGTTACCATATGCTCTGCCATGCTCTGCCACGGCCGATTTTTCTGTTTGTAATAAGCGGCAGTGTCTGATGGTCTTTTATCCTTGTGGACACAAATCTCTTGGTAGTGCCAACGTACACTTGTCCACATGTATGTGGGACTCTGTATAGCCCAGATTCTGTTAGTGGAGGTCTTGTGTCCTTAGCTGAGCTAAAAGTATTGTTTTATTTTTGTTGTGGGTTGGAAAATAGAGTCATAGAGTCCCTTTCTGAAAATGTTGTCCTACTCTTTCTTATTTTCTTATTATGATTCAATAATCAATATTTTTGATTGAATTTTGGGTTATATTTTTGCAACTTTAAATGGATAAGATCTATTTGTTTTCAGATTAATCTCCTTTCCTAAAGGCTATGCATGGCGAGAAGCAAACTTCCATGCATGTATCCCTAGAAGGAGGCGGGCTCGTGATAAACAGGTGGTTCTTACACAATTGCTCAGCCAGGCGCGTCACCAGGACGCGCGTCACCGGGGAGCGGGGCATGAGCGTCACCCTTAACGACGCAGCCCTGCCCCCGTGCGTGACGTCACGCGCATGCCCGGAACACACACACACCCGCGCCGTTTTCGGCTCATTTCAGAGCCAAATGGACGCGAGGGCGAGCGGGTGGGCCCAGCTCCACCGGCAACCTGTAAGTGGGGGGGGGGGGTCGCGCGTCACCCCTATGCGCGCGACACCCCCCGGCGGCCCGCCCTCCGCGCTTCCCCCTGTCGACGCCCATGTGCTCAGCCCCATCCAACAGCTGTGGCTATACCTTTAAAACAAGCTAAACTCTTGCTCATCAGCTGTTGGAGAAGAGATTTGGCCCTTTCCCCAGTCCATTCCCACTTCCTCACGGAACAGCTCCTCTGCAGGATGTTAGACACTCTGGGTGTTCTGCACACATTTACTGCCCAATCCTATCCTCCACCGTTGGCGCAGCTGCAGCTGTGCTGGTGGAGCACGCACTGCATCCAGTCGTGGTGGTGGGCAATCAGGAGGCCTCCCAGAAGTAAGTAAAAATAGTTTACTTTTATTATTTTACTAATCTATGGGTCTCCTTGGACCCACACTGGCTATATAGCTGGCGTAAATCTGAGGAGAGAAAGGGAGGAGGGGTGGACCAAAAAATGGGGGATACGATCTGGCGTGTGCCTTTGCTGATGAGATCCTCGCCATGGCCTGATCCCTGCCCCTTGCCCTCCCTCTCCTTGCCTCAGAATGCCCCCAACCTCCCCCTCCCTGCCCCCACCTCCAACATACCGGTGCCTGTGAAGCCGCCCAGAGTTGCTGCCTCACGTGCCACACCTCTCACTGTTTGCCACAGCGGCCTGGCAGTGCGCAACAGCGGCCTGGCTTTTATGCCGCCAGGCAGTACAAGGCATCAGGCAATGCAAGGCAGTGCAAGGCAACGCTACTTCCAGCAGCGCAAGGCACCAGAAGGATTGGGGCCTTAGTTGGAACAGAGCCCTTGCATTTATTTATTAGTTTTATTTGCCTAGGCAGATCATTACATTCTCAAAGATGGAATAGTTTTCACTACTGTCAACATATCCAGTGCTGGGACTGATATAACATTCAATTCAAAACTACATATGGCCCCCAAATTCAGTTTTCTCAGTTAGAATTCAATTGATTCCTATGATGCCTCTTTATTTAGACACAATTTCTACATCACCGTGCAGCTGTTAAGATGAAGCAAAAGACTCCTGGATTTGTTTTCTTCTAACTTTTCATTAAAAAGACAGACTGAGATGGAAACACTGATTATTCTAAAACCTTTTTGATCATATTCCAAAACCCAAGCGAGGTATGAAGAATAATCTTCACGTTATTTTTAAAATAAGAAAAAATAATAATAATTGAATCTTTCTAGTCCTATGTGAATCTCTCCCATGTGCTAGCCGGCAGAACTAAGTAAATAACTCTCTTTGGCATTTGCGTTTTAATTTTCTTTAATATAGGTGTTCATACAGGGAATGCTTCTTTCTTACATTTGTATAAATAGACGTCACTCAAGCTGTCATTTCAAAGATCTGTGCTGACTGAGTTTCTGAAAATCCAGGAGAAATGCTAAAAGTGTCACAAAGTAAAGCAAACGAAGGCTATTGTTTGAACTGTTTTCATTTCAAGGAGAGAAAGGAAGCCGATCAGTAACAAGAACTGCCGGCACTTATGAAGGAAACCCATCTAATGCTTTAATTAATATATTCTAGACATGACATGTAATTATATTTCACAAAGAATTTTCATGTGTGCATATGCAATATAAAGACAGACTCAACAAACAAATCAACAAAAGACAGATTCAACAAACATTGTGGCAGCACGTTCTTCACCCGTGGTGAATCTAGGTTCACAATTGGTCTTAGGAATAAACCATACACTATATGCAAATGCATGCTTCAACAGGTTTTCTTAAAAAAGAAGCCCTGGGTGGATGATATTTTGTGCAGAAGAACATTGGGGTAGAGGGGCAATGTAGAATTCTCCCTGCTGGACGTTTTTTCTTCTCAAAATTTCAGCCCTCCAAACTGTGGGCCTCCCCCTCCCCACAGCATGGTTTCCAGTGCAGAATTACCCATCTGGAAATGGGAAGCAAAAGGTATCCGGGTGAGCTATTGATTTTTTGCAGGTGGGAAAGGGTCAAATAACTGCATGACTCTACTACTCACAATTTTAGCCCATTGAAGCTAAAATGAAACATTTGGAAAAAAAATGTTAGATCCATCTTTGCACACATTCCCATGTGATGTATACTTTGTCTTGCCATTCCCTTGTGCTTCAGGTAGGTTTTTTTAAAAAAATACATTGCATACATCGTATACCCTTGTTTACTATTAATAATAATAATTTATATACCACTTTTCAACAAAAATGATCACAAAGCAGTTTACAGGAAAAATCAAATAACTAAGTGGTTCCCTGCCCGAAAAGGACCCACACATCTTAAAAGATGCAGAAGAAACACCAGCAAACAGCCGCTGGAAGAGAGGCTGCCCTGGGGTACAGAGGGACAATTGCTCTCCTCCTGCTAAATGTAAGAGGAGCACCACATGAAAAAAATGCCCATTGACCCAGTTACCAGGGTAACACATATAGCAGGGTTAGGGGTGATGGCGGCTGTTAGGGTTAGGGTGTGTGTGTGCGCGTGTGTGTGTGCGTGCGTGTAAAAAAGAGCATTTTAAAACCTGTTTCGAATCTGCTCCAGAAATCGATAGGGCATGTTGGTAATGTCATGGGCACTAACCAATAGTACCCATAAGACCTGGTTTTTCCTCAACACATTGAAGACTTGAAGAACCAGTAATGTTCCCAGAGCTTACTCCAGGACATTCAAATGTACATGTGTTTTCACAGCAGTGAAAGTATGTCCCACCACAGCTGCCACATAGCAGGACCCACAACACATCTGCAAACAGATTCTACTATTTGACAAGACAAAGGACAGATACAAGAAAATTCAGGCAAGGTGGAAAAAGTATGGGCAACTTGCTCGAAGAATGGCACATGTGCATACACTCACACATCATGTATGCACCAAATATACAGTAAAATGTCATTCCACTAATAAGAATCGGAAATGACACGTGTCAAATATGCTGGTGTATCCAAATACGAGCAACCAAATGTTTATACAAATACTCTAATTAATAGTGACTTCTGGTAGCAATGTTTTCTGTGAATTAAACAGAAACCTCCCTCCTGCTCTTTCCTCCTCCTGCCCTCAGCTGAAGCGCTCTTTGTGGTGGGAAAAGATTTCAGCTAAAGACTTTCCTCCTGGACCTGCCAAGGTGAATTTTTTCCTCATAGACTTGACTTGCAGTAGAAGTTGATGTGAGAGTTTGTCATGGCTGTTTTGACAGTCCGGTCAACCTAATCCAGGGATCCTGTCCCTGTGGTTTGTCAATTATCCTACTAACCCTACAGCGAGAGGAACACTCAAGGCACAGAAGTGTCAGCCAATAACGGAAAAATAATGTCAGCAGCTTGTGAGTGGGGAGCCCGGCTACGGGGGGGGGGGGAGATGGATGGGTTCCAGCAGTACAGATCACTTCAGCATTTATTTTATTTGTAACCATATTCACACCTACACACACACACACACACACACACACACACACACACACACACACACACACACACACACACACACACACACACACACACTCATTTTCATTATAATTTGGTGGCCCAGGCATGGGCAATTCTGTATTAAAGGAAAAGGGATCAAATCATGACTTTTGTGGACAGCAAAAAAGCTCTTTTGAAGACTGTTTTCTCACTCCATCTCCTGACCTACGATGAGATTCAAACGGTACATTTATTTACAGCCAGATTCAATGGGTTGTTTTGCTGGCACATAAGAGTTAAGGCTAAGGAGCAGAGATGGCTATGTCTGAGTAACCTGTCGAAAGTACTACTGTTCATGTGAAAAAATCAGACACAAATGCCATAGTGGTGTGTCATGGGGCAGCCTTATTAGGCTGACAACAGCCATTCTCATTAGATGCAGCATAGAGACCGACAACGCGTGGGGCTGTTGCATTGCACAGAACTGGACAGAGAGCAGAAGGAATGTGTGTTGGGCCCAGAACACCCCACTTGGACACCACTATAAAGGCTTTTAAACAACTGCTAGACCAGCTAAATTAAGGATAGGCTGTTCTGCAGTAACCAATTAAAATGGGACTGCAGTTGACAGGCAGCTTAGCAGAATGGACTGTCCCCACTTGCTAAGCAATGGAAACATTGCAGTTAGCTGCAGCAGCACCAATCATGCCACACTATATCATCACTGTATCTCAGTGTTTCTCAACATGTGGGTCGGGACCCACTTGGTGGGTCGTGACCTGATTTCTGGTGGGTCCCAGGTGATGGAAAGATCAGATAAGTAACTACCACAAGCCCTGAGGCTATTCAAAAATCAGATAGCTGCTAATTGCCCTTCAAAGAGCTGAGCTCCTGCAGTTTGCAAGCTTGTGTAAATATAGGAAGATAAATGTTTGTGCATCTCCTAAAGCTAGGTGAGTCCCAATTAAGGGTCATTTTAAAAAGTGGGTCCCAGTGCTAAAAAGTTTGAGAACCACTGCTCTATCTATTTGTGTACCCCCCTTCTTTTGGGGGGTTAGTCAAATCTTATTCCCAGGGCTGGCCCATCCACAAAACGAACAATGCCATTCATGTTGGGTGGAAGAGGCGGCGGTGAACAGACATCCGCCACCTCCCCCCGCTCCACCACTGCTGATGGAGTGGAGCTGGCCTCCTTACCTGTCCCTTCCTCTAGGTGGACTCTTTAATCAAAGCAGAAAATGCAGAGCATGTTGGGAGCAGTCCCAGTGTGCTCTGCATTTCCTGCTCTAAGAATCCATATGGAAGAAAGAGCCAGGCAACACATTCACAGGCTGGGGGGCATCACTGGACAGAGCAGCAGGAGGATTATTGGGCGACCTCAGGCAGCCCAATAGCTTCAGTCAGCCCTGCTTATTCGTTATCGAGTCCTTGATGATCCATTTTTCTACTTCTTTCAACTACAGTGGACTTTTAGGCATTTTTCACCATGTTAGAAACATTAGGTCCATATATCTGCACATGTGAATGTATAGAGAAATGATAATGATAGAGCTAATGATAATGATAATTTCATGTAAATGTTTCCTGTGCATTGATAAGTTCTTGCACATTGATAAAACAGCCCATAGCAAGCACCTTGATACAACCATATGTATAATCACATGATTGCTTTTTTAGTAGTGCAATATTTTTAATCCATGCAAACATGTGCACACATGCATTGGTACCATACCACACACAGAGAACTTTCATAGAACCATACTTATCAAGGCTGCTTTTTTGTGCAATTTTATCAATGTGTGTGCTTATGTGCATTGATAACGCAGAGGTGGAAGAAAGCCATGAATGAACTGAAAGTTGCAGTTAACTTCACATGCACAGTGCTCTAGACAAAATTCAAATATTAAAAAATTGAATCATGGGTGTTTCCTAACAAATCAATTCCATTTTCAGCAAGAAGACCAGGTAAGACAGAACTCTAAAACCTGGGGAGAAATACAGATGAAGAGAACTTGGGGAGCATTCCTAGTTGCATTCCAGAATGCAACCCATGCATAAGGCAGTAAAGTCAATTTGTTGAATTCTCTGATATGCTCAGTTAGATTGATATTGAGACTTATGAATATGTCTTAGACTTAGACCCTGGAGGGAAAGAGCACTGAGCTGTGATTTGTGCTTTGTTTGATTATTATTACTAACAGCGCAATCCTGACTAAGGATCCTGAGCCCAGGATGCCCGGCACGCGCCAGGCCAGAGGTCTACTCGGGGAAGGGGACGTTTGTTCCCTTCCCCGGGAGTAAACTGGGGCCGGCCAGATAGGCCTCCTCAGATTTCCGCCAGCTAAATAGTTGGAGGAAGTAGAGGAGGCTGTGTAACGGCCTAGCCGGCCCAGCGGGGATGGGAATATAGCGGGAGCCATCTCCCGCCCCCTCCCGGGATGGCTCGGCCAATGGCCCCCCTCCCTCGCCCGCCGGACCGCCCCCGTGCCTGCCGGACCCAGACTTACCTCCTCCGGCAGCCACCCTTACTCCCGAGTAGTCACAAACATGCTTTTCAGCCCGTTTGCGACGGCTTCCGGCGCTGGAAGTTTAGTCAGGATTGCACCCTAACATAGTAACTTCTTGGAGTAAATGAAAGAGGTTTGGAATTAATATTGTTACACATTCCAAGCGATGAGAGAGAGACTATAGACCAGGATCTCCGGAGCTGTTTATACTCCTAAACAGAGCCTCGGGGAGCTGGTGTGTGTGGACCAAGCAGATGGCGGCCACTTATGGTGCGCTCATGGAGCCCCTGAAGGACTCTCAGGGAGCCGCGGGGCTCCTAAGAGCACACTTTGAGAAACCCTACTCTAGATAATGCAACTCACAATACCTTGGTGAGCAAGGTTCACAGTGGCCCCACTAGATGCCATACATCAATAGATAGACTGCTTTTGGGACTGCCAGCAATAGGGAAACAAATGTACAAATGGTTTCGTTCTGACTAAGCGCACATGAGAAGTATGAGTGCATATGTGCACGTTTGCATGTGTATGTAGGAATACACATGCGCACACGCATGCACACATGCATGCACACACACCTGCGCGCGCACACACACATTTCAGCATTGTTTATCTGCAAAAGCTGCATCCTTTTTACAATTTGCCGGAAAGTTAGACTATCAGTGAGAACACTTTCAGCCTCCAAAAACTGCTTCTTGACAATTTGTCACTCAACTTCAGCAAAACTATAGAGGCCGAAGCACAATGAATTAATGAATAGCAACAAATCCCCATGGCAACATGTTACTTCATTAAAATTTTATCAGCATTCTTCCTAAGGAAAGCAGGCCTTCTGTTCTGTGTTGAGTTTCTTCTCCAATGTTTTCACAGACAATCCGCAGCATTCTGGTGCTTCAAAATTAGTTCCTGTGGAGAGCAAGCTGCACTCAGACTCTCGATTGTGTCACACACAGGTCTCCTGGGCTCCGTGATGAAGTTTTGCCTACATTGTGTGAGTGTGCGGATGTGTGTGTATCTCGAGCCTTAAACATTAATCAGCCATTTCCCAGTTGCTTTCTTTGAGAATAGGTTAATTAGCTGTAAATGCATCTCTGTGTTAATTTTCAGCAAGTGCTTTTAAGCGCATTTCATAAACAATAGCGTCCAAGAGAAAGCATTAAAAGCAAAATAAGAAAAACCACTGCTGGGGGGAGGAGAGCGGGGAGCGCAAGCCATTTTTTAGCTCTTGGCTGAAGATCTGGAAAACACAAATGCGAGTATATTTTCTTTTTTCTTTGTATTTTTTTTAAATACCTTCTAGAAATTGTAACACTTTCAATGGATGGTTCAGGTTATCTCAAAGTGATCTAGATTCATTAGAACGTGTGCGTTTTTTAAAGAGAAATAGCAAATATTTTATATAAAATATTTCACAATATTTTAAAATAAAAAGATAATGTATTGGTTATTCCAGGCAGGATCAGAAATGATTCAGGAGATACCCTTTACTGTGACCAACTATTTTGGTAAGTTGGAAGTTTAGGAAGGTTGTCAATTGTACCGAATACTTTTTGAGTCAGGAAAACTATAGACATACTTAGCATTTGTACATTGTTTTTGAGTATGCAAAGCATGATATAAAGCATACAGTAACCTTGCAGGGTATCATTATCCCCAGCAGTATTGAGTGACAGCAGAATTAGAACACACAAAAGAAAATATTTCTTTACTCAGCGTGTAATTAATCTGTGGAACTCCTTGCCACAGGATATGGTGATGGCACCTGGTCTGGATGCCTTTGAAAAGGGGATTAGACATAGGCTTACCAGATCTCCAACCGGGACAGAGTGCTAGACCTTTAGGAGAAGGAATGTGGGCAGATGTAGCTTGTTAAGTCCTAGAGCAGAATCCTAAGCATGTCTACTCAGAAGCAAGCCCCATTGTGTTCAGTGGGGCTTGCTTCTGAGTAGACATGCCTAGGATTGTGCTCTAGGACTTAACAAGCTACATCTGCCCACATTGCTTCTCCTAAAGGTCTAGCTCTCTGTCCAGGTTGGAGATCTGGTAAGCCTAATTAGACAGATTTATGGAGGAAAAGTCCATCACAGGTTACAAGCCATGATGGGTATATGCAACTTCCTGGTGTTAGTAGTAGGCTATCTCAATGCCAGGTGCAAGGGAGTGGCGACAGGATGCAGGTGTCTTGTGTGCTCCCTGAGGCATCTGGTGGGGCCACTGTGAAGCTGGACTAGATGGGCCTTTGGCCTGATCCAGCAGGGCTCTTCTTATAGTCTTGTGTTTCCTATATTGCAGCTCAGGCAGAGTGACTTATTCAAGGCAACCTGGTTGATTTCATGGCAGAGGAAATTGCTGATGTCCAACTGGTGATGATGTTGATGTACCTGCAATGATAGTATCTATATGAATGAAACCCTAAGGATCATTTTCAGTGTACCGTCCCTGGTCTGTGTAGATATCCCAGTGGTGATAGTTGTTGCAGAGAGGTATGCATGGGGTAGAAACACTATAAAGAAATCGAGGTATTATTACACATTGTATTAAAAGGTATTATTACATTTGCCTGAGAAGCAGGCAAAATGCTGCTTTGAGAATCCAAAGCTTTGTCAAAAGCTAAGAACCAGGTCCTTGAACTCTAGTTCGATTACATAGTGCTCTGTATCAAAGCCCATGGGTCTGCGCAGTGGTGTGACTAGGGCAGAGCGCGTGGAGCAGCTGCTCCACTCCCGGGCGGGGGCGCACTTGCCGTCGGCGTCTTCTTGCTTCGGCCGTCTTCTGTTCGGCCCACCCGCCCGCTCTGGAGCCCGAACAGCTCCAAAAAGGTAACGAAACAGGCGGGGGTCGACGTCACGTAACTTAGGCCCCGCCCTTGCCCCAGGTGCCGGGAGGGCTAGTTGCTCCTCTGGGTCTGTGCATGCCCTCTAGAGAGGGAACTGTGTATGGGGTCATTAAATGTTGCCAAATCTGCCTGTGCTCCCCATCCCTTATTGCTTATGCATATCCACCTGCACTCTGGGAGCAGCATAATAGGCATGACTGGATCAAGTCCATCAAAAGAAATGTGTTGAACCAGTGACCCAGTTCTTTGGATCCTGGCCTTTGTTTTGGGTTCAACAGAAATAGCTGGCGGAAATCCGAGGACGCCGATAGGTTACATTTATCTTGTAACTTCTTGTACAACAATGCTAGTTACCAAAGAATCTTCTCTCCTTTCTCTCTTGTTAAAACTATTCAGTTATTCTGCCTCTTTTGTTTACTCCTGTCTATTTTTCTTTCTCTCTTTCTTTCTCCTTTTCTCCCCCCCTACCCCACTTCTGTCTTTCTCTTCTTCTGTCATACTCTGAGTCACACTTGGAGTTCTGTAACTCCGGTTACACTTGGGGAAGGAGACGAGCGTCTCCTTCCCTGAGGAGACCTCCGCTCTGGCGGCAACGTTGCTGCCGGGGCTCAGAATCCACTGGGTGGCCTGGGGGGCGCCGGCCGGATCTTAGTCAGGATTGGGCTGTGAGACACTGGGTTGTATTCTGAAAAAAAAATACACAAAGAAACCTTAAAGGCCTATGATTGTTGTTTTTTCAAAAAATGAAAAAAAAATAGCCTATGAGCATAGCTTAAAAGAGTCCTCGAGGAGAATTACAATGTACAGATTTTCATCCAACATCCCAATCACTAAATATTACAGATATTATTATATTATTATTATTATATTAAATAGTATTTATATACCGCTTTTCAACAAAAAGTTCACAAAGCGGTTTACAGACAAAAGCAAATGATTAAATGGCTCTGTCCCAAAAAGGGCTCACAATCTAAAAAAACCACCAATAAAACAGATAAAACCCCCAATACGAACAACAAGAGTTCTAATCACTTCTCCATTCTGTATAGTCTCTCACTACAGATAATGTAGTGACACTATACAGAATCTTAGATTATGCATTTTTGATAACAGGCTCTGTATTTCTCTTCCACGTTATAAAAGTCTCATACTTGGAATGTTAGCACTTCATAACGTAAGCAGATGAAACTTTTTTCATGTTATCCTTTATCACTTTTACAAGCTCATGTTATTGGTGAGAAAATCTGCAATTGGTTCCCTTTAGATATTCTTGTTCTCTTTCCTTTTTCCTTCCTCACTTCTTAGTGGCATCAGTAACGTGAATTAGAAGCTACCAAGGTAGTAGTTTTGAGCTGTTTGGTGCCTTTTTTTTAATTGTCCCGGAGAACGTGCAATGCTCTTTAAGTTGTCTTCTGAATTCAGCTTGCCTGTCTCTGTCCTGTCGTCTTGTGAGGCAGCTCTTGTTAAAGGCAAGTCCTGCCAGTCAAACTCCACAGGGGGTCTTTCGACTTCCAGGTGTTGACAACAGGTATTTACTTTGGTCTCCCATATTCCATACTACAAAAGACATGTGGTAGAAGATAGAGCAGTCCCTTACATCAGTGTTTCTCAAACTGTGGGTCGGGACCCACATGGTGGGTCGCAACCTGATTTCTGGGGGGTCCCAATAGAGTTTAATTTTAAAAAGTGGGTCCCAGTGCAAAAACGTTTTGAGAACCACTGCCTTACATGATCTCTTCCTCAAAACCACTATCTGCTTCTTCATCGACTTTTTGTTTTTAAAGGGAGTTGTTGATGATGGGCATCTCACAGAAGTGTGATCCACTGGCTGCAGAAGTTTTGTATTCAGTGGGATGTTTGATCATGTCATACTTTCTTGAAATATCTCAACAATTTACATAGACAAAGTTCTAAGGCAAAAGCTATGGTTGTCATGATAAATGTTAGGGACCAAACCATGACATGAATCTATCCATGTCACTAACTTAACATGGGTGAGAGCTTTTTGCAAATAAATAAATAAATAAATAAATAAATAAATAATTGACCTGTAAATTAAATAAATATATTATTTCTTTCTATGTCACCTTTTTTTTTTTTTAAGTCTCATAAAGCTAGGTGGGTCCCGATAGAGTGTCATTTTAAAAAGTGGGTCCCGGTGCTCAAAGGTTTGGGAACCCCTGCCCTAGCCAAAAACAAGGTAGGACAAAACCGAGGTGCAGAGTACAGCTGAGAACTGGCCTAGTTTCTAAACCCTTTTTCCTTTCCCTTTTTGTGTTCCACGAGTGGGAGGGAAGCGGAGAATGAAATTGTCCTAAACCTCCTGGGATCAGAGTTCTAACCTGGAGAGTTATTAGACTGTCCTGTCCTGAAGACAGATCTTATGTATATTTTTATGAATATTGTCATTTAATTTTTTTTCCCTTGAAAAGCTCATGGGTATTATGCTTCCAGCAATTTTCTTTTCATTAATGTAATGCCTCCATGCTGACAGCTTATAGAGGAACAAAAGTCATTGAAATAAGGGGCAATAGGCAAACACAGTGAAAAGCTCTCTCTAACACAGAATGAAAAAACTGTTTTGACTTTTTGCATTTTCGTCTCAAAGAGAGGTCTTTTATCGACTTTGGCTCAGCACCTTGGAGAGAAAGATGGCATCTTTAAAAGGGCTTTCAAACCCTGAGGTTGGCTGTGGCTTTTTTTTTTCCCCTCCCCAGACATTGTAAACATTTTTTTTCTGTCTATGAGCAACACACATAACTGTGAGAACTTCCCACCATTTTATAAGAAATACCTTCCATCAATTTCAAATGTAAGACCTTTTTTTTTTTTTGCGCCATGGAAGTTACGAATAAGGAATAAATGAGGAACACAAGAATGTCATTTTTTTCTATAAAAGGGTAAATTTCTTTGACAATAAGGTCAATTTAAAAGGGTTCTATGGAGCATGTGGTCACAGGGGAGAAGAAAAAATGATCAATTTCTTTTTCAGGTTCCTCCTTTAGGATTTTTCTTGGAGTTTTATGCTCTAAGTGAGCCAAAAGGCTTTTTAAAACAGGGAGAGAGAGAGAGAGAGAGAGAGAGAGAGAGAGAGAGAGAGAGAGAGAGAGAGAGAGAGAGAGAGAGAGAGTCCAAGCCCAATCTGGACTCTGCATGAACATGAACATGCTATTCAATTGCACTTATTAGGAATGCACAATCTTGGTTCAGAACTTACATGAAAGAACACAGGTTGTAGATAGGCAGAAAAAGATGCACTAAGTTCAGACTTTCCCCCACACACTCCACAAATACCATTCCCCTCCAAAAATCCCATCACACTAGGGGTAATAGCGCCTGGAAACAAAGGTGATTTGTGCACTTACCAGGGGTCCAGGAGCCCTCCTGAGGGTTTGTCGGGGCTGCAAAGGGTAGCACAGGCCTCCCCAAACCCTCTGGAGGACTCCAGAATCCCTGGTAAGTGCACAAATCACCTTTTAAAACATTTGTTCCTGGCACCGGAGGCGATCCCTGGGATTGCCACTGCCGCCATGTTGTTCCTGCCCCTTAATGGGGCAGGGGGCAGCTTTTGGTTCCAATAGTGGGTCACAACCCACCACTTTGAGAACCACTGCTTAAAATGAGAAGGGTGGTCTTGCTGGAGCCACAAGCAGGGGTGTGTTATCCATTGGGCTGACTAGGCTTCAGCCTAGGGCCCCCGCAGTGACAGGGGCCCTGCAGGGACTAGTCTCTATAGAGTGAGAGGAACTCACTCTATAGCGAGAGTGAAGATTGGTGCTGAAGGGCCCCTGAAATATCTGAAGCCTAAGGGCCAGGCCATGAGTTAATACACCCCTGGTCACAAGTAAGAGTAAAAGTGGCTGTTGTTGGTTATTTCTGATTGCTTCAATGCAGGCTTCAATGCACTGAAGATATATCTATCTTTATAAAGCAGCACCATTCTGACAACATTGAAAGAATATGGCATGCTGAATAGGCTTACCAGATTCATACCGGGACAGAGTGCTAGACCTTTAGGAGAATGAATGCGGGCAGGTGTAGCTTGTTAAATCCTTAGAGCACAATTCTAGGCACGTCTAATCAGAAGCAAATCCCATTGAACACTCTGTCCCAGTATGGATCTGGTAAGCCTAATGCTGAAGCAACCACCAGTTGGGATACCATCCCTTGCCAACTTGCTTGGCTACCACTGAAAGAAAGCACCAATCGCAGGAGACTGCCTTATATCAAGTCAGACCATTGGTCCATTTGGCACAGTATTGTTAACACTAACAGCACAATCCTGTGTAACCTTGCACCGGTGTAACAGTAGATGCACCGGTGTAACTGCAGATGCACTGGTGTAAGTGCACTTATACTGGCATAAGTGCACTTACACCACTGCATCTACTGTTACACCGGTGCAAAGTTACACAGGATTGCGCTGTAAGTGGCAGTAACATTTTAGGGTTTGAGGCAGGACTTTTTCTCTGTCCTAGCTTGGAGATGCCAGGAATTGAACCTGAGAACTTCTGGAGGCCAAGCAGATGTCTATCACTGAGCATGTCCCCTCAGTGCACAGGAGGATACAGTAGCTTATTGGGTAGGAGAAAGGCCTTTCTTATCAAGAACGGAGTGCTGCATCTCCCTCTCATTCCATTACCATCTCATGCTCATGAGACTGTCTCATCCACAAATCAAATTCCAAACGAGATGGGACTAAGACGGACCAGAGATAAGGGATTTCCTGTTCTTCCTAGGAACCAGTGAGCAGGATGAGCCACGACTCACATCATAAGAATGTGCCTGTCAAAAGCTAATTTTAGCTGAGGAAATCCCCCCCTCCCCAATGTGTTGTAAATTGATCCATGGGACTCTTAAGGGCCCGGTCCAGCCCAACTCCTCCGCAAATCTGGCCTAAGAGTGGCCTAAGTTTGGCGTAATTTGTGCCTGAGTTAGGCCTGAGTTAGGCCAACACCACCCCAGGATCCAGGCAACACTTACCTCCCAGGCAGGCAGGCTCTCCAGGCTAGGCGTCTAGCTTGTGCATGTGCAGGCCTCTGTCTGCATGTTCCAGTGTCCATCCATGGCAGCTACCGCAGTGTCTGTCGCAGCCCGGTCGCAAAGGGGCCGGCCGCAGGCATGGGGGTTGCGCCAGTCATGTGGTGGGCGCAGGGCAGGTCACAGGTGAGCGAGGTCCCCTTGCCAGCCGCCACAGGGCAACCTGTGCATCAGCCACCTGCTGCAGGGGAGAGTGGCCGTCCCCCCCTCCTGCAGAAGGCGATGCCACCCCCAAGCCACATTGAGGCTGCACGTGGGATTCATGGGGGGGTGAGCGGGGGAGAGAAGGGAAGGAGGGGGTGGGAACATCACACACAAGGGGGTCTCATGATGTCTGGAAACGCCTCTGACAGGACGTGCCCATGCGCTGCCTGAAGCCCTGGACCTCCAGGGCCGTGGCAATGCCCACAAAGAGGCAGACACACAGGCAGGCAGACAGGGGGTGCTGGGGAGGGGCACAGGTGGGTCAGAAACAGACAGACAACACAGCTACGGAACAAAAATTTAGGTCGACAAAAAAGGTGGACTCAAAATTGAGGAGACCCATAGGAGCCATTTTACCTTACACACTACAGCCGTCTCCTGAAAAGTTCTAACACCCTACTCCTGAGTTATGCCTGAGATGGAATAGCTGCGGCACAACTCCGGACATGGACACAGATAGTTACCCTATCCGCAGCCAGCCGCACCCAGCCTCTTTCCCACAAAAGCCCAGCCCCAGGCCTCCATTCTCCCTCTCTCTCTCTGAGCACGTGGCGTGGGGTCCTGTCCCCCAGCAGCCACAAAGTGGGACTTTGTTGGTGGAGGGCAAAATTCACAAACACCCCACTTCTCTCTTCTCCTCTCCTCTCTCCTCTCTGCCCCCCTCTAGGGCAGAGAGGGCTGTTCTGGCTGTGGCCAACCTGTTTACAGCTGGGCCTGGGCAGCTGTCTCCTTGCAAGCATTTGCTAACCCATGTCTTTCTTCCAGCGTGTCTCTCTCTCCCCCCCTCACAGGCAACAACACCAGCAGGTAAGAGCAGGGTCTGGGATGGCATGTGTTATGACCTCTGCCTGTTCATGCCAATATATGTTTGACTGTAGCCTGTTCATGCCAATATGTATGACTTCTGCCTGTGTTCGCCTTTATGTAGTACTTCTGCCTGTCAGCACACATATATATGATAGCTGCCTCTTTACCAATGTGTCCTCTGATAGCTGCCTGTTGCCATGTAAGCAGACAAATATATGTTTGTGTAAATGTGACTTGCCTGTTAACAAAGGTGTGTTTACTAACCCACAGCCTTGCCCCCACAGGGTCTACAACAGGTCAGTTATGATTGGCTAGCCATGTTTTTAACCCTACAGTTGTGCTATGTTTTCTCTCCTTCACTGTTGTCCTTTGCATGATCATGCCCTTCTGACGTCCAGGTAAGCTCCTCACACTGTGACATGCTCGTTATACCCCTTGGGCAGAGCCCCCTTGTCCCCAGTGTTACACAAGCATTGCCCCACACACAGAGAGACAGCGCCCAGCACACAAACCCCTGCATGAATCCCATCCAGGGACTGCCACTTCCTTCCCAGGGAGACCACAGCAGGGGGGCTGCCAGACCCTCAGGGCTCAGAGGGGAGTGGAGAGTTGGGGGGCCTCTCAGGCAGGCAAACAATGACAGGCAACATGGCGCCCATACTGGATCCGCTCGAATCCGCCACGTCCGTGAAGAGCCCTTTCGGCAACCGGGGCTCTCACCCACCCACAGTCTGCCCGTCAACAGCGTCCGTTTCCGCCCACGGTCCACCCGTCAAAGGACAACAGTGAAGGAGAGAAAACATAGCACAACTGTAGGGTTAAAAACATGGCTAGCCAATCATAACTGACCTGTTGTAGACCCTGTGGGGGCAAGGCTGTGGGTTAGTAAACACACCTTTGTTAACAGGCAAGTCACATTTACACAAACATATATTTGTCTGCTTACATGGCAACAGGCAGCTATCAGAGGACACATTGGTAAAGAGGCAGCTATCATATATATGTGTGCTGACAGGCAGAAGTACTACATAAAGGCGAACACAGGCAGAAGTCATACATATTGGCATGAACAGGCTACAGTCAAACATATATTGGCATGAACAGGCAGAGGTCATAACACATGCCATCCCAGACCCTGCTCTTACCTGCTGGTGTTGTTGCCTGTGAGGGGGGGAGAGAGAGACACGCTGGAAGAAAGACATGGGTTAGCAAATGCTTGCAAGGAGACAGCTGCCCAGGCCCAGCTGTAAACAGGTTGGCCACAGCCAGAACAGCCCTCTCTGCCCTAGAGGGGGGCAGAGAGGAGAGAGGAGAGGAGAAGAGAGAAGTGGGGTGTTTGTGAATTTTGCCCTCCACCAACAAAGTCCCACTTTGTGGCTGCTGGGGGACAGGACCCCACGCCACGTGCTCAGAGAGAGAGAGGGAGAATGGAGGCCTGGGGCTGGGCTTTTGTGGGAAAGAGGCTGGGTGCGGCTGGCTGCGGATAGGGTAACTATCTGTGTCCATGTCCGGAGTTGTGCCGCAGCTATTCCATCCTAACTCAGGCATAACTCAGGAGTAGGGTGTTAGAACTTTTCAGGAGACGGCTGTAGTGTGTAAGGTAAAATGGCTCCTATGGGTCTCCTCAATTTTGAGTCCACCTTTTTTGTCGACCTAAATTTTTGTTCCGTAGCTGTGCTCGAGGGGGCGTGTCGGAGCTCGCCAGTGTCTGGACCTGGACCCAAATTCGTAACCACCCCCGTCACGCCCCCAACACGCCCACTTTTAGGCCAAACTTAGGACGGAATAGCTCTTAGGCCGAACTTAGGACAGAATTGGTCAACTTTCCTAAACCCGTCCTATGTCCGTCACAATTGCAGCACAAATTCGGCCTCAACGTCACAATTCGGTCCTAACTTCAGCCTAAGGCATTTAGGCTGCTTTTGTGACTGAATTGTGCCGCTGAGGCCTTAGGCTGGACTGGGCTGTAAATGCCTAAGCAGGACCAGCTAGTTGTGTTCTTAGAATAAAATCCTGCTCGACCTGAGTGTTTTATTTATTTATTGAATAGATCAGATCAGAAACCTTTATTGGCATAAAACAAACATACAAAAACGTAACAATACAATAAGAACTTATTGCATCAGCCAAAAGGGTCAGTTAAAGGTAAAGGTGACCCCTGACAATTAAGTCCAGTCGTGTCCGACTCTAGGGTGTGGTGCTCATCTCTATTTCAAAGCCGAAGAGCCAGCGTTGAACGAAGACGCCTCCGTGGTCATGTGGCCGGCATGACTCTCCTTGCTGCAGCGCGTAGCATGCAGCTGGAACACGAAGCGCTGTTTACCTTCCCGCAAGCGGTACCTATTTATCTACTCGCATTAACATGCTTTGGAACTGCTAGGTTGGCAGGAGCTGGCCAAGCAACGAGAGCTCACCCCGTCGCGGGAATCGAACTGCCGACCTTTTGATTGACAGCTTATGGTTCAGCGGTTTAACCCGCTGCGCCACCCGCTGGCCTCAGGCTCATTCTAATCGTCTAATTGTCAATTTCAGGAAAATGGCAACTCTCTCTAACAACGTGATGTCCTCCAATGATAGAATGCGTCCTATTTTGTCATGATCAGCTATTTATTTAATACATTTCTAAGCTGTGGTCAAGCGGCCATCAAAGTGACTTCCAGAATTAAAAGAAATAACTAAAAGATAATAATCAAATCCTGTCTTTATTTACAATCTAATAATACATAAATGGAAGGGGTTGATGGTAAGAAGGTAGAGGTAAACTGAGAAAAGAGAATGGCGCACAGAAGAAGACACCGTACATTAGTGCTGAGTTTCCCTCCTCTTCCATCTGTAAGGGAGTCAAAATATTATTTTAAGCATAATTTGGATGCTGATTTCATTACAGTGTTTAAAGGAAGATCAATATAAATGTAGAATATCAGCCGCTTCATATCAATCTTTTGCATAAGCAGGTGGTTTTGGACCTTGCCTGAAGCTATCGCCTTTGATCATTTAGGGGGCTACTGATGTACCCTAGGAAACTCTCGTAAAACAGTTATTTGTAGTCATTTAAAGGTACACCTTTAAACATGTCTTTAATCTATTTGCTGCTATAACAGGCTCGCAGTATGGAAATGGTTGAAAGAACTGGCACTTTTTAGCTTGCTTTTTTTTTTGCCACCATTTCATAAGAGCAGATTTCAGACTATGGGGTGTAGAATGAGACAGATAGACAAAGGCCTGAACATACACGGCGGTAGCCTTTAACACTGGCTCAGTAATTAATCATTGCGCCACAGTAGTTGTAGCAGACGCTAGTGAATACCAATGAAGCACAACAATCCATAAAGGCAAAAGTTGTAAAAAACGAGGTCCTCTCTTTGGGGAATGTGCACGTATACATTTGCACATTCCTTTGGGCTTGAGCCAGCTCTCCTTCGAGGCAAAAGGTCTCCACTGAGGCTTATTTTCTTTTCCACTGGTAATTTCACTTCAAGTAAAATCTGGGTGGATGAAATCAGTTGACAGCACAGGGCAGCAGAGTGAGATTTAGGAGACAGAAGGCCCACTTACAGTTCACAGGCCAGCCTTCTCTAAAGTACCAGGTAATTTCATAATGGTGTATTAATAAACCATCACCGGTTACTTGACTTTGGTAGTTACAGTACATCCATTCTCTTGCTACCACCCATGTCGCTAGAGCCTGACAGGGGGGGCGGACTGCCAGGGAGTGACGTGCGCAGAAAGGTGACGCGCGAACCCACGCACGTCACCTCTGCTGCGCGCGTCGCCCTCCGGAGGCTCTGAGGCCGGGAGAAGGCCTCGGAGCGACCTCCCCAGCCGGCGCTTCAGGGCCTTCTGACAAAGGCCCAATACGGCGATATGTAATTTATAACATTTTTCACGCATGCGCAGAACGTTTCTGAGGGAGAAAGAGCAGCCCTTGCCCTCAGAAACGGTCTGTGCATGCGTGAAAAACGTAAAAGTGCACGTTTTGACGCATTGGGCCTCGTCAGAAGGCCCAGGACAGCCGGCTTGGGAGAATGTCGTCCAGGCCGGCTGCAACGGAGGTAGGACGGCGGCGTGGAAATTTTTTGGGCTGTGTGTGTGGGGGTCATTAGGGTGATGTGTGTGCCCTTGTTTCAGGGCAGCACACGCCCTAGTGATGCCTCAGCCACTGTATATTAAATTGGAGTGACCAAACACTGTATTGTTCTTTTGTTACTTTTACTCAGAATCTGGAATTCTTCCTATTAACTGCCCCCCTTTCACCCCAGCACAGTGTCTTTCTGGTGGCTGTTTGCTGGTGGTGTTCTGAATCTTTTTTAGATTGTGAGCCCTTTTGGGACAGGGAGCCATTTAATCATTTGATTTTGTCTGTAAACCGCTTTGTGAACTTTTTGTTGAAAAGCGGTATATAAATACTACTACTACTACTACTACTACTACTACTACTACTACTAATAATAATAATAATAATAATAATAATAATAATAATAATAAGTGTGGGGATCTCACCATAGAGAAGTAATTTTCATAAACTGGTAAAGCAGAAGAAGTACTGGGATTTAAGACATTTTTGCCACTTGAAATCTATAGGAAAAGATGCAATAAGATCAAACTATGTCAGGTTCAATGATTGAGAATTAGACTATGCTCAATCTATCATTTTAGATAGCATAGGAATTTCTCAGACCTGGTGTTAGAAAGCTGTTGACACTAGTGCATCTCACTTGTCCTAATCAGATACTAAACAGATCATTTTATTTCTCCAAGTGCTCTCCTTCACTCCATCCAATAACCATAAATAGCAAGTGCTAAATTCATGTTCAAATGTAAAAGAGCATTTTATGAACTTTAGAAACACCAATTCAAGTGCTTTTTTACGCATAACACTGCATGATATGATTAGCAATAAATATGCATCACAACCCCATTTTTATTAACACCTTTAATTGCTTCCAGAAGGATTGTAGCGTTTTATTTTTTCAAACTAGGCATGGAAAGGCAATTAGATATCAATTCCCATATTCTCAACAGTCCCTGTGCTTATGGTTTGTTGATAGCACCTATCATAAAAACAGTAAAAGCACTCCTAGTCTGTAATGATGTTTTGAGGAGCCAGGTGCTTCACACGTTAGTATGAAATGTTATTTATAAGTGAGCACATGGCTCAGGAATAAAGAGGCAAACAACATTTTGTAGATTATCTCCTTCTGTCTAAGTATCTCCTACACTTTCATTTTTTAATTCACTTTTTTCAACATTTGGGAATTATAGTATTGCTTTGCTGTTAAGTATAGATCTTCTGTGCTTCATTGTGTTCCACAACAGATTTTAGTCATGAATGAGCTAGTGGCATGGCAGTTTCAGGGGAGATGGTCTGGTCTTTCTAATACCTTGTGTGCCTGTTGGTCAGTGGCAGGAAGCAATGACTCAAGGCGGACAAGTACATAACCCCAATGTCATTATTTACTAGAGCAGCAGTTTTCACTAGAGCAGCTTTTTACCTCCATGACCCACTTCGTTGACCACGGCAGGCCGGGCCCCAGAATGCCTTGTGGCTTCTGGGTAGCGCCAGCCTGCAACCCACTTCATTGGCCGCATTGCGCCCCAGAATGCCTTGCGATTTCTAGGTAGCGTCGGCCCACGGCCCACTTTGTCAGATGTGTTGTGTCCCAGAATGCCTTGGGGCTTCTGGGTAGCGCTCCAGAATGTCTTGCAGCATCACAGCCAGCGGCGCCAGCCTGCAACCCACCCAAAATTGGGTTTCAAACCCACAGTTTGAGAACTGCTGCACTAGAGAGAATCTTGATTTTCTGTCATCCGTCCGAGAGTGGTAAATCACTCTCTTCTTATTAGCCTTTTGGGAATATCTGTTTGAAACATAGTTAGTGTGCACATACATGCACTACAGTTCTTCAGACTTCTGCCTCATCTTCTGGGTCTCTGGAAGGTAAACCTCTGAATGAGGGGGTGAATGCCCTGCAACTATTGCACATGCAGGTAAAGCCATGTGCATGAGCATAACGAGCCACAAGGTGCACACTGCCTCCCTTCTCACACCCTGTGACTGCCTATAGTCAATTATTTAATTGTGAAACTAAACAGTCTATTAAACAATCTCAAAGGATTTCAAATGTTGCGGTCATTTGATGTCTGCTTCAAAAGCCAGTGGAGAATCAGCTCTTGCAAAGTAAATGACTATGGCATATAGCAGATGGAGAGGTACTTTCAGCAGTGTATTGGGGGGGGGGGAGAAGGGAGAAGCTCGAATAGAGATTCTTGGTGTGAAGAGAGGGGCATTACAAATATACAAGAGTGTCTATATTTTCATCTGTGAAGGCCTGAGGGACATTTACATCTGCTGGGCTATCTGGTTGTTTCCTAGACTTTCCTGATTTGAATCTTTCCTCCACCGTAAACTCACTAGGTGGTCTTAGGTACAGGGCTGGCCCATATGGCTGCTTCAGTTGACAGATGAATGAGGGTGGTATCGTGCACCCATCAGTCACCTCCATGGCTGCTTCAACATGTCTCCATTTCCCCCCTTAGCTCTGCCTCTTCTTCCTCCTCATCCCCCTCTCTGGCCACTCTACATTCTGAAATCCCAGAGCATAGAGAAGGGACCAGAAAAAGGAAGGCAAGAGAGGAGGAGAGTGATGGAAGCTTACGCTAAGACTCCTCCCAACTTCTTTATTTCACTCCTTGCTCTTCAGTTCTGCCATTCCAAAAGCCAGGGGGTTGAGGCTTTTCCTGTTCCTGTTTCCTGTTCATAGCTGTTCCTCCGGTGTGGCTGGATCTTGGGTCCGGTCTGCAGGCAAGCCCTCCCCCCTCAGCTCCCCAGCTCCACTATTTATTTATTTTTCACATTTTCACTACAGACATAACAAATCCATATTTACCTTACAAGTAAGTTTCCTACTGATATATAACAAACACGAGGTTTTCATGCTGGATTGCCTTAATGGTTTTCAAATATGTTTTAGGGCAACCTGAGGGTTGCTGAATAATCATCAGGGAATTCCTGAATGAGACTACACTCTTCCCTTGCTATCCGTACCTAATTTGTTCCTGAAAACGACCCTTCTAGCGAAAATCCAGATAAGTACAATCGTTACATCAATTTAAATGGGATTTTTTTAAAACTCATTCCAAGTTCACCCCAAAATCACCCTAAATGCCTAATACGATAAGGAAGACATTGGTTGGCATGATAAAATAGAATAAATAATAACATTATACAGTATCAATAAAGTGTTAAATATTCTATCTGCAAATATTCTACCTGTAAAGTGATGGTGTTAGCTGGAGGAGGAAGAGTGAGAAACTAGGAGCCCGCAATGGTGATGGCTGTTGAACAGGACTGATGCAGCACAAAAAGGGAGTGTGCAATACACGTGCCTTGAAAGGCAGCGTGAAACTGATCATGGGAGTGCACTACCCATCAGGCAGTGCATCTCACATAGCTGCTTCCCAGACTGTATAACTGAAAAACTTGGTATGGATTAAAAAAAAGCATGGTCTTAATATTCGTGGCATGTATAAGTGAAAAACCATATAGCCAAAGTAAGGATAGCGGGGGAAGAGGGCATCAGGAACACCTGTTCCTGCAACTGGGTGGCTAGAGAACTGCTCTGTGACGTGCGAGTTTGAGTCCTGCCTGCTCCTCCTCTTAAGTGTCTATAGTAGCGCAGTAGTAGAGCACCCACTTTAATGCAGAAAGCCCCAGTTGCAATCTCTGGCATCTCCATGCAGGGCTTGGAAAAGACCCTGCTGCCAGGTAGTGTAAACATTAGCTAGATGGACCAATGGTCCCGCTCCATCTAAGGCAACTTCACATATTTTATTGGTGCCCAGGCTTCCCTGAAAGATTGCTTGATCTTCCCCTGCACTGCACAGGGGAATGTTGGTGGTACTGAAGGATGCACTCTCAGTTCACAGTGAGGACCTACAGGCCTAGCCAGCCCCCTGCATGAACTGAACACACCCTAGACAGACTCCTCCCTGAATCTCTAGGGGTTCCATCCTAATCAGCCTCCACGCTGGCATAGTGTGCACTGCACCTTTGCTAGCCATCGCAAAAGTCCCATAAAGCACTTTGTGATGGCATCATAGTTGCTGGCACCGGCAGGAAAGCCTGTGCCAGCCCACGTGCGCTGGCAGGAGGAGCAGTGTATGCCAGACATGGTGAGCTCCACGTAGTGTGGCACAAGGGCAGGGGAAAGAAGCAGGAGCGGCGTAACGAGGCATAGGTGGGCGGATCAAGCCCGGGAGGGGGGTGGGATTGGCAGCAGCTGTGCACACCACATCCTATCCCCCTTCCTGGGCCTGATCCACCGACACGGGTGGACGTGCACCAGCCATACGACTCACGCAGGTCCAAGTAGATCCATTGCGCAGGCTGAGGCTTTCCCCGAGGCCTTACCCTGAGGAGACCTCCCACCTGCTAAATTCCCTCGCGAGATGCAGTGCATCCCACGCTGGCCCCGCTGCATCGGCACAGGGGAATTTGTGCTGGATTGGGCTGTAGGTTTACCTGCAGGTACGCATGGGTTCCCTGAAACTAGAAAGTTGGAAAACTATTAGACTGTTCATGTTATGAAAATGTGTTTTAAAGAAGACAGACCACTTTCATCCCAGCAGGTCAGGAGAGGACAGAAGTCTTCTGACACACACACAAAGAGGTTGTAGCGTTTAGTGAGGGTATAACCTTACCTGATGAATTCTGATTACATCTTCATTTGACTCACTTAAACGGCCGCAGAACGTCTTTAACATCCACTGAACTAAACACATGGAGGGAGAACTTAGTATGAAAGCTATTATCATATTCATTTCTTTTACACTTCTGAGAACATTGCTTATGGCACCTTACAAATTCCTGTGAATTCCCTTTTTAGTACCTTCGAAAGAGGGTGTGAAAGAGAATATGATCAAAATTGAAGCTGAAACATCTCCATAGGCAAAAAAAAAAAAAAAGATACTCTGCCTGGAAAAACTAGGCCTTAAGGAGAAGAGACAGTACAGCTTTAGCTTTAGTTTTGCAGCTTAGTGTCTTTGTAAGTGTTTCATGTGAGAAAAAGAATACAGCTATAGCATCAGCTTGTATTGTTAACAAGCCAAGGAATCTCATCAATTACATTCTTCAGATACTGTAAAAGCTTAAGGGTGTAAAGGTACGTCGTCATCATTTCATGGTTGTGGCTCCATACTTTTGTGAACATTTTGTTGAAAAGCGGTATATAAATACTGTTAATAATAATAATATTTACTACAAAACTGCTCATCAAATATCCCCAGTCCTTCCTGTCACTAGAAGCTCCTGTGTTGAGGAGAAGCCTTGCCCACTTGTAACTGTTCTCTTGGCCATTTTCCACAGTGGGCTATTACCGTATTGTCCCGAGTACAAGACGCACCTGATTATAAGACGCATCCTTAAAGTTTGGTGCTATTAAAAAAAATTAATTAAATCACTGGCATTAAATTGCAATAGCCTGATTATAAGACGCACCCCTAGTTTAAAAACTTAAATTAGGGGAAAAAAGTGAGTCTTATATTCAGACCAATACGGTATATCAAGCCTGCTGCTTTAACAGCCAGCAACAGTAGCAGCCAGAACATCTAGGGAACTGTTAATTTTATTTTCATTTTGATTAATGTTTTTTCTCTGATTTCTTTTGTAAACCACTTTGGAATCCCAAGATGAAAGTCAGTCTGTAGGCTTAAAAATATATGTTAATAAAAAATAAACAGAGGATGAAAAAATGGCCATAAACGTTAGCTGACCCTCACTCGTAATGCACACATTTATTCTTGACCTGTTATTTCTATGCCCGTTAAGCATGGCTGCCTTTGCCTCTTTGGAACTGGAAATAATTTCGTTTATCCACTGAGCCAACTTTTTAGTTGAAAAACAAAATATTATTATTATTATTATTATTAAAAATAATAACATTATTATTATTATTAATATTATTAATAATAATAATAACAACAGTATTTATATACCGCTTTTCAACAAAAAGTTCACAAAGCGGTTTACAGACAAAATCAAATTATTAAATGGCTCCCTGTCCCAAAAGGGCTCACAATCTAAAAACGATGCAGAAGAACACCAGCAAACAGCCACCAGAAAAGAAACTGTGCTGGGGTGAAAGGGGGGGCAGTTACTCTCCCCCTGCTAAATATAAGAGGACACATCACAGCAGCTTTTTGGTACTCTGTTTTCCACCTGATGAAATTCATAGAATTGAATGAAACGTAGTGGTCCTTGTTTGTTTATGTTTTTAAACTTGTTTTTAACATTTGAATGTTTTAACCTGTTTTTAGAGGTACCTGTTTTTTAACCTTTTATTGGTTTTTAACTTTTTTTTTTTTTTTAGGAACCGGTTTTTAACCTTTCATTGATTTTTAACCAGCCTTTTAAGCATAATTTTTTTTCCTGAATTTTACGTGGCTTCTTATCCTGTATATGAACTGCAATCTTTGTACATAAGAGGATTTGTGGGACAGGTGTAGCAGGGCTGGGGGGGATGCAATGAACCGTGGTCTCACAAGGAGGAGCTGCGGCAGGAGTTTTGTGCTCCACGGCTGCTTTTGTTAAGCCGAAGGGCTGCATTTGCAGCCACGGAGCATTATCATGCTGATAACAGTGCGTTTTTCTGGTCCTCCCACCCACCCGGGTCCTAGAAAGTTTGAAATGAAGCCATCAACCCCGCTCCCCACCAATCCGGGCAGGCCAGCAATGTTACTGATGTGTGGGATGTTATTATGCAAGATGTTCCTCCAATTTATATCCTGCCTCCTCTAAATGCTCAAGGTTACTTAAAGTTCATTTGGAGTCACAGCCAAATATTGGTCTTAGCTTAGTGCCCAACAACCAGATCTGTAAACATTCTGGAATTTCACTTGGACATTCTTAAGTGATCAAAAATCATTAGTACATGATGTTCACATTATTGTGTTAAAAGGTAAAGGACTGGAGCAATGCAACAGCATACTGCTATTGTGGAATAAATGATGAGGCAGTGGAAAGTTGGGTTGCAAATAGTTTTACTCAATTAAAAACTATTTTTTTTTCGTACCTGCTCCTATTTTATTCTCAGCAGCAGTCTAGCAGAGGTAGGTTAGTTGCATCTGGAAAAAGGGTCTTCGCTTTATAACTCTGCTTAATATAGATGTCGACACCACCTTTTCCCATCATGAACATCTCTAGATATCCTGTGCCTCTTTTAGAATAAACTACTACAAAAAGAGTCCAATTTGAAAGTTCACTCAGGAGATTTCAGATGACATTAGATCTGCAAATAAGAGATATTAGATGGTGATTGGGTGGAAGATTTAGCTGCCTTTTATGTGATCACCATACTGCCTTGTGTCTGCTGGACTAACATGTATGACAGCGCAATCCTGCCCAAAGATCCACGGGTGGCCCTAGGGCCTCCCACTGGATCCTATCCCTGTTCCGGGCCATGATTGGCCTGGAGGTCTACCCGGGGGAAAGGGACATTCGTCCCCTCCCCCTGGTGTAGAGCGGGGAGGCCCCAATGGGCCTCCTTGGATTTCCGCCAGCTCTCAAGCTGGCACAAGTCCGAGGAGGCCGTGTAATGGCTAAGCCGGCCCGAGAACAGGACGGGGATATGGTGGCCGCCATCCCCGCCCCTCCCGGGCCGGCTTGGCCAACTGCCGCCCTCCCTCGCCGCCTGGACCACGTCTGCCGGTGGGAGACTTACCTTCTCTGGCGGTGGCAGGGACAATCTAGCGCCAGAGTGAGGGCTGCTGGCCTCTGCACCAGCGGCCCTTACAAGTCACCGCAAAGTGCTTTACGGCACGTTTGCAACAGTTTAGAGCAGCGGAGTGCTTGCTCCGCCGCTCTATAGTTAGTAGGGATTGCGCTCTCAGCCCCTGTGTTTTATCACATTCAAGAGCAGTTTGGTCTTTCAAAATAATCAGTCCATGACCATTAAAAAAAGGCAAAATATACAAGTGGGTTTTGAAACATCACTGCACTTTAAAATAGCTACTTCATTTTCAAGGAGATGAATTTCTTGACTTCCAGAAAATTTACATTTTTTTTCCAAAACAGCACATCGTATCTTTATTAATTACATATGTTTACAATGTGCGTATGTTCCCCCCCCCACTGGCCTAGTCCTGTTGGTTGCAGTGTATTTAAAAGTCAGATGAAAGAAAATGCAAGCAAACAGAGTTTTTTCCAATGCTTTGATGTCTCTAATGCTCTGTCAACTGGCTTATTAAACCTTACACTTTTCGTACTCTAAGCAAAACCTTGAGTGCTTTACAAGGTGTCTAAAAATACACTGTGATATTAAAATATGATCATACTTATCGGACAAGACAATAAATAATAGATGCTGCTCAAGACCTCTTTTATATTTTATTCACCTCTGCATATAAGTTTAATCAGGGCAGCCACATCTAGTGGCAGTGGAGTGAAAAGAATAGCCATGGAAGGAATGCCTTTAGTATTGCTTGTTTCAATCAAAGACCAATTAAAAACATTCAAACAATGTTTGCTATAACTCAATTTTGAGTCAAGAACAGTGAAGAAATTATTATCCATTCACAGCACAATCCAACAGAGACTTCGGGTGGCGGAACGAGATAAGACGCCCAAAGCCATTGCGAACGTGCCGTAAAGCACTTCACAACGACTCTAGAGTAAGAGCTGCCAGCTGCCGGGACGTCCCCATGGGAGCAGTCCAGGCAGCAAGGGAGGTGGACCATTAGCCGAGTCAGCCCGGGAGGGGGCGGGGATGGCGGCTGCCATATCCCCGTCCCAATTCTGGCTGGTTCGTCCGTTACACAGCCTCTTCCTACTTCCACTAGCTATTTAGCTGGCAGAAATCCAAGGAAGTCCATTGGGCCTTCCCCGGTTTACACCGGGGGAAGGGGACAAACGTCCCCTTTCCTTGAGTAGATTTCCGTGCCATGCCAGAGTGACCCAAAACGGGGATAGGATCCGGCAGGCGGCCCTGGGCCGTCCGCCAGATAGTTGTGCAGGATTGTTAATTCATTCATTCATTTAAGAATGCAATACTGTATAGAGAAATGAATGGCTGGCTGGCCTTTATGGCCAATGCTTCGTCCAAGAGGAGAGTAGTGGCTGGTTTGCATATGCATTTTTATCACTCATTCTGAGATCTGTATCTCACCATGAGGGGCCAAAAAGTCTCTATAAGGGTTCTTCTATTAAGAATGAATTAAGTGTACTCTATAATTCGATAATACTGTATATTTTTATACAGGAAAGCACGCAGAGAGATAAGAGCTTTCTACATCCATATAAATAAATAAAATGTCTAAATATTTTAGTTATTGCTGTCACTGGCTGCCCACAGCCACTTTGCCCTCATGGCTCTATGTAGACCTAAGGAGGAAGAAAAGATGACATTTCCTTTCTCAGTATTTCCTATTCTTAGAGCTGTTTCCCTTGTTGCTATTCAGAGACACAGTTATTCTCTTGGGAAACACAACTGTGTCAGAAGACATAAAAATAATGAAAAAAATTCTCTGTATTATAACTGTAACACCTGCATCATTACAAATGTGCATGTTTTTTGAGAGAGCCTAGGGCTGCAGTCTAATGCACACTTACCTGGAACTAAGTTCCATTGAACTCAATGGGAGTTACTCCTGAGTAGGCATGCACTGCACATGCACTGAGTAGGCATGCACAGTAGGCATGCACAGAGTTGCCCTAGTCCGTAAAGCATTTTCTCACTTGACATGTGAAGTCAACATTATTTTTATAATTATATTTTTTTCTACCCTTTCTCCGGGGATTTCAGAGTAGCAGATATGGCTCCCTCCATTATTTGACCCTTGCAACAACCCTGTGATCTAGGTTAGACTGAGAGATGGTGAATTGCCCAAGGATAACCTGTGAAGTTTCTCAGTTAGGGAGGAATTTGAACCCAAGTCTCTCTAGTCACAGTCTGATTCTAGATACTACAGTGCACTGACTTGGCTGGAGCTCATATTAAAAAAGAACAGTGCGTGCATGTGTGTGTGTGTGTGTGCGCGCGCACACACACACACAGAGGCTTGAGACAGGAAAATGACACGCACCATGCTGGGAAGGGCTGCCAAAAAGAGTCTATGTCATAACAAGGACAGCCTGGCCCCTGAAGGGAAGACACACAGATTCTGGAGCTATTTCCAAAACGTTGTTGGAAGGAGCCTTTCCGGGGAAACAAGTCTGCGTTATATATCTTCCTGTCTTTGAGTATAATAAGGCATGTAGAGATGTTCTCCCTCCAGGTCTCCTGAGATGTCTACTCTTCTTGCAGAACACGGGAGGAGCAATAGAGAGCCTGCATTGTGTGCACTAACCATCCTAAATGAAATACTAAAAAAAACCTTCTCAGGTCCCTCAGCAATGGGAAATCAGCAGAAGAGTCCAAGCTAGCTAGTGTGAGCCATCACCAGCTTGCCTCCCAAATTATTTGAGACCCTTGAGCATTTCAAAAATCTCTAAGAGTTTTTCAAGCATCCAACAGGTAATAATAATATATAATATAATATACAGTATTTATATACCACCTTTCTTAGTCATTGGATTTCTCCTCTAACTTTAATCCAAGGCGGTGTACATGGGCAGGCTGTCCTAACCCCCCTTGGTTTTTTTTTTTTTTTTTACAATATATATAAATGTCCAATCTCTCATGAACTGCTACTTTCCAGGTGGTATCCTTTTACAGTCTGACTTTTTTCTGCTGGCTGGCACCTCTCACACTTGACCGACGCAGCTGGAAGTTCTTATCTCTCCTCCTGGAGGCTTTCACAGCTTTTTGCCAGCGGCGTGTCTCGAACTTATCAAGTTCACCGGTCTTCGGGCTTTGAAGGCAGTAGCTCTCCCCACTACGCCAGACTCTTCTGCCCACATTTCTCACATTTCAGACTTGAAATGTGCAAATGGGAACACCCCCCCCCCCTTTCTCTAGCATTTCTCCTCACCTGGAGCATTCTTTCCAGCTAAAGAGAAGCCCTGTGTTGTCTCGCCTAAGTGTTCCTGAGCCCTCCCTGCTCTCTATTAACCCCTTTCTCTTTTGCATGGGGAGGCTTGCTTGGGGGTGACAAGAAGGACTAACCGAGAGGGATGAGTAGAGGAAGGGGCAGGGTCTGAACCCCATTTAATGTGAATTGGCCCCCATAGAGCACGTCGAAGGTTCATACCAACCCAAGGGTCCACCTCTCTGGTCAACCCCTGAACCTCAGTACCAATGCAACATCAGAGGGGGGGGGTAGGGTAGGTGGAGTGTACCATGCAGTGCCCCAGTGAAGGGTTTTGCCGCAACCTGGTGCCAGCGCTGGGAATGTTCATCCTTTGAAGACAAACTGCACAAACTGCATTTCCAGCTGTGGAAATGGTGGTGCGTGCTAACCTTGAGTAGCTCTCTAATCTGTTTTGTAAAATGCTTTCAGAAGAGACAACCTTGACCAAAATTACAACATGATTTCCAAACCCGACCACACCACTGGCAAAGAAGCCAGTCTAAAATGTACTGTAACTGAAACAGTTTGGAAAACTCTCACTGCACACAGGAAACCGAGCTGAGGAATCCCGACCAATATGTCATGGCACTGGAGCAATACCCCCCCCCACACACACACACAAGTGGGCCATCCTGCTGCAGATTGTGGGCCAAAATAATGCTTAAAACTGGTTCAAACCCTAAATCCCTTATTTTCTTTTCAAACTAAAGGGAAGGTCTCCCTGTAGGCTTCACCCAGCTGCAAGTCTTTCAATCCTGTAGAATGATGTGCCCAAATAAACCTGGCTCACTGGAGTAACAAGGAAAAGGTTTAAAAGATGCCGGCTATTATGCTTTCTTTCTGTCTCTCTGTCTCTCTCTCATTCTCTCTGCTTTCCTACGGCAGTGCAGAGCTTTTAATCCCATATCTCTGGATGGGCTTCGACAGGCTTAGCCTGACTTTTCAAACAACACTAAATATCAGTTCACATAGAACATCCTTGCAAAGGTGCTTCTATTCACCTGTGTTGTTATTTTTCTCCACTAGCATATCAACAGGCTTATTTACAGTTGATAATTACGCATCATTTGTCACTACTATCACTACTAATCACTACTATCATTAGTAGTATTACTACTATTATTAAGGACGGCCACATTGCTGCAGTTTGACTTGGTAAATCCATGTCAGATAAATGGAGGGGGGGTGCATTTATAAGTCCAAAAGCAGCCTCCAGGTCAACACTTGAAAACTCTGAGGTCAAGATGTTGTCAGTAATGAGATCAAAAGTTCACATAGCCCTTTGTACAACACAGGAGAATCCCTCTGTTTCCTCTGGTGCTGTATAATGCTAATTTTCCGAGCAGAAAGCCGTTGCAGGGCATTTCAAATAAACCGTCAGTTCAATGCCGATCCACATTCATTGCTCGAGTACAATTTTTGAGGGTTGGGATATTGTTGAATTGATAGACGCCCACCATTAAATTTCACTAAGGTGGAAAGAGCTACTGGCAGGCACACCTTTTTTTTTAATTGTTTCAAAACTATGATGTTGATTTTTAATCCTTTCAGATTGTTTGAATTTTGTTATCACCCTCTTGGGAAATCCAAAGTTTTATTTGGGCACATTACGTACATGGTAACAAAAACAAGGACAAAAGGGAGTGAAATAATCTCAACTGTTATGTAAGGAGAGTTGTATTCAAGGTTTGGTGGCACATGTTTATATTTGCTTTTGAAATATTACAAAGTGGTTCTGCCAGAAACAACAAAATTCCATAGATCTGACTCTCAAGTACTTTTTTAGCCAGTATAATTAAATTGTCAAAACGTGGCACAAAAAGGGAATTCTCTGCCTGATCTGATATATGACCTCAGATGTGAAATATCTTATAGTACTGTGATTAATGCATGAAGAAATGTAAGTGTTTCCTCAGAATTGTTTGCCAGTCCCAGCAGAAATGAGTTTGGTGCAGATGTACACACACACACACACACACACACACACACACACACACACACACACACACACACACACATGTGCACTCCACATATGGTTTTGAATTTACATGTGGCTTTTAATTAATCCAAACTGGAATTCAGTGTCACACACAAAAATGTCTCACACACAAATATTTTTTTAAAATATGACTTTAATGCACTTCCAAATTGTAGGACAATTTGATAACGCCATTGAAATTCAAATTCAAATCACGATAATTAATCATAAATGCCACAGTTGCCCAGACAGTAGTGCCCAGCTATCTTGTTTACATCAGGTGAACAATTGGCAGAGTTATCCCTGAAGTACCAGCCCCTTTTAATACAGAACATTTTTATCAACTGGAGTAATTATCAAACAAGTTTTCAAACCTGAATTTAAAATCAGCATCCATTAGCTATACCTTCCCTCCAATTTTCTCTGCATAGGAATAGTTCTCTAAAGCCCGAACAATTTTAACTACAATAGTTCCCTAACGTTAAGCTCCAAAATCTTGCCTCTGCACAGTCCTTATGTTTTCTTAATATTGAATGCGGTATGCACATTCAGTTTGGTCAGGGCCAGCCCAAGACCTCCTGGCACCTGAGGGCGCATGCCAAGTGCTGCCTCCTTTACCAGAGAGTAAAGCCTCTACTGCCAGCCTCTCCTCCTCCATCCCACCACTCTCCTCTCCTCCCCCTTCATCCTTTTCTGATCCAGGTAGTGGGGGGAGGATAATCAGTGGAGGCGAGTGGGTGGATGAAAGTGGGTACCCCCTGCCTCTGCTGCCTGAGGCGACCACTTCAGTTAGCCTCATGGATGGGCCGGTCCTGAGTCTGGTTCTTGACAATGTGTATATCTTTTTGGAGATGTCATTGGCTGGTTGATGAGTCAGCAGCCATTTTAAGAGCAACAAAGCAGCTGCAGATGGCTGCCGGAGATGACGATGTTACTAATATTTAGTACGCACCTGAAAAACATGGGAAGCTGCCTGCTACTGAATCGGATCATTGGTCTACCTAGATCAGTACTGTCAACATGGACTGGCAGCAGCTCTCAGGAATTTCAGACAGGAATCTTTCCCAGCCCTCCTTGGAGGTGTCAGGGACTGAACCTGGGACCTTCTACATCATGCTCACCACCACGGAGCGACAGCCCAACCTCACAAAGAACTGGACAA
This sequence comes from Plestiodon gilberti rubricaudatus, assembly GCA_026170595.1. Lineage (NCBI taxonomy): Eukaryota > Metazoa > Chordata > Lepidosauria > Squamata > Scincidae > Plestiodon > Plestiodon gilberti. The sequence continues at coordinate 140,789,578 of JANXHW010000001.1, read as the reverse complement.
ATCTAAAAGGAACAGTGACAAGATTCTGCCTGCAAGCTTACAATCTACAATTACAGCAAGTCCTCACTTAAACGTGGCGATAGGTTCTTGGGAACGCAATCCACACTATCTTGAGAACAGCGGAGCACGGGCTTCGCCATTCTAAAGTGTCGCAAACATGCCGTAAAGCACTTTTGCAACAACTTTAGAGTAAATTCGGCCGGCGCGGAGGCCGGCAGCCCTTGCTCCGCCGCCAGATCGTCACTGTGGCCACCAGATACAGGTAAGGGAAGCACCTGTGGGGGGTGGTCCTCAGTGGGGAGGGAGGCCGGGGGTTGGCTGAGCCGGCCCAGGGGTACGGGGATGGTGGCCGTCATATCTCCATCCCATTACACGGCCTCCTCGGACTTATGTAAGCTAAATAGCTGGCGGAAATCTGAGGAGGCCCATTGGGGCCTCCCCGTGCTATAACTGGGGAAGAGGACGAATGTCCCCTTCCCCCGAGTAGACCTCCAGGTCGATCACGATCGGCCCAGAACAGGGATAGGATCTGACGGGTAGCCCAGAGGCCACCACCAGATAGTTAGGATTGCGCTGTGGAAACTGCAACTTTAAGCGAAATGACTTATAACGAAACCATTTTTACCGTAGGCTAATAAATATAGAAAAACAACAGTTTACAGCATATTTCTGGTCCCAAAAACATCACCACTTCTAAATAAAGACCCCGACCTTCTAAATAAAGACCCCAAACACTTCTAATATTTAACATTGAGATAAATGTGAGCTTTCCGAGCCAGAGAAAACCCACGCAGACCATGTGGAGAACGTTCCAACTCCACACAGACAGTGACCCCAGCTGGGAATCGATCGTTTTTCTCAACAGCTTAAAATGAAATGACTTATAAAAAAATGACTTTAAGTGAGGACTTGCTGTACGTGATGACACATAAAGAGAAGGAACAAGTGAGGAAAGATAGTGGTGGAAGAAAGGCAGTAAGTCACAATCTCAGCAAATTAGCAAAGGCCTGGGAAATAGATGCACTTCTAAAAGAGAAAGAGGGACTAAATCATAGGACTAAATCAGGCAAAAGGCTTCACAGCCAAGACAGCTGCCACTGCGGAGCAGAAGCGTAACTACGGTGGAGCGCGTGGTTCAGTTGAACCAGGCGCTCACCGCTGCAGGGGCGCGCGCCGGACTCGAGTCAGGGACTCGAGTCAAATACTTGAGTCAGGGACTCGAGTCAAAGACGAGTCCCTGACTCGAGTCCGGTGCGCGCCCCTGGCGACGTCACTTCCTATGCGCCGGCCTCGCTGCTGGCTGCAGCGTGGCCGGCGCTTGCCAAACGGCCGGCCAGCCTGACGCGCGGAACAGCATGGAGGAGGAGGTAAGCTGGCTGGCCGGGTCCGCGCTGGGGGTGGGTGCCCGGTGCAGGGTCCCGCCGGGTCGCCCCCCCTCCGGAGCGTGCCCCCACCCTCCGGAGCGCGCCCCCCCTCCGGATTCCATAGATCTGACAATAAAATGTCAGATCTATGGAATCGATATGTAGTTATAGGGGGGGGGCGCCAATTCCCCCTCCTGCACCGGGCGCCAACAGAGGCAGTTACGCCTCTGCTGCGGAGGCCTGGAAAAATTGATGCCGGAGAACGAGGGAGAGGTGCAGCAAAGGCTTTTCCTTTTCCTGTTTGTTTTAATTCTTGATTTTAAATGTATATATAGGCTTACCATATTTTTCAAACTTCAAACCGGGACACCCCCCCATACCCCCCGAGGTAAATAATTAATTAATGTCAACGAAAAAGCAAGGCGAAAGAACCACAACCAATCATAAACCACAACGAAAAAGCCATCAGAAACAGCCCAAACCAACCGCAAAGTACCCTCCACAACGAAAAAGCAATTCTAAACCACAACGAAAAAGCCGAAACAGCTCAAACCAACCCCCAACTACCCTCCACCACAAAAAAGCAATCTAAACCACAACGAAAAAGCCATCAGAAACAGCCCCAACCAACCGCAAACTACCCTCCAGAACAAAAAAGCAATTCTAAACCACCACGAAAAAGCAGAAAAAACAAGCCTAAATGTCACAATAAAGCAGAAATCCACATAAGAAATCCTTATAATGAACAAATTATCATAGAAAGGGGGCGCGAAGCGCCCTTTTGCCGCGCTTTGTTTTTTTTAGAATAATTAATTAATAAAGTAAAGGGGGCGCGAAGCGCTGTGTCTTGCCGCGCGCAGCGCGCCAGAAATTTTTAAATAAATAATTAATTTTTAAATAATTAATTAATAAAGTACGCGCAGCGCGTCCGAAATTTTTAAATAAATAATTAATATTTCTATTAAAAATATATATTTAAAAAATACGCTTACCTGGTCGCTGGTCACTGGTCGCTGGTCGGCCCGAGGTTGAGAAGCAGGCTGTGCCTCCCAGCGGCTCCATGCAACAAGGGAAAGAAGCAGGCTGTGCTTCTCCCGGTGCCGCTGGTCTCGCAGCCGCATGGAGCCGCTGGGAGACCGGAGAAGCACAGCCTGCTTGCCCGGCCAGCGCGAGCCTCCAGCAGGCTTGCGCAACGCGGGCAAGCACTGTGCTTCTCCCGGTGCCGCTGACGACCGGGAGAAGCACCCGCTCGCCGCGCCGCCATCTTCTTTTTTTTTTAAAAAAAATTCAAACTTCCTGGCATCTTGGGTCACGAAATCTCGCGTGATCCAAGATGTCGGCGCCCAAATCTCGTGAGGGCATCATGCCCTCACGAGATTTGGGCGCCGACATCTTGGATCACGCGAGATTTCGTGACCCAAGATGCTGCCCGGTAAGTTTAAAATTAAAAAAAAAGATGGCGGCGCCCATTCGTCCCCCGGGACACGACCGGGAATCGGGTCCGATTTCCGGGACTGTCCCGGCGAAACCGGGACGAATGGTAAGCCTATGTATATATGTATTTTAATGTTTTTATTGTAAGCCGCCTTGGTTGCCCTTGTGGGAGAAAGGCGGGGTATAAATTCTATAAATTCTATGAATAAATAAATAAATAAATAACATTCTTTTTTTTAGACTCCTAACCATTCATGCCTCTTTATCTGGCACAAATAGCAGGCTAAGACAATCACAGTGCAATCCTAACCGACTTTCCAGCACCGGTGCAGCCTCAATGAAGCCCCGAGGTAAGGGAACAAATGTTCCCTCACCTTGAAGAGGCTTCCATGACTCGCCCTGCACTGCAAAATGCAGTGTGCACCCTGTTGGCATAGCTACACCGGTGTTGGAAAGTTGGTTAGGATTAGGATTGCGCTGCCAGAGAAGTCTCTTCATCTTCTCCAAACTGAAATCAGCCTTGAATTCTAATAAGAGTCACCATTCTCCTCTTTCGGTTTATACCTACACCTTGTGTCATTTTATTACAACAATAATGGCATAACATAAAAATTACATCATCATCATCATCATCATCATCATCATCATCATCATCATCATTATTATTATTATTATTATTATTATTATTAATAATAATAATAATAATAATAATAATAATAAATTCCTTGCTAAAACAAATCCAGAAGGGCATACATCTGATGCAGAGTGAGGATTAGGCTATAATTAAAGTCAATATCATTGCCCACCTCGGCTTTGCCAAGTAATATATATTTCAGTCAGGGGCACTTTGGGGATTTCTCTCCACCAGGCCTGCTCCAGCCCAAATCAGTGTGTCTTTCCCTTTGATATTCCCACAGTGTTCACATATACCCTCAAACACACACAGCTCAGGGTAATATGTCTCTAATGCGATGAAATCAATGGGAACACAGCCTTTTTTGCCTGACAGTATTGTCAGGCTGTATTATCTGGTTGAGGCTGTGGCTTCAGTTCATAGCAGTCGTCAGTTAAATTTCCCTTTCTGAAGCTGAGCAAAGTGTGGTAATGTCACAGCCACAGGCGACTGCTGCTCATAGGATGGTTTACTGGTAGAGTTTAGCCTCCTGGCTTGTCACAGTGTATATATCTCAGGGTCTTCTTTTCCTTCGTAGTCAGAGGTTTCCAAGAATGTTGCCTGGAGCAGTCATGGGATGCAAAAAAAGAGAGATTTTTGTTCTGCACTTAGCAACATTACCACACTTCACACTCACTTTCTGATAAGGGGAAATTTAACTGACTGCTCTGAACTAGATATACCAGATAATATGCTCTGACAGTGCTGTGGATAAAGGCTTGCAAACCTACTAATTTATATTTCATTATCCCTGCACTCAGCCTAATCTGTTATCTTTTGCTAAACGTTACAACGATCACAACCAGGGGTGAACCCAAAGGGGAGAAAACAGGACCACAGTGACCTCAAAACATGGGGCAGGAAGGAGCCAGGGGGTGCAGGCTACGAACGGATAGGTGGATAGGCGACATGTGACTCATGGATAGAAGCAAGATTCTGGTTTATGCTCAGAGGGAAACATTATCCATTCATCAATGTGGAATGTTCTTTCCTGGTTTAATATAACCAGAATAACTATATATAGGCCATGTAATTATTTATATTACCAGTATATGGGGCTCAGAAAAGCTTCCACGGGGTTCCCAGTAGTGATGGCCAGCGGACTCACCCTCACCACTACTGCAGTGCAACCAAGGGGCGGGGAGGGGGAAACACACCCTTACAAGCAACCATCAGGACGTGGTGGTGAAGGTGACTCCGTTCACCCCATGAAAGAAGGTTGCCATTGGCTGCTGGCTAATAAGCTGCCCCAGTTGCATACTGCTGATGTTGTCAGTGAGGGCTGCTACACAGTTGGTAGCTGTGCTCTTGCATGATGCTAAGGGGCAGCCCAATCCTGCCTAGAATGCAGCGGCGGTGCACTCAAGGTGGCCGCTGCATCCTAGACAGGATTGGGTCCACGCTGGCAGAGCTGGAGCGCTCCTCGGGTTAAAGGGACATTTGTCCTATTCCCCCGGGTAGAGCCCCAGCAGGCCCAATGAGCCTCCTCGAATGTGTGCGCCAGCAAAATGAACAGTGTAGCAAAAGGAACGGAACAGCAAAATGAAAGCTAGAAAGCCTGGACTCTTTGCACAGCCGCGCGAGGCTAGAAGCACTCCAAAAACGTCTGAGTGAAGTCGGACGTTTTTGGAGTGTTTCTAGCTTCGTACGGCCATGTGAAGAGTCCAGGCCTGGACAAAGACACAGCGCATTAGGACGCTTGCCAGCAGTCATGTTACAGGTCATATTACAGTCATGTTACTGCTCTCCAAGCAGGCAAATAGCACAAAGCGCACATGTTTAAATCCTGCATGTCTTGGATTTAAGGAAATGAACAAAAAACAAAAGATTGACCATGTAACAATAGCCAAAGCATGTGCGCATGAGAAGTATGCCAACAGTTGGAGGTGTTTTTTACTGCAGCCAATCAGTCTGCAAAATGGGCATGCTACTTCTCCATCTAAAGCTGGTTTATTGGTTCAGCTGGGAAATTGGTTGAGGACAAATCTTCAAAATGTCTCCAGATGTGCGTGCTCTTGTCCCTCATCCATGCTATGTTTGCCTAGGATTGCAGCCCATGACACAAACAAACAACATAACCTGACTATGACAAAGCAAGGAGAAATATGAGTTTCTCATATTGGGGGAGCCATTGAAACTGGGAATTCAGTGAAGCAATAGACCAGCCCTGAAAGCAAACCTTAAGATCTGGCAATCAATAAATCACTGAAAACCTAAGCCAGGCCAGCCTTTGTAGGGTAATCGGATCTGAAGTCAAGGCAATTGCAGTCAATCATATTTTGATCTTTACAGAAACTAGGGCTGATGTTGCATGTGGGTCCATCAATGTAAATGAATTAAAACACAAGGTAAGCAAAGGAAAAAAAGTGAGGGTGTTAATTGCTTAATGATTCAACAGCTATGATGGGAACCTTGAAGGTCAGAATGGCAGAGATTTATGTTCAAAGAAGTACACATATTTTCTACAAACGAAAGGGTTTCTGACAACAATGGAGTTATCCTTCGCAAGAGCATAGTTGCTATTTCTACACAGGCACAGAAGAAGGAAACTGTTGCAGCATGGCTACATAGCGTTCTGTCTTTTGCAGTCATGACCGCAACACCCAATTCTGTAGCTATCACACTCATATTGTGATTCCTATGCCTGTATTGGGGGGGGGGGGGTTTCTATGTGTAAAAAGGTAAAGGTGACCCCTGACAATTAAGTCCAGTCATGTCTGACTCTAGGGTGTGGTGCTCATCCCCATTTCAAAGCCGAAGAGCCAGCGTTGTCCAAAGATGCCTCCATGGTCATATGGCCGGCATGACTCTCCTTGCCGCAGCGCGTAGCATGCGGCTGGAACACGGAGCGCTGTTTACCTTCCCGCAAGCGGTACCTATTTATCTACTCGCATTAACATGCTTTGGAACTGCTAGGTTGGCAGGAGCTGGCCAAGCAACGAGAGCTCACCCCGTCGCGGATTAGAACTGCCGACCTTTCGATCGACAGCTCATGGTTCAGCAGTTTAACCCACTGCGCCACCCGGTGGCTTGTTCTATGTATACTCATAACTATAAGGTAGCCCACTTGTGGAATTTTTGGTTTGTTTAGAACCCACCTATTGCCCTAACCACTAAGAAGTATCCACTCCTCTTTCTAGTTTATTGTGCCCCACTGTCACCCACTATTTGCAGGCTGATGACCCACTCACAAGACTCTGGAAACTCCCATGTGGGTTCTAATCTGCCTGGGAAAACAGCTGCAGTAGCTCACACCTTCCAAGACCTGTTTTTTAAAACACAAGCAATGCTACTTCTAGCCCTGCTCAGATAATGGTCGGCAAACATACACTGGTGTCACTGCAGGGGGGGTGGGTGGAGCTGTAAGTTCCTCCGTGATCGGAGCCTCCCGTTACACGGAGGAACGAAGCGCCCCACCCCCGCGCCTTCCGAACCAGTCAAAGCAGTGAAAACAACACGCAGGAGACTCCCTGCGCGTTGTTTTCACCGCTTTGACTGGGTCGGAAGGCGCGGGGACGGGGCGCTTCGTTCCTCCGTGTAACGGGAGGCTCCGATCACGGAGGAACTTACAGCTCTGCCCCCCATTGCAGTGACGCCAGTGCAAACATACGATGCTGTTACATTGTTAACAGCTAAGTAGGTCTTAGTCTGATCAGTGCCTTAATGAAAGATGGCAGTGGCCTTTTTAATGAGGCAGTTCACCGGTGATGGGTATATCTTGCCACACCTGTGCTGAAATCAGGGGGGGTGGAGCAGGAATTTACACCCTTATCAGAAACCACTGCAAGGCTAGACAGAAAAGTGGTGTGAGGATAAACATCCCCTGTAGAATACAGTTGCCCTAAGGGAGATGGTAGGGAAACATCACAAGCTTACCCCAGAGGCATCGCTCTGGTGGGGGCAGCATCATAAGTTGCGCCCCGTCCTAGTCCCGTTTATAAGCTGGCAGGAGGCGGCCCCGCCCCCTCGCCGTCGGAGCCATTCCGTGTGGAGAAGGCAGCAGGCAGTGTCCGCCCCCTCGCCGTAGGGGCCTGCTGCCTTCTCTGCACGGAATGGCTCCGACGGCAAGGGGGCGGGGCCGCCTCCTGCCGGCTTGTAAACGGGACTAGGGCGGGGTGCAACTTACGGTGCGGCCCCCACCGGAGCGACGCCTCTGGCTTACCCCATCCCCAAATCTCAGTACTCCCTACCCCCAATCACTCAACTGTTCACACACATGAATAGGAGAATACTACCTAGGAGATTAGCTTTTTTTTATTTGAAACAAGAACCCATTTACATTGGGGGAAAAATAGCACATTCTGGTGTTAAACATAAACAAAGTGAAGGTTTCTGAATATTTGTACGTGTTTGTGTCTAGAATGCCGGCTGAAAACCTTTTATGTTCAGAATCAGTCATCAAAGCATTCATTTAACAAGTTTCCGTGTGAATTTGAAGACTCTTTCAGATTGCGTTTTGATCCTCAGCCTTTTCGCTCCTGCCCATTAACCTGTTGCTATCCAAAGTAATATTCTTTTACATTGTAATAGCACTCGTGTGTGGCTGGCTATTTAATGGAAATTGAAAGCAGACTGGTTGCAACTACAGCAGCCGACCGTCTGTTGTGCTGTCAGTGTCCTTTGAAAATGTTGGGGATAGAACCTAACGAAACATCAGGAAAGGATATGTCCTTTTCTTCTTTTAGCAACCGGCCAATCAACCTGGACAATGTTGTTTTTAACTCTGCAAATTAATATTCGTTTATTCAAAGTTCCTAAAAAAAATTACAAGCCCAGATGATCCGGACCTTTTCTTGTTGTTGAACTGTTTCGTAGTGAAGAAAGATGGGGCACATGCAAAACCTGAAAGTGGAAATACCTGCTCTTTATGTACAGTTTTAGGATAAAAGTAGGTCTGCTTCTCAGAAACAGCTATACAAATCAGTTCTAGACACTGTCTAGACAAGTTCTAGACACAGTTCTAGACAAGTTAGTTCTAGACCCGGTCCTCATTGCCAGTTCAATGTCTCCCAATGGTAAAGCTACATTTGAAACCTTTCAAAAATGACATCGTTCACACGTACAGTGGGCCCTTGGTATCCGTGGGGGTTCTGTTTCCCGAACCCCCGCGTATACCCAAATCCGCGTAAAATCATATCCATGGTGGGGGCGTGGCATGGCACCACAGTACCTGAATCATGTACTCAGGTGTTTATACTCATGTGCGCAAAGGAACTCAGGAGAAGTGGCTTTTATGTTAGCTTCTAGTCTTTAAAAACAGTGTGTGTGCATATCCATGCTTGTATAAATGTGCTTCCAAGATGGTTGGTTCAGATGCTAATCTGAAGCAGCCCTTCTCAGTGCATGGGGGAGAAGCATGGGTGCACAACTTCCTCTCCCTGCTGGCATGCTGGGGTGTCAGCAGCTATTTGTGTGCAAGGGGTGGGGGAAGCCTGAACTTCACCTACTGTACTACTTTAAAATAGTATTTGACCTGTGATAGAAGGACTGTTAAGATGAATAGCCTCACCACCATATTATTAGGCAACAGTCCGCCAGTAAACAGAGTGGGAGGGAAACGTGTGTGCCTAAGAAAAGCTGGTTCAAAATGTCAACAGAACCAGCCCAGACTGTATGCATGTGTGTGTTTGTGTGTGTATGTGTTTGGGGGAGTGTATCTTAATGCATGAATTAATGCTATCATTATTTTTATTATTTTTTAATTATAGTTTATCATTATTCTGTCCCAGATGCATTATTTTTATGCATCTGGGACAGAACAAGACAGAATGGACAAGGGAACCTGAGTTTCAATTCCCACTCCACTATTAAATTATGTGACTGTGGGGCAACTATTCTCTCTCTCTCTCTCTCTCTCTCTCTCTCTCTCTCTCTCTCTCTCCCCCCCCCCCCAGCGGCGTCGCTGCAGGGGGCGGAGCTCTAAGTTCTGCAGCAGTCCGACCCTCTGTTGCGCAGGTGCACAAAGCGGCCCCGCCCCCTCGCCTTTGGAACCGTTCAAGTTGGTGAAAGCAACGCGCAGGAGACTCCCTGCAGGACTCCCAGGGAGTCTCCTGCGCGTTGCTTTCACCAACTTGAACGGTTCCAAAGGCGAGGGGGCGGGGCCGCTTCGTGCACCCGTGTAATGGAGGGTTGGACCGCGGCAGAACTTAGAGCTCTGCCCCCCCCCTGCAGCGATGCTAGTCTCTCTCTCTCTCTCCACCTAACCTACCTTACAGGGCTGTTAGTACAGACAGATAAAATGGGGGAAAACCCCATAGAGGAAGGTTGAAATATTAATGCAATAATCATATAAAAGAAAGAAAAGAAGCATTATTCCATTTTCATTCTGGAGATAATATATGCAGGGAATGTTCATAATGTTCTAAATGATACTAGGCCTGTATTCAGTTTCTCAATTTTTTTTTTTCCGGTGCAGGACTCCAGCCTGTAATACAGTCCGTTCGATGGTCATTTAGCTTCCTCTTAGCTTGCATTGTTGAAAGTTCCTCCAGGCATTACACTGGCCCCATTGCTTTTCTAACTCTAGTGACACACTGCCAACAGCTATCCTAAATATATGCTGTTTATTCCATTACACTAAACAGGGACAATTTGGTAAATTGAGTATTTTAAGTAGCCTCAAGGAAAGGATTCGTATTTTTTTCTTGGCACGCTGACGATATCGCCTTCAGCCTCAGCAGATATTTGAAAAGCTGGTGGTTGTCTTAATTTGCTTTTAATTGTTCATAAAAAAGCAAAAGGTTAAATAATGCTAAATCAAGAAATGTTAAATCAACCTCTAAAGGAGGGGCCAAATAACATTGAAATTAGACAAAATTTAATTTAATTTTGGGGATGGGAGGGAGAAAAGACTGTAAGGCTTCCAGTAACAGTGTGTTTTTAGACTGCTAAACTCATTTGACCTCTGTACTTGTAGCTGTGTGCCATCAAACTTTGCCCGCAGTGGCATTCAGAATAAGGAGAGGGGGATTATGAACAACCCACATCCTCACCTGATGTGTGATAAAATTCTTACTACTATTTGTCAGGATGCTGTAGAAGATCACTAAGAGCCCAATCCTATCCTTCCCCCTCCCCTGCTGGTGCAGCCAAGCCAAAAAGGCGCATACTGTATCCAGTGGGGGGGGGCAGATTGGGATCCTATTTTGGTGGGGAAAATGGATTTACCCCTCCACAAGCCTCCCGCTCTACAATGGGTCTTCTCGGACCTGCACTAGCTCTTTAGCAGGAGCAAGTCTGAGGAGAGAAAGGGGGCATGGAGGCTGCTAAAAGGGATAGGATCCGGCATGTGCCATCACTGACAGATCCACACACACACACTCCCGCAGCCGACTCTAGCTCCTGTCACCGCCGCCGCTTGCAAAGTGCCAAAAAGGCACTCCCCCCCCCCGGCGGCGCCATCTTGGATCTCGCAAAATCTCGTGAGATCCAAGATGGCGGCGCTGGGAAAAAGTGCCTTTTTGCAAGAGGCGACGGAGGTTTCCACCAGGCCCAGAAAGCCCAGGACCGACCCGGGACCGGAGCCCGGAAACCGGGGCAGTTCTAGGTTTTCCGGGACGGATGGTAAGCCTATCCTTAGGGAACTTTGTTGTCTGGATTAAAGAACAGAACAGAACGAGGGGGCAAATACTTCCCTGTGAAAGTTGGAATGGCAAATCATATTATATAGAGCAAGTCCTCACTTAAAGTTGTCGATAGGTTCTTGGAAACTGCAACTTTAAGCGATAATTGATACACATAAACAAGAGTTTACGACATATTTCTGGTCACAAAAACATCACCAAACTTCTAAATGAAGACCCAGAATATTTCTAATATGAAACTTGAGCTTTGCAGTCAGAGAAAACCCACGCAGACATGGGGAGAACATGCAATCTCGACACAGACAGTAGCCCCGGCAAGGAATCGATTTTTTTCCTCTTTAAAATGAAACAACTTATAATGAAACAAGGACTTGCTGTACCTGAACCAGGAAGTTTTCTGCACACACACACACACCCTTGAAAAGGACAGGTCTTGAAAAGGAAACTCCTTCCCCTTTTAGCAGGCACGTGCTTCTCAGATACATACTGACACAGAAGGTCTGCCAAAGGATGATTGATGGGGCTTACTTCCAATGTGGGTTACTTTCACAGAAGCATGTATAGGACTGCAGCCTTAGTTTTTGAAGTGTTGACCTGACGGTTCCAGAGCTACATAGTCCTAGGAGAACATAAGTTTCAAGATACGCATGGGAAATGCAGAAGGCTTATGTGTTCCAAGCAGTTCCATCTGCTGTACCATCCATTCTTGTGGGAAATGGCCCAACATTCCATTGGCAGGTTGCGTTAAAAGGGAACACGCTCCCAGCCATCCAAATATCAAAGTGCTGTTGGGGGAGAGGGTCGGCATCGTGCACTACTGTGAGTCTTTCTTTTCCAAAAGAGTAGTACAGGCTGCAAGCAATGCCATGCCATTTTTTAAAATTATTATTTTTTGTTGGTTTGGGGCTATGTAAACCCTAAAACAAAACGTATTAGCATATGTAAGCACTTGGCAATGTCATTGCCCTGTCATTGTTAATGTATTTAACACATATGCTGGGAGCGCATCAGGTGGCACTCATAGATTGCATTTCCTCAGTGTTATTCTCATGCTATGGTTGGGGGTGTCTCTCTAACCTTCATAGTATTTAGTTCCATACTTTTGAGCATCCTTAGCCTATGATGGTTCATTGACCATTGCACCGTAAATGGGGCTTGGAGTGAAATGGGTGTAGAAAGCTCAAGTTCCATGCCAGCCAAAGCAATCTTGGTGCAAGGATTTCCCATGCTGTATCTTTCAAAGGAACAACACTTTGCATTGTTTCTTCATGAAAAGTAAAGTAGGAAAGAAGCGTAAGTGAAAGCAAACCCATAGGGCAATGTTTCCCAAACTTTTTCGACCTGCAGCTCCCTTGACCATTAGCAACCATTGGCTGTGGCTCCCCATGACATGATGTTGATCAGTAGCGTCACTAGGACGCGCGTCACCCGGGGGCGGGGGGCGGGGGGCGTGTGTCACCCCAGTGACGCTCTGTCATCGCGGCGCGGGGGGGCGACCCGGCTCCCCCCCCGCGTCACGTCGCGTCGCCCTCCGGTCGCCCTTCGGATGCTCCGAGGCCGGCTCCCGGGCCGGCCTAGGAGCGTCCGGAGGGTGTTGTGCGTCACGGAGGTGACGCGCGAGGGGGTGCGCGCGTCACCCCATGACGCGCGTCACCCCCAGGCGGCCCGCCCCCCCGCCACGCTCCAGTGACACCCGTGATGTTGATGCCTGCCAATTGGCATTGCACTGTTTTCCAAGAGAATTCCGTGGCACTCTGCAGCTCCCGTCTAGTTTCTTTGGCTCCCCTGGGAGCCACACCTTCCAGTTTGAGAACCATTGCCTTAGGGCCTCTACAGTTTTGTATTGTGGAATGCACCATATTCTTACACATTCCATATTTCTAGCAGGATCCATCTGTTACGTTCTCTTCATTTATATCAAGTATATATCTGCCAAATTACTAATATATCAGGTATATATCTTCAATTACTAATTTTCCTCAGTTTGCCCAGTAAACAGAGGGGAGTGGAAAGTTGGGGCCTGTAGGCTAGATGCTGAACACTAGACACTATACTCTGGTCAGCCCTCCAGTTTCCCTTAAAAATCCTCTGCACACTTATTTTAATTTACATCTTAATACGTGGAATGGCTTACATATGTTTTCCAGGCTCTTTACAGGCCTAGACCTGCTTTGCTGTAGCAGGAGGTGTGGTCTAGTCGTTGAGCTGCCGCCTTGCCGGAAGAAAAAGTTAAAGACATCCGTTCAAGACAACCAGAAGCTGCCGACAAGCTGAAGATAACCAATGGCAGAAGAGGGGTGTGTAAGGCGGTATATAAACACAGATTATTGTGTACCCTCTGAACATTCTCTGGCCCTCCTGCAAGAGTTGCTCACCATCTTCTCCCACGACATTCTGTTATGTTCTCACAGATCTATCTTGTGGGGTTTTTTTTTAATCCATGCACTCCATTTTGAATAGTTTGACAGATTTAATATTACTGTGCTTAGTGGGGGAAGAAAAGGTTGAGACTGAGAGAGGGAGAAGGGGAGGCCAGCTTGGCCCTGGTGTCTTTGGAATGAGAACAGAAGAAAGCAAGCTTCCTTATGCTAAAGAGGGACTAGATGTAGTCAGCCCCCTAAACCATGTACTGCTCTCTCTGCATAAAAGCATGTTTTTTTTTTCCTTTTAATGCACAGAAGAAAAAAGAACAAGTCATTCACATGGAAATGGAATAGATCCCTGTGGTGATTAAAAACTCCTATAGAACGATACATATTTAATGACTTGATAAAGGGGAGGATGCACTTACAGTGGAAATGAGCTCAATAACAGATTATATTTGGGATTTATAGACAGGCAGAGAGAACTTGTATCTAAAAACAGAGGGTTATTAAATTGCTAAATACAAAGACAAGAACGATGGAACTGCTAGAGGCACGTCTGCATAAGGAGATCGGTGATATTGTAGACATAACTAAAACCTGCCTGGAAAACCACAATTAGAAGATTCGTGTTTTAAAAGGAATAGTTTAAAAGAGGAATGTAAAAGGAGGCCACAGAGGTATCTTCTTCGCTTCCTTTACACTTCATAGATAGTTTATGAATCTTGGATTTTGAAATCATTACATTTGTAGTGCACTTGATTTGCAAGGTTTCGAAAACCAGAAGTATGCAAGTTATGGTTGTCAGTCCAAACCAATGGTAAGGTTCGATACAATCTTGTCACGAGGACACTTCATTTTAGTAGGGCAAAATTAACGTTGTAATGATGATGCTAGATCATTTATTCCCAGGAGGTAACTGGCTGGAAAAAGGTATAAAGAAGATAATAGCTGGTATTAGGCATAGTAGGCATATATAGGAAAGTCCTGATCCAGGCCCATTATCAGTGAGCATCAAGCATACGTAGACCAAGCTGCAGCAGTACGTAGACCCACACACACGGCCTCAGAGTCTGCTCTCGCTGTTGAGTTCCTAGTGCTTCCAATGGCAGAAGAGGGGTGTAAGGTTATCTGTGTTACTCTGTCTGTCTCAATGCATGTATCCTAGCTCAAGCAATAAATCCTGTTCCTCTTTACCCACTGTTGTGTTCGTTACCCCTGTATCCAAAATGAACATTGTCCTCCAGTGATACAAATGCTTGGCATATTACCGGTAGGAAATAGTCATATAATGAAATGTTTAAGAAAGCTGAGCATTCTGGGATGTAGTTATTATAGGGGAAAACAAGAGGCACAAGTCTCTTGTGCAGGTACAGAAGCATGAGAGCTGGGGGGGGCCTTAGAAATCAAGAGGCTGAGCTACAAATGAGGAAGGCCCTGGCTTCAATGTTGTTTTTACAATGAACTCACTAGGTGGCTTTAGGCAATCCACTTTCTCTCAGCCTCATCTCAACCTTCCTGCTATCTGTAAATTGGGGAAAATACTGACGTACTTTCTACAATACTACAACAAAATAACGTATGTGAATTGCTGTAGTTTGGATACTCAAAAGTGCTATATAATGCCAAATACTAGCATTCCTAGCATTCCTACTGGCTGCTTCTCGCATTCCTCCTCTAGTGTTTTGTAACAGGCTGCAAAGGAAGAGACATGAGTGCTTGCCGTTACAGTAAGTATAGTTTTCCCTTTTATCTACGGTTTCGGTATTCATGGCGGTTGGGAGCGTATCCCCGCGGATACCTGTACTAAAACCAAGCTATGTAAAATGCAAATATTGCATCTAGGACAGTCATTGGAAAACAGGTCCATGTGCCTGATTGACACAGTCACCTCAGGCAGTGGACTGGCGTAGGGAAAGGCACTGCACCCCTGTCCTGCCTCTGCAGGCTGCCTCTACCAGTTGCCTCCAGTCCAGTAGCAGTCCTACACCCCCGTGGGGGGCCTGCCGCCATCGCGACACCCCCCATGGGACGCCATACACCCCCAATGGGATGCCACACGACCCGCCCCTGGGGGCGAGACGTCATCTTTGCACGCCGTGACGACGCGGAAACACACACATGGCACTTTTCGGTCCCTTTTTGAAGCCAACCAGCGCCTGGGGGGTGGGTGGGAGGGCCAAACCTGCAGCGGAGAATGGCTGAACGAAGAGGAGCCAGAGGCGGAGGGGGCCAGTGGAGTCACTAGGGTGTGCGCCGCCCCAAAGTGGGGGCATCGCGCGCCACCCTAATGACTCTTGGCGCGGCCGCCAGTCCGCGTCCCGTTTTTTAGGGTGCCCCCCGGCTCTGCCCCCCCATTGCAGCCAGCTCCGCTCCAAGGCCTTCTCCTGGCCTCAGAGGGTCCGAGGCCGGGAGAAGACCTTGGAGCGACCTCCCCAGCCGACGCGCCAGGGCCTTCTGACAAAGGCCCACTGCGTCACAACGTTATTTATAACATTTTTCGCACATGCGGAAAAATTTGGGGCGGCGCACACCCTAGTGACTCCACTGGCTACATAGACATTCCCAGCAGCACCGAGAGCATATTTTCAGGCATTTTAAAAGAAGTGAATGAAGCAATTGTGTTCTTCCCATTGCATCCAGCTCCCAGGCTCATCATAAATGTCTAACAGCCATGGGCAGGTCCATGCAACAGAGAGGAGCTGTGGCTCAGTAACAGAGCACCTGTTTTGCATGCAGATGGTCTACAGCAGGGGTTAAATAAGACATTTTTTCACATTCAAAATTGTTTTAGTACTTTTTATTTAATGATTAATTACCTAATTGATTGATTGATTAATCCAGTTAATTAGCAGGGGGGTACTTCAGAAAATTGGACCATCATAGGGGGTACCCGGACCTCCAAAGGTTGAGAACCCCTGGTCTAGATTCCGTCTTTGGCATCTCCAGGTAATCGAGAGTGAGATTCCTGTCCGATGCCCTGGAGAGCTGCTATCAGCCAGTGTCAACAGTACCAGACCAAAGATCTGACTCAGTTATAAGGCCTATGCTAATGTTCCATCTTATAAACACACACACACACTGGTTTAGGTCATACAATTAGGCAATGTCCCGAGGGGTGTGATTGCCTCTACACTCCTCACCATATTTCTAGGCTTGGCTTTCCTCACCATTACCTGGGCCTATTGTCCTCCAAACTGATGACGGACAGAAAGTCTTTAGGAAGACTAGAAGTCCATCATTCCCAGCGTCACCCATTCAAATAAGGTCAAGATGGACAATTCCAAACAGGAGTATAGGACTACCAAATGAAGCATAACTTATGTTTATTTTATAGGACATGTGTGTGTGTGTGTGTGTGTGTGTGTGAGAGAGAGAGAGAGAGAGAGAGAGAGAGAGAGAGAGAGAGAGAGAGAGAGAGAGAGAGAGAGAGAGAGAATACTGTGTGTTTGCATGTGTGTGTGTGTGCATATATGCACACCTACCGGTACTTAGATTTTCCTTTCCTCAGCAAGTCTCTTTACAATGCGTAGAAAATGCGGCTGAAATTAAAATCCAAGCAAGTGTTTCTAAATAATAAATGGTGCTCACATTTGGGGACTAGTTCAGGTTTATTATAAAACTCCACAAAACAAGGAGAAGTGAAAATGAAAAGTTGGACAGTTGGAATTAGCTAGTTATAATTAGCCCCTGTAGCTTTTAAGGCAGAAACTTCCTGCTCCAGAGGGGTCAGCGAGAGAGAGGTGAGGAGGGAGTATCTGGAGAGATAGCTGAAGGATTTTTTTTTTAAAGTACGCTAGTTTATTAAAAACCTTAGCAAGATTTGTTGAACTGCAGAGCCGGCTGTTCACTCTGCTTCTAGTTAGTAATCTCAGAGCTAGAGTCCAGAGAGGAAAGCTAGCATTTTGCCTCATTTATAGTAGCTGTGAGGTTCCTTTAAATTAAGGAGCACTTTAAAAAGCAGGATCTCTGACAACCTTGCTCCACACGTTAAAATAAGTGCAATTATTTCATTTTGACTCACTTGGGGATCTTGCATTTTCATTCTTCGCTATGGCACATTTTGAATGACTCACTAAAATCCAACGTAAGGGGATGGGTGAGAACATAATGCGGTGTTTTGTTTTTGTCCGTTTTCTCTCTAATAAACTGTTGTATCTATTTACTGTTTTAAATTTCTGTACTTTTAAAATAGGCTGGTTTTTTTGCAGAGTTTGCCTTGTGCTGATTAATAAAACATATTAAAAATCTATAGAGGATTTCCCTCTCCACTAATACCCCATGTATTATCCATTCTGTGGAGTTTCAAAACAGCACCAGTTCAGATGATAGTCTTGCTTCTGAACTGACCCCATGTAATTAAAGATATGCATGCTCATGGCACACACATGTCCTGGCCCCTCCTTTATTTCCTAATTAATTTCCCTAATCACAGGGGGAGCAAGCTCATCCAAACTGCTCCGCTATGCCTGCTGCTAAACTTACTTTTGAAGTAGGTTAGGGAAAGATTAGGGAAACGAATAAGGAAGAGCCAGGAGTCACACGCACTCAGCATAAGCAGGCGCATCTGTTATCATGTGGGGTCAGTGGCATCACTGTAATGGAGCCAGGGGGAGCCAATGCCCCTGGGTGACAACCGCAGTCTCCTCACGAGCAGGAGGCGCAGCGGGTTTTTGGGGACTCCACAGCTGCTTTTTTGCAGCCGGTGAGCTGTGTTTGCAGCTGCAGAGCTGAAACACGCTGAAATTGGCACTTTTTTTGGCCCACACCCACCCCAGCTCTTGGAAAGCTTCAAATGAAGCATTCCGGGAGCACAGGGGGCGGGGTGATAATGCAAAATGCATCATCCCTCCCCCCCGTGACGCTGCTAGTAACACAACTGTATGGGGTCAGTTCTGGGCTGAAAGTATAATCCAAACTGGCCCATATAGAGGACCTGTTGTTGTTTTTTGTAAATAATAATTGACCCCTCACTTTATCTTGACATTTTCAGTCATGGAATGGAGAGCCTTAGCACCTGCCAGAGACACCCTTGGGACACTTTATGACTTGGTATGTTGTGATGGAAGCTTTCTGATGTCATGAAGTGTTGTTGAATGGGGATGTTGTGGGCATGCTAGGGCTCTGCATCCCATACTTATGTCCTCCAGTATGGAAAGTGGGTGGTGTTTCCTTGCTCTGTTCCATGGCAGAAGCCAGAGTCATACTAAGTAGAGAACTAGCACAACCCAGTGCAGTGCTCAGGCTACACTAGGTCTTCATACCACATGCGCCAAGGCAAGGAGGAGGAGGAGGAGGAGGAGGCAAACAACCCTTGTCTGTCCCAACTTTGGAAGCCCGTGTTTATTTCTGAAATGGGCTCAGAATCTGCCAGAAAGCCATGGGTTCTGGACCCATTATAGGAATGCTTCTGCCCCAGGCTCCAGCCGGGATCTCCACAGCTCTGCCCCATCTTTGTATGACCAGCTCTAACAGTGAGATCTGAGGAGACATCTCCAGGTTTCTAACCTTGTAATCGTACTTGTGGTGAACTCTGACGACAACATAGGGATGCACAAGACCTCTGAGTAATTTTGCTAGTATGATCCACACTGTTTGGGCTCCCTTCTAGGTACGAGGAGGAACCAAACCAAATTTGCTTTGGATTTCTTTAAGGCAGATTTTCAGTGGTGCTGAAAAATGCATTGTTCATATTGGAAGACTATCGAAACTGGAGAACAATCTTGAGGAGGTTTCAGTGGCAAGCCCTTTATAGTTTGAAGACCACCGCAGGACCATCAACGGTGTCTAGAACACTTTAGCCACTGCAGACTCTAGAACACTGGTGTGATGTCCTCCTGGCAACTCACCTTACATGGAGATAGACAGCCACATTTGCTTGTGTGTTACATTGTCATAATATGATGGTGTAGTGGTTTGGGAGTCGGACTTAGACCTGGAAGATCCAGGTTCAAATCCCCGCTCAGCCACGAAGCTTCCTGGGTGACCTTGGGCCAGTCACTATCTCTCAGCCCCACCTACCTCACAGGGTTGTTGTGAGGACAAAAAGGAGGGGAGGAAATATGTACACCACTCTGAGCTCCTTGGAGGAAGGGCGGTATAAAAATGTGAAAAATAAATAAATAATAAATATGTTAATGTTCATGGTATATAGTACTACAGAAACACCCAAGCCTTTGTGTATATAAGCAGCAAGGAAAAAAAAATCCCTTGTTATTTTTGCTATCTACGTACTATGTCATTTGCAGTCATAAAAGGTGTGACCTTGACCTGATTCTCTTTCACTATCATGTCATCATTGTTGAGGAAGTCTGTAAACCTTCAAAGCGAAAATCAGTTGACTAAACACACTGCAGCGCAATGCTAAACACCACATACACCAATCAAAGAGCTGCGTGACTTCTCTTGATTTGTTATTTCCCCCCCAAGTGGCCCAAACTTTTATCCTTTTCAATATTCGCAAAACAAGACGATCGATTTAACTTACCTCATATTGTCTATATTTATAACTTGCATTCTAACTTCCTTCACAGCCACAGGTCTAACACAGTGGAGAGCGACAGTATACTGGCATTAAAAAAAAACCCAAAAACAGTACTACTACATCATCCCAGTGATAATCTTAAGTGACAGATAAGGATGGACTAATTACTTGCAATGGTTTCCCATCACTTTGCCGAATGACTTGGTGTTAAAAATCCACGCCCCCTCCACCCCCAATACGTTAGCATTGCTTTCCTTTGGCACCATATATTATATTATTGCTTATATTACTTCAGGGAAGCCATGCTCTCTAAAATGCCTTTCCCTGTGGCTTCAAGTAAAGATTTTTTAAATAAATAAATACAGTTTAGGTTGGGCATCTACCACTTGAAGGGCTAATGATTATTGACTACCCTCCAGCAGACATCAGGGAGCCTAGCCTGAGGCCCTTCCAACTCTCCCCCAACCATGCCGAATGTTAACACATGTTTCGGGATGCTGGCTGGGATTGGACGCCAAACAAGGGAGTCAGAACGGACCATTTAGTGTACAAGTCCAGATGACAGATCTCTGCTTAATATAAGGAAGACAAAAAAAATTGTATCTTATTGAAAAAGGCAGAAGAGCCCCGGGTGCTTTCGCTTTGTGATTCTGCAGCAAAAAGGGGCTCGTGTCAATATAAGTCTATGTCACCAGTTCACAGCTGCCACACTGAATTGACCCTGCTAGCTGCAGACAGAAAGATCTTCCATTTCCAGAATTCTCTCTCAAGCTCATTTGAGATGGAAGGCATCTGATAGAAAGCAAGGACTCAGGTCTGGGTGGCGGAGGGAGGGGGATGACGGGGCATGAAAGAGAATTGTCTTGTTCTCTTCATGTTTTTAGATTTTTCCCACTGTATTATGCCAGGGAAAGGGCTTCTTCATTGCCTGAAGTTATTGAAGAGGTTGCTTTCACTGGATCCGTTAAATCGGCTCCTTGTAATTCCACTCTAAAGTCTACAGATCTGTCTGAGATATGGCTGCACAACATTAAATATTCTCTTAGTTCTCACCAAAGCTTAATTACTTGAAGCTGAGCCGTCCTTTTTTAAAAAACTCTATCCTTTTTCTTTTCTTCAGGGATGCCCTGGAAAATCAAGGGTGGAGGGAAAAGCCAAGAGCATTTACAGCAACTTGGAATCAGGATTTAATTTTGGAGGGATAAGGGAAGACTTAAAACCCAAGACTTAAAAGTATGTTTCCTACAATACTTCATATTTAATTTTTATCTCTGACTATCTAACTGCCTGTCAGGTAATGATGTCTGGGTGGAGTGAGCCCATGGATCACGTCACTGCTATTTCTTGCAACAACAGTCCAATCCCTGTGAGGAAGGGAAATCATTGCGTACCTTGTTGCGCCATCCTCAGTGGTTTGCGAGCCACCGGTGCCTCACCCTTCTCGACTAGCTTCACTGAATTGTATAAGAGCAAAAAGAACTATCATGGTATGGCCTCTCATCAGTAGTGTAGCCAGGCTGGGGCGGGGGGGGGGGCTGTGCCCCAGGTGACAGTCACGGCCTCCTCGTGAAGAAGAGCCGCGGCGGCAGCATTCTGCTCCACGGCTGCTTTTTTGCAGCCGGAGTGACTGCATCTTCAGCTGCTGAGGGTTTTTGTGCCATTTTCGGTGCTTTGGTTGGGCCCACCCACCCGCCCTGACTGTTAGGAGGCTTCAAATGAAGCCTTCCAGGAGTGCAGGGGGTGGGGCTATGACGCGAAACATGTCATTGCCCCGCTCCGCCGGTGCATGCTAGCAATGCCACTGCCTCATAGCTCTCCTGCATTCTGCTGTGGTGGCCTGAGTTCCGGAGCAGAGTAGATTGGAGGGTAGTGCAAGGTATAGAGCTGAATGACCTTGTGGGAGTACAGCAGGCTAGGGGTTGAAGAGGGCCAAGGAATCCAATCCACTTTCTCCTTAAACATTCCAAGTCTAACATATGCACAGTAGCAGAAAATGCTACTGGTGCACTTAAAAGATCTAAAACCAGCAATAACTACTACTACTACTACTACTACTACTACTACTACTACTACTACTACTACTACTACTACTAATAATAATAATAATAATAATAATAATAATAATAATATAAAATGGTATAAAAACAGCTACTAGTGCACTTAAAGGATCTAAAACCAGCAATAACTACTACTACTACTACTACCACTACTACTATTACTATTACTACTACTACTACTAATAATAATAATAATAATAATAATAATATAAAATGGTATAAAAACAGCTACTGGTGCACTTAAAAGATCTAAAACCAGCAATAACTACTACTACTACTACTACTACTACTACTACTACTAATAATAATAATAATAATAATAATAATAATAATAATAATATAAAATGGTATAAAAACAGCTACTAGTGCACTTAAAGGATCTAAAACCAGCAATAACTACTACTACTACTACTACTACCACCACTACTACTATTACTACTACTACTACTACTACTAATAATAATAATAATAATAATAATAATAATAATAATATAAAATGGTATAAAAACAGCTACTGGTGCACTTAAAAGATCTAAAACCAGCAATAACTACTACTACTACTACTACTACTACTACTACTACTACTACTAATAATAATAATAATAATAATAATAATAATAATAATAATAATATAAAATGGTATAAAAACAGCAACCGAAGACCTATAGGTACTAAATTAAAAAAAGGTCCCTAGGTGGTTCCTCCCTCCTCAAATGCCAAGCAGAATAAATATGTTTTTAAACCCTGCATACAGAGAGGGGGCTGTTCACACACATCAAGGAGCTTTCCTGTCCAAAGGCCTCTAATTTGAAATCTTGGTAGCACAAGAAAATTTCCAGTTGTTTATGAAAACGCTGCTAGTGACACTTTGATGATATATTAATCTTGGATCTTTCTGAAGAGCATCTTACAGGGACTCAAAGAACTTCCTCAGAGTTTGATCAATCATGTATCAAGAGTCAAGAGACAGACATGTCAGTTTGGAGCTTCCAGTATCACTTTCCTGGGATACTAGATTGATGGATCAACTGAGGTGATACATGATGCCCCTATACCAAAATGCAGACAAGACCTCCATGTATTCCCAGGAGTCAGACTAACAAACTGTTCTCACATCTTCCTAAAAGATAAGAACATGATAGCAGGAACCCTCCTTCATTCTTTCTTAAGTCCAGAGGAACTTAGCACATGAGCAAGGTGAAGCCCTTTAAAAGCATCAAGGAGCTACTGACCTCTGATTTTGTCCCTGTCCATTATCATGATCATCAGTGGCCATATCCATTGCATGTTATGATTCACCATTTGGTGTTGAAGCTGTCCTCAGTCACATGACTGTACTGATGCATGTGTTGTCTCATACAAGGTCTTAGCTGAAAGAATGTCCAGATTGATACATATATTGACTATCACTGAGGAAATATTTCTTACGGTGCAATCCTATCCCCCACGGGTGCCGGCAGGAAGGCCTGCGCCATCCTGCTGGCACTGAATCCAGGCCTTGTGCAGGTAATGCTGCTCTGAGCGGCATGGGGGCTGGGGGAGGGCAGGGAAGGGTCGTAATGGGATGGGGATGGTGGATTGGGTTCTGGGAGGGGGGTGGGACTGGCAACTGTGTCGGACGCCGTATCCTATCCTCCTTCCCAGGCCACGAGCCCAGACATGGGGCTGCTTGATTCTCTGCCAGCTAAAGAGCTGGCGGAGAACCGAGTAGCCCCATTGCGGTGGCATTTGCCCGCATACTCTGAGTAGACCTCCAGCCAGGGCCTTCCCCAGATAGGATTCAGCATGGGCTACACAGCCAACACTGAAGAGCCTATGCCGTGGGAGGATAGGATTGGGCTGCCCTTTACATTTATGGATGTGTCTTTGAAATCCAAACGAACCAGAAGCACATTCCTTGTCCATTCACTAAAGGTAAGTTTCCTCTTGCACCTCCAATTTGTCTTCCCCCATGGAATGCTGGAGCATCTGCATATCTAGGGAAATTTTGCTAGTGTGGATGCATTGAGGCTTCCAACCTAACAGGCACTCGATCATGCTGTTCATCCACTACCAGAAGTTCTCATGTTGGAATCCATGTCAGAGTCCCCTCTTTCAGCTGAACAGATAGTAAAGACCATTGCAAAGAATCCTATACTGGCTGTGTTCTTAAGTGGGTGCAAAGGGGATGGCCATATGAAAAACTGGCTGAAGAATGCAGACCATTTCCATCACATCAGTAGGAACGTCTGTTACTTAAGAGCGAAAGAACATAAGAAAAGCCCTGGTGGATTAGGCCAAAGACCCATCTAGCCCAGCATCCTGTTTCACACAGTGGTCCACCACCTGTCTCTTGGAAGCCCACATGCAGGACAGAAAGGCATACATCTCCCCTGCCATAGCTCCCTTGCAAACAGCCGTTCTGAAAAGATTCCTGTTTGATCAACATGTAATTCCTGCAACAGAATCCAGCCAAGCTGAGCTTCTTATTGGATTAGTGTTCCAAGGCACATTTAGGCCATGTCAATTCTGTGCTAGAGACCTACAGCTCAGGAAAGAGCCAGCCAGTTATGAACTCTGCTTTGGCATTTACGTCTATTCTTTGTTTCTTCTCTCCACAGGACTTGGTACTAGAGCTAGATCAGATGGGAAGAGAATTCCCGCCAGCGCCAGCACAAGAAGTCATGTGTTTGAAAAAATTGTTTTTAGATATGATAACATTGGCAAGAATTTTATATGGACAATATTGGAAGAATTCGGAGATACCTTCGCTGGAAGATTGGTGGCTGAAAGTTTTGGACTATGCTGAAATGGATAAACTTACAATTTTAATTAAGGAAAAGTCAGTTAACCTTTTCGTGAATAACTGGAAACCATTTATCGATATTTTTTTTGAGAGAGGAGAGAGAGAGAGAGAGAGAAGAACGATGTGATGATATGCGGATTTAATGAATAGAATGTGGGTGTTATTTTGGCTTAGTTGGATATTATATGTAGAAAATAGTGAATAGTATGCTAGTAGGATGTATTGCTTCGCGCTTGCTATAACTTTATGAAATATGTATTGTTTTTATGTTTTAATATATCAATAAAATATAAATATATGGAGAAAAAAAAAGAATCCACGTGCGCTGACCCAGGTAAGCCAGAGTGGGGGTTGGAATGGAGTGGAGGGACGGCAGGGAGGGGCAGAATGGGGGCAGAGGAGGATGACGATAGGGGCAGGCGATGGGTGGATCGGACGTGAGAGGGATCAGGATCGGTGGCACCAACGTGCGCCATATCCTATCCCCCTTTCCAGGCCCGATCCGTCGACATGGTGCACACAGATTTGCACCAGCCATGTGGCTGGTGTGTGTCCGGGTTAACCCATTGCATGGGCTGGGGCTTTCCCTGGGGCAAGGGGACAAATGTTCCCTTACCCCGAGGAGACCTCCAGCGGCCCAGCCTGCCAAATTCCCTGGCAGGATACAGCATAGCCCATGCCAGTACTGCTGTATTGGTGCGGGGAAACTTAGGTAGGATTGGGCTGTAAATCTAGGGACTTTCATTTGAATATTCACTGTGAATTTCATTCCACGGCATGAATTCAAATGGGATGTTCTATATAATTATATATCACATACAAAGTTTGCAGTGCTGTTTGTTACTTTTCTACCTATATATACATCTAAAATTTCCATATTTGTATTCATTAATTGGAGGCTGATTTATTGTGTATGTCACAGCCCAGCAGTAGGAAGAGAACTCCTGTGACAATCTAAGTGAACAAGAAGTGTCCAAATTGCCAAAGTGAATTTGAAGATAAATGTCTCAAGATATGCTAATCTGAATAATCAAAGGAAATAAATATTCCAGCGTGAGTCAGAACTTTGCAGAGCACAGCATCTCTAATTTTAATTACAGCAAAATCTGAGGTTAAAGAATATTGTTCCCACTATTGATTAGAAACTAAGCAAAACTAAATGCGTGAAAGCTGTATTTGAAGTCTATTGGTTTTGCAATGGCTAAATGATTCCATTTCTGCTGTGACTGCTGCTTTGAATAAACATACTATAAATATAGTACATGTGTCTTGGCTGACAGCATGTCCCATCATAGAAATAAATTAGTTTCAGCTATGTGCACTGACTCGAACACAAAAACCATTGGTCTCCATCTTTTAGCTAATGTCTTTTCTAGGATGTAAATTGGTTTCTATACCAACTGCTTAAGTTAAAGCCACTGAAGTGTTGATGAAAAATACTGGCGCAGTCACAAAAAATTTAATATGAATAGAAAGTGATCCAGAGTATTTCTACACCCGAAACGATTTTACAGCAACGTAATGCAACAAATTGTGATGCTTAGAGTTCAGTCCAGCTCCTGCATGTACAACACAAAGTCCAAAGTTCAGAGAATGGTTCCCAGTGGGCCTTCTCAAAGTAGTGATGACGATGAGGAAGAGGAGGATATAGGGACTTTAAAGTAGCATTTATGGTGCAATCCTGGCCTCCTCCACCATATCCTATCCCGCTTCCCGGGACTGTTGGGCCTTACACGAGTCTTTCAAATGTACGCTAGCAAAATTGCTGGCGTGCATCCAAGTAGGACCATCAGGATGGCTGGCGCTTTACTCAAGCTAAAGGAAGAAATGTCCCTTTTCCCTGAGGAGGCCACTGGCTGCACCAGGGTAGGCCCAATACTGCATAGGATGCGGCAGGCACCTTAGGTGCTCCGCCTCATCTTGCTAGACAGCATTAGGCTGTGAGAGCAGCATTCAGAAAGCAGCAAGAAGTCTCATAACTTCCTGAGTGTCTCTAAAGTCAGTGCAGAGTGAGGGAGAGTTCCAGCCCTTCTCTCAGCTTGGGAGAAGGGGGAGGAACTCCCCCTGAGTTGACTTCCGGACACTTGGAAAGCTGCAAGACATAAGAACATAAGAAGAACCCTGCTGGATCAGGCCAAAGGCCCATCTAGTCCAGCTTCCTGTATCTCACAGTGGCCCCACCAGATGCCTCAGGGAGCACACAAGATACCTGTATCTTCTCGCCACTCCTTTACATCTGTCATTGAGATAGCCTACTACTAAAACCAGGAGGTTGCATATACCCATCATGGCTAGGCTTACCATATTTTTGGTGACCCAATATCTCTCTCTCTCTCTCTCTCTCTCTCTCTCTCTCACACACACACACACACACACACACACACACACACACACACACATACACACACACACACACATACACACACACACACACACACACACACACACCGATTTGGGGGGGGTGCCAATTTTGTTTTTGAATTTTTTTGGTTTTTGATTTTTTTTCTTTGAATGTTTTTTTAAAAATTATTTGCCCCCTTATTGTGGCTGCCGCCGCCAATTTTTCTACAGCCTCGCTGCTGCTGTTGTCGTCACTGCCACCATTTTCCTCCTTGATTGCCACGCACAAGCGGCCGGGGAGCCTTTCAGAACGAAGGGCTTCCAGGTCAAGGCGCGCGCATGTGCATGCATGATGCGGCTCGGTCTGGAATCCCTTCGTTCTGAAGGGCTCCAGGGCTGCTTGTGCGCATGCGTGGCCCGGAAGTCCTTCAGAACGAAGGAGATAAATGGCGGCGGCCATGTTTTTTACATGGCGGCGGCCATTTTTTAAAAACATTTTTTACTTTTTTCTGTCACAGCTGCGGGGGGCCTCCCGGGACCCTGTCCGTGATGAACCCTTCACTCAATTTTAGTGGATGTCCCCTAGTTCTAGTGTTGTGTGAGAGGGGGAAAAACTTCTCTCTATCCACTCTCTATCCCACGGGGCGTGTACGTGCACTGATGTATGGAACTTTCTACCACATTATAGGTGGCAGAGTAACTTTGGTGGCTTTAAAAAGGGATTGAACATGATAATTTCTTGTACTGCTTTTAAACAAAAATGTTCACAAAGAGCTTTACAGAGCAAAATGAATGAAGAAATGGTCAAATTAACTGAGGATCCGCCTTATCAATGGCTATTGATAATGGTGCCTATACAGAGCCTTTAGATTCAGAAACAGCATGCCATGGACAGCTGTTGCCTTCTGGCCCTGCTTCTGGTGGGCCACTGTGGGAAGCCACATGTGGACCTAGACAGACCTTTGGTCTCATCCAGCAGGGCTCCTTCTTCTGTTTATGGGTTCTTAATATCTACAGACCTGAAACTTGCAAATACCAGCCCCAGTCCCTTTTGCCAAGTCAGCAAAAAACAAAATAAGGGCCAACAGTTCATGGTACTTTCAAAAAGGACATTTTATGCTGCCGGAGAAGTATTCTTGTGCTGCATTATTTATTTATCCAGAGTTTTTGCCTGCGCACTTATATTTAACAGAATGGAAAAGAGGGAAATGGTTTTAAGATGTTGCTGACAGATCTGTTGTAGCAGTCAGAAGTTGCATATAGATCCTGAAAGAAAACTTCATTCAGGAGAGTCAATAAATAGCCTATGCAAAGCACGCATGAGGTCACCGTGATGCCACTTACAATGTAGACCAGACATTTTATGGGAAAAACTGATAAACCTCTAACTAAACGTAGCAAAAACGATATGTACACTTTCTTAAACTCAAAAACAAATTGTGATCAACACACTCAAAGGCTGCAATCCTATACAGTAGGCCCCCCGTATCCACGTGGGATACATTCCAGGCTCCCTGCAGATACGTGAAAACTGTGGATGGGGCAAACGCCCCCTCTGTGGTTTTCTGAGGGGGCCCCACGCGGGGGTGGAAGACCATCCGCTATTCGCGGATAAGTGAATCCGCAGATAGTGGGGGGGGGGCTGTACATGTTCTCCTGAGAGTAACAGCCCAATACTATATATGAGATATGCTAAGGAATTGTGAGGTCAGCTAGTGTATCATGCGGACCGGTATCATGGCACCAGCTCCACAATTCTACGGCTTATTGCCAATGGCACAGCAGCCGATAAGTCATATTGGTGGCGGCAGGCAGCAGTCCAGCCGTTGGAGCAGGTGAGGTGGCAGCAGGGGCAGACTGAGGGTGGGTTTGGGATGGGGCGAGGGCAGATCTGGGTGGCAGTGGCATCTGCAAGATCTGAAGCCCCTGGCCCAGGTTCGACATGCCCCCATCATCCTAACAGCTAAAGAGCTGGTGCAGGTCTGAGTAGACCCAAAGATGTTTACTTACCTCTCCATCCCCACATGGTCTCTGGTCACCTGCAGGATGCAGCAGAGCCTATGCTGGCATCGCTGCACCCTGAGGGCAGGATTGGCCCTTAAGCTTTTACCTGTGCAAGCTAGTCCCACTAATTTCAGTGGAACTTAGGTGTGCCCATTTTGGCTGGGTTGTACCCAAAATATCCATAACGTACGGTTGTTTATTAGAATGTACACAAATATTACTGGCACTGTCAGATTTTGACAGCACCAGATACAATTTGTTCAAAGGATTTCTGCATTGAAGCAGCTTACATTTTACAAAAAGAGAACAGATATTTTGATTTCAGCAACATTTTAGAAAATTATAGAATGACCCAGTTTTAAATAGTTTTTGAATTCTGAATCAAAATTATTACGGTTCGTTATGGATATAACACTGATAATGCTGTAGTTGCTTTGGGTGTACCACATGACAATATTAGTTCTTTTTTCCCCTAAATTTAGCTTTTCAGTTCATTTTAAAGGAAGCACATTTTGATATAATCTCATTTTCATAAACATAAGACGACTAGACCAACAGGTATGTATCTAATAATGTATCTGGGAGAAAGACATGGGTTAGCAAACACTTGCATGGAGACAGCTGCCCAGGCACAGCAGTAAACAGTTTGGCCACAGGCGGCACAGCCCTCTCTGCCCTAGAGGGGGGCAGAGAGGAGAGAGGAGAAGGGAAGAGAGAAGTGGGGTGTTTGAAATTTTTTAAAGTCCCACTTTGTGGCTGCTGGGGGACAGGACCCCACGCCACGTGCTCAGAGAGAGCTCAGAGAGAGAGAGAGAGTGGAGGGCTGGGGCTGGGCTTTTGTGGGAAAGAGGCTGGGTGGGGCTGGGTGCTGATAGGGTAACTATTTGGGTCCGTGTCCAGAGTTAGACCACAACTGTTCCGTCCTAACTCAGGCACAACACGGGACCAGGGTGTTAGAACTTTTCAGGAGAGGGCTGGTGTGGGTAAGGTAAAATGGCTCCTATGGGTCTCCTCACATTTGAGTCCACCCTTTGTGTTGACCCAAATTTTGTGCCTGAGTTGTGCTCGAGGGGGCGTGTCAGGGGGTCGCCAGTGTCTGGAACCGGAACAAATTTCATAACCGCCCCCATCACTCCCCCGACATGCCCCCAACACGCCCACTTTTAGGCCAAACTTAGGACGGAATAGCTCTTATGCCGAACTTAGGACTGAATTGGTCAACTTTCCTTAACCCGTCCTATGTCAGTCACAATTGCAGCACAACTTCGGCCTCTGCGGCACAATTCAGGCACAACTCGAGCCTAAGGCGCTTAGGCTGCAGTTGTGCCTGAATTGTGCCGCTGAGGCCTTAGGCTGGACTGGGCTATTAGATCCACATATATGAAAGGTGCTTATTTATTTTATTTATTTATTTACAGAATTTTTATCCCGCCTTTCTCCCCGAAGGGACCCAAGGCAGCTTACAACAACAACAACAAAAGAAAATACAATACAAAAAAATACAATACAAAAATAATCACATTTTAAAACAGTAAAAAACAATTAATGAAAATTAATAAAAACAGTATCTAAAAATCGATTAAAAAGATCATTGCTTCAATTAAAACAAGAGCATAAAAACAGCAACACCCCCACCTGTACCAGCAAGATGTTAAAAAAGGCAAGGGCTCAGAAGGGTTCTTTGAACAAGAAGGTTTTTAGGCCTCGCCGGAAAATGTCCAAGGAGGGAGCAGTTCATAAGTCAAAGGGGAGGGAATTCCGTAAGGTTGGTGCCAGTACTGAGAAGGCCCTGTTATGGGCTTCTTATAGCAAATAGTGGCTTGCATGTTGCACTGTTTGTGCCCAGCTAAAGGACAAAGGTAACAGTAAAGGGAGAGGGAGGACCCCAGGCATGTGGTCTCACTCTCACAATTTCCCTTCTGCTTCCAGGTAGCCCAATTCTATGTAGGCTGCAGCAGCCAGCCTAAAGGGCCAACCGCTGCATCCTATAGCCTGGGAAAAACTTGGGAGAAGGGGACAATCGTCCCCTTGCCCCAGTGTAAGTGGCGGTAGGCCCAATGGGCCTAATCGAATGTACGCGAGCTCCAGAGCTCACGTACATTCACACCTCTCGTGTCGGTTGAACAGGGGCCTGGAGGGAGCTTTGGATACCGGGAATCTAGGCCCCTGGTATCCCCGCCCTCTCCAGGCCACGGGCGGCCTATGGTCGCCCTCCCTCACCGCCCAGTCCGCCCTCCCCCCACCCCTGCCCCGACTGGCGTAGGACTTAACAAGCTACACCTGCCCACATTCCTTCTCCTAAAGGTCTAGCACTCTGTCCCAGTTGGAGATCTGGTAAGCCTACCAATATTGTCCACTCTGGCAGTAGCTTTTTGGGCAGAGAGGTCCTTTCCAATCCAGCTATGTGAGACCCTCTGGGCCTGAGACCTCATGAATTCATACCCCTGAGCTATGCCCAATACGCCTGTGATCAAATGTTACCAGGGAGCCAACAAAAACTAGTGACTTTAATCCAAATTACGGCATGTATTGATAAACGTATGTTAGCATTTAACTATTCATTCTTTTGGAGAAAACTGGTTAACCCCTTAAGTGTTTTGCCCTGAAGGCAGACATTAAAAGTTAATTATAACCACATGGGAAAGCCTCAGGAGAACCACGACAGCATTAAACTGCTACCAATGAAGCATGCAGGATGCGCAGCACTTCCAGTGAACACCATGTACGCAAAAGGATGCTGTCTCCTTGAATGAGTTCTCAGAAGTTAAAAACATGCTACTTTTTGCATGCACAGGAAAAAAGGCATATTGCAAACATTCCACCAAGAGTGGGAAGAGCTTCCAGCTGAAAGAAAATTAGAGCAAATGAAAAGTACCGAGTGATGTGTTCAAGCAATATGGCAAAGGCAAAGATGGCCACCATAAGTGTAGCTGTAATATTTTACCGTTAAAGCGCAAATTCCCTACTAAGAGGTTATTACACAAATCTTATGACGGAGGATGGTTTTTGCTCGTCCTCATTTGCCAGGTGCAAAAGATTTCACCTAGGCATTTTATGGACACCTCGAGCCCAATCCTTTGCCTGTTTACTCAGAAGTAAATCCGATTGTGTTCAATGGGGCTTAATCCAAGAAAGTGTGTATAGGATTTCAACCTTCACTAGTGAAAATTGCAGGTGGTCATGGAAAAAAAAACCAGATGTCACAGTAGTGGAATGCTTTTTATTAGGACTGATGAAACTGTCATCGAGTAGTAAGATAAGAACCTTTTGCATTTCCTAGAACACTTCTCCAGGTTCAACATTCATGTGAGCAAAAGCAGAAAAAAGGGTGGGGAGAGGGAAAAAAAGATGATTCAGGGCATGATGTAAAGCCCTCCCAGTTCTCAGTATATCACAGCCTTAAGATGGCGTATGCAGTGGCGTAGCTGGAGGTGGAACACTAAGTTCCGCACCGCGCTGACCTCTGTTACTCACCAGCACGAGGCGGCCCCGCACCCTCGCCATCAGAGCTATTCAATGGGGCAAAGGCAATGCGCAAGAGACTCCCTGCATGTTGCCTTCGCCCCACTGAATGGCTCCGAGGGCGAGGGAGCAGGGCCTCCTCGTGCCAGTGAGTAACGGAGGTCAGCGCGGTGCGGAACTTAGCGTTCCGCCCCACCTCCAGCAATGCCACTGGGCGCATGGGGTGCATTAGACCCCAAAGCATGAAACATGAACTAAAACTCTTCCTTTTAACATGGAGTCAATATTGTGTGGGCAATTGTCAACCAAAATGTCTGGTTCTGTATCCATATCTTCTGGTTTCTGTAGGAACAAAGGATGTGTCAGAGAGATGCAACCACATTGGAACCCAAGGCCATTTTCCTTCTATGTGTTCAGCTTTATTGGCAGCAATAATTCAAACATAAGCAAGTGGGCTCTTTCTTTGTTATTAGAATGCAGAAATAATCAGCAGGATTCTGACTTTGGTATTCCAGTACCACAAAACACAAAAGTAGACCAAATGACAGGTTTACAAGCAACACCAACATCCCATCCTAATAGTATAAAAAGCTCTTATTACGTTTATCAAGAGATTCAAACCATAGTAGGGCTTACATTATGGGCAGCGCAATCCACAGTAAGGATCCATGGGCTGATCATGATTTGCCTGGAGGTCTACTCAGGGGAAGGGGACGTTCATTCCCTTCCCCCGGTGTAGCGCAGGGAGGCCCCAACGGGCCTCCTCAGATTTCCGACAGCTATTCAGTTGCTGTAAGTCCGAGGAGGTCGTGTAAAGGCCGTGCCGACCCAGGAGGGTGTTGTGAGCACCCCTGGGTGGGATGAGTAATTTCAGCTCGTTTGATTCGGTAGGCAAGCACCAGACCCTTAGAGATGGAGAAGGTACCCAAAAACGGAAAAGGAAAGAAAAGGAAAAGTACGCGAATCGCGGGGGCGCCAAAAATAGAGCTCCAAAACAAAACCAGTACTGAATTAAGAAAGATCTTTACTTTGCTAGCAAAGGACACGATCAGCAAGGCAGAAAGTGTACCAGATATAATCAATACAGAAGTTTATATACATTTTCATTATTACAGGTGAAATCACGGAGTACATTGTTACAGAAAATACATGATAAAGACGAACCAGCAGGGGAAAGGATCCAAGAAGTTACACGTTGATACAGCCAATCAGATGTAGGATTGAAACTTTACACCAATGAGAACAGCAGCAGCGTGTATGAAACTTTGAACCAATAAAGGAGAAACTTTATTAAAAGAACCAATGAAAAGTGTGGTGCTTTGTGCAACTGGGAACCAATGGTATGATGGATGGGAGTACTGGGTGGCAGGAGGTAATAGGATTAGACCCCCACTTCAGGTGAAGCGAGGTTTTCCGGAGTTTTATGAATGAGTCCTTTTGAGAAGCCTGCTTAACACAAAAGGCAGTATTTCCAATTAGATAGCCAAAAGTGCCACACAATAGGTCCCTGCCCCATGGCACCAGGCATACAGTTGAGGACATCTGAATTGTTCCTGTCAGTCAGGCAAAGCAAGGCAGGTAACTAGATTAGCATTTGAAATAATTGTAGCCAGGCAAAACAGGAACAATGGGAAGTGAGATAGTGGGGGCATGCACAGAGGGACAAGTTGCAATCAGGGATATGGCAGCAAAGAGAGAGGCATTTGAATAATAGTAACAAAGGAAGGCAGAGACAAATGATTCCAGGATGTAGGAGATGGTGGAGAGTGATGTAGGGAAGATTCATGCATAGTGAGATAAGATCCTGAAGAAAGGAAATGGTGACAATCTGCCTGCTGTGATCCTGGGATTTCCTCCTCCCTGGCCTCAGCCGGCTCCCCAGGTAGAAGGCAGCCATTTGAGGCCAGCACAGAATAGGTTGATACATAGGAGTTATGCTTTCTAAAATGGCCTCCCCTACTCCCTGCAATGCAGATCTATGGCAGGAGGAGCCCCCCGGGCTGCCTACGTTTACCCTAAGGTTTCCGTCACAGGAGGAGGGGGAGGGACTCGAACCGCTCTACTACCCTGCTCCTGGGATTCCAGAAGGATGCCTAGTTCCCAACTAGGCTGTTTACGGCTGCAGATCTATTGCATTGCTGCCAGGAGCCTCTCCGCTCTACCTGGGACTGGCCTCAGCAGTGTGAGAGGATCGGGACCCTTCTGTGTGGGGACCCATCCCTGAGGAGGCCCCGATGATCCTCTGTGAAGATCCGGTGCATAACTCTAAGGGGAAACCCCTAAACCACAGCAGTTAGGCAGAATGATCCATTGCCTTGGAAATAGGTTCGTGTCTTTTTAAAGCTGTCAAATATATGTAAAGAGCGTAGAGTAGGTTAGTGGGTCAGAGAGGCTAGCGGTTCCGAGAATCTTTTAATTGGATACACGCGCCGTCTAGTGGATCTTGGCTGAACGCCCAGAAAGGGGATTAAAGGCTTACAGCCCAGTCCAGCCTAAGGCCTCAGCGGCACAATTCAGGCACAACTGCAGCCTAAGCTCCTTAGGCTCAAGTTGTGCCTGAATTGTGCCGCAGAGGCCGAATTTGTGCTGCAATTGTGACTGACATAGGACGGGTTAAGGAAAGTTGACCAATTCAGTCCTAAGTTCGGCATAAGAGCTATTCCGTCCTAAGTTTGGCCTAAAAGTGGGCGTGTTGGCGGCGTGTCGGGGGAGTGACGGGTCGGTTACGAAATTGAGTTGGATTCCAGACACTGGCAAGCTCCGACACACCCCCTTGAGCACAACTGCAGCACAAAATTTAGGTCAACAAAAAAGGTGGACTTAAATTTGAGGAGACCCATAGGAGCCATTTTACCTTACCCACTCCAGCCCTCTCCTGAAAAGTTCTAACACCCTGGTCCCGTGTTGTGCCTGAGTTAGGACGGAATAGTTGTGGCATAACTCTGGACATGGACCCAAATAGTTACCCTATCAGCACCCAGCCTCTTTCCCACAAAAGCCCAGCCCCAGCCCTCCTCTCTCTCTCTCTCTCTCTCTCTCTCTCTCTCTCTCTGAGCACGTGGCGTGGGGTCCCGTCCCCCAGCAGCCACAAAGTGGGACTTTGTCAGTGGAGGGCAAAATTCACAAACACCCCACTTCTCTCTTCTCCTCTCTGTCCCCCTCTAGGGCAGAGAGGGCTGTTCTGGCTGTGGCCAAACTGTTTACAGCTGTGCCTGGGCAGCTGTCTCCATGCAAGTGTTTGCTAACCCATGTCTTTCTCCCAGCCCCTCTCCCCCCCCCCACAGGCAACAACACCAGCAGGTAAGAGCAGGGTTCGTGCTGACCTGTGGTCTGACTTATGCCTCTTTGCATATAGAAATATAGGTAGGATACATGATGCTTTACCAATGTCTTGTCTCATAGCTGCCTGCAATGCCTGCCATGATATGCCTCTTTACCAATGTCTTGTCTCATAGCTGCCTGCAACGCCTTCTCTGAAATGCCTCTTTACCAATGTCTTGTCTCATAGCTGCCTGCAATGCCTTCTCTGAAATGCCTCTTTACCAATGTGTTGTCTCATAGCTGCCTGCAATGCCTGCCATGATATGCCTCTTTACCAATGTCTTGTCTCATAGCTGCCTGCTTTGCCTGCTATGATATATAGGATACATGCCTCTTGACCACTGTTGTGTCTGTTTGCTGCCTGTAGTAATGTGAGCACACAATGCCACAAGTGTGGAACTGTTAGCCTTATGTAGACACCAGCTGTTCCCCCCCCCCTTTACTCCACAGGGTCTACTGACAGGTCAGTATTGCTAGGTTTGCCATGGTTGTGACCCACACGTTGTGTTGTTGTCGTCTCTCTCTTTGACACTTTTCCCTTACAGGATCATGCTCACCTTACACCCAGGGAAGGAGCGCAGACCATGCTATGTGTGTAACACCTATCAGCTGTGTTTGATTTCTCTCCCTGCAGGCCTTTGCAACCGGCACACTGGCATTTCTTCAATGGCGATTGCTACCACACAGCAGCTGCCATGGAACACCCCCGTGTTTTTTGTCTCCCCAGGAATGTCCACTACCACCTACCTTCCGGGGAGCACCCCTGGGCCTGCAGTCTGGTTGCCCCATGGTCGTGTGCCTCGATGCTGCCGGAGGTCCTGGAGCCTGCCCTGCAACCCTCCTCAGCTGCTGCTGCTGCTCCACCTCCCTGGCTGCCTACTTGCTGGCTGCCTACTTGCTTTCTATGGAGCAGGCTGTGGTTCCACAGGGGAAGAGCCTGCATCTCCAGGTCCATGGGGCATGGCTGCTGCTGCTGCTGCTGCTACGTTCTGAGTGGCTGCTGTGCCTACCCCTGGCAGCCTCGCCTGGCCATCTCTGCCAATGTTCCAGAACAATAAAGATGCCCCTTGGGCAAAGGCCCCTTGAACAACATGTCCCCAATGTAACACAAGCATTGCCCCACACACACAGAGACAGCGCCCAGCACACAAGCCCCTGCATGACTCCCACCCAGGGACTGCCACTGCCTTCCCAGGGAGACCACAGCAGGGGGGCTGCCAGACCCTCAGGGCTCAGAGGGGAGGGGGGAGTTGGGGGGCCTCTCAGGCAGGCAAACAGTGACAGGCGACACGGCGCCCATACTGGATCCGCTCGCGTCCGCCACGTCCGTGAAGAGCCCTTTCGGCAACCGGGGCTCTCACCCGCCCTCGGTCCGCCCATCAACGGCGTCCGTTTCCGCCCGTCAATGGCATCCGTTTCCGCCCTCGGTCCGCCCGTCAACGGCGTCCGTTTCCGCCCTCGGTCCGTCTGCATGAGAGGCACCCGTTCCTGCATTGCCTTCATCTGCGAAGTGACCCCTGTGTCCCTATTGGTCTCTGCAGACCCCTCTCCCTGTATCCCTCTCCCACCAGCCTTGTTGTCTGTCTGTTTCTGACCCACCTGTGCCCCTCCCCAGCACCCCCTGTCTGTGTGCCTGCCTCCCCTCCCACTCCCTGATGACGGACGCTGGCACCCCCCACCCCGCCAGAGCGCCTGCCGCGAGGCGCCGACGTTGCCCCATCTGGGGGCGTGATGAGCTGCGTGAGCCCTTCCTGCTCGCAGCAGACAAGCCCAAGGCATCTCTCGGTCTTGGCCGGGGCACGGAGCAGAAGGCATGCCGGGATGCCTTCTTTGTGGGCATTGCCACAGCCCTGGAGGCCCAGGGCTTCAGGCAGCGCACGGGCATGTCCTGGCAGAGGCGGTTCCAGACTTCATGAGACCCCCTTGTGCGTGCCGTTCCCACCCCCTCCTTCCCTTCTCACCCCCGCCCCCCCATGACTCCCACGTGCAGCCTCAACGTGGCTTGGGGGCGGCTACCCCTTCTGCAGGAGGGAGGGCAGTGGCACTCCCCCCTGCGGCAGGTGGCTAATGCACAGGGTGCCCTGGGGCGGCTGGCACTGGCACAACCTCTGCCCTTCCGCTGACTTTTGCACGCCCAGTGCCTGCAGGCCCACCTGTGGCTGCCCATCTGCTGCGAATGCTGCAGCAGCTGTGGTAGGTGCACACAGACGAGCTCAGGAGGGGGCTCTTCGCTTCCACAAGACAAGACAGACACCTCCCCACAGGGGCCTGCCTGCCTCTGCGGTAAGTTTTGCCTCGATCCTGGCCCACTGCTCTTGCCTCCTGCCTAACTCAGGCATAGTTGCAGCCTAACTCAGCCCTATTTTAGGCCACAGTTACACCGCAATTGTGCCTGACTTGTGCTGAGTTAGGCTGGACTGAGCCCTCAGTGAGGTTAAGAGGCTGATAGGATTAAAGAGGTACAGGATGAACTCTTGCTACTGCCGCTTCTCTTGGGGCTCCGGAGGGCTCGTGTTAGGCGCGCGCCGGTGACCTCTTGCCCTCGGCGGGCACGCGCCAGCTGTCAAACGTTGCGAAAAGCGGAGAAAAGCCGAATTAAAAGGGCGCTTGACTTTAGAAGGCTGTATCTTCGTGATTCCTGGACGGATTTGGATGGGGTAAAAGGGAGGGGGTTCAGGAAAGGGTGGGCGACGACACAAAAATATAAGGGGAGGGGTGGGTCCCACACTACAAGGGGACGAGGATATGGTGGCCACCATCCCCGCCCCCTCCTGGGCCGGCTCAGCCAACCGTCGGCCTCCCTCGCCGCCCGGACCACCCCTGCACCCAACGGTGCTTCCCTTACCTTCTCTGGTGGCTGCAGGGATGATCCGGCACTGGAGTGAGGGCTGCCGGTCTCTGTGCCAGCGGCCCTTACTCCCAAATAGTTGAAAACGTGCTTTATGGCACATTTGCGATAGCTTAGAGCAGAAGAGAACTCGCTCCGCTGCTCTAAGTTTACGGTGGATTTCACCATATTTGTATCAAGATATTAAAACCACAGTATGTATGTATGTATGTATGTATGTATGTATTTATACCCCGCCTTTCTCCCAACAGGGCAACCAACCATAGTAGGGCTTACATTATGAAAATCCCCTTGTCAACCACATCCTATAAACTTACCAGTCCTTCAATGGCATGAGGGATTTGAGCTCTAAAGGGAGCCATTTCATACAGTGAGAGCATCACATTCAAGAGTTAGCAACTGGTGCTTGAAACGTGTTTATTTTACAGAAACCCCAGGCTAGGAATACTGATAAGCCTGTGAAGGTCAGCATGTACCATCCCTTGCACAACTGCGTTTCTTGAAATATTATGAAATTTCCTCTGACTTACCTGCTGGCAGACATCACAACAAGTTGGAAAGGAGGAAAAAGAAAACTATTTGGAAGGTATAAGGACAATACTTAAGGAGTGTTGTAATACATTTCCTAAATGTAAGGTTAAACTGGAGGATTAATCACAATCAATCATTTTACATAATCAACAAGTATAAGTGGATGTTGGCTTGGCTCTTTGTATCCACTCTGTATTTTTAAAATTGAACCCCGACCCTGAGGTATTTTCCCAAGGGATGTCCATTTGGTCAAAGTAATTGATTCTTGAAAAGGAGCCAACTCATCGCACAAGATATTAGACCTTTGTACATTTGTGTCAATATACTGTGCATCAGTATTTACAGGAATTATCAATGTCAGTGTAATAGCATATATGTTCTTCCTTAACTGCAATAAAAGGCCTGAGGTCTCAAAGATTCTACATTTGTAGGGTTAAGTACAAGGGCAACACGACCCAGAATGCCACCTGATGCCACCTTGGGTCCACCACTGCTGCCTCTGCACTATTAAAAAACAAAAGTCCCTTACAGTGCTCCTCACATGGTTTCTTCAAATGCAGAAGATCGGTCCTCTTTTATTGAAGAGGACTGCATGAATGAAGAAGCTCCATCGCTCACACAGTCCCTGTAAATCAAGGAGTACGGTGAAGGGGTGGATGATCCACTTTCCAATTGCTTTTAGCGGGCAGAAAGCAGATCAATGAGACTCATGTCCAAGGTGGGCTGTTGGAGGGTTGAAGGGCACCCCAAATCCACCACCCTCTCCCCCCCCCCGCAATCTGATGTTGATCTAACTCACATCACCTAGCTTCATGAATGGACCACCCCTGGTTAAGAAATGTGAATTGCCCAGGAACCATGCAGGAATGAGTATGGCTGGGGAGATTCTCTGGACCAATCATATGTTTGTTTAGGCTTCTCCATCCTTTTGTCACTGAGCAGCCCACTTACACAGCAGGAGAATACATGAAAATAGGGAAATTGTTCTTGCCTACTGAATGATGTGCTGGAAAGTCAAACACAGTGGGAAATGTGGGAGGCTTCTCAAAGCTTGAAGCAAGGATGTGCCTGAACCAGGGTAATGAGGAACTAGCAGATAGTTGGTGGATAGGAGAGGGGAAGGTTGATAAGATTAGTCTTTCTTGGAAACTAGCATTTATTTTAAGAGGATGGATAGGACCTCCCTGTAGCGTCTTGGCTGCCCCCTATTTCCTGAGATTTGCTAACTACCTATTCTAGAAACACTTTCTATAGAAAAGGTAGTTTTATGGACCCTGGCAGATGATTAGGCAGCCAGAACAGCATGATAAATTCCTTACACTGCTTAGAGGTCATTACTGCTACAACAGCTGAAGAAGACGCCTGTCTCTCTAAGAACACATTCTTTCAAAGATCCCCTTGGAAAGAGAAGCAGCATGATGTGATGAAAAACAAACCAAAAAAAAAAAAACCACTAGATTTTTCTAGGGAATGAATAAAACACATGAAGGAGTGGGTAGAATTACTTCCAGCAAGGGTTTGTGGCTTCCAGAGAATCTACTCTTTTACCACGCTGGATACATCCGTTCTGCTGGTTTTGGAACCTGTACTGTACAAACCCGAACATGGGGTTTTGGAGTAGCTGGTTTGGCATGATAGAAGTATTTGAGGTATTTGTAGAGACGACAGTCATTCCAGCGCTGTTAAACTGAGTGTTTTCAAGTGTAATGCTATAGATCGAGGGCAGGCCATTTTCATGCCTCTTTGCACTCAGTTCGGCCAACAAGGGCTTGGTAATTTTATCTGTGGTCATTTTTAGGAAGCGTTTCGCCAGTGGGTTCAGTACGTTCTCTGCTTTGATCTGTTTGAACTCTATCACTGCTTTGCAATGCATCAGTGCACCATGCAAAAAAGGGCAGAAAAACATTCACTGGATACATGAGGCCTCTCTGGTCCCCATGCTTGGTGAAGGGCGGGACAGGGTTTTCGGAAAAACTCAAACATTTCCTTGAATATTTTGTGGATCCCTTGGTATTCTGGAACCCCCTCCTGGCCTGAATAAGATTTAAATAAAATGTTTTCCTAAGTGCTCAAAGCATTCCATATACATTACTGCAGTAATTCTTACATCAATCCTATGAGGTAGGTCAATCATATTATCCACAAATTACAGTGAGACAGCAGTTTATCTAGGATCATGCAATGAGTCCTGAGTTAAGAACCAGGAGCTTCCCAGTGCATATATCAATCATGCTATTCATGCGCGCGCGCACACACACACACACACACATTTCTATCTGCAGTTGTCTATAAATGGCAGATATGCACATTTTCTCTTGCTGTCATGGTTCACAACAGCATCAATTATACTTTTAGTGACGTGTGTTTTACATACCACTTTTTTCCCTCTATAGCAAATGATGAAGTTTCTATTAGTTGCACATCCGTTTTGTTTGAAGGAACAGCTTCCAATATTCTATTAATTCTCATTACTCTGATAATGTTGCAACTAGTATTCTGTTGGAAGAACAGCAACGTTGTGTTTTCAAACCCAACATGCTCCCAACCTAATTAGCAATGTCTTTCAGAAGGAGATGGTGGTGACTTAACAGCTGTTGTTTTTCTTCCTGCATCTGGCAGAGAGTATGGTTAACTATTCTACTTGCTTGAGCTATAACTATGTTGTTCCCACTAGATGGATAGCCTTCCTATTCATTACTCCAAAGTGATGTTTCATTTATCCCCACCCACAAAAGAAAATTTCCTTCTGACCCATCATTTAACCTGCACTGTCAAAAAGTCACAATTAAACTTCAGGCCTTGTTCATTCTTCAGCCTTTATTCCTTTTCTTCCCTTTATGAGGGCAAATAAAGCAACTAAGTAATCTGCTGGATGTCACACATCAATCAGTAGAGGTCACCTTTGGGAGAATAATTATTTTAATAGCCCTCCCCCTTAATAGCCTATTATTCACTATATGTGCCACTTTTACAACTAATCTTTGAAATAGTTGCTGTTTTTGTTTTTGTGGTTGCTGTTTTACTCAGAGGCGTCGCGGCAGCTAAGGCTGCCTGGAGCACCTCCGTGGCGCCACCGCCGTGGAGGTAGCGACTGCGTGCGCGCCCGCCTTCTCCCCCGAAAGCCCTGGAGCGTCCGCCATGACCGGTGGCCAGGGCTTTCTGAAGGCAGCCGCTGCATCGTGGCCTTATTTATACTTTTTTCCTGCACATGTGCAGAACGTTACGTTCTGCGTATGTACAGAAAAAAAGTATAAATAAGGCCACGACGCAGCGGCTGCCTTCAGAAAGCCCTGGCCGCCGGTCGTGGCGGACGCTCCAGGGCTTTCTCAGGTTCCGAGGTCGGGCAGGCGCTCCAGGGGAATGCTGCCCGAGCCGCGGAGCTGCTGCGTCACCGGGTGGGCGCGCGCGGTACACCTCGGGTGCTCTGTACGCCTCTGGTTTTACTACTTTTTTTATCTTATTGCTGCTGCTCCAATGTTTCTTCAATGTTTGATAAATATTTCCTAATTATTGGGCAGCGCAATCCAGCTTAACTAAATGCCGGTGGAGCGAGCGCTCCGCCGGCGTTAGGTGTCGCAAAAGTGCCATAAGGTATGGAAGAAACTCTGAAGAATTAGTAAACTACAGTGAAAATCCCTGTATGGCTATTAAAGTTATCTGGTTTGGGATCTACTACAGTGTTTCTCAACTAGTGGTACACATACCACTGATGGTACGTGAGGTGGGTCTCCGGTGGTACGTGCAGCACCCATGGACACCCACCTTGCATCAAGGAGACCGCGAAGCGACTCTGCAAAGAGTGGTAGGAGGCTTGGCTCGGTGGGCAGAGCTCCAGCATGCAGTTTTTGCACACTTAAAAAAGTCCTCCCACCCTGAGCCTCTTGACAGCATTTGCAGAGTCGCGTCACGGTCTCCCAACCTGGAAGTAACTGGCAATGACGTCATTGCGTTACTTCTGGTGGTAATTGAGAAGGTTCATGACATTTGGCAGTGGTATGTCAGGTAGGGAGGTTGAGGAATATCTAACACATTCCTCATTCTCTTGGCTGAGAATTTTATAATATTCTGATATTAAGAAATTGCACCATTCCCTACTATGTGGTATCCTGGGTTTAGAATTCAGATACGTTAACTCTGAAACTAGCATGTGGTTCTATAAATGGCTCCTGGTTCACAAACAGAGGTTCTTGAAAGCCTTGACCCTTCTTGTTTTGCTCAGAAGTATGAAGATTACATCGTGAAAATACAAGCACAAGACAAATGACCCAGGAAGTGGGAAAAAATATGCAAACAATAATGTTCAAGTTTTAAAATATGGACTTATTTTCAGGTAGCTCAAATGCATCTATACGTCCCTAGATATTAAGTGAAAAATGGCATTACATTCTTTTCATTGCCATCAGCTAAAAGTGATGGACTCCCACAGTGAGGCTTGAGGGGTTGTCTATTTTTCTTTCCGTTTTTGTGTTACTTCATTAATTTTTAAGTTTAAACTTAAGGAGGCAAAACTGAATGCATAACAAAAAGGAACCAAGGTTACTCTTCCCAGGTCGCAATCCACCTGTCTAATTTTAAATTCACTACAGTGAAAGTTGATGAGGGTAGTAAATATTGGATCTCTGTTAGCATTTTCAGTAAATAGAAGGGAAAGAAGAGTCAGGGATATGCCCTGTGAGCAAGATCACTCCATTTTAACAGAATGCTGTTTTCATGTTAGATCAATTGGCGCATGATCTCCAAAAGATCATGCCAAAATAATAAAGTCACTTATTACTTATTACCTTATCACCATAATGCCTTTTTAGAGGGCTCAGACTGAGCTAAGTTCCAACTTGTCTGGTCACTGATTAGACAGTTTGGAATTACATGCAGTAGTCAGCAACTCATATTGTTGCATCTGCACACCCTTTCAGTTGATGAGCACATTATGAACATTGGAAGCTGACTTCTACTGAGTCAAACGTTAGGTCCATCTAGCTCAGTATGGTGGACACTGACTGGCACCAGCTCTCCAGGGTTTCAGACAGGCATCTTTTCCAACCCTACTTTGAGATACT
This sequence comes from Plestiodon gilberti rubricaudatus, assembly GCA_026170595.1. NCBI lineage: Eukaryota > Metazoa > Chordata > Lepidosauria > Squamata > Scincidae > Plestiodon > Plestiodon gilberti. The sequence continues at coordinate 140,745,272 of JANXHW010000001.1, read as the reverse complement.
GCCAGGAATAATAATAATAATAATAATAATAATAATAATAATAATAATAATTATTATTATTATTATTATTATTATTAATAGTATTTATATACCGCTTTTCCACAAAAAGTTCACAAAGCGGTTTACAGACAAAATCATTGAACTTTGGACCTTCTGTATGCAAAGGACCTTCTGATCTGAGCTATGCTCCTCTCTCCAATATTAATACCGTATTTCTTCGAGTCTAAGGCGCCATCGATTCTAAGGCACACCTTTACTTTCAGTACCACCAGCAGGGGGAAAAAAATCCATCGATTGTAAGACTCACCTCCCTTCATTGAATCTACCCGCTCAGCACCAACTCTCCCCAGCATGTCTCCTGCAGCTGAGGATGACCGAGTGCACTGCCTTTGCATAGCATTTCTGGCCCCGCCAGAAAGTGCCATTTCCTTCATTACCTGGGCTTGGGGGAGCTTCAGGGAGGCCTGTGTAACCCTCTGCAGGCCTCCCTGATCTTCAGTTTGGCAAAAAACAGCGATTTTTGGCCATTTCTGGTTTTCACGAAAACCGGAAATGGCTGAAAATCACCGGGTTTTGCTGAACTGAAGATCGGGGAGGCCTGCAGAGGGTCGCGCAGGTCTCCCTGAAGCTCCCCCAAGCCCCAGTAAGTAAGAAGATAGTATTTTGGGGTGCTTTTTGGAGACCTTCGATTCTAAGATGCACCCCATTTTTTGAAATGCTTAATTGGGGAAAAAAACATGCATCTTAGAATTGAAGAAATATAGTATTACTGAGGGTGCAATCCTACCTGGTGCTGGGCTGGCATAGCACATCCTACGCTGGCCCAGAGCCATTGCAAAAAGTGCTGTAAAGCACTTGCGCCAGCTCCAGGCCATCTCAGAAGCCTACACCGGCCCCAGAGTGCTGGATCCGCGTGGCAGGAGACAAGGAGCCAGTAGGACCACGCTGCTCGGTGCAGAGGCATTCCAGGGCAGGGGGAAGGGTTGGGTGAGGGTGGTGATGGGAGTGAACGAGACTGGGCAGGGGGGGATCAGTGGTAGTGGCACACACCAAATCTTACCCCCTTACCTGGCCAGTTTGCCCTACACGGGGCTCCTGGATTCACGCCAGCGAAATAGCTGGCCTAGATCCAAGATGACCCATTTGGGTGGTTAGGGTTTACCCTGTGTCACACCACAGCCAAATCCACCTGGCAATCTGCTGAAGGGGCAGAGGCGACAGGAGAGCTGGAAGCCAGCTGGGAGGCTGCAGCTTTGGGAGGCTCCTGGCAGGCAACTGCCAGGCCAGGCAAAGGAGGCGGGGGCGGGACTTATATGGGAGTCTCGCAAGACTTGCAAACTCTGGGAGGCCCTCCCCAGGAAGGGGTGGGGCTCGCCGAGCCAGCCCAGGGGCTCATAAGGAGCCGGGTGGCTGAGGAGGGAGAAGGTTGGAGTGGGAGTCTCCCTAACTGGGAAGGGAAGAGACAACTCAGTAACTCCAGTAGGGAAGGAATGCACTGGCTGAGCAATGGGCAGAAGGGAAAAGGAGAGGCAACCCCTGTGAGGCAACACAGGGAGGGCCCACTCTTGACAGGCAGCTGTTCTCCACGTGAAGGGAGACCTGGAGCTACCTGCAGACCTCAACCCCTCAGCTCGACCTGGGGTCAGTTGTTGGAGTGGGGGAAGAGCCGCTTAGGGTTTACCCCGGCCTCAACGTCTACCCAGACCTACGACCCGCATCTAAGACCACACCCTGGGGTTCAGAGCAGCAACTTACCGGCAGACCTACCTTGACTTCCCGGGCATGATCTGGACCGACCAACCAACGCCTCAAACAAAACCTCTCCGGTGAAAAGAACATGGAGAAGGTCTTATTAACAGAGACTCGGATTAAGCAAGGATCTGTGACGGCAACAAGGCCACATGAATGTAAAACAGTTGACCCGAGTAAAATTTGCGAACATCACAAAACGTAAGTCCGTCTCTTTATTACCTGGGAGCGGTTCTGGGTGTACGTCAAATCGGCTCAAGGAGAGGTTTGGGAAAGGGCGGCCCCAATCCCTGGAGGCCGCAAGCATGGACGTCACACCCAGCCACCCGAACAAAATTCCAATCCCCCGAGGTGACCTCCCACCTGCCTCTTTGCATCCTTGGTGCAGCATTGGCTACATTGCTGTACCATGGAGCGTAAAGTTAGGCAGGATTGGGCTCTCTCTCTCTCTGTGTGTGTGTGTGTGTGTGTGTGTGTGTGTGTGTGTGTGTGTGTGTGTGTGTGTGTGAATTCTGAACTGTTCTGGGGGATGCCCAAGATCAACCTCAAGCCTCCATTTAACAAATCCCCTGATCCACCAAGAACAAGGAAGATCCCATCTTCTGGTTCATTTTGGAGGCTTGGTACATGAGTTAAGTGGGAGAGAATAGCTCCCCACAATGTGGGTGAAGTGACCTCATGGCCTAGAGGCTCACCTCTTGACTGTAGCCCTTGGTTTAGGGTACAGAGAGCTGCTCTCCAACATGTTTACCTCTAAGTAATAAAATAATGCTTAAATAGGCATTTGATCTCAAACACTGACCCCCTTGCAGTGAAATCCCATGCAATGTACAATTATTCGGGAGTAAACCCCATTAGTAGGACTTTCTTCTGATGCATAGGATTGCACTGTTGATGGGAAAATAAATTCCCAAGTAAACAAGGTCATCATTGCGACCACTCTCAATTTTTCCCCTAGAATTTGCCTACCCTTTTCATTCATAAATTCTTTATGTTCAATTGTTTATACTCTCAAGAAAAAGAATCAACTGCTTTCTGCAGTGATCAGCACAAATATTTTTATAGCTGTTTGAAATATGTAGTACCTCTTCCTTCCCCCCACCACAACACCTTGCCCACACAAAATTGTATACTCAAAACTGATGGCTCCACAGCTTCCCCCCCCCCCAACCTGGCCGGTTTGCCCTACACGGGGCTCTTGGATTTACATTGTGTGATGTGTTGTGTTTTGTGTTGTTGTTTTTTTTTACTTTCATCCTGTGGAAATGAGAAGGCTTTATTTTTTTGTACAATAGAATGCTTATACTCCAAAAAAAAAATGTAGTGCCAGTTGCAAGTTCTGAATAACAGAATGCTTATTCTAAGGGGAAGTGCCAGTACAAATAGGAAAGTTTGTATTATAATCAACAAGGGAAATACATAACTGAACATTGGCAAAAAACTTCTGCTCGTACCAGCATAAATCTAGATATCCTACCCATCATAATTTTGGATGCAGCTTAATTTCTGCAGTTCAGGATTTAGGGCCTTTCATCAGTTACTTACATTGACTACAAGAAGGTTTTTACCTCATTAAACTTGAGAGCAAGATGCCGAATGTATTTTGTAATAATGCTGCACATGCAAGAAATTGATACTGGACTTGGGGGGAATCTCTTTTAAGAGATTCCAAAAAAGATCAAATTTCTGGCCCTCAAACCTGAGAAAAGGAGGTGGTAGCAGCACCAGCTGGAGTCCCTGGGTCAAAGGTCTGCATGGCACCCACTGCCCACCCCCCTGATGATGCATTAGGTGCACCACTGCCATTGGTACTTCAGGTTCAGGAGTTGGTCCAGCCAGATGGGCCCTCTGATGGACATAAACCCTTGGGTAGTGCCCACATTGACTGACCCCCAATGCCACCCCTGAAAACATGTGTGCAAGTATGTGGAAAATGCCTGGTAAAATATCCGAAGCCATTCCAGGGCAAGATTTTGCAAGAGGAGACGGGTTAGGGTAACCTTCGTGACAAGCTGGAGCAGATTTGCAAATACAGCAAGTCCTCATTTAACGTTTTTAATAGGTTCTTCTTGGAAACTGCAACTTTAAGCGAAGCGAAATGACTTATCAAAACCAATTTTACCATAGGCTAATTCAACGGAGGACAATTGTGGAGCGGTACACATGGAGCTGTACACATGGAAAGACCCCTCTGCCCCTCTTATTTCTGCTTTGGGATGAGCAAAGAACTTGAAATAGTTGTCAAGTTCCATACTTGGAGGCTTGGGACATGGGTATTTACCACCGGTATTTCTGGCCCAGCTCAAATTTAGCTTGGGACTCTACAACAGAGTTGTACTAGATATTATACAGTATAAGCAACATACAAGACTCCCCCTCCCCTTTCCAATTAGTATCGCTAAATATATAGAATGCCAATGGTATTGACTCATTGTGATTGTTTTGTCAGTGGCTCTGAGCATTCTTTCATGGCAAGACAGCGTACAATTGTTTACAATGAAATAAAACAAGAATTGCACTTACTTCATCTCCAGTCATTTCCAGTGTGAAACTAGCTAGGAAGAGTATTACCATAGCTTCTGTCCGGAAGCACAGGAAACCCTATAATAAAATTTTGTTGCAAATATGCAGTCTCCATATTCAGGATACCACCCATTATTATCAGAGGCTGGAGGCAAGTAACAGGGTTTGGCTATCTCCATCTTGCTCTGTTATGAGCTTCCCAGGACCTCTGGCTGGTCAGTGCTGAAGACAAGAGTACAGAACTAGATGAACATTTGCTATGATCCAGCACAGCCAATTCTTAAGGGCTTCTTCTCATTCATTTTACTATTGGTACATAGTAAGGTATTGGTACATTATCTCATCCATTCTAAAGAGACACAGATCTTACCAGGGGAGTCAGGACTGGATAGTCACATCAAATTAAGAGTCCTGTTCTTGTTCCAGAGTTCTGAGCTAAATCCCCATCAGATTGTCCCCCAAAATTCAACAGGAGTCAAACAGAATCCTGAACAATTGGCATTCGATCTGCAACCTTATGTATCACACCAGCACAGCAAATTAATGGTGTAAAATATAAAATGAACGTTGAAGTAGCCCTTGACAGAGAGAAATTCGGCATTTTAAAGTTCAGCTTAGTGCTACTTCCTCTGGGTAACAAGGTATGCAAGGTTTGTAGAAATGAAACAGAAGAATAAATGTTTACCTGTCACTGATCGTTTGTCAGGATTGACGCTTGCACTAGGTCTCTGTTTTGGCAAGGAGTGTTTTGAAAGCACCAGTGCCTCATCACAGAGCCGATTATCATTTCATTGGCATTCAGAGAGCCATGCCACAAGCCCTCCAGATTCAGTTCAACACTGGCAGCCCTCTGTCTGAATAATTAGCATGGAATTTCCCAAAGAGTCATGGCCCAAGTCTCCATAGCGATATTTCCGTTTTACCTCAGTATCATTTTTGACCGAGTTACCCGGGTATAACAAGTGGAACAGTGCACCAGCGGATCAGGCCCTAAGGTAAACAGCTGCCACTTGCAGTCGGCACACTACAGGGGCTCAACCTTGTTGCTATTCAAGCCAACTGTAGGAGTCGTATGAAGTTCAAGAGGAACGGGCCTGGAAATGGAAGCCTATCCTTTGAGACCAAAAGAGAGAGTACTGTCAGCAAGCCAATCAGCCTGAAAATGGGGACACACACACAGAAACATATATGTGTGTCATAAGGACTTTGCAACACGAGCCAGTCCTGATCTTTTGTATGCCCGGATGATTTTCTAAAAAAAAAAAAAAAAATTCCTCACATGATAGAAGCCTTGACAGATTACATTGACTCTGACAGCTGGTTGAATTGTCTTAATCCTGACAGCACCAAAAGCATCCCTCCTTCCAACCATACCTCAGTGCCTGCCAGCCCTTTCCTCTCACTTGCTCTTTGTTTCTTCCCTCACCTAAAAGGCCCATTAGCAATGATGACTAAACTTTTTTTAATTTTTTTCCCTTAAAAAAGAGTGGAATAACCTCTTGTGTGCAGGATATTTACTGCTTTAGGGCACAATCTGTTGCTGCACAGTTCTAACTGTTGCCGAAGCACTTATTGTCATTATAGGTGCCTTAGCAACCAGGCGTTCTGTCTTGTTTTTCATCTGTGAAGGTGGTGATTTATTGATAATACTAATCTTGTTTGAGAGTTACAGAGCTAGCGAGTCAAACATGCTTAAAAGAGAGAACAAGAGAGGAGAAAGAAAATCTCACAACCCCAACTTTTCCTCATAGTCCGTGATATTTATTTCAACAAAAAACATTTTAAAAAGTTCATCCAGATTGTCATTTCAGCATTGAACCTCATTCACAGTACCCCTACAGTCAACAGGTCAGGTACCTTTTCTTTTTGTTCCAAAAGGGAAGCCAAGGCACCTTGCCACCTTCCACCTACACCAATTTTCTCACTAAATAAGAGTTTCCTACCCAAGGCAAATAGCAGGATCCCCAGTGTGGCTCAGGACTATGGTGTGGTTAAAAACAATGACAACCTTCCACCACATCATGGTTTGGATCTGGATTGTGCCCCACCACAGCTGCTCTTTACATTAATACACACATGTGCATGTACGTGAGCGTGCACATACACACACAGGGTCAAAAATGTGATCAACAACAGTATTGCCTTAAGGGTCCAATCCTATTCTCTCCCCCCTTGCTGATGCCGCTGCATCCTGCATGGGGCCAGATGTGGAGGCAGAGGCGTCGCTGTGGTGTGGCGTGCGGGGGGCCCCAGGTGACGCGCGCGCGTGCATGCGCAGAAAGGTGACGCGCGCATCACGCGTCGCGTGGGGGCCTCCCGCCTGCCTCGCCAGGCCGGCTCCGGGAGCCCCTCAATTGGGAGAGCTGGCTCGGGGACGTCCTCCCCGGCCGGCAGCCCAGGGCCTTCTGAGGCCCGCTGCGAGAACGATATTTATACCGTTCTTTTTGCGCATGCTCAGACTGTTACTGAGGGAAAAGGGCTGCCCTTTTCCCTCAGTAACAGTCTGAGCATGCGCAAAAAGAACGGTATAAATATCGTTCTCGCAGTGGGCCCCAGAAGGCCCTGGGCTGCCGACCGGGGAGGACGTTCCCGAGCCGGCTCTCCTGATTGAGGGGGCGCCTGTCGGGCGCCCGGAGAGGCGACCCATCAGGCGCCTCCCCCCAAAAAACAAGGGGGGTGTCGGAGGAGGAGTCACTAGGTGACGCGCGCCCCGCTCTGGGGCAGCACGCGCCCTAGTGATGCCACTGTGTGGAGGTCTCCTCCGGATAAGAGAACATCGGTCCCCTTACTCCAAAATTGCTGGTGCAAGTCCACATAGACCTGCGCTGCAGGATCAGGCCCAGGAAGGTGGTTAGGATTCAGTGGCCACCACTGCTACTGAACCCGCCCTCTTCTCGGACCTGATCTGTCCATCCCCCATCTCATCACCTCCTGTTTTGCCCTCCCTCACCCCATCACCACCGCTTTCCAACCTCCCTCACCCCTTCTCGCCTCCTCCATCAACTAACCTCCATCCACAGGTCCTGGGGGATTCACTGGGGTGGGCAGAAAGGCACCTCTGCACGCTGCCAGAGTGAGGTTTGCAACTGCTGTAAGGCAGTCTGCACTGGTGGAACAGTAGTTCCGACAGCAGGGCAGCCCAATAGGATTGGGCTGCCACAGTTTGTTAAGATAATTTATTATTATGGTTCTTTCAATATGTCCCCTCAAAGGCAAATTTGAAAATATTTGAAATTCAGACAGATTTGATTTTTGAGACGTCAGATTTGAAATGTGTGCATTATTGTGCTTCGGCTCAGTTAAAAATACTTGTTACAGTATCTTATTTGGTATCAGATCAACAGTGCAATCCTGTGCAATTCGGGACCAGCAGAACTATCGTTCCACTGGCGTCAGATGTTGCAAATGTCACTCTCCACTGGACGGAGGTTGCCGCCGGCAGTCACAAGTAAGACCTGCACTGGGCGGCAGGGAGGCATGGGGAAGGCGGAATGGGGCAGAACAGGAGGACAGATTGGGTGGCCTAGCCAGTGAAAGGGGAGGAATCACTGGCGGTGCGCTCTGCCGAATCCTATCCCACTTCCCGGGCCTGGCTGGCATTACACAGGCCTTTGCCGGCGCACATCCAAGGAGACCTATTGGGGTGGCTGGGCCGTTACTCGGGGTTCATCCTTTTACCCCTAGGAGGCCTCCACCTGCACTGGCCCGATCCTGGATAGGATCTGGCAACTTTTGCATGCTGTGGCAGTCCTAGACAGGATAGGGCTGTCCATTGCTGCAAGCATGTACTGAGTTCTGACAGTTTTTAGCTTGGATCCTAATTTCTGTGAACAAGTTCTGCTTATGGATCAGGACTTTCCTGCTTCCCCTTCCCATTCGAACTCCCTGAGCCCCCTCCAAAGCAGCTTTTGTGAGTTGGAAAACCCTCCAGAATGGCACGGAAGGAGGATCTGTAGCAAGAAATTGGTGAAAATCTAGGCTCCTTTTACAAGATCAGAAGTGCCTTTCTTTCATGCCACTGAAACCAGGCAGTAGTATTCAAAGTTAGATTTTTTTTTTCATATCTCGACAGACTCTATTCTGTAGTATATGAATACCTAAAAGTAAAAGTATTCCTTTCCTAGAAATTGGAAAACACACATTTTGAAGTTAAAACGCTATTTTTAACTGCCAGTTGCCCCCTACTGATTCCCATGGAAAATGGCGTGCTTATAAGTGTACAGTACAGTTTACAAGCAAGCAGCGTGATTTTCTAAACCAAGCTTTCTGTGCTTTCCTTGGACAAATATTGCACAACGTAATTGCCAAACAGCTCTCAGAAGCTTTCTCATGCTCCTGCTGTAGCCAATTGTAGGTCTGACAGTGACTTGATCAGAGAAAAAAAAAAGCACCCCAACTGGTTCAACTAGTTCCAAACATAAGATCTTTTGTCAGGGACCCTGACAGAGATGAAGAATGATGCACAATGGAATCCATAAGACAGTCTAGCATAAGGACAGGACAAGTATACTAGCATCAAACCATGCTGTTATCAGGCTCAAGCCACCCACAGACAACAGGGCCCATTTCAGATGTAAAGTACTGTATATTGAACCTCAGTTAGAGGCTTCTATTTTACAGTCATAACCTTGCTCCAAACAAACTGATGCATGCAGGCCACTGCCTAGGACCGGGCTTAGGAATGGCTAGCAAAAGCATCTCTGATAAATACAGTATACAGAATACCCGATACATACACATGTTGTTTGGGCTGCTTGAACTTGCTGCACTCAAACAACCGCAGAGGGAGGAGTCGGGAATTTGATGACTGGATGTAATGATGAGATATTAAGACCCTGAAGAGAAGAGGCTGAAAATGAAAGGAAATTGTATGAAGATCTGAAAAGACAGCACAGAAACGGCTCAGCAATCATCTTTTTGTGGGAGGAGGGGTAGTTCCTTGAAAGAGAAAAGAATGCATATGTCAGCCAATTTCACCATTGAAGCTACAAGGCGGGGGAGGGAGGAGGGAGAGAGAGAGAGAGAGTCTACGTCTAGGTCCGCCCTGTTCTTCCATAGTTTTTGTTTAGTTCTGTCTACAAAGAAGGTTGTGGTGTACTTCTTCGCTGTCCAGTTTTTAAATTCTGAAAAAGTAGCTCACCATAAAACGTGTTCTCACCATTAAAGCACCACTCAGCACTCCCACTTTTGGATCAATACTGATTTTTGCAAAATTATCTTCTGACAAAGATAATGCAAATATTCCTCACATGAGAAAACCTTTTTTCTTTGGACCATGAGTGGGGAAGAAGTGCTACAAACGTTCCATTTCTCTCAAAGTGTCTGCTCTGCTGTGGGGCTAAATAAACTAGTAGCCTGAGCAGAATCTCCCAGCCCTAGGTAACAATTACACTCTGTGAACTTTGAAAAACCTCTTGCTAGCAGTTGAAATTAGGATCTGAATACACAGGTGAATACGGAGGGCTAGGTGATGGCAATGTGCGCAAGACACCTTCCAAAGGTGATCAGATGTTGCTCCAGTTTAGACTAGTATTCCCTCTTTTGCTTTAAAAAAAAACACACCATCTATTCAAATGAGGCAGACGTCTGAGTACTAGGACTTCAGGGACAAAGAAAAATCAAGTTCTCTCTTTGGAGACCATCAACAGCACCTCGGCACCACCACTAAATCATAGATCAAGGCACTAGAACTGCAATCATGTTACATAGTCCTTTAATCAAGTGTCTTTTTCACTGCTTCGGAAATCTTCAAGACTTTGAAGCCTGGGACAGAATTCAAGACGAAATATCAAATACAATTACAGAATTTATTTACCGGTACTTACTTATTTAAAAGTTTTATATCCTGATTTATCCAAAGAAATACAGTCGTCGTCCCCGAATCAACGGGGGATAGGTTCCAAGATCTACCACGGATGCCTAAAACTGCAGATAATAGTGAACTATTTTTCTAACTTAGTCAGGAATTGCAGTAGCAGATCACTTCAGGATGGCTTCAGAGAGCTTCAGAATGGCATAGAGAGCTTCCTCTCTATGTATAGAGAGCTTCCTCTCTAGCTACCTGTAATTGGCTAGTGTAATTGACTAGCTGTAAAATGGCTGGGGAGAGCTTCAGAATGGTGCTGATAGCAATGGCAGGTTAACTTCAGAATGGCGCAGATCGCTTGCCAGGGAACCAAGGGTAACTCAAATTGTGGATACAGGACCTGCGGATACCGGGGGGACGACTGTACTATGTTTATTTTTTAAACTTTTTTAAACCCAGATTTTATGTGCAGGCCTTGCTGCAAAATGTATAAGGAAACTGCTGAACTGGAAACAGAGATTTCTTTTTCCTGACTATAATACTGAGGCCATGGTCACACCAGCTACCTGCCATATTGATACCGTTCACTCCATAACTGAAAATGATATACAGGAGTCACAGCTATCTGGCTGATCCTGGTCCAATTTTGTGATGTGGAAGTATAAACAGTGCTCCAGGGGTGTTAACCCTTTGTGTTCTGTGAGATAAATCTTGTGGCCATTTGATCAGTGGTGGCCTGGGAAAGCTATTATAATGACACAATGGCAGCCAGGGCCAACACAAGTTCTTCTGACACCTGAGGTGGCATGCCAAATGCTGCCCCCCTTACCTAGTGATACCATCCTCTGCTCCTCCCACTCTCCTATGTTCTAGCTCAGCACTCTCTTCCCCTCCACATTCCCCCTTCCTCTCTGTCCCCCTCTTCCTTTTCCAATACTGGGAGTGGAAGGAGAAGGAGGAGTAGTGGAGGCAAGTTGGTGGACAGAGATGAACACACACACACCCCATCAATCTACTGCCTGAGGCGACTGCTTCAGGGCCGGCCCTGATTACAGCTGATTGCCACATCCTGGGGGAAAAAAAAAACATAGTAACATGTGGGTTGATCCGGACTGCCTTGAGCCATGATCACATAATGTGCAGAAACATTAACAAAACTGGAAAAAGCCAAATTGTAATGGTCCTGTGTCGGGCTCTCAGTACTGTATGAAAAGTGCTAGGTCTCTACAACACCTCTGCATGTAGTAGAGCTTAAGATCGCGGTCTCTTTTCTGATGGTGCCATACATGTCCTGTTTCCTGTTTGTTGGCTATCGGGGGCACTTCCCTCAACATTCAGGAGTGCAGTGTGCTGTTGTTGACTTCAATGGGGTTTTAGACTTAACATCCTATCTGCATATCTGCATGCTGGATTGCGGATCATGTATCCGCCTCAGGGGAACTTGGAATCTCCTGAAGTTTTCATTGAGATGGGTCTGTGGGTGACTTGTGGCATGTTTCGGAGAGCCTCCTTTTTCTGGTAACGATAGCCAACTGTTTTGAATTTGTTTTACCATGAATTATTTATTGGATTCAATTTGATGCGATTGCTAATTCTAAAATCCATGGTGTGCAAATAAGCATCTCATCGCTTAATATTAGCTCTTGACCATGTTTTCCCTAAAACTAATGATCTGTCATAGGTATCCGGGTCCAACAGTCACCAGGAAGGAATGAGAACTCTTAATTGCGGGTAATTTTCCAAAACAATGACTGAACTAATTGTGAAAAGCTGTCAATGCTTCACTGTCAATTAATTGTGCAATAAGTTATCTCTAAATTTGTAGTGACAAGTTTTCTCCTAGCAATCGTAACATTTTGTTAAGTGGAGGCAATTCTGAATTTGAAAATGGGAGAAAGTAGTCATGTCTTCTTGAAAATCATCAGGACTTGATCTTATCATATCCCAAGTCTAAGCATTTGCTTTTTCCCAAACATCCAATGCCATGAGATAATCGCCTGCAACAGTACATTGCAAATTTGGTTTGCCTTAGGTGGCAATGCCACATATCCCAAGCTAAGTGCTCATTTGCGAGTGCAACACATTTTAAAACTGGGCCGTATGCCACCAAAATGCCTTTGAACTTTCATAGAAATAAATTGATTTTAGGTGTCCTGTTTCAGCTGTTTCATTCATCGTTTTCCTAGGACAATCCTCCCTCCCAGAGTTGTTCACACACACGGTTTAAAAGCAAGAATCGGGCTGCCTAAAAATTACACCTTTTACTGATTTTTAAGACAGCAAGTGTGTAGTCCCCAGAGTGACACAGAAAATGTGGAAAATGTGAAGCCAAAGTCCCCTCAATGCACAAACTTTTAAAAGGGTCTTGCATTAATGGTGGAGGTTTCTGTCTTACTCACAGTGCAATTTTATGCATTTCTACTGAGAAGGAACTTCTATTTAGTTTAATAGGGTTTACTGCCAGGATTGAGTGTATAGGATTGCAGCCTCAGCTTTTACTCCACTGTTCCAACTTCTCACTTTCTTTCTTTGTTCTTCACAATTTCTAGTTTTCAAAATATTTAATTTCCATTTTACATAGGAGTCCCACACTTCTTCGGGATTAGTGCAATCATAGAAACAGAGATACTATCCGTCATAGAAATGCCAGTTCCCATAGGCTTTCTGACACCCGGAGAGTAAGGGCCACTGGTGCGGAGACTGGCAGCCCTTACTCCGCCTTTTTGCCTTTACTTTTTACCTTTTTACCTTTACTTTACTTTTTGCCTTTTTGCCCTTACTTCGCCTAACCCGGCACACACCGGAGCACATACATTCTGCACCGGTTGGTGCAGGGGGGAGGGTGGGCTGGGTGGTGAGGGAGGGCAGCCATTGGGCGAGCTGGGATGGGAGGGGGTGGGGATATCGGTGGTGGACTCCACTGATATCCCACACCTGTTCCCAGCCTGGGCAGCCCTTACCCCACCACCCAGGATGTACACCGACTCCAGAGCCAATGTACATCCGAGGAGGCCCATTGGGGCCCGGCAGCCCTACATCTAGGGAAGGGGACGAACATCCCCTTCTTCTGAGGTGTTCCTAGGCCATACTGATGCGGCCCAGGGGACCAGTTGCTTATCTTTATGCAGGATCGGGCTGCCCGTTAACACAGGTCCGTGTAGACCACAGAGGCTTATCCCTGGGAACGATTGTTCCCTTACCCATAGGAGACCTCGTGGACTGCTCCGCCATTTTAGTGCCACGGCACCTGCTCAGGAGGGAATAATAGGATTAGGCTCTTAGTCTGCTGTGGCAAATACACACAAGAGTTTTGTGGCCCCTTAAAGACTAGCATGTTTTTAGTGGCTTGAGCTTTATGTGCCAGAGCCATGTTAGTATCATGTGAGAAAGGTTAAAGGAGCATTCTAAAAAACCTCCATATTTCCAAGCAATTAATACAGTCATGACTTGAATTAAACGCGAACTGTTGTTTTTTTGTTCATCTGCAACTAGAAAGTTTTATTTCAGACTGTTTCAACAGTATCAACAGTCAATACCTCAAAAGTATTGTGAGTAAAATTATTGGGGGGATAGATGATAGTCAAGACAGAGCAGCCAATGTCTTTAAATGCCACATTCTTCTTTGGGGCCACTGATATTAGTCTCGATCCGTCATTTTTCTTCTTCTCTGCAACATTTTCTGAATTGTGTGTCCCAATTCGGTTTAAAAAATGCTAAATCCAGCATTATGGTAACATAGATCCTATTTTATACCATCACCCTCCAACGTAGCTCTACAGTTCTGATTTCTATTGTCTTCAAGTCTACTCTTGTCACTACTTATATCCTAGCTTAATTTCCTTCTAGCACTGTTGTAAACGTGTATACAACATATAATAAATGCAGCACGGCTGGTTCAAAGTTATTGATTTTTGTAGTTCTTCACTTTGGGGGGGGGGAAACACTACCAAAAACTGGGTAATTTTAGAAAACTTTCATTCATGATATATGTATATGTGCTGTGCATTTTCGCATATGTAATATCATAAATTACATCCATAAATACCCCCAAACTGTTGAGCTGTCAGATTGCCTTCAATCAGCTTTTCCTTTGATGCCATTCTTTATTGCTGGGGTACTATGATTTTATGACTTTGATTGCTATAATAACATCAAAACACAGTGCAGCTTTTAAATATATTCACTTCAGCCTTTGTTCTTAAAAGAGACCAGTTATTTATTTCTGTCCTCTGAAGAATCTCGTAATCCAAGCAGTGAGTCAAATGTCAGGAATGCTGGTAAAAATGACAAAGGATTCCTGCCCCAGTGATAAAGATAAAATCAGCATGTGTGTGACGATGGTGTGAAGTTTAAACAAATTATACATGCTAACTTGTGCAGAAAAACATTGGGACTGCAATTATTTTTTTATTATTGCAATCCAGGGATGTTAGTGTATTGACCTCACCATCTCTGACATAGATCAAAACTCTCTTATCGGGATTAGTTCTTCCTAGTTAGAGCCAGTTTGTACATCAAGGTGACCCCATACTTCAGGAGCACATGGAGAAATGAGTGGTTCAATTGATTAGGCCACACTCACAGGAAGAATGCAAAACTTGTATGAAACTCCACCTGGGTGATGCAGCAACATTGCAATTTCAGTGGTTAGACTGACTGATTAATTGGAGAATTTGTATGTCACTCTTCCACTTTACAGCCTGAAATGTGGCTTCCAACCATGACGTTTAAAAAATAAAGGGGGGGGGGCGCCGTATCTGCGGGAGATATGTTCCAGCCCCCACTGTGGGTACTTGAAACTGTGGAAAGGGGCGAACGCCATCTCCGCGGTTTTCTGAGCCCCTGCGCCCCCCCACGGGTGCACGAGACCCCCCGCGTCCTCCACAACCCCCACAGGCACTTACTTTTACCGAAGAAACCTCCGTTTTTTCTTGAAAAGGATCGGGATGAGCAGCCTCCTTTGCAGGCCTCATCAGCAAGACAGGTGCTAGAGCAGGTTAATGGGTGCTTTTGTCATGCTGGCTGCATCTCCTCGTAATTCTTTTTAACACAAATGTTTGCACAAACTGACAGGTGCCACCTGAGAAGGGCATCTATTTCCCCTTCTGTAGAGGAGAGAGTGTGCCCTTAAAAGTTATCCTGTGTACAAGGTGCTGTGGTGAGATTCCCCTGGGTCAGGTGCTAATGAATGCACTGCAGTGCTCTTTCGACACTCCCCCTTGTGACACAAGATCCACATTGGGTCCAGGAGCAAACAGCAGAAGCTTCTAGGGGAGAACATCTGTGTACCTAAACTCTCCCGAAAAGTATCCCTCCCCCCAAGGCCCCTAAATAAAATAAAAAAGAGAAAATTAAGAAAATAAAACAGAAGATCACTCTGTAAAGCCCTCTCTAACTACACCTAATTCTAAACCTGCTAAGAAAAAAAAAGACTCTCCCCGAAAGCCCCAAATGTACCTGAAAAAAGATAAGGCAAATGTTAGAAGCAAAAATTACAAGTTAATACAGGGTTAATGTTCATTTGAGGACCAGATTGAAAACTAGTAGAAAAGAGGCCTAGAAGGGTGGTGTGCAAAGACCTCTAGAGGGCAGTGTGCAGAAATAGGGACGTGTGTAAAACCAGGGCCTGTAAAAGGAGCTGTTGCCCTGCTTAGGCAGAACAGATCAGAGCAGTTTGATACAGTGTAATCCAGTACAGTGAAGTTTTAGGCAGTTGCTGGTGGCAGCCCTGAGGAGAAGAGATCATTTCTGCTGAGAGGATTGGTGCTGCTGCCACCACCTTGCCAACGCTGAGAAAGACTCCCTCGCTGATCCATCTGCCTGCCGCGCTGGCACCTACCTTATCTTTGCCTCCAGTCTTCAAGCCTGCTCTGGGTTAGGGAAGCTTTAGAACAATAGGCGAGACGTAGGAGTGGGTTCCCTCTTTGAATGTACTTCATTGCTGTCTGTCTGGTTCACTCTGCCTTTCATGCCACAATCAGAATGGCACCAAAAAAAAAAAAAACCCACCTCCTCTCCACTCCTCCACCACCTCTCTCCACCTCTCCTCTACAAACCCACACTGAGCCTCTCCAGGTCCCTGCAATTTATGCAGCCCCCAGCAACTGTCAGGTGATGTCACAAAGGGAGGACGTGTCACCAGTCAACTGACTCAAGAGTGGCCAGGGCTCCTCCGGGGTCTTCAAGGTTCTGCTGTCTAGAGGGCAGCTCCTCACCTGTCAAATCTAGATCTTCCTCCTTGAATAAACCAGACAACCCTTCCCTCACCACGCTTTCTACTGGGTCCTTTCCCACATACCTCCTAACTCTTGATGCCTCCATCAATTGATGCAGGCCGATAGCTCCCTTCTGTGACCAAGGAACGCATGTTCCTTGCCAGGACATCGACAATTCCTTCGTGGGAGATTCCCCTGGAAAGTTGAAAGGCCAGCAGGGCTTCTATGGGGGAAGGTCCTACCCCCCCTCCCCAAAAAAGGTGGGTGGACATGTTAGGTGGCCACCCCTTCTACACCACTTCACTCAAGAATCGGTTCTAGCAGCGAGTAACCATTGGAGCTGCAGGCTCCTTGCTCAGGCTGCGGCCTCTGTCGGTGCACAAACACTCTGCTAGGTCGCTCCTGCCTCTTCTGAAGTGTCTTGCTCCAAATCCCCTCCAGCCCTTGTCAGGATTGGGTTCTGGTGCCGGCTCAGCTGTGTCTTTTGAAAGTCTGGTTCTGCTCCGGTTCCATCACTGACTTTACCAAGTGGTTTCTGAACTGGTTTGGACATTTCATCATGCTGCATGTGACCGACCTCTTTCGAATCATGTGCAGTGTTGTGCCCTCAGCTGAAGACTATTTCACACAAAAAAGGGGCAGGGAGTGTTTTTGAGTTTTGTCAAGGCCAACCAATGGGAGGAGGAGCAGGGAGAGTGAGGGTGGGAGGGCCGTCGCTAACCACTAGACCTTGCCCCTCCTCCAGCAGTTGCCTCTTTTGCCCATGCCCTCTTTCACCTCAGGGACGTACTAGCAACCCCTGTGTGGTCATCAGGTGTATAGGGAGCAGAGGAGGGTGCAGAGCAGGAAGGGGTTCTTGCTTTGAACATTTGGCCCTTCCCTCCCATTTCCCCGGGTGCAGAGCACTTTGGATCCTACTCTCATGGCAAAGGGTCTTCAGCACACACCAGAATTTTGCTGTTTCCCCTCTGGAAAACGCTGAAGAACTTTCTGTGAATTGATTGCTTTTTCATTTGAGATTGGTGACTTGTTCTTCATGAGCCAAAAGCTTGCATCATCTTACATCAACCACATTGTTGATCCAAGGGCTAAATCCAATGAGGCTTTTTGTATACTTAATTACCTTTAATAGCACTTCCTCTCACATAAGTGTGTACAGGATTGCACTGTTAGAGGTTTTAAAAAGGTACGTTCAAGTGCGTGCAGAAGCGTACTTGACTCCTGGACAACCCCTAGTGTAGATGCCATTTCTTTCGCTGAAGCAGCAATTGCCACCATTCATAAGAAGCATGGTAATTCACCCTAAGAGTGAATGCCAGGTGTCTATTGAGACAAGCTTAGTCTTTTTGATTTCAAATGGACTAGGCCAGCTTAAATCCAGGCACTCTGGTTAACCAGTATGTGTTTTGTTTCTGTTGCTCTTTCTGCCATAATCTCTAACACAGTCCAGAACACAAACTTGGCCCAGTCTTAACATTTCACAAATCAGAGCACTTTGCCAGAACTTGCAGCTTCTCAACGTCCCTTAACTTCCAGGAGCCGACTATGATGAAGCCACCGGTAACTCTCCGTTGCCATTCCTAAACTCGAGATCACTCGGCAACCATCCCCCTGGCCCCTCCTTCCTTGAATTCCTCACTCTCCCCGGCATGCCCTCCGCTCCACTAAGAATCGGAAAGGCGCTCAGGGACTGAGCACCTTTGCGCTCATCAGCAAGGGCGGGTGGAGCATGGTGGGGAGAGTAGTTCGAAGCCTTCTTCTGTGGCCCTCTCCTGCTCAGAAACCCCCTCCCCCACGGAGCCTCCCCCGCAGCAAAGGAATTCAACCAGAGTGCGGCGCTTGCTGCCGCAACCTCTCCAGAGCCTACCAGACCGACCCTCTCTCTTCTTGAGCCAGGAAGAGACCCTCTCTCTTCTTGAGCGTGTCAGGCTGGCACGGGAGAGGTCACTCCAGCTGACAATCGAAAAGGCGCTCAGCTCCTGAGCACCATTCCGATTGTCAGCAAGGGCGGGCGGAGCATGCTGGGGCGAGTTCGTTGGGTGAAGTGCTGGTCCGGTGCTCCAGCTGATGATCAGAAAGACGCTCAGCTCCTGAGCGCCTTTCCGTCAGCTGGAGTGCGGGCCGGCATTTCAGCTAACAAACTCGCCCCAGCATGCCTTGCCCACTCTTGCCGATGATTGGAGAGACCTTTTTGATTGTCAGCTGGAGCAACCTCTCCAGAGGCTTCAAGCCCGATGCACTTTCTTCCTGGCTCAAGAAGAGAGGGGGTTGGTTTGGCAGGCTCAGGAGAGGTCACGGCAGCAAGCGCCGCACTTGGGTTAAGTGCCTTTGTTGTGGGAGAGGGGGGCTCCATGGGGGAGGGGGGCTCTGAGCAGCAGAGGGCCCCTGAAGAAGGCTCTGGGGCCCGCATGCGGCCCGCTGGCTGCGTGTTGGACCACCCTGTGCTACAGAGTCTTAGCAAGATTGCAGGGACTCTCTAGCAGCTAAGTCTTGTTGGTGAGGCCTGCAAGGAGGCTGCTCATTCCGGTCGTTTTCAAGAAAAAACGGAGGTTTCTTCGGTGAAAGTAAGTGCCATGGGATGGTCATAGGTGGCGGTGGGCAAGCGTGCCCTCCGCGACCCCCCCAGACACTTACTTTTAGCATGGATAACTGAATTACCATGGATAACTGAATCAGCAAATAGCGGATATGGGGGCCCTCTGTTCTCCTAAAAACCATAAATACATTCATCAAACAAACAAACAAACAAAAGCATATATAGATGTATAAAATTATGCAAGGGATGGATAGAGTGGATAGAGTGAAGTTCTTTTCCCTCTCGCACAACACCAGAACCAAGGGACATGCACTGAAATTGAGTGGAGGGAGAGTTAGAACAGACAAAGGCCTCAGTCCAGCCCAACTCAGGCACAGTTGAGGCCCAATTGTGGCACAATTGGGGCCCAAAATAGGACCGAGTTAGGCTGCAACTGTGCCTGAGTTAGGCAGGAGGCAAGAGCAGTGGGCCAGGATCGAGGCAAAACTTACCACAGAGGCAGGCAGGCACCTGTGGGGAGCTGTCAGTCTTGTGGAAGTGAAGAGCCCCCTCCTCAGCCCGTCTGCGTGCACCTACCACAGCTGCTGCAGCGGTCGCAGCAGATGGGCAGCCACAGGTGGGCCTGCAGGCACTGGGCGTGCGACGGTCAGCTGAAGGGCAGAGGTTGTGCCAGTGCCAGCTGCCCCAGGGCACCCTGGGCATTAGCCACCTGCCGCAGGGGGGAGTGCCACTGCCCTCCCTCCTGCAGACTGCGATGCCACCCCCAAGCCACGGTGAGGCTGCACGTGGGAGTCATGGGGGGTGAGCGTGGGAGAGAAGGGAAGGAGGGGGTGGGAACGGCACGCACAAGGGGGGTCTCATGAAGTCTGGAACCGTCTCTGCCATGACATGCCCGTGCACTGCCTGAAGCCCTGGGCCACCAGGGCCATGGCTATGCCCACAAAGAAGGCATCCCGGTATGCCTTCTGCTCCGTGCCCCGGCCAAGACCGAGAGATGCCTTGGGCTTGTCTGCTGTGAGCGGGAAGGGCTCACGCAGCTCATCACTCCCCAGATGGGGCAACGTAGGCGCCTCGCGGCAGGCGCTCTGGCGGGGTGGGGGGTGCCAGCGTCCATCATCAGGGAGTGGGAGGGGAGGCAGGCACACAGGCAGGCGGACAGGGGGTGCTGGGGAGGGACACGGGTGGGTCAGAAACAGACAGACAACAAGGCTGGTGGGAGAGGAATACAGGGAGAGGGGTCTGCAGAGACCAATAGGGACACAGGGGTCACTTCGCAGATGGAGGCAATGCAGGAACGGGCGCCTCTCATGCAGACGGACCGAGGGCGGAAACGGACGCCGTTGACGGGCGGACTGAGGACGGAAACGGACGCCGTTGACGGGCGGACTGAGGGCGGAAACGGACACCGTTGACGGGCGGACCGAGGGTGGGTGAGAGCCCCGGTTTCTGAAAGGGCTCTTCACGGACGTGGGGGACGTGCGCCATGTCACCTGTCACTGTTTGCCTGCCTGAGAGGCCCCCCAACTCCCCCCTCCCCTCTGAGCCCTGAGGGTCTGGCAGCCCCCCTGCTGTGTTCTCCCTGGGCTGGCTGTGGCAGGCCCTGGCTGGGATTCATGCAGGGCCTTGTGTGGTGGGCGCTGTCTCTCTGTGTGTGGGGCAGTGCTTGTGTAACATTGGGGTCATGTTGTTCAAGGGGCCTTTGCCCAAGGGGCATCTTTATTGTTCTGGAACATTGGCAGGGATGGCCAGGCGAGGCTGCCAGGGGTAGGCACAGCAGCCACTCAGAATGTAGCAGCAGCAGCAGCAGCAGCTAAGGAGGGTTGCAGGGCAGGCTCCCAGACCTCTGGCAGCATCGAGGCAGACGACCATGGGGCAACCAGACTGCGGGCCCAGGGGTGCTCCCCAGAAGGTAGGTGGTGGTGGACATTCCTGGGGAGACATAAATCACAGGGGTGTTCCATGGCAGCTGCTGTGTGGTAGCAATCCTCATTGAAGAAATGCCAGTGTGCCGGTTGCAAAGGCCTGCAGGGAGAGAAATCAAACACAGCTGAGTGGTGTGACACACATAGCCTGGTCTGCGCTCCTTCCCTGGGTGTAAGGTGAGCATGATCCTGTAAGGGAAAGGGGTCAAAGAGAGAGACAACAACACAACTTGGGCGTCACAACCATGGCAATCCTAGCAATACTGACCTGTCAGTAGACCCTGTGGAGAAAAGAGTGGGGGGGAACAGCTGGTGTCTACATATGGGTTACAGTTCCACACTCATGGCATTGTGTGCTCACATTCATACAGGCAGCTATGAGACAAGACATTGGTATAGTGGGATATCATGGCAGGCTATGCAGGCAGCTATGAGACAAGACATTGGTATAGAGGCATATCATGGCAGGCATTGCAGGCAGCTATGAGACAAGACATTGGTATAGAGGCATATCATGGCAGGCATTGCAGGAAGCTATGAGACAAGACATTGGTATAGAGGCATATCATGGCAGGCATTGCAGGCAGCAATGAGACAAGACATTGGTAAAGAGGCATATCATGGCAGGCATTGCAGGCAGCTATGAGACAAGACATTGGTATAGAGGCATGTATCCTACCTATAATTCTCTATGCAAAGAGGCAGATGTCAGACCACATGTCAGCATGAACCCTACACTTACCTGCACTTACCTGCTGGTGTTGTTGCCTGTGGGGGGGGAGAGGGGCTGGGAGAAAGACATGGGTTAGCAAACACTTGCATGGAGACAGCTGCCCAGGCACAGGAGTACACAGTTTGGCCACAGGCAGAACAGCCCTCTCTGCCGTTGAGGGGGGCAGAGAGGAGAGAGGAGAAGAGAAGAGAGAAGTGGGGTGTTAGAAAAGTTTTCAAAGTCCCACTTTGTGGCTGCTGGGGGACAGAACCCCACGCCACGTGCTCAGAGAGAGAGAGAGAGAGAGAGAGAGTGGAGGGCTGGGGCTGGGCTTTTGTGGGAAAGAGGCTGGGTGGGGCTGGGTGCTGATAGGGTAACTATTTGGGTCCGTGTCCAGAGTTAGGCCACAACTGTTCGGTCCTAACTCAGGCCCAACTCGGGCCCAGGGTGTTAGAACTTTTCAGGAGAGGGCTGGTGTGGGTAAGGTAAAATGGCTCCTATGGGTCTCCTCACATTTGGGTCCACCCTTTTTGCTGGCCCAAATTTTGGGCCTGAGTTGGGCTCGAGGGGGCATGTCAGGGGCTCTCCAGCGTCTGGAACCGGACCAAATTTCGTAACCGCCCCCGTCACACCCCCGACACGCCCCCGACACGCCCACGTTTAGGCTGCAATTGTGCCTGAATTGTGCAGTTGTGCCTGAATTGTGCCTGAACCCAATTCAGTCCCAATTGCAGCCCAACTCAGGCACAATTCAGGCACAACTCGGGCCTAAAGTACTTGGGCTGCAATTGTGCCTGAATTGTACCGCAGTTGCCTTGGGCTGGACCGGGCTGAAAAGAAAATATTTCTTCACCCAGCGTGTAATTCATCTGTGGAACTCCTTGCCACAGGATGTGGTGAAGGCACGTGGCCTAGATGCCTTTTAAAAGGAGATTGGATAGATTAATGGAGGAAAAGTTCATCACAAGTTACAAGCCATAAGCAACCTCCTTGTTTTAGAAGTAGGTTTGCTCTGCATGCCAGGTGCAATGAGTGGCAACAGAATACAGGTATCTTGTTGTCTTGTGTGCTCCCTGAGGCATCTGGTGGGGCCACTGTGAGATCCAGGAAGCCTTTGGCCTGATCCAGCAAGGCTCTTCTTATGTTCTTATTAAAGCAGCAAACAAGAAACAATAGAACAGCCAGCAGCATCATCATATAAAACCGAAAATTAATACTCAAAGCAGACCACAAATTAGCAGTTAAGAACTATGAATAGCATCTTAACAGGCTTCTGTTCATTTAAGTGGCATGATTGCATGGGGGCAGCCACGATATTAGGCTAGCCCCGATACTTCATTGGTACTATTGAAAAAATAAACTACTTGAGGACTGAACCAATAAAACTCTTTGTACGAGTATGTGAACTTAGCTCAGGCTGCTTAACGCTGCGATCCATGGTTGAAGACTATTTCAGGGAGACACACGCACCTCACTTTAACCTCCATAAATGCTCTAACTGGAACAAACAGACTTCAGTGACATTTTGCTGCATTTAGTGCAATGATTCTAGTGTTCTGGAGCAAACTAGATGACCTAAACTTTCTACAGAAACACTTCAGTAGATCACATTTCTCATTAAACTGCCTGCAGTTCTTAACCTGTAAGTGGCCTCATTTTGAATGGGTCAAAAGTCCACACTCGGTGAGACCTAAAATGACGCTAGTGAAATCGGTGGTGTAATACCACATTTCTGTTGATCAGTAGAGACAGGCAGCTATACTATTATATGGCATCTATCTATCTGGATGCCAGTCACTGGCATCACTACGGGGGGGGGGGCGGAGCTGTAAGTTCTTCTATGATCGGAGCCTCCGTTACACGGAAGAACGAAGCGCCCCGTCCCCGCGCCTTCCGACCCAGTCAAAGTGGTGAATGCGCGTTGTTTTCACTGCTTTGAATGGGTCGGAAGGCGCGGGGACGGGGCGCTTCGTTCTTCCGTGTAACGGAGGCTCCGATCACGGAAGAACTTACAGCTCCGCCCCCCCTGTAGTGACGCCAGTGATGCCAGTCATATCCCAGAAAAATGAAACCATTTCTTATTGTTTCTTTCAATTTCTTATTTCAATTTCTTATTGAGGGTACAGTTGTAGACGCTAGTGAACGTGACTTCTTGAATGGGGAACAAAGGAATAGCTGTACCAGGATGCATTAATATCTCCAACAGCCCAATAGTCCACGGATTCCACATTCTGCAAGCTTTACGGGGAGATGTATCAGCAGCAGGCAAATTACGAATTCAGTCAAACCCCCCCCTTCATTTTTTCAATTCTAAAAGATATTTGTAAGCATATCCTCAACATTTCAATCTTCCGACCATCCTAACTGTTAGGCACAGTTAGTTCACAAATGCATGTTATTACTTTTTGATAGCCACATCCAGCAAAGTGTGAACATACAACATTTCAAACAAATGCAAATCTAAAAAAAAAAAAAAAGATGGAAGAGAATATCAAGTGGTAAACCAATACAACATCTGCCCAAATAAAAACATGTATTTGGCGGTATTCCTATACAGCAAGTCCTCACTTAAAGTTGTTGCTAGGTTCTTGGAAACAGCAACTTTAAGCAAATCCACTGCCCCTTTTGGCTATAATAATCAACTCGGGACAAAGACCATTGTAATGAAACAAAAGCAGCGTTATTGGAGGTATTACTGTTGACACTTACCTGAGAGTAAGCCCGATTGAACACAGTGGGACTTACTTATGAGTAAACGTGTATCGAATTGTGCTGTTTATCAGCCTTCTAAAAATAATGTAGGGTTGGGTTATTGCAGGCCATCTTTGGCATGGAGTTCTAAAACTGTGTGACATCACAACTGCTAAGTGAAGGGTTCACACATGATCAGCTTTTGGGAAGGTACCTTTAGCCCAGATACTGCCACATAGGCAATCTGCTATCTAATTTGCCATCTCACCTTGACAGCCAGTGTAGGCTCTCTTTGATAGCTTACACTGACAGCACAATCCTGTCTAGAATGCAGCAGTGGTGCACCTAAGGCGGCTGCTGTTGCATCCGCTGCACGTTTGTCCCTTTTCCCTGGGTAGAGTCCCAGCAGGTCCAATGGGCCTCCTTGGATGTGCACCGGCAAAATGGCCAGCGCAAAACCAAGGAGCTGGTATAAGGGCAGCCTGGTCCAGGATGGGGATAGGATTTGGCAGAGCATGCCACCGATGATCCCTCCCCCGTCCTTGGCCTGGCTGGCAAATCGCCCCCTCCCTTGCTACCCCGGTCCACCCTCCTCACGCCCTGCCCTGACTGGCGCAGGACCTGACCTGCGTCCGCCAGCAGTGACTGCGGCCCCAGATAGAGTGAGCAGTGCCGACCCCTCCACTGGTCATCACCAGGTGTTGAAAACGTGGTTACAACACTTGACACCGATGGAGCCATCACTCCGCTGGCGCTTCTTTGCGCAGGATTGTGCTGTGAGTCTCCATTATTTTACTTTCATCAAAATATGGACTTATTTTTCTTACAAACAGAAAAAAGATATATTAATTATTTGATTAAGTGTCCCAGGAAATTATAAAGATGGAGTATCCATTCCCAAATGATGAAAACTGTGCTCATTTCAACATGCAAGATGAATACTAATCTGACTATTTTTTCCCCATTCCATTTGTGTCTACAAACTTAGGTCAGTGGTCTTGAAGCAATATGTATGAGCCCTAACTGATTTAGTCTGCAAAATTTTGCATAAAATCTATATTTTCCTCCTGTGAGACCCCTCAAATAAATTGCATTAATTCTTATATTTGCAGAAAGTCTTCCTTCTTGCTATGCCACTTGCATCCAATTATGGGAAATGGGAAATGCTTTAAAATACTATATTCTGGCATGACAAGCTTGAAAATCTTTGGGGGATGTTAGTTTGTCTTTAATAACTAGTCCCAAATTGTGCCTGGTGGGGCTCTTCTGTGGAAAACAAAGCTTTCCAAACTGCTACAAAAAAAAGCAGTATTATCATATGGCTGCTATCTGTCAACTAGAGAGCAATTCTGTAACTGGGAGAAAAGAAAAGGAAAAACAATGTAACAGAAGTAGAAAAGCCAGGGCATTCAAATGGCTTTCTATCTAAGGTAATGTAATGGGGGGGGGGGGATCTTTGTTTTTATTTACAGACCTCCCTTCTCCAGGCTTTACAATCTTTACAATCTTTACAATCTGACATGAAAATGTCTTTCTTATGCACGTGAAGATGTACCATGGAAATTGATGGGTTGTTTTCGGCGCAATCCTCCGGAACTTTAAAATGGCGCTCCGCCGTAAACGTGCCATAAAGCACGTTCGCGACTACTTTTAAGTAAGGGCCACTGGCACGAGGACAGCAGCCCTTACTCCACCACTGGAGGAAGGTAAGAGATCCTCAGGCGGGGGCAGTCCGGGCGGTGAGGGAGGGGGACCATTGATTGAGCCGGCCGAGGAGGGGGCGGAGATGGCGTCTGCCATATCCCCGTCTCCCTCCGGGCCATTACACGGCCTCCTCAATCCGATTCAAGAAGTCTTTGTCCTGAGTTGATTATTATAGCCAAAAGGGGCAGTGGATTCTGGCCAATCAGCCCCAGTTTCCTTCAATGACATCTCTAATAACGCTCTTTCAGACTACGCTTGGCTTTCCCTGAGTAGACCTCTGGGCCACGCCAGTGCAGCCCAGCATGGGGATAGGATCTGGCGGGTGGCCCTGGGCCGCAGGCCAGATTGTTACACAGGATTGCGCTGGTTTGCATGGGTGGTGTGTTTTATTCCTCCCTCCCTACTACACGATGAAGAATTTTGCTTTATTTTCTATCAGACAGATGCTTGCTTCTGGGTGTATGAAAAGTGCAAATTAACATCTAGACATAACAGTAAATGGCAAGAGGGAAGAGAGAGAAAATGAGGGAAGTCCCTGTTGAGTAGAATTGACTTGAAGCTGGAAAAACAGGCAGTCATCGTGGAGCACCAAGAGAGGAAGAATATTGCAAAGAAGTCTCATATATGCAGTAGTTTTCTGATGAGAATAACCAGGGCCCTGTAAGGAGGCTGATTTTTCTTTCATTTGTGCTTTATTAGTAGTCTCCAAAGTTAGACTTTGATGGCGGAGGTGGTGGCGGAGGTGGTGGCGGAGCGCGAAGCTGCTGCCTCCTCTTCAGAGCAATTTTTAAAAAAAAAATAAAAGGGCTTTTTTTTTTTTAACTTACTCATGTTTGGAGGTGGCAGTGAGAACCCGGAAGAGAGTTGAAGTGGCAGTTTCTTGAGCAGACCCCAAGTAGCGCTGTACAGCCCGCCATGGCAGCCAGATGAATCCGGAAGAGCTGGCGGCAGCTGCAGGAGCGGGAGGTCCAGACTACTTCTGGGGCCCCGCACCAGGTAGGGGCTTGATTTTTATACAGTATATATTTGGGGCCCAAGGGGATATGTCTAATTGGACCCCACAGCTCCTAAGGTCGGCCCTGGCGAATGGTCCAGCCACAACAATTGGGAAAAATAAGGAAGACCTTTAGTATATCTTCTTTCATTCCATGAGCCCAAGCCCTGAGAGCAACTTCCAAGCTACACACGCACGAACACAAGCTCATTCCCTCTTTAGTCCCAAAGCCATTTTGAAGGCTGTGACGTAAAACAAGGAAAGGACAACAGGAAGAAAATCTTCTATTTCTCTGCCCCTGTCATTTCTTTGCAGTCCCCACTTGTATTTCCAGTACTTCTCCGCTGAGTTTTCATTCCTGCAAGAAACACTCACATGACGACGTCAAGAAAACCAGCAAACCCTTGTTCTGAATATTTCCTATGTATTACAGGCAGAGCTTCCAATTCTGGATAATTCATACAAATTGTGAACAGATGGCAGCCCAATGATGCACAATTGTATCAGCCACAATCAGGGGTTGACCAGGTCAGGTACCAGTCAAGGGTCCATGTTTGCCTAGCAGAGAAGAAGCCATCTGGCCTAGTCCACTTCTGAACTTCCTGTTACTGGTGGCAATGCATGCAAGTTAACCAAGACACTCACTCTGCCACTGGCCTTAACACTCAAATCTACCCATGGGAGTACATCATTGAAGGGCTAGATCAGGGGTGGCCAAACTGTGGCTCCTGAGCCACATGTGGCTCTTACTTTGACGTATGTGCGGCTCTCGGAAATATGTTCCTTTTTGCACCACAACTAATATATAAAAGGTAAATAAGAATTTTTCAAGCTTTATCATTATTTTCCGGGTATAAACTGAGAGTCCACGGGATTAAAAAAATAAGTTTAAAGTCCATGGTTGTTGGGAGCACATCAACCCCCCCCATCTCATGGTTTTTTTCACAGAGCGCAGCCCCCAGAGTACACTGCTTTTTACCCCATCCAAATCTGTGTCAAAATGACTTAGTTCTTGGCTTAATAAAGGAAAAGGCACATAGATATCAATGGAGAGGTGGCATTTGGAGACTATTCCTGTGTTTTCTGGCTATTGTCTTAAAGTTATATTTCCGGATTCTGTCTAAGAATCTCACCTGGATGTGTCCACACACGGGAGGGACACGATCCTCCTGTCAGGGCATGGCAATGGCCACAGCTAACCAGCCTGGCAGAGAGTGTCTCCTGGAAGACCATGGAGCTTGTCCAGCGGTAAAAGAATAGGTGAAAAAGGCCTGTCTCCTCTCTGATGCAAGGAACAGAGGAAGTTAGAATCTCCTCACCTCCGGTTTAGAGAGGACATTCAAATTCAAATTCCCCTCAGTTCTTTCACCCTTTCCTAGCCTTTGCCTGCAGTGTGGCAGACTGGGAGTCTTGCTCCTTTTACAGCAAGTGGGGGAGGGAAAATGGACTGGACCACATTGGCAGAAGAAGCCATGGCTACCTCACCTTCTTGCGTCAGTGGAGAATCTAAAGGTACACTGAATTCTTCAAACTCACAGCTGAGATCCAGGTTCTGTGACCCTGTTATTGACTGTAATTTAGCCACATTCTTCAAAAAGATTTGAATCCATGTATTATGTTTTCTGACATGTATTCTGAAGTAAATTAGTGTAATCTTGGGCTGGTGTTCTCCTTCCATGATTCACTAGTGACACCCTGCAGGCTTCTAGAGAACATTTTTTTTTTTAGATCTTACTTTTAAGAATAGGCAGTCCAACCCGGGAACACCTTGGGACAAGGGGATGTTCGTTCCCTTCCCCGGCTGTAGGGCTACCCAGGCCCAATGGGCCTCCTTGTATGTACGTCGGCTCTGGAGCCGACCTACATTCAGGGCGGTGGGGTAAGGGCAGCCCGGGCTGGAATTAGCATATCAGTGGAGTGCGTCGCCAATATCCCCACCCCCTCCTGGCCCAGTTCGACCAATGGCCCACTTCCCTCACCGCCCAGCCTGCCATCCCCCGCTCCTGCATCGATCGGTGCAGGACTTACCTCCATCAGTGGCAGGGCGGCAGAGAGAGGGCTGCTGGCCTCCGCGCTGTTGGCCCTTACTCTCTGGGTGCCATAAACACGCTTTAGGGCACGTTTACGACATCCAGCACCAGCGCGGCACGAAGTTGCACAGGATTGCGCAGTAAGGTAAATGCAGTGATCATTATCATCATCATTATTATTTTGATGTTGAAACAATGTTCTAAAACCATTCTACATATACCAATTATTTAAAAAAAAATGTTATTTTCCATTCAGTATTTGAAAGTTATTATTAAACTGCCAAGCCACTGAGGAGTCTCAGCCACCATCATTAACAATAATCTTCAGATTCAAAGAATATTCAAATTACTCGAAATTACCTGGACAAACCAGTAAGGTTGTGCTTTTCATATGCTGCTGCTTCTTGATCAAAGGTATTTGACCCACCTGTATCAGATCAAAGGTAATCTATCCTTTCCAAGCAAGTGAACCATTAATGGCCCCCTCTTTAAAATAATCCAAATTAATATTTAAAAGGTGATTTGTACAATCTATCAAAATTTAATAGTATTATCTAAATTCAGCTGTATCCTGCGGTAGTGTGAGGGCAAATGCCCAGCATGTGTCTTCATCTCTGATGGTAAAGATTAAAAGCTATGAAGAACGCCTTTGCAAGATGAAATTGGATGAAGTTGGGGACTTGGACTTCTAGTATCATAGCAGGTTAAAAACCTCATACAGTAAATGGCCATTTTAAAATCTCACAAAATGATATAAAGTGTTATACCCGAGACCTATTAAAAAAAATATATATCCATCCCTAAACACTAGAAACTCCCACCCCAGTGTTTTGTTGTTGTTTTTAAGTTTTGCATTTGGAAGAGTTTCAGGGTTAGATCACCAGATCATTTCTGCTGCCAGTTTTTTTCCCCATGTGAAGGAAATACAGTACTGTGTGAATCAGTACACTTTTGGAGGGGTGTCTGCTACAGAAGAGGTGGCATTGCAAGAGACCTCGTTGTACAAACTGCATCAGAAAGTGCCATTTGATCCTCAGTTCCGATGCCGGTCTCTCCACACAGTCCCTGGCACATGTGACTCAGGATGACTACATGTGCAAGATGTGGTGGTATTTACACCCCCCAGCACCTTAGAGCATTGCTCTGCAAGGAAAGAGCGCCCTGTGTGTGACTGTGTGTGAAGGAAGTCATCTTAGTCTTAACAGTGAGAGCCTGGTGCCTCAGTAGCACTTGTCTCATTTTTGGAAGATGAATGACTACTGAGCTACAACAGATATTTGCCAGTTTCAGGTTTTGAAGCTTTCAGGGCCCCTGCACGTTTCCCAGAAAGCCCCTCCAGTGGCATCCCTAGAGGGGGGGGGGTACTGTAAGTTGCATACAGGTCTACTCAGTGTTACACGGTGGCCCCGCCCACTCACCATTGGAGCCATTCTGAGCAGCAAAGGCAACCCGCAGGAGACATGCATGTTGCCTTCACTACTCTGAATGGCTCCGATGGCAAGTGGGTGGGGCCACCATGTAACCTTGAGTAGACCCGTGTGCAACTTACAGTACAGCCCCCTCTAGGGACGCCACTGAACCCCTCTAAATATGTTCACCTTTCCCAAGAGTTAAATGGCTTAGGCTGTAATCCACGCTGGTTTGGTTTCCCTTTCACCCATTCATTTACCTGTGAAATTTGGCTGTGAAGCAGTAGGCAGGAAGGAAGGAAGTCTTGTCCCTCCCTGGCATCTTGAATGCTGCCATAACAGTATTCTAGGTACTAGAGATCTTGACAAACGTAGTTCTCTCCCAGGCACTTGTACATTTTGTCAGGCATGCTGGAAACTACATGTCCCTGGGCTCCTAGTACATGGAGTCATGTCGTTTCTGGGGCGTCAAATGTCCATACAAAGGACTTCAGACATTTTGGTGAATACTACATTTCCCAGCCTCCCTTGCTTGAAATGCTGCCATTCAAACATTGTAGCAGATGGCAAGGCGGAAAAGGACTACAGCTCGGTCTCCCTGCTGCTACGATTGCTGTCACCAAGCCTAGTAAGTGGGAAGAGGGCATTGGCAGCTGAGGGTGATCAAGGGCAAGACAGTCATGACAGATGGGGGCAAGAGTTTGGTCCCCATCTCATCAGGAGTGCAACAGTTCAGAATTGGGCTAGCAAGAGGGCTCAAAATAAAACACACTATCAGCACAATCCTATGCTTGTGCTATGCTTATGCTATGCTGCGCCAGCCTAGGGTGTGGCAAACATGCCATAAAGCATGCCCTGACTGGAAGGCCTGTGCCATCCCGCTGGCTCTGCATTCAGGAGCCTCATGCACCAGAGCAGCTAAGGTCGTTCTGAGTGACGCAGGGATTGGGGGTCGGGGGAGGAGCATAACGGGGTGGGGGAGGGTGGGGGGAGCGGATCGGGCCCAGGAGGGGGCAGGATCAGTGACACTGGCACGCACCAAATCCTATTCCCCTTCCCAGGTCTTTTTTTCCTACATGGAACTTCTTAGTTCTCTGCCAGCAATTGAGCTGGCGCAGATCCGAGTAGCCCCATTGCACCAGGCTTGGTACCTTGGGTAAGGGGAAAAGTGTCCCCTTACTCTGGGGAGACCTCCAGCCTGCTCCTAGCCAGCGCTGGATACAGCATGGGCTGCACGACCCTGGTGTACTGGCGCTGGATAGGATTGGGCTGCCTGTTCAGACTTTTTTTGAAAAATAACATGGTTTGCCAAGCTCACTTCCAAATCAAACAAACCAATGGGTGCCCATCACTTTTTCATGCCCATTGCCAGCCATTGTTGCTAGCAGCCAATCTCCCACTTTTCTGGCTTTCCTCCACCCCTTTTAGTGGATTCTTTCTCTTTCATAGACTAATCCCAGCTAGTCAGCGATCACATTATCAATATCGCTTCATGAGCCTATGTAGGAAATCAGATCTGGCTAGGGGCTAACATCACTGAGGGCAAACCAAAGTTAAGCAGAAGGAGGGCAAAGCTTCCTGACTAGTCACATGGTTGGATGATTCTGGCCAATACTAAGGAAGGCATTAAATCTATTCAGGACATGTCTAAAGTAGCAATCCTAAACACACCTAGGAGTAAGTCCCATTCAGCTCACTGGGGCTTACTTCTGAGTAGACATGCATAGGTTTGCACAGTGAATCTCTCGGAGGTATTCCACACTTCGGTATTTCTCCTACTCTGCCCCATTGTTTTCCTGCAATAAATACCGTATTTTTCGCTCCATAGGACACATCGGACCATAGGACGCATGCATCCTATGGAGCAAAAAATAGGGGAAAAAAGTTTCACTTACCTGGCTTGTGGGGGCTTCGGGGAGGCCTGTGGGGGCTTCGGGGAGGCCTGCAGAGGCTCGCGCAGGCCTCCCTGATCTTCATTTCGGCGATAAATGGCTCTTTTCGGCCATTTCCGGTTTTCGCGAAAACCGGAAATGGCCAAAAAGGGCCATTTATCGCCGAAATAAAGATCGGGGAGGCCTGCAGAGGCTCGTGCAGGCCTCCCCGAAGCCCCGGTAAGTATTTTATTTACTTTTTGTTTAACCTTCGCTCCATAAGACGCAGGCTTCCCCTCCTAATTTTTTTGGGGGGGAAAGTGCGTCTTATGGAGTGAAAAATACGGTAGTTGCAGAATGCTAAAACGGGTGAGTTTGTCCACTAACGCATTATCACACTTGCGAACAGAATTAAATTCTAACTGCTATTAGTAATCAAATGTAAAGCATTCAAGAGAGTAGGTATTTTAGATCAGTGTTTCTCAAACTGTGGGTCAGGACCCACTTGGTGGGTCGCGACCTGATTTCTGGTGGGTCCCAAGTGATGGAAAGATCAGCATAGTAATTGCCACAAGCCCCAAGGCTATTCAAAAATCAGATAGCTGCTAATTGCCTTTCGAAGAGCTAAGTTCCTGCAGTTT
Organism: Plestiodon gilberti rubricaudatus; assembly: GCA_026170595.1. Classification (NCBI taxonomy): domain Eukaryota; kingdom Metazoa; phylum Chordata; class Lepidosauria; order Squamata; family Scincidae; genus Plestiodon; species Plestiodon gilberti. The sequence goes on along the minus strand of JANXHW010000001.1, from coordinate 140,712,469 downwards.
GCAAGATAGCTGAGCTCCTGCAGTTTGCAAGCTTGTGTAAATATAGGGAGATAAATGTTTGAGCGTCTTGTAAAGCTAGGTGGGTCCAGATAGATTGTCATTTTAAAAAGTGGGTCCCAGTGCTAAAAAGTTTGAGAACCACTGTTTTAGATTATTGAACAGAGTAGAAACATGAAATTGTTGTTTGTGTGCATTCAAAAAAGCGGATCTGGATACTTTGAAAAGGGGGTGAAGCAAAAGCTCAGTGCCTGAAAAAGGGGCACCTCCCCTTCAAATTCCAAGTTTCTCTGAATTTTAACCATTATCATTGTTGATATTACCGTAATGTTGCAGTTATGGGGGGGGGGGAGCGTCAGAAACCAGAATGCTTTGCTTTATTTGTACCCAAGCCTAAGCCAATCAATACCAGAGTTATTCCCATTTCCCAGTGCCCTGTCAATGCACTTCAACCCGAGCTTGTTGAGAGCCCTTCTTAATTGACTCCACTGAAGCAAATCCAATTTCCTTGTACACATATGCTAAGACAGCTAAATTTAAAACTATTTCTGCTCTATTCTGTAGTGTCTACTCTGACACACATGACAGAATGAGATCACCTGAATGTGCTTTATGTCTCATATTTTTAAGAGGCTTTAATTGGAATGATTTTCTGCCATTGTTTCTGAGCGGTATTAAAGTGATATCCTAGAGGTGAAAAACAAATACGTTTATTAGACCCACATCATCCACTTCCTCGGAAAAGCACCGCCTTTACTTTTACTGCCAGATCTGATTTATGCTCAGGACGTAAGTGTCAATAACTTGTTTTTGATGGGCAAAACACTGCCTGGAAAAAAAATGGATATAGTTGAACATTAGGCTATAAAGTGGGGTATGAGGCATAATTCAGATGGGCTTCACAACACTTGTCCCTCATATGACACACATTCTTTCCATTTCCAATTTCATTGGAACAAGGCGAAAAAATGGTTTCCAATCTATCCCGCCTCATAAAAATAGACCTGTGTTTAATTCTTCAGGACCTAAAATTATCTTTTAGATATTGTCAGTCAGTCACCCAAGGCAAACATCCATGGACAAAGTAATAAAGACATCTTGTAGGTATAGCAATTGCTAAAACACCGCTATACTTCCCACTTTAATGGCAGCACTCACGGTATTAAGGGGGTGCTAAATATACCGATAATAACAAGATAGTCTGATATTTGTGCAGTTTGGTTTCTATATGGTTTGCAATTTATAACGATGACAAATTCTGCAACAGGAAATAGTTGGTAATATTTTTGCCTATATCTACTCAAAGAATTGTTTCAGGAAAACTAGCATCATTGTACTCTTCGAGGTCACAGTCAAAAAATCAAAGAGACAGCACTCTGGTATATCTGTGCATGTGGTTGTAAAATTATTTACACATTACTACCAGCACTGCTTTTTAAAACACATGTAACATTCATACCAGGAGGGGGAACAATCTTGTGTAGGGATCCAGTATTATGACCAGTGGCATGCCTATGTAATTCAGAGGTAAAAGGAAAATGGAGATGAGGGTAAAGGTGCACGAAAGTTTACTAACAGCCCATTTCAACCCAAGTGCTAAGCAGCCCAAGTCAGACCTAAAGTCAGCCTAAGTCGTTTAGGTCGAAGTTAGGTCTGGAATTCAACCATTTAGGGCAAAGTTAGGTCAAAGTTAGGTCAAAGTTACGACCAACGGACTAAGAACAGCCCATTCCAACCCAAGGGCTAAGCAGCCCAAGTCAGACCTAAAGTTGACCTAAAAGTGGGCGGAACATGGGCGGACCGTGGGTGTAACGGGGGCGGCAACCAATTAACGTTGGATTCCAGACCCTGGCAAGCACAGACACGCCCCCTCCAACACAAATGCTGACACAAAATTTAGGTCGACCAAAAAGGTGGACCCAAATTCGAGGAGACCCATAGGAGCCATTTTACCTTACCTAAGCCAGCCCTCTCCTGAAAATTTCTAACACCCTACTCCTGAGTTAGGTCAGAGTTAGGACGGAGTTGGGCCTGCTAGGTCTGGAAACCGACAGAGTTATGCCTAAGATAGGGAGCCTATCAGCACCCAGCCCCACCCAGCCTCATTCCCACAAAAGCCCAGCCCCAGACCTCCAGTCACTCTCTCTCTCTCTCTCTCTCTGAGCACGTGGCGTGGGGTTCTGTCCCTCACAGCCACAAAGTGGGACTTTGTCGGTGGAGGGCAAAATTCACAAACACCCCACTTCTCCTCTCTGCCTCCCTCTAGGGCAGAGAGGGCTGTTCTGGCTGTGGCCAACCTGTTTACAGCTGTGCCTGGGCAGCTGCCTCCATTCAAGCACTTGCTTTACAACACCAGCAGGTAAGAGCAGGGTTTGTGCTGATATGTGGTCTGACTGCTGCCTCTTTGCATTTAGAAATATAGGAAGGATACATGCCTCTTTACCAATGTGTTGTCTCATAGCTGCCTGCATAGCCTGCCATGACATGCCTCTCTACCAATGTGTTGTCTCATAGCTGCCTGCATAGCCTGCTATGATATGCCTCTCTACCAATGTCTTGTCTCATAGCTGCCTGCATAGCCTGCCATGACATGCCTCTCTACCAATGTGTTGTCTCATAGCTGCCTGCTTTGCCTGCTATGATATATAGGATACATGCCTCTTTACCACTGTTGTGTCTGATTGCTGCCTGTAGTCATGTGAGCAGACAATGCCACAAGTGTGGAACTGTTAGCCTTATGTAGACACCAGCTGTTCGCCCCCCCCCTTTTCTCCACAGGGTCTACTGACAGGTCAGTATTGCTAGGTTTGCCATGGTTGTGACCCCCAAGTTGTGTTGTTGTCTCTCTCTTTGACCCTTTCCCTTTACAGGATCATGCTCTCCTTACACCCAGGTAAGCAGCTCAGACCATGCTATGTGTGTCACACCTGTCAGCTGTGTTTTATTTCTCTCCCTGCAGGCTTTTGCAACCGACACAGTGGCTTGACGTCAATGGTGACTGCTTCCACATACCAGCTGACATGTAACTCCCCCTTGTTGTTTGTCTCCCCAGGAACGTCCACTATCACCTACCTTCCTGGGAGCACCCCTGGGTCTGAAGTCTGGTTGCCCCACTGTCGTCTGCCTCGATGCTGCCAGAGGTCAGGGAGCCAGCCCTGCAACCCTCCTCAGCTGCCGGCGCTGCTGCTGCTCCACCTCCCTGGCTGTCTGCTGCTCCACCTCCCTGGCTGTCGTACTTGCTGCCCCTCCCCTTTCTATGGAGCAGGCTGTGGTTCCACAGGGGAAGAGCCTGCATGTCCAGGTCCATGGGGCATGTGTGCTGCTGCTGCTTTCTGATTGGCTGCTGTGACTACCCCTGGCAGCCTTGCCTGGCCATCTCTGCTAACGTTCCAGAACAATAAAGATGCCCCTCGGGCAGAGCCCCAATGGAACATATGTGCCCAGTGTTTACACAAGCATTGCCCCACACACACACACACACAGACAGCCCCCAGCACTGAAGCCCCTACATGAGTCCCATCCAGGGACTGCCACGGCCTTCCCTGGGAGAACCCAGCAGGGGTGCTGCGAGACCCCCATGGCACAGAGGGGAGGGGGGAGTCAGGGGGGCCTCTCAGGCAGGCAAACAGTGACAGCCAGGGCGTCTGCCTGTAATGCAGGTGCCTCTGTCGAAGGTCCGCCTGTAATGAAGGTGCTTCCGTCGAAGGTCCGCCTGTAATGAAGGTGCTTCCGTCGAAGGTCCGCCTGTAATGAAGGCGCTTCCGTCGAAGGTCCGCCCGTAATGCAGGCGCCTCCGTCGAAGGTCCGCCCATAATGCAGGCGCCTCCGTCGATGGTCCGCCCGTAATGCAGCCACTTCTGCCCAAAGTCTGTCTGCATAAGAGGCGCCTGTTTATGCATCACCTTCATCTGCGGAGCGCCCCCTGTGTCCCTATCGGACTCTGCAGACCCCTCTCTCGGAATCTGTCTCCCACCAGCCTTGTTGTCTGTCTGTCTGTCTCTGACCCACCCATGCCCCTCCCCAGCACCCCCTGTCTGCCTGCCTGTGTGTCTGCCTCTCCTCCCACTCCCTGATGATGGCTGCTGGCCACCCCCCACCCTGCTAGAGCGCCTGCCATGAGGCGCCGTCGTCGCCCCATCTGGGGGTGTGATGAGCTGTGTGAGCCCTTCACGCTCGCAGCAGACAAGCCCAAGGCATCTCTTGGTCTTGGCCGGGGCACAGAGCAGCAGGCACGCCAGGATGCCTTCTTTGTGGGCATTGCCCCGGCCTTGGAGGCCCAGGGCTTCAGGCAGCGCACGGGCGAGTCATGTCAGAGGCAGTTCCAGACATCATGAGACCCCCCTTGTGTATGACATTCCCACCCCCTCCCCTTCCCTTCCCTCCCCCGCTCACCCCCCAGTGCAGCCTCAACGTGGCTTGGGGGTGGCATCGCCTTCTGCAGGAGGGAGGGGACGGCCACTCTCCCCTGCAGCAGGTGGCTGATGCACAGGGTGCCCTGTGGCGGCTGGGCTCAGGCACCTCGCTCACCTGTCACCTGCCCTGCGCCCACCACATGACTGGCGCAACCCCCCTGCCTGCGGTCAGCCCCTTTGCGACCGGGCTGCGACAGACCCTGTGGCAGCTGCCATGGATGGACGCTGACACATGCAGACAGAGGCCTGCACATGCCTGAGCCAGACACGGAGCCTGGAGAAGAGCCTGCCTGCCTGGGAGGTAAGTGTTGCCTGGATCCTGGGGTGGTGCTGGGCCACAGAAACTGCAGCCTGCCTAACTCAGGCATAACTCTGACCTACCTCAGGCATAACTTCTGCCTAACTTAGGCTGCACTTAGGCCACACTTATGCCTGACTTGGAGAGGAGTTGGGTTGGAATGGGCTGTAAATTGCTAAAAAAACAAAACAAAAAGGAGGCTTAAATGGGGCCTGACAGAATTAGCTTGCACACGCACTTACAGCCCGATCCTATTTAAGATGTGGCGACCAGCCAAAATGGCTGGCTGCTGCATCCTAGCTGGGTTGTGGACTGCACCAGTGTGGCCAGGGCTCACCTTGGGGGAAGGGGGGGACATAAGAACATAAGAACATAAGAAGAGCCCTGCTGGATCAGGCCAAAAGCCCATCTAGTCCAGCTTCCTGTGTCACACAGTGGCCCCACCAGATGCCTCAGGGAGCACACGAGACAGCAAGATACCTGTGTCCAGTCGCCACTCCCTTGCACCTGGCACAGAGAAAACCCAAAAACGTTTGTCCTCTTCCCCCGGTGTAAGTGCTGGAGGCCCCAGTGAAGGAAAAGAAACTGGGGGGGGGGGAGTTAGTGGGAGAAAAAAGGAAAAAAATGTTTAGGTGGTTATTAGATTAGGTGTAGCCACTGCAAAAGGCTACAGCTTGGAATAGCTCTGAATAGCCTGAACCTGGGGCTACGGACAAGGGGTGAGCCTAGACATGGGAATGCATTTCACCCACGTGCAGGGGTGGAACTGGTCTCTCTCACTGAATCAACAGTCTTGACAACTTCTCCAAGCCTCTGAAGGAGAAACAACTGGAATGGGAGGTTCTCCTTTTTCTGCGGACTTGACAGATCAGCTAGGGGAGTTTGCTCCGGCTGATCTCTCCACCTCCGGCCTCCAACAGAAGGTACAAAAATCAGGAAAAGCTCTCTCTCTCTCTCTCTCTCTCTCTCTCTCTCTCTCTCTCTCTCTCTCACACACACACACACACACACACACACACACACACACACACAAACTGGAGAACATCTTGCCATTCTTCTTAACTTATTTTAGAACTTTCTTTCTTTTGAAAGACTTGTTGGAATGTTTTTTAATCATGACTTTTAAACCCAAAAACATGTTTCTCTATGATTTCAATGGCCATGAAAGCCTTAGTTTTAGCTAACTGGGGAAGTTTGTCCCATCATTAGAGTGCTAGTCTGCTAATTAACGTTGTATGACTAATGCCCTGGTTCCATACTCACTATTGCTTATATCGTTCCAGTCAGAACTGGACTTTACCAAAACAGTCATACTCTAGCAGTGTACCTAACTTAAATTTTATTCTAGCCACAAGTATATTTCTTTCACAGTGTGGAGTAACTTCCACACAGGCAAATGACTAGGTACCCAACGACTATGAGGTTCATTTGGTCTCAAACAAGATGACTGTCTGTCCATATCTCATTCAACTATTAGCATGGACTGACTGAGTTGAAGGAGTCAAAAGCAGGCAGACATGCAGATGGTCACATCTTTGTTGCACATTTTGTACGGTTAGCCACATCAGTGATATGTGCTGAAAATGGTCCAGGACATGATATACATAAATGCTCAGGGAATAAGGGAAATGGGAACTGCTCATCATTTGCAACCTTGCCTCAAATTGACAGTATTTGGTTCACGAGATCAAAATACTAGCCAAGCTACCAAGCTATCAAGGGAACTTCATTCATGAGAAATATACTACAGGTTGATTACCCCTTATCCAGAATGTACCAAAATCCAGAACATTTTTGCATGCTGGCATGATTTTTAAAAAAAAACTTTTTGTGCTCCGACAGACACTAGCCAGCATAGCTCAACTCATGCTGGGGTACAAAATTATTTTTAAAATATTGCATAAAACTACCTTCAGGCTATGTGTAGAAGGTGTATATGAAACATTAATGAATTTCATGTTTAGACTTGGGTCCCATCCCCAAGGTATCTCATTATGTTTATGCAAATATTCCAAAATCCAGAAAAAAATCCAAAATCTGAAACACTTCTGGTCCCAAGCATTCCAGATAAGAGATACTCAACGTGTAGCTGAATCTACCATTTGACTAAGAGAGATTCTGGGGTTAATATTAGTCCTCTTCCAACATTAGAACTGTTGGAGAAACCAGCACATCAGGAGAGTAAACAGGAGGACTTTTGTTAGGCCAGGGCCTCTGAGAGGATTTTTTTCAGGGGATACAAAGTTTCTTTTGGGCCCCTTCTCAAAGGTGGAGGAGCAAAACGGAATGGGGGAAGACAGCGATGGCCCCGAAAAGTCTCCAGAGCCCAGGTCTACCAGGCTTCCTGATGCAGTGCCTAGGTCTTGTTGTTGTTGTTGTTCAGTCGTTAAGTCGTGTCCGACCCTTCGTGATCCCATGAACCATATCCCGCCAGGCCTTCCTGTCCTCCACTATCTTCCTGAGTTCGCTCATTTTCATGTTCGTTGCATCAGTGATGCTGTCTAACCATCTCATCCTTTGCCTTCCCCTTCTCCTTTTGCCTTCAATCTTTCCCAGCATCAGAGTCTTCTCCAGAGACTCCTCTCTTCGTATTAGGTGGCCAAAATATTTGAGTTTCAGCCTCAGTACCTGTCCTTCCAGGGAACAGTCAGGGTTGATTTCATTTAGGATTGACTGATTTGATCTCCTAGCAGTCCAAGGGACTCTCAGGAGTCTTCTCCAGCACCACAGTTCAAAAGCATCTATTCTTCGGCGCTCAGCCTTCCTTATGGTCCAACTCTCACAACCCTCTGTCTTTCACCATGAGGCCAGCTGAGATCCCAGAACATTTCTGGGGCCCCTACTTTGGCTCCTAGGCCCCCTTTTTGACCCTGGGCCTGTTTACAATTTACCCCCTTTACTCCCCTCTCATGAGCCCTGGGTTAGGTAAAGGTGACCCCTGACAATTAAGTCCAGTCGCGTCCGACTCTAGGGTGTGGTGCTCATCCCCATTTCAAAGCTGAAGAGTTGTCCGAAGACGCCTCCGTGGTCATGGGTTAGGCATCCCCAAATGATTTGATGCTCACTGTGGCTGCCCCAGTGCATTGAGCACTTGTCTGACCTGAAATGCTCACGGTTCTGAATTGCAAAAAACACGAGCACTGCTTTCTGAAGACAAGCACTGAACACGTGGATGATGAGGGGTGCGACCAATGAATGCATCACTGTGGGGTGACATAGCTGGCCAGCATGCGCCCATTGCTTCCCGCTCCCGCATTGGTGTCGCCAGCAGCTGGAAGGTCTGAAGAGGGCTCAAGTTGTTCTCAATAACAACCATGTCCCAAGGTATCCTACCAGACTGTCACAGAAGACACACCAAGCAACTATCATATGGAATTTAATAAATACATGTTACAAATTATATCAAACATTTACAGCTGCAACACATGTCTGTAGACCTAAGAGATGCGCATAGCTGGGAATCGCACATCAGCTAAAGGATGACAGTGTGACAGACAAGTCCCACTTCAGCACTTGCAAACATTTCATAAAAGGTCTCATGGCTCTCTGCTGCCGGTGGAATGTATTCCAGTTGCTTTCGAATTTCTTCCTTGGTTCTAAATTTAAAACTAGGCTTTTGGGGCACAGGCTGTACTTTCTCTGGGGGTGTAATTGCCATGTACATATTAATATATGCAAATAAAATCAAGTTTCAACAGCCACTATTCCTCCAAAGGTTACTTTCTCTAATTAGACCCAAGCAATTAGCTCAGAAAAGTTTTACAGTCTCTTTTTTTCTTTCCCCAAATCTGGCTTTTCTTTAATGCAGAAATTACATTTGAGTGAATCTGTTTTTTTTAAAGACATAAAAATTAAGATATGAAATAATTATCACTATACTTTTTTATCTTGCCCATTACCTGCCCTCTTTTAACACACATCATTTCAGATGGTGCCACTTTAGAGATTTTTTGGCTGCCTAATATGTTCATGAGCGCAGTTGCAGTGTTAAAACAAATTGAACTGTTCTCCATCATTTTGACACTTTAAATCCCATGTTGCCGACTGATGTGACTAGGAGATGAGCAGTAGCTAAGTCTTCAGGCTTAAATCTTTTTTAAAAAAATTAAAAAAGAAAAGAAACAGGTTTGATATAGAAATGGTTTGACCTGCAGAATGTGCTCAAATATAAATAAATGTACACTTTTCTTTCTCTGCTAATGAGATCTTTTCAAAAATGTGAGGGATTTGACTTTGCCAGAACATTTTCTTAGTTTTTCCAAATGAGAAAAATCAACAATGCTCAAATGAAAAGAAACGGAGAAAGAAAATATTGTATAAGCCAGTGGTAAAACGTTTAATCACAAGCACGTTTCCAAAGCAAGTCATTCAAAAGAAATTTATAACTAGGCTTTAGAAATGTGTCATGTAGCGATTGTGTTTGCAGCAGTAGCTCAGTAGTATAGCACATGCTTTGAGTACAGAACATCTCAGGTTCAATTCCGAGCATCTCCAATTGATATAATCTCATCAGGATGGGAAGCAGGCAGGCTTTTATTTTGGGAAAGAGCATTGCTTGACGTTGACGCCTTGCAAAGTTGCCATCTCCAGTAATACCACAGCTGATATTCTGTTCCTTCTTCCAGCTCTGGGAGTTCCTGATGTCTCGTGGGTCACCCACTCTCCTTGAGTAATGCCAGTTCAGTCTCCCATAAAGGAGAAAGATGCTGACCTTGCATGTGCTACCAATGTAACATGTTGGCTTCCTTGCTTCGAACTGAATCCTTGGCACAGTGCCAGCATAGGAGTAGTGAGTGAGGAGGTTGGAGTAGCCATGGTTGGCAGAAATACCACCTTACTCACCAGACAATTCTACTGGAAATCTGCTTGTTCCGCTGCCTAACAGTCTCCCTAACTGAATTCACAGAGATGGACCTAGGCCTAGTGTGGGAAACCTCTGGATTTTAGTCCTAGGGGGATTTCAATATTAATGCTGAAGTCATTGTGATTGGATTTTATGGCTCCATGGCAACCATGCAGTTGATTGTTGGGTTTCTGGCCCTATGCTCTGGTCATATGCTTGATCTGAAGTTCTATATGGGATGAAATGACGGTGATCTGTGGGTGGAGGTGCATTCTGTGGTGAAGGTGGACCTGTTGGGAACTCAATATCTATGTAGGGATAGGGGCCAGTTAAAATGGTCTGCCCTGGAGCCTGCTGAATCCAACAGAATTCTTAACTCCCCTCAAGGAGTTTCTGGTTGACCTGGCAAGCTCTCCAATTAATTTTTGGAACTACGAATTGGCCCAGGTGATTACTCCTAGGCACCTCCTCTCACTGAATATATCCAGGATGACCCTGTCCCTGTGGTAGGTCTGTTCGAATCCCAACTAGACCAGAGAGGACAGAAAACCTAGGCTGAAGTTGACCAAACACACTTTAGAGGTGGAGCCCATTTGAAAGCCTGTTGCATGACCACATCCTGCTTCTCCATCAGCACTGAATTGGCACAATGTTGGCTAGCAGGGCTTTCAGAGAGGTTAGGGGACTATAGCAGCTATCTGCTAGTCACTCCCTGGAGTAATCCGTACTGTCACTTCTTTGCAAGGATTGTGAGGATCAGGGTGCTTATATCCACTCCATTGTCGATGCCACGTGTGCAAGAAACCATGGTTACATTTGTTTTTGTCTGCAGCAGTTGCTTGGATGAGCTGATCTCACCTGAGGGCTCCTCAAGATGGTTGGCAAATTCTACGTCCAGTATATGCTTCCTCAGCTTTTACCCTTCTTTGCTTGCTACTGTTAGATAGGGGATACTGACCTACCAAGTCAGCATGGCTGTGAATTCATCATTTGTAGAGGCCTTCCCAAAGGGAATCAGGCATTAGATCTTCTTGAAATAACAACCATTGGACCCTACCAAGTTGAGTAATCTAGGTCTTTCTTTCCCGGGCAAGAGAGGGTGGGGTGCATCTCCTTTATGAAGGTCAGGTTTCAGAACCCCATGGGAATTTCCCTTTGGAAATTTGCGTCCCATGTTTTTTACCCATGTAAGCCTCTAGGTAAGACCATCCAAGGGTATGGGATTCTCGGTATGCTAATCATATTTCTCATTTGTTGAGAATATCTTTTTCTCATTTTTCATCTAATCCAGGGAAGGTGATGATATCCCAGGTGCTCCTGAAATCAGTGCTGAAGTGGATGATGGTGAAGAAACTGAAACTCAATTCAAATCAGACAGAAATGAGGAGAGTGGGGAACTCAATGGACTGGTTAGCGGACAAATTATTGTTCTGAATAGAGCTTTCTGGTAAGGATCACATTCCAAGAGTGGAGGTTCTCCTGCCCCCAGCATTACTCCTAGGTTTCCGAAGTGGCAGCTGAGACCCAGAGTGCCTTTTAGCAACAATGGCTGATACAACTGCTATTGAAAGACCTGACCCCTGTAAATCATGAGAAAATGACTTTCAGGCTGGATTAATGCAATGCTCTCTATGGGTTGCCTTTGCACATCACTCAGAAGCATCAGCTATTATAAAAATGACAGTTTGCCTATCGCGAGGTTCAAGTCATCATACTCATATATTACTTGGTCTGAAATATCTGTACCAACTGCAAGTTTGTTTCCAGGTCAAATTAAAAGTTTGGGTTTTGTTTTTTTTTTGAAATTTTAAAGCCCTAAATAGCCTGGGCCCTAATTATTGCAGTGAACATTTCATATGAGCCTTCCAGGTAGTTAAGATCTGCAGACAGTAAAGATATCCCCTGCTCGAAAGTCAGTTGTGTCCGACTCTAGGGTGTGGTGCTCATCTCCGTTTCTAAGGCCGAATAGCCAGCGCTGTCCGAAGACGCCTCCGTGGTCATGTGGCCGGCATGACTAACAGAACGCTGTTACCTTCCCGCTGCAGCGGTACCTATTTATCTACTTGCAATTTCTTGCTTTTGAACTACTAGGTTGGCAGGAGTAGTAACCAAACACAGTATTTCAGGCATGCATGGTGTTCGGCTCACCATGTTTTGTTATGAGCCTGGAATTACAAAAACACAGAGGCTAGGCGGTCAAAAACATGAGAGGTTACAATGCATAGCTGCCTGACTTCATTGGGTTGGTGGGGCACGCACAAATAGTTCACACCAGGACTACAGAGTGCAAAACCTGTCTCCTTTATAATCTTTTATGACCATTTTCTTTTCCTTATGAGTGAAACAATGGCTCAACTTTTCAAAATTACTTTGAGGCCAGATTCATGTCATCAGCAGTGGTGTCACTAGGGGTGTGTGTGTGGGGGGGGGGTACAGGCTGCACCAGGTCACCCTCAGAGCGAGTGACACCACTAGTGGCCATTGTGGAAACCTTTTGGAAAGTTTGTATTTAAGAATAATACCATAGTATTATATATCATTGGAAAGGTAATTTAATGCGGAATGTAATGAAACAAACCCTGTCAAAATATCTATATTCTATCAAATGTTATGGCCAAATAACCGGAAAAGGAAGACACAACTGCATTATATAAACCACAATGCTCCAAAAACCGCGGATGCTCAAGTCTGCAGTCAGGTGGGGGTCGAGGGGCGGTGGGGGAGGCACCATTTTACCTTATTGAAGAGCTGTGCAGGTCCGCCGCCCGCTCCTTCCCTCCAGCGCCACATTGTACTAGTCTAAAATGCCTTTTAGAAGGAAAAAAACACAACCTGAAGCAACTTCCGGTTGCGCGTGCAACTGGACCGTCGGAACCCTGCTCCGACGTGGTGTTTTCAGAGGTACGTTATCACTCCCGTCAAGCCTCTCGGGAACGCTGAGAAGGGTCCTCCAACCTGCCCAGAGCCTCCTGCCTGCATTTTCTGGCCTCCAAAAACCTGAAAACCCAGAAATAACTGGCGATGATGTCAGTGCCAGTCACTTCCGGTGGTACACAGCAGGAAAGTGGCGCTGGAGGTGGTACTCGGCTGGGAAGGGGTTGAGAACCCCGCCTTAGAGGATAACAAATCAAACAGAGGTCAGCACTACCAAGAAAAAGAAAGGACCTTTTTTGGCAGCACTAAATGTACCTATGGATATGCTTCAGCTAAGCTATACTTGGCAATAAAGGGCTAATATTCCTACTACTGCTGTGGAGCAGAGGAAGGGGGTTCACAAAAGTACAGTATATCCTCTTCTCGCATTACATGTTTATTGCTTCAAACACTGCTATATCTGTGATTAACCTATTCATACAGTGTGAATTGGCCTTCAGAAATTGCAATGTGGCATAAGGGCAGAGTTCTGTGATGGCCAAACTCTTGAGGCTTTTATAGGCCCTCGGAATAGTGCTGGCAAAGTTACAGAAAGCCAGAGCCAGAATTGTAATGCATGCTCCTGTCTAGGCACACCCTAGGTTCTGTTCCTTTAATTTGGGAAAAAAATTGGTTTGGAACAATCTTCACAAGCAGCAGAGAGTGAACGACAGAAAGTACAGTATTGCCTGAAGTTTGCAAAATCACGAATTATGATTGCTAGAGCCAAATTCAGTGTCACAGTCCTCACACTAGATGGTGCTGGTGAAAAGCCTTCCTGACCACGGCTTCCAGTTGAAGTTCCAGACACCGTAATCGCTACAGGAACATCATGAACCTGTAACCCCAAGGGACTCTCCACTAAGTAATACCTAAGTCGCTCAGGTTAGAAGGTCTTCATTCCATCCTAACTTGTTTCAATTCAATTAGCTCATCCACTTCCACTGCTCCCCCAAGCACAGGCAGGTGCTGAATAAATACTGGCAATCACAGCCATCATGACACCTGTGCTTCGGGATCAGTGAATCAGAGACTGCTCAGAAAATGAATAGGATCAATAGGGTACAATTTCTGCTAATGATGATCTCTAGACAGAGTGTTTGCCAAAGCACTGCCTCAGCGTCAGACCCTTTGCAAGTCTCTCCTGGCTTGCAGAGAGCTGCATGCAGACCTATTACTTATAGCATACCGTATTTTTTGCACTTTTCCCCCCAAAAAAACATAGGGGGGGGGAAAGCGTGCGTCCTATGGTGCGAAGTAAACATTTTCGGCCATTCCGGAATGGCCGAAAAACGCTTTTTGGAGCCGAAGTAAACATCGGGGAGGTCTGCAGAGGCTCGCGCAGGCCTCCCCGAAGCCCCCACAGGTCTCCCCGAAGCGCCCCCAAGCCCAGATAAGTACAAACTTTTTTTTCTCTATTTTATGCTCCATAGGATGCATGCGTCCTATGGACCGATGCATCCTATGGCGCGTAAAATACGGTATGTTTTTCTTTAAAGGTACTTGCTGTGGTCATTGCATGAGCATTTCCTTCATTGCCGCAAAGAACCATTCAGGATAAATGGCCTGGTAATGAAGCCAGTTTCTACCCAGAACTGTTGTTCCTGAGAAAATTTAATCCTGTCTATAAGTTGCTAGTCTTCTGCTCTACCGTTGTAGCCCCATGGGCTCAAGAGGGTAAGAACATAAGGAGAGCCCTGCTGGATCAGGCCAAAGGCCCATCTAGTCCAGCTTCCTGTATCTCACAGTGGCCCCACCAGATGCCTCAGGGAGCACACAAGACAACAAGATACCTAAAACCAGGAGGTTGCATATATCCATCATGGCTTGTAACCTGTGATGGACTTTTCCTCCATAAATCTGTCCAATCTCCTTTTAAAGGCATCCATGCCAGGTGCCATCACCACATCCTGTGGCAAGGAGTTCCACAAATGAATTACATCCTGGGTGAAGAAATATTTTCTTTTGTCTGTTCTAATTCTACCTCCACTTAGTTTTAGTGGATGTCTCCTAGTTCTGGTGTTTTGCAAGAGGGAAAAGAACTTCCCTCTATCCTCTCTCTCCATCCCATGCATAATTTTATACATCTCAATCATGTCCGCCCTCAGGAGCCTTTTTTCTAGACTGAAGAGCCCCAAATGCTGTAGCCTCTTCTCAAAGTTAAGTGGGTTGGGTTGCTTGCGAAGGAGAAAGACAAGTGAAGAAAATGGGCTACTGGTGTGGGATGAACTCAGTTGCAAGCCAGACCCTAATTACAAAGAGTATGGGTCTAACTTGAAACTAAGGCTTTTTGAACTGGGCAAGTTTGTGCTTTCAACTCCCCCAGGAATACATTTACCTAATCACAACTCTTTGTTCCTAATGTAGAATTTTTTTAAAAAAAAAAATCCCCAGAATTCTATTGTATTACTGTATGTAATACAAGGCATCATTGAAGTCTAGCTGAGAAACGCTATTGAGTTTTCTGAGCTCGCGTGATACTAAGTGAGTTCCCTCCCTGGCTGGACTAACAAATGCCACCTTATGTCAGCAAGAGTTTTTGTTTTGTTTTGTTCATCAGGAGGGCACATGTGGGGGGGGGCTCCCTGGAGTGGCATTCTGTCCCCCTTTATTGTTTAGAGTGTTCACGCTGCCATTAGGCTGTCAATGGCATGCCCCCTGATTGTTATGCAAATGACTCTGGAATTTACATATTGCCCAAAACTAATCTTCATTGTCCTGTCACTGGATGGGTGTCTTTGACTGATAATAATTTTTCTTTCCATCACAAGCTTTCCTTTACCCAAGTGCAAATTAAACAGAAATCCTCTTAATGGGCTTTCAATGGTTTTTAATGAAAGCTGTGCCTGCTAAGCGTCCTGTCCTGTTTATTTGTTGTCAGCTATGGAGTAGCAATTTATTCAAAGTGGGCTACTGTTTCGAGAGGCTTACTTTTGGGAAAGCCAATAAAATCCACAGAACGTCATACAAAGCAAATTACTACTCAGTGTTGGGAAGCCTGTTAGTACGCTTCCTTTTATAATGTCATGCACAACGCTGTTGTTTTAATATTTGGACCCATGTCTTTTCTTCTTTGGAAATGATTATTTCTAAGCCAGATGACTTGTACTAAGCAGTGCCTCGTTCGACACAACCGCATTTCACTGTACAATTTGCTTCTGTTCCAAGTATTGTGGAAGCCCACCATACTAGACATCAAAAGTTCCTGTTTTGGAAAGATGCAAAATTCCCTAGTACAGATGAACGGAATGTTATTATACCACTCTGTTTAACAGAACTTCTATCACTTAGTATAACTTTTGGTCATTCATGTCATATCTTTATACCATCTTGGGTTTTGCCGATCCAAAATACAGCAAGTCCTCACTTAAAGTTGTTGATAGGCTCTTCTTGGAATCTGCGACTTTAAGTGAAACGACTTATAATGAAACCAATTTTACCATAGGTTAATTGATAAACGTAAATGTTCTTATGGCATTTTCCCATGAACTTTAAAACGAAATGACTTTAAATGACACGACTTTAAGTGAGGACTTGCTGAATTCCCTTGGCCCCATATCATTTGCTCTCCTCATTTGCAGCTTGGCCACTGATGTGAATACCATGCGGCAGAGGTGAACAACTTGTGACTTGCCAAACCGATCACAACCCATTGGCCACATTTATGATTAGCCAGATGGTTGAAAATGTCTCTGCCTATTGTCACAGGTAGGTAGTAAAAACAGGAGGTTCACTGGTGGGTCACAAATTGTGTTGGCAAAGAGGGCAAACAGAGCGATCTTTTGATGTCTGTCTTGTGCACAGTTAGGTGGAGCCTCTAGTTACGTAAGTAGGATCCAGTAGGGGGGCTGTGACACATCATTTAGGCTATGTACTTAACTGTGAACAAGGCACAGGTTTATCCTCCTATTTCACCTGTAAAAATTCCTTTCTGTTGGATCTTTTCTGCCCTCCAAAGCCACAGATCCTTTCAATTATCTAGTTAAGTGCCCCATGTGCTTAGATTAGGAGTGGGGCAGAATCTCGAAACCCTTGCAGGGGTCAGCCAGGTCATGTACTGGCCACATGTACAGGTCATGTACAGGACTCACACATACCAGAGGGTCCACCTGGTCATTTGCTCTGAAACTGGTGAGAGCGGTAGCACACAATGTGCCATCAAGGAAGTGGCGGGAGGGGGGGCATGGCCATGCCGTTGCTCCCAGCAATCTGGTACCTGTACCATATCCTGTCCTTTATCGGTTGTTCTTGCCAACTAAGCAACAACGGAGGCACTGAAGTGTGATGATTTCTATGGCAATAAGCCTAAGCACTGCGGGCCCAATCCTATCCAACTTTCCAGCACCGATGCAGCTGCAATGCAGCTCCGAGGTAAGGGAACATCTGTTCCCTTACCTTGAGGAGGCCTCTGTGACTACCTTCCCAAAGCAGGATGAAGATTACACCCCATTGGCGCAGCTGCATCAGCGCTGGAAAGTTGGATAGGATTGGGCCCTGGGTTATTTGGGGGCATGGGAGTTGAAATCTTTGCCCACCAAAATTGCCCTCTTGTAAAATGTGTTGCTGACCAGGGCTAGATAGTCTTCCTGATTCTACTTTTCAAAAGCACATGGAGTGAAATTACATTTTAGTTCAATGAATGATCCGTGAGAGAACATATTTGCTTTGCTAGAATAAGAAAGGCTACTGGATATACCGTAGATTCTGCCCGCACTGATGAGCTCCAGCTGAAAAGACACAGGACACATATAGTATCCCCTCATACTTGTCTGTGTTTTTTGGGTTTGGGGTGGTATTTCTTGCTCCTGCATGGACAGCTCATGCGTGTGTGTGTGTGTGTGTGTGTGTGTGTGTGTGTGTGTGTGTGTGTGTGTGTGTGTGTGTGTGTGTGTGTGTGTGTGAAAGAGAGAGGGAGGGAGGGAGGGAGAGAGACTTCTATCACCACCACATCCACCCCTTGTGTTCCACATAGGCCAACGATGAGAAGGTTAAAAATCAAGTCTTGTGGTAGAGTCATGTGCATCACACTGTGATATTCTTCTACAAACCTTAGTATTATTGAGGGTTATTGAGTGGAAGAATGGAGACAAATACACCATTACCAAAGGAAAGAATGGTCAGGATGTAAATCTACATTTCTAGTTGTACTTTGCCAATCTATCATGATGTCTTTAATCTATGCGTAATTCTGGAGTTGATTCTAAATTTCCTACCATCTCTCATTCCATATTAACCCAGTGGCAATTACTGCAGGTCTGAGACTTTAATATCTAAGCGCAGCGAGTTTCATCTCTTGGAAGTAGCTTTTGAAATCCGAAAGTGCCAAACCACCTTATGTTTTATTTAACTATTTTTTTAAGAAAGTTGAACCTGAGGTTATTCCCCTTTCGATAAGTTGACTAATTATTTATCAACTTTCAAGGCTCTTCTTAAAAGGGAATTGGAAAGAGGGAAAGACAGAGAGGGAAAAAGAAAAAGATTATGGCACTACACGATCGAGAGTTTATAGTGCCAAGCAATTTTTGGTGAGTGACCCTGGCCAAAGACGTTTGACTCCATTATCCATTATCTCTTGTCATTGTAGTGTGTCATTTTATTTCACCCATACTTAAAAAATTAACAACCCAATCCTAACTAACTTTCCAGTGCCAATGTAACTGTGCCAATGGGGCATGTGCTAAATTCTGTAGTGGGGAGAGGGGAGGCAGTCATGGTAAGGGACTGTTTGTTCCCTTGCCTCGGGGCTGCATTGCAGCTGCATCAGCGCTGGAACGTTGGTTAGGATTGGGCTGCAATACTCTCAAGAAAGATTAAGAGCCCAATCCTATCCCCCGTCATGCTGTAGCATGCAGCCGCACCACAAAGGTGCAAGCTGCATGCTAGGTGGGGGGGGGGAGGCCAATCAGGAAGCCTGAAAGAGGTAAGGAAAATATTTTCCATTTATCTCTCCGTAGCCCTTCTGATGGCCTATGGGTCTCCTCAGACCTAAGCCAGCTATATAGCTGCTGTAAGTCTAAGGAGACAAAAGGGAGGAGGAGTGGTCCAAAAAGAGAAGATAGGATCTGGGTGCACACCAGTGTCACCAGGATCCACCCCTCCCTTCCCTAGTCCACTCCTGCCCTGCCCTCCTCAAGCCACTCCAAAATTCCCCCTGCCCTTGCCCTCCCTGCCCATGACACACCCCTACCACCAACTTACCAAGGCTGACACAGCCCATCCTTCTGCAGATGGAAGCTTTCTCCATAAAGAGAACAAGTGTTCTGGAGGACTCCTTCTGCAAGCAGATTATTCCTTTTATTCATGGAGGAAGCTTCTGTTTGCAGAGGGATGCCACCCTGTCTATCTTTTTGGCAATCTGCTGTATAATAATAATAATAATAATAATAATAATAATAATAATAATAATAATAATAATAATAATGATGATGATGATGATGATGATGATGATGATGATGATGATGATGATTTTAAAAGCTATTAAAAAAAACCTATACGCTGTACAAAACACACACAAAAAAGAGGCCCCAAACAACTGATGATCAGTGAAACCAAAACCACTTTTTATATTTTCTACATGCCAAATCAAAAGACTAAGATGTGAAACACAGAGCCTTCCCACAGTAGAATTATAAACCCCAGGGGAAAATCAAGTGCAGATTTTGGATTGTTTTGGAAATAAAATTTTACCAGGATATAACAAATCAACAGAAACATTAAAAATCTGTCAGCATACAATTTACTATTTCGTTCAGCCTTACTTGGCAGATACTGTGTGTGTGTTTTGTTCCATCTTTGAATGGAAAGGGTGGATATGAAACCAATTGACAGGTATCTCATTAAAGGCTTTGCTACTTTTTTCTTTTTGACTTTCCAACCATTCCAAGGTTTTAAAGAAAGCTTTTTCATTCCCACTTAGTTTTTCATACTCCCCACCCCCAGCACATAAAGCAAGATGTGCAGCACAATCTTATTGGGCTCTTACAATCTTCAACTGTAAGTTCTGGTGTGGTATTGCAAAAGACACACTATTGTCATGCATTACGGGACCACTGGTGAAAATGGCCGGAGGATCCACGCACGTGCCAATGTCCCATCCAGGCTGTGCAGGTAAGATGGTGGCGGAGGCAGGTCAAGGAGGTTCGGGGAAGGATTGGAGCAGGGAATGGGGCAGGCAGGGGACAGTTTGAGGATAGGAGGTGGTGGAACTCAGTGGCAGTCACTCACACCGGGATCCTATCACCCTTTTCCAGCATGACATGCTGGTGTATGTCCAAGGAGACCCATTGGCTGCCAGATAGCTTATGGGGAGGTAAGTAACTTACCTCTCCTGTCTGGTCACACCACCACCACCACCATATGATGCAGTGCGCACTCCATTGGTGCTGGTGCATCATGTAAACTGGCGGGGGCTAGGATTGGGGCAGTAATCTAGTACGGATTTCTAGATTACTGCATACTGGTTCCAATACTGGCCTCATCTTTCTTGCAGACAGGTGAAGGTTGAGCCAAGCTGATTGATGAGTGCATCTGGTCCCCAAAGGAAGCCTCATGCAGATACTGTATACACTCCATCCTGTCACGCATAAAGAATTATATTCTAATTTGTTTATATATTATAAATAATATAATATATTATAATTATAATTATAAATAATAATATAATATATAATAGCCATCATATTCAAGTGCTGTGATTTTTATGGACAAAGGCGCCTGGTGCTTCCTTCCTTTTCTGTCATCATCTGTGGTTGACCCAGAGCAGGTTTTTCCCCACCACGATGCTGCAAAGGCAGGTGGGACAACATCCCCAATACTCAGGTATGCTAAGCATGGCAGGAAAAGTGGAAGCATGAGTCCTGGCAGATTCTGTCTGGTCTGGCAGAGACTGTTCTTCTCTTCACAGACATGCTCAGCTTGCAGAACTACTCTGCACACAGAAGAACCAAAGAAGGGCACGCAAATGCAGACTGATGTCGATCAGTATAATATTATCTGCTGAGCCTATGAATGTAGCCACAAATATACCCCCAGTCCATTGACTACCATTCACACTGTCAATAGCTACCATTTACACTGATTTGTATATTCCTGTTGAAAAATCAATTGAGTACTGATTGAGGAAGACAATTCTTTCTTTGACACTATGAGACTTTATACAGTTTGGGTCCTTGGTATCTAAAGAACTGCTAACATGTGAAACAGCCTGTCCATTGAGATCTTTCCACAGCGCATAGAGCTTTCAGGGAGGGCTTGCTCTATGCACTGTCATGGAACAAAGCTTAGGGCCCAATCCTATCCAATTTTCCAGTGCTAATGCAACTGCAATGCAGCCCCAAGGTAAGGGAACAAATGTCCCCTTACCTTGAGGAGGCCTCTGTGACTGCCCACCACCGCAACAGGATGCAGCATGCGTCCCGTTGGCATGACTGCATCAGCGCTGGAAAGTTGGATAGGATTGCGTTCTCCTACGTTGGTGTGCAATGGGACAGGGCCTTCTCTCTATTGGAACCCCAGATATGGAACTTCCTGAAGCAAGAGGTACAGAACGTTCCTCTCTCCCTGCTGTTGAGAAGGTTCTTGAAACCTACTTGTTTCTGAAGCTTGGGGGGGGGGGGTGTTTGACCTGCAACTGGATTCTGAACTGTGTTTCAATTGTTTTAATTTGGATGCTGCTTTAGTTTTACATTTTTTAAGTTTTACTGTTAGCTGCCTTGAGATCACACATGGTGAAGGGCGGAATAAAAATGCAAATTATAAATAGATAAATAAAACAAACCCTGTTTTGCCAGCTACTTCCTTCCATAGGAGTCTGCTTGCACATAATGATCACATTATGAAGAAGAAAGATCTTCTTCAGAGGCTCTCTTCCTCTTCCAGTAGGGATTCACATCAAGATCTCCCTGGCTGGCTAATCACTTCAACAAATTGGCTTCCGTTAGAAACTCTACTGGCTCAGGACAGTCGAAAATCAACAGTCCCAAACAGAAACAGAAGTGGCACCATGAAAAGCTAGGCAGGAATAGCGCCAGGGCCAGCTTTATGCCAATTGGACCAATTGCTCCCAATTGGGCCCTGCACCTAAGGTGCTAGGGTGGTTTTGTAACTATCAGTGATGTAGAAACTATCTATTGACTCGGACTCAAGTTGCATCAGTGACTTGACTCGGACTTGACTCTGCGATTGTAAAAGACTCGAAAGACTCGACTCGAGACTTGGAGCCTTTTATGACAAGTCGAATTTTATTCAGGTTTAAACCCGTTTTCCCCATTAAATAGATAGGGACTCAACTTGCAACCAAAGACTCGGGACTTGGGGGCATTGACTTGGGACTTGACTTGAGACTTGGACCCAGAGACTTGGGACTTGACGCAAGACTTGGAGTCAGAGACTAGATCCACCTCTCTGGTAACTATTTACTTTTCAAAGGCAACCTACACATTTTGTTTGTTAATCAGTCAATCCTAAATGAAATCAACCCTGGCTGTTCCCTGGAAGGACAGGTACTGAGGCTGAAGCTCAAATATTTTGGCCACCTAATGCGAAGAGAGGACTCTCTGGAGAAGACTCTGATGCTGGGAAAGATTGAAGGCAAAAGGAGAAGGGGAAGGCAAAGGATGAGATGGTTAGACAGCATCACCGATGCAACGAACATGAAAATGAGCGAACTCAGGAAGATAGTGGAGGACAGGAAGGCCTGGCGGGATATGGTTCATGGGATCACGAAGGGTCGGACACGACTTAACGACTGAACAACAACAAAAAAGGCTTACATGTATGCAATTTTATATTAAAATGTGCTTAGATGATCCATTTGGTCCATTAACTCACATGCACTTTTTAAGCACACATTTTGATTCCATTCCACCATAGAGATATAAAGTCTATAATAAATTGTATTTATATCTCTAAGATTCTACAGACCTTGGCTGTGAACCTGGGCCCCCGATCTGAATAGCAGTATTGGTGATCTCACTAATGCTTTCGCCAGGATAGGCTTTTTCTAATGAATTGGGGAAGGGGGGAGAAGGCTGTGGTTGCTAAATTGGTATTGCTTTTTCATAACTCATGATTCCTCATATCAAACAGAGTACTCTTTGTGAACCGCAGCCAAAGATTACCAGAGCTAGGGAAAAAGTCTCCTAATGGCTTCAAGAGCATGTTTTGAAAAGGGAGCTGAGCCTCTCCCTCAGCACAGGAACTTCGTTCTGCTGTCAGCTCTGTCTTTTCAGCTCGTGTGTGAGAGGTCTGTGCTTGGGTGCGGAGGGCCCCGAGTTCAAACCATGCTGATGGCCTGAGGGAGATGGGGAGCATTACACAGAAAGTGTGCTATTCCTTACTGTCTGTCACTTTAAGAAAAAGAGAAGAAAAGCCGAAGATGTCATGCTCGTTCCTTTTCCTCAGCCTTGAGGAAAGGGAATAGACTGTATAGCTACAAGTTGGACACGCAAGTGCATTCATCTTACAGAATGCAGGTGGTGAGCAGGGTACACAGACATAACATCGAAAGGAGAAGGGGTAGAACACCCCTCAAAAGTCTGCACACACACACACACACACACACACACACACACACACACACACACACACACTGTAACATAAAACAAGAAAACCTCAGGAAAAAAATTGAGATCTGGCTGTGACTGAAACTTAAAACAAACAAAGAATTCTTCAGTGTGAAGCATGGCTTTGACAGCAAGCCTTCAGTGCTGAGGAAGAGAGGGCTTCTCGACGTCAAGCAGAACAGGAGTTAACGCGCTCCTAATAAAGAAACCCTTGAGGGAGAACGGTACAGTAGTGAACCAGATTTGTGTAATCAGCTCTCATTTCAGTTCTCTGGATAGTTTAGACTAGAGCAATTGAAAGAATTACGGCAATTCCTAATGAGGCCAGCCTGCTTTTTCTGGGGATAATTGATACAGTAATTTCCAGTAAATAATAGTGGGTTTTTAAAAAAATATTCTCAGTGTTAAATGCGATAAAGTTTTAAGTGTTTTCACGAGAGGCCTTGACTTCTGTGCATAAGCAAACCCAGCACTAAGTGATTTCAGATAGTATTGAAAACTTTATTTTTCTCCTCTGCCGAAAGGGGGGGGGGAGAACAAATCTAAAGAGCAACACTCCCCTGGAAGTTTTGGCAGATCCCACAGACGCAATGTTGTAAACAAACTTTGTTCCTCGACTTTGAAGTCTTCCGAACAGTTTCCCCCAATTTAGGGGGGGAAATTGCAGTATTTATAAAAGTGCACAAAATGTAATTTAAGTTATATAAAAAAAGCCTTGAAATTTTTATCAAAAGCATTCAAATTAGTCTCTCCCCAGGTCAGCTAATGAGTTGTCATGCGCTGGCCTCTTATAGTAGTGCACCTCCTGCAGACTAAGACAGTTAACCATGTTTTCATCAAAGGAAATGCTCATTAGCAGAGCTTTCAGAAACTGATTTGATTATAGTTTCACTTGTTAAAGTGAAATATTTTGAGCTCATTAGGATGATTATGATTCAAGGTCATCTTTTGAAGCTAGTCCTGTCAATATAAGATAAATGGGCCCTCATCTTTTCCCCTTCTTTACGTCTGTGCTTTTTAAACTCTTGTGTGTAAAAAAGTTCCATCGCCATAATTAATTTTTAGTTCTTCTGTTACAAAGCTGCTTTAAAAAAAAAAAGAAGAACAAAGATTTTGGCTACCAAAAAGGCATTGAAGAACTATTAAGAGGAGGAAGAGGCTATCTTGTTTTAGTGAAATCAGAGGAAATCCTTGAAAAGTTCAGCTTTTGAAATCCAGCTATTTTCTCCTTGACCTTTTCCAAAGTTTCTAAAAGGTACTTTGTACATATTTTTGCATTATCTTTTTATCTCAAAAGTATAAAACTGAACTAAAAAAAACTCCCAAGAAGTACCAGTGGCTTATTAAATATCTTCTCTTTTATGCCACATGATAAAGTTAACACCTTTTAAAGTTTTTCCCCCCTTTCTCCCTTTTAAATCTGACTTAAATCTCTAAGTGGTTAAAGAGCCATTTAAACATAAAGGGAAATGGCATCAACTTCTATCAAAAGATGAAGACATAGTGCATTTGCATATGGCTTGCATCTTGAGCCTAATTGGTCAGATATCGCCTCATGTTTCAGCTTAAAAAGGGAGGTCAGGAGGAAGGTTTTTCTGCCGAATACATCAGACTTGAAAGTTGCACATTACAATGGAAAAATCACAAAAGAAAATAGCAGAGCTGAGCTGTTCCTCAACAGGCATGTGAATAGGGATAGAGCAGCACATGTTCCCATGGAAATAAGAACTGTTCTTGTGGATCACAGAAATGGCCTATCCAGCCCAGGACCTTCTCTTGGGAAGGGGCTGGATCCAGAGCTTGAAACTGAGAATAGCACAGGCATTTTTGTTTTGCCTTGTTTGTTTTTTAAAAGAAGCCACCTAGAGCAGCGGTTTTCAACCTGTGGTACGCGTCCCCCCTGGGGTACGCGGACCGCAGGTTGGGGGTACGCGAGATGCTCCCCGTTATCAGCTGCTGCGTACCGGGGGTACGCCAACCTTTGGGGGCCTGCCTAGAGGGTACACGGACCCCCAAAGGTTGAGGAACCCTGACCTAGAGGCTTTGATTGGGTAATACTTTTTTTTAAAAAAAAAGTATATGAGCCAAATTCTAAATTGGAAAAGAAGGCAATTAACAGCCCAACCCTCTCTAGCAGGACACAGTGACGCAAATAAGGCCCCCGCCGCATCCTACACAGAATTGGGCCTGCACTGACGCAGCTGGACACCTCCTCGGAGTAAAGGGATGTTCGTCCCCTTACCCAGAGTAACAGTGGCTGAGCGCTGACCATCACCACCCCGCGCGCCAGAAGTGACATAACAGCTGCAGCTGCTAAGGACGCTACTGAGGGGCAGGGAGGGCGAAACCTGCCACTGTTCCTCCTTGCTCGCACCAACGAACAGCGCGAGTCACATTGTCGTTGGCCACCCTGACACCCCCCGCTCGCCTGCCACCCGGGGGCCTGATCCCGCTGCCCGGGGGCACACCGCCCCATCCCCCCCTGACGACGCCTCTGCAGAGTAGAGCCCCATTCATCCCAATGGGTCTACTCAAATGTGTGCCAGCTATTTTGCTGACACACATTTGAGCCGGCCGTGTAATACTGGCCAGACCCGGGAAGGGGGATAGGATTCGGCAGAGCATGCTGACAATGATCTCTCCCCCCTATCCCATGCCCAGTGGGCCAGATGCACAGTGTGTGCCTCAATCAGTGAGAGGGAGGTTGCTGGAAAGCTTAAAATCCCAGAACCTCCATCTTTGCCACATTCAAAATTGAGTCATACCTTACACCTCACATGTGAGCCAGGGTAGATTTAACCGGTTGTCCTCTGGGAGATTAGTAAGATTTCTCACTAAGTTGGCCTAACCTAAAGTCTCACTAAACTGGCCTAGATGAACTTGTATGGGGTCTGAGAAAATAAGTGAGGATGATATCACCAGCATGTTCCTTACCTGGAAAGGCTAGTTTGGGCATTTTAATTTTGAAAAAAGGCAATTAAGGGAAGATATGATTGAGACTTTAAAAGTATGCATGGTGTGAAGAGGGTGGATAGAGAGAAGCTTCCCCCCCCTCAGAGGTGTCATTTCAGTGGGGGCAGTTGGGGCGGTGGGCCCCAAGCAGCAGGTCGCGGGAGGTGTACCTTCCTGTGCTCTCTGCACCACTGGTCTGTCTTCGTACAGTCGTCGTTGGCTGCAAGTTTGGCCCTCCCGCCCTCCCAGGAGCCGTTTGGCTCCAAAAAAGGGCCAAAAAGCATGCAGGGGTGTGTGTTTCCGCGCCGCCGCAGCGCGCGTTGATGACACCACGCCCCCCTGGGGCAGGGCGTATTGCATCCCTTGGGGGTGTCGCAGCGGCAGCCCCCTCCCATGGGGGGTTGTACGGCCACTACTGTCCTTCCTCTCACAATAGTTGAACCAGGGGTCATCCAATGAAATTAACTGGTGGGAAATTTAAGACAGACATTAGTATTCAAAACAATGTGTAATTAGTATGTGGAATTCATTGCCACAAGATGGGGTAATGGCCACTGGCTTGGATGTCTTTAAAAGAGGATTGGACAAATTCATGGAGGACAGGTCTGTCACAGGATACAAGTTATGACTACGCTCTACTTTTGGGTTCAGCAGCATTGTGTCTCTGAATTACCACTTACAGAGGAACAATGGTGAGAGAGAAGTATGCTTTGTTTTTTTCTTCTGCTTATGGGCTTCCCAGAGGCAGGTGGTAGGTAATGGTAGGAAAAAGAATGCTGGACTAGGCGGTCTGACGCAGCAGGGTCTGATGATTCGGTCTGATGCAGCAGGGCTTTTCTTATGTTCCAGTTAAAACTGACAGAATAGAATAACTGCTAATATACTAATAATGCCCTCCCCCAGTATTAACTCAGTCACCAAATAGTAGCCACGATCAGAATATCTTACAGTGCTTCTTCCAAAAGATGTTCAGGCTCAGGCATTGGTGGATCTGGAGCAAATGGGAGTGCCCTTTTGCATAACTATGAAGTCTTCACTTGGCACACTGATAGTGATCTCAAGAGGTGCAGAGGTGTCGCTACGGTGGGGGCAGTACCGTAAGTTGCACCCCATCCTAGTCCTGTTTAGAAGCCGGTACAAGGCAGCCCTACCCCCTTGCTGTCAGAGCCATTCCATACGGAGAAGGCAGCGGGCAGGAGACTCCCTACCCGCTGCCTTCTCCGCATGAATGGCTCCGACGGCGAGGGGGCAGGGCCATCTCGTGCCGGCTTCTAAGCAGGACTAGGACAGGGCGCAACTTACGGTACCGCCCCACCGTAGCGACGCCTCTGAAGAGGTGCTTACAGTTGCGGATTATATTTATTTATTTTTCACATTTTTATACCGCTCTTCCTCCAAGGAGCTCTGGGTGGTGTACATGGTTCCTTCCCTCCTTTTGTCCTCACAACGACCCTGTGAGGTAGGTGAGGGTAAGAGATAGTGACTGGCCCAAGGTCACCCAGGAAGCTTCATGGCTGAGCGGGGATTTGAACCTGGATCTTCCAGGTCTAAGTCCAATTCCAGAACCACTACACCATTCTGGCTCACAACCATTTATAACACAGTCAGCGAGGTTGGATGGTTTAGTTTATGGTATGGAAAAAATACACCATGCAACTGTGCCCAGCAAATATGAGCAAGCCACTGTAGTCAGATGGAGTAATGTGCTCCTGGAAAGCCAGTACCATCATGGCATAGGCTACCACATTCTTCCCTGTGATATCTTGTGATATCTTAATTCCGCTTTACAGCAACCTAGCAAAATATGGTAATGCTGAAACGGTTAGCAGAACCATGCTGGAAGGTTCTGGAGATCCTTCTCCCACTTAGCCCTAAAGCACCTTATAGCCTAATCCAGAGGTTCTCTAAGTGTGAGGCTCGACTCCCAAGTGAGTCATCAAAAGCAGCCAGGGGCGTCGCCTTAATCTTTTAATTAACACATATTCTTGCTTGCAAGAGAGAGAGAGAGAGAGAGAGAGAGAGAGAGAGAGCAAAAACAAAGACCCGGGATTCCCTCTTCACATCGGGTTACTCAAAGTTAATTTCAAAACACTTCAGGTTTGTAGGCAGTTTCCACGTCTTGTTTTTAACCACAGCGTGAGCGAAGCCCTTGCTTATCTTATGTTAAAGAACAATTAACAACTCTATTGATAAGCTGAGTACCGGTACTTTGGAGCTGGAGCTGCAAAGACAGCATCTCGTTTCTCTCCAAATCCTGAGACATTGCAGGTTTGCAAGTAAAGTATTTTCTTTCTGTTGAATGTTTTTAACAAAGCAAACACAAAACAAATGCAACAACTGCAATTGAAAATGGTGCAGAGCAAGTTCTGCTTTACATACAGTCTTTGATTTCTATGTTTAGTTTGGTTGATTAATTATTAGTATTTCTCTCCTTCCTTTCTGACTCACCTCTAAGTTAGTTCCCCACTCTATTTGCTGGGACACCCCCCCCCCCTGGAAACTGCCAGGCAGTATAAGAATCTGTTTTTCATCTTGCAAAGATGCTACCAAAAGGAGCTAGCTTTCTCTCTCTTTCTCTCTTGTGCAACTGGGGTGGGGCATGACCAATGCTTCCCTCCCATGCGTTGATGTTTCTCTTGCCATGAATAGGACTAACACAGACAACATCAGTGCCCTTTACCCAGGCCTGCCAATGGAGGGAGGGCAGCATCCCATCCCCACCCTGCGCACTCCTGGCTTAGCTGCTGCTCAGCATAAGCATGGAAAATCCACTTTAGGGCTCGTTTTGGGAATATACACATACATATACACATACATATAAGAAAGGGTGCCTCTGAGCATGTAAAGAGTGCCTGTTTCTTCCATGCACTGTAATGGGGAGTCACAGCTAACGGCGAGGGAGGTCAAGGGAGCCGCGAGTCAAAAATGCTTGGGAACCACTGGCCTAATCAGTGGCATCACAGTGTGTGCGTGTGCGTGTGCGTGTGTGTAGACTGCACTGGGTGACACCATGGAGGCGTGACACAAAAAGCTCCGGAGCCCAGGTCTACCCAGCCACGGGAGGGCCAAGGCTTCTGCCATACCAGCCGTGGCCAGAAAAGTATCCTAATACTATGTGTGTTTAATCGGAAATCCCACTGTGTTCAATGGGGCTTGCTCACAGGTAACAGTGCATTGAATTTCATTTTCAGCCTTAGTCAACTGACCTGCAGGGCACAGCATGGAGCATCTTGATGTGCTTCGGTTTTTGCCTGAGGGGATGGCAATAGGGAATACGTCTAGCATATCCTAGGAGAGTTTATTTAAGGCTGACATTAGTCAGCATGTTTGTGTTTTGTTTTTTTAAATTATGTAAATGTGTTTAGGGAGATGCTTGCTAGGTGCAGCCTACCAAACCTAACAACAACAACAACAACAACAACAAAAGACAATTCAAAAAGGCAGAAGGGAAACTGAAGAGGAAACCCAGGCACAAGGAGCGATACAGAATGTTACGAACTTTTTGAGGATCAGGGTGCCATGGAACGACTTCGGAGATTACCTTTTCACTGTAGAGTTCAATATTATCCCTTCAGCACAAGTATTCAAAGCCATCATAAGCTGAGGACACCCAGGAGTAAAAAGGCAACACATTTTCTCCCTGAAGGAAACACCAGCACCAAGGGCTTTTCTTGTGTCTCATTTTTCAGGTGACATTCAGAGAGTGAAACTCCTTCAAGGCCCTTTCATGCCTGTGTTTGAGTCAAAGTCAAGAGTATGCCATGAATTCCTCCATTCAGTGGCTTTTTGCTCTCATTAATGGTGTAAGCAGTCCTTGCGCCCCTACCACAGTCCTACTGAAGAACAATTCCAGCCTGAAGATGACGATCTCTTCAACACCACAGTCCTGAAAGGAATCCATGATGACCCAATGCTGCTCTTAGAAAGTCTTCTCAAAGTGCCAAGGAAAGAAAATGAGGTTTGCAGCAATGGCTAAGTCAGAGGTTCCCAACCTATGGTACGCGTACCACTAGTGGTATGCGGCCCACCGTTTGGTGGTACACCGGCACTCAGGCTGCAAGATGGTGAATGTCATTGCGGCCACACCGTGCCGGAACCCTGAAAACGATGGTAAGCGGCCTTAGGTAGCTGGCAGAGATTGAGCGTGCAGGTTTCTCACACGGGGAAAATGCCCTCCCGCCCTGACCCCCTTACCGTCATTTTCAGGGTTCCATTACCCATCACCACCACTTACTTCCGGTGGTAGTATGCGGCACAATGGCAGGTCTGGAGGTGATATGCCACGCCGAAGAGGTTGGGAACCTCTGGTCTAAGTTATAGATGGAGAAGTTAGGAGACTTTCCTTTTGTTCCTTCATCTGCAACTGACAGATTGAATCCGATAGGTGGGATGATTTTAGTACCCTGGAAACCTGTCCCTCTGCTGGTGAAAAGGTTCATCCCAGGTGGTGAATGCCCCCACAGGAACTCGAATCCTTGCCATGGAGAGACTTGCGTATTTGTTGCACATGGCCGCCCTCTTGTGAGGGAGCTGCTACCTTTCTGCCCTTCCTGTGCAATATGGTCAAAAACGTGATTCCTTGGATGTGTGTGTTTGTGTGGGTAGGACAAGGGGATTTGAACCCTGAGTTCACAAGTTCCTAGCGGTTCTTTTCATTTGCTTCTTCTTTGCTGTCACCACTGTAGCTTCTGTAGGGTATGTGTGGAAGGTGTGGCATCCTTGTGTCAGTGTGTGTGTGTGTGTGTGTGTGTGTGTGTGTGTGTGTGTGTGTGTGCGACCGTGTGGTGTCCCATCATTAGTGGAGGTGCCTGTTGCTGTGCTGCTTATTCCCAGTGGCTGGCGGGGGGGGCACCCTCTCAGCTTTGGCCACTGATTGGCGACCCCACACCTGCCCCCATCTGATCCATTCACCCTGGTATCACTTCTCTGGCTGACTACATTGAGTCTGGGTGGACGTGGTGATTGGTTCCTTGGACATTACATTGATGATGCAGAGACGTAACATCAACGATGCACAGATGTTGTGCTGACATAGTGCAGATGATAATGTGCCAATGTTAAGACACTGCTCTGTGGGTGACAAGCTGTGTTGGAGTTTCTATGAACGCTGTTGGTGTTCCTGGGAAGGGCTGCGCTGGCGGGACATTGCCTGGATGGGCTTAGGATGTGACAGATGTTGAGCCAGTGTCTGTGGAACACCACAGTTAACAAACATCATACATCTAACAAACCATCCAAATAAGATCAGGCTGTTAGAAAGCAAGACATAAACAGTTGAAGCTCCCAAATTCATTGCTGGGAAATGTTTGCTAGCAGTGCCATGGCTAGGACTGTGCAGACTTCACACTGGCCAATGCCACTGATTCCTGAGTCTGCCCCAGAAAACGTGCACATTATGACAAGGACGGAAAGACAGAAAAGGGAACAGCAACAGAGCCAATGTCTAGTTATTGCTCAGCAAGTGATCTGCAGTCTTGACCTTTAAGACAACTTGCTCAAAGGTCAATCTGCAGATCACTTGCTGAGCAATAACTAGAACTTGCATCCCCACTTTCCGAAGCTGGTGCCCTGCCCTCTGAACTACAATCCATTTCCAGTTCACTAATTGGCATTAACTCTGCAGAGAGAGAGAGAGAGAGAATCTTTTTTCTTATTAGGAGTCAGCTCAGCACTCTCATTCTGCAAAGAAAGGCCAGGAACACCAAGCAGAAAATCTTGTTTCTTGATGGTCTCTTCCCACAATGTTGAGAGAGAGAGAGAGAGAGAGGAGAGAGAGAGAGAATCTACAGAAAGGAGGCTAAAGCGAATGGAGTAGGGTGAAAAGGGAAAAATGCAAAGAAATGTGGAAACTTCAGTGTTCACTTTCAAGGCAGGAGAGAAACTGCTCAGACTATCTATCTGCAGAGCGACAGAAAGTCACCTATATGTCCACTCAGTGATGAAACTAATAAAACAAATATTGTAAGTCTAAAGCTGCGATCCTATATACCTGACAGTAAGGTCCATTATTAAACTCAGTGAGGCTTACTCCTGAGTAGGCATGTATAGGCTTGCTATGTAACAGTACTGTGTTTCCCGTTTGCTCTTGGTTTGTTCGCTATTGTTTCCCTGGACTCCAAAACCCTTCATGAGGCTGGTTGTTAAGCAAAGCAGAAAGACAGAGAGGGGATGGCTGGCCGGCACCATGACTCCTTTTTGGCTTTGCTTAACCTTCGGCCTGATGGAGAGTTCTGGAGAACTCCAAAGCTTGCTTTTTCATTTATTTGCCTGGTCCTATGAAAAGTATTACTAGAGGGTGGCTATTTAATTTTTTTCTAATGGATCAACATGCCTACTTCGGATTTTTTCCCCAAGAAATATGTCATCCAAAATCATGATCCGGTGAAGTTATAAACGTACATTTCCTGGCCAAACATGCGGTTTAGAAATAAACTTCTGAATTGCAGCAATCAATGCGAAGCCATGGGCGCAAGCCTTTTGTCTTCCTTATACTATATCTGAAGATATGGCATCTCTCTTCTAAGAACAATTTGGACTGCAACACTGAACAAACGCAATGAGGAAGCAGTGATCAAAACTCTTTCCATCCTGCTCGCAGATGGCTGCTGCCTTTGGCCATCTTGAAGTCGTGGTTAAGCCCCTAGATATGATTTTGTCATATTGAATCAGCGTACTGTGTTTTTAAAGGCAGTCGCAAGATGCTGCGTCATTTCCCCCCCCCCCTCTTTGGTGCAACTGGTTCTAATGAAGACCTGAGACATATTACCAATTCAAGAGGTCCTCCTAATCCTCAGCTCCTGTTTGTCAGTGGCTTCAGGAATATTCCCTTGCTCCAATAGTTGATCCTCAGCAGGCACTGGATTAGTAACATCAGAGCCTGCAGACGTGAATTGTTCCCCATTAGTCTCGGCCTGAGCCTGGTGTTATGTCCCCTTCATCAGGAACCTCCAAGGCTAAGGCAGTGAACCAACACTAATGATCCCAGCCTTCCAGAGACACATCAGAGTCTGGACATGTAATGGCCAAGGCTTTGTTTGTTTGTTTCAGCTAGCTGTTTAATGCGCATCTTAAGCCTTAGACCACTTACTCCCACCATTGCATAAGTTACTGGACCTCTTCACACCGTTTCCAAGGAATTGCACTTGAATATCCTTCCCACACTTTCCCCTTTTGCGTTTTTTTTTTTTAAAAACCAGAAATCACAGAGAGGGCTCATTCTCTCTCTCACACACACACACACACACAGGCATGCCAAGAGTACAAAATAAGGAATGACCACATTTGCTTGGAAAGTGATTCGCAAATTATTTTCAAGACAGTTGTAAACCAAAAAAAAAAAAAATCTTACAAATACTACATTGAAAAGGAAACAAAATAGGTTGCCTCTCCATGTTGCTCTGAGAAAGACTTGATCATGTTGTGACCTTTGCTTCTGCAGTGGTGGCTATTCGAGAAAGGGGTTCTAAAGTATAGGTTCATAGCAGGTAGCTCAAGGAGGATTCTATATAAGATTGTAGAGGTTGATATTTATTAGATGTGTAAAGGGATTTCTGGATTTGTCTATGTCTGCTATGTTTTAATGTGTTGTGCCAATAAAGCTATCTATCTTATAATAATTCATGTCCCCTGAATTCCTAAAGCAACCTGGACTAGATGCCAGTCAGTCACCTTCAGGTACATCTTTACCTCATGAGCCCTGCCAGTCATGGTTTGAGGGAGACTCTGATTTGGGTTCATCAGGAACTCTGAGTAAGGTATTGTAAGCCAGGATGGTGTAGTGGTTTGGGAGTCGGACTTAGACCTGGAAGATCCCGGTTCAAATCCCTGCTCAGCCACGAAGCTTCCTGGGTGACCTTGGGCCAGTCACAATCTCTCAGCCCCACCTACCTCACAGGGTTGTTGTGATAACAAAAAGGAGGGGAGGAAATATGTACACCACTCTGAGCTCCTTGGAGGAAGGGCGGTATAAAAATGTGAAAAAATAAAAAATAAAAATATTGCTGTGGCAGCACCCCAGTTTTGGAAGTGCGTCTTTACGGAGGCCTGTATAACTCCCAATTCATGCCCCTTCGGCTGGCAAATGAATGTGTTTTTATTTAAACTGGCATACGGCATATAATGTTTAATGAGTCTTTGAGCTGACTGTTTACTACATTGCACCGTATGACAGAGTTTTAGTTTTAAGTGTACCTTTTCCATATTGTGTTTTGTTTTGTTTTTTTAAACCACATTGGGCAACAAACTGTGAAAGCAGTGAACAGGTGCAAGAAAGAAAGAAGGGAGAAAAGCCATTTCTTTTTGGCGGACCTTGACAGCAGGCCTACCTCAGAAACCAGCAGCCACCAGGACAGCTGGGCTGAGGTGAGGACTGTTGCCATCTTGTGTCTCCCCCTCCTTCCTGCCACTTCTGCTCCTCAGAGTTCCTGTGAGGAAGAAGAGGTGTCAGCCAGGGGCCATGCCTACACCTGTGTCCCAATAGAAGAGAGAAGCCATGCCCCCTGCTGCAGCTGTCATCTCCTGCCAGGTTCTTCCTAGTGCCCATTTTCCTGGGGGCTATTTATATTGACCCTGCTGCAGCTGTAAGAAGCACCAGCACCTGTATCCAAAAACCTGATGGTAATTGTATGTAAATCACTTTGAGGGGTCTCAGCCGGAAAGGTGGCATACAGTGATGAAGTGTATTGTCAGTTCTCACCAAATAGGATGGTGTAAATGATATTGCAGGATATCAGGACCAGCACATTGTGAATAAGTGCATGAACTATAACAGCTCCAGTTCAAATGTTAGCAACGCCATGAACTAACTAGGCGGCCTTAGGGAAGTCACTATCTCTCAGCCTCAGTGTGTTATATCTATCTCTAATATAGGAAAGCTTCCTTGTTTATCTCACTGAAAGGGAGTTTTTATACAAATTGTGATGATATATCTGATGCACTTGGAGCACTTAAGAAAAAAGCTAAAGGATTAATGTTAGTTTGCCAATATGACCGGTAGACCCACCAGCATCCAATGAAACTGGTTGGCAAGAGATTAAGGATGGACAAAAAGAGTTACTGCTTCACACGCACACGCACATACGCACGTCATGGTATTTGTTACCACAGGATGACTACTAGGGCTTTAAAAGAGGAATGGACAAAGTCATGGAAGATTTATTTATTTATTTGTCTATTTATCTATCTATTTATTTATTTAAATAATGTACCGGTATATCCCACCTTTCCCATGTCGAAGCATATGCCCAAGGCGGATTACAAAGTTCCATAATAAATGTACAAAGTAGGCAAACAATGAGTAAAATCAATAATAAACAATGAAACCGTTGGGAGCAATTATTTGGTGCAGAGAGAAGAAGCAGAACCAAAACAGTATCACAGAGGTACAGATATCAACACAGACAGAGGCACAGACAGACGGCAGACAACCACCTATCAACTGAATGCCAGACAGAACAGAAACGTTTTGAGCCCACACTGAAGGGAGGGGGAAGTTCTTAATTTCCCTGGAAGGGAGTTCCATAATTATGGTGCCACTACAGAGAAGGCTCGCTCTCGTGCTGCCATCCCTCTAACTTGGGACAATGGCAGCACTTGTAGGAGAGCACTTGTAAGAGAGCCTCCTTGATGGCAGGACTGAAAGATGCCTTTCGCTCACTAGCGTCACTACAGGGGGGCCGGGGCTGTAAGTGCTGCTGAAATCCGAGCCTTCCTTACACAGACGAACGAAGCAGCCCCGCCCCCTCACCCTCCCAGCCGGTCACGGAAGCGAAAACAACAGGCAGGAGACTCCCTGCCTGTTGTTTTCGCTTCCGTGACCGGCTGGGAGGGTGAAGGGGCGGGGCTGCTTTGTTCGTCTGTGTAAGGAAGGCTCGGATTTCAGCAGCACTTACAGCTCCGCCCCCCCCTGTAGTGACGCCAGTGCTTTCGCTCCTGCTTGCGGACTTCCCAGAAGCACCTGATGGTCCACTATGGGAAACAGGATGCTGGATTAGATGTGTCTTCGGCCTGATCTAGCAAAGTTTTTCTTATGTTCCTGTGGTTTTTTTCCTGCACATCAAATTGCCATATGTGTCTCAAAAGGGAGTAACAATTGTCAAGAAGTTCAAAACTGAAAATGCCACATCGTAGAACTCCTATTCTGGGTTTGCCAGTCTGTTAACATGGATTATAATATGGTGCTTAGAGGAAAAGAATTTCACTTTAATTGGCTTTGTCCCCAGCTATTTAAGCAATGTGCTGAACTGTCTATCATCTCCCTTGGACCACCACAACAGCTTCTACTCAGCATTTTCATTTATCTATAACAGTGTTGTTTTTTTAAGTCTCCAATTCTACACCCAGTTGCTAATTCGTTTTAGTAAGCTCAAGAGGTTGGCCACAGTCCAGAGAGCTACATTAAGGAATATTCAAGGACTTGGTCACATTCTTTCAAACATTTGGCATTTTTCTTCAACCAGCAAATCTGCAAACCACATCACAATTTCCCCAAGTTCCAATATCAGTTTGTCACATTCTCCAGGCCCAGTGGAGTAAGTAAACACAAATAATGTGGAGACGTTAGTCTACATCTGATATAATGCTTTCCCTACATGGGTAGAAGTGGGGTGCAAATTAAGGTCATCCAGGTCAGGTCTCACACCCCAATACTAACAATGCATTCCACTGGCCGAAGTGCACATTGAGGCCGCCAGTGCAAATGGCTGGGGGTTGTGAGCGCCAATGGAGGAGCCACCCACTACCAACGCCAGTAAGATGGCACAGGGGGTGGGCAGTGGGAAGAACAGGGTGGGGAGGGGAATGAACAGGGGAGTTTCTGGGTTGTGAGGGGGTGGGCAGGAGGTGTAACAGGGAGGGAGGGGATCTCAACAACACCGGCATGCACCAGCATCCTGTCCTTGTTCCTTCCTCTGTTTCCTCTCCCTCTCCTCTGTTCTGCGACAGCAAAATCGCTGATGCAGATCTGAGGAGACCCTTTGGGGTATTGGAAGCGTATCCCAAGGTAAGGGAACAAAAGTTCTCTTAATTTAAGGAGGCCTCCATGACTGCTCTCAACCCCCCCACCCCCCCGCAGGATGCAGCACATGCTCTGTTGGCACGGTTACATTGGTGGGGGTAGTTAGGATTGGGCTTATTAGAGGACAACAGTTCTCTAGCAAAGTTCTCTTGCAGCAATCATGGGAAGAAGGTCACTATGATTTATATTTTACAGATGGGAAATCACAGCTGAAAGGTAGTGAGCTGCCCAAGTTCTGAGTGTAAACCTTCACACTGTTGGGGAAAAATAATGTAGGCAAAAATGTATCAACAGTACACAAGTCTCTGTTTTGCACTGAGAAACGATAATTGGCAGTGAGTTTTTCCCTAGACCAATATACACCGTTGTAGGAAACAAACTTGGTGCCATCCTTCACCATGTGGCATAGACACCAGTTGCATGGTTTTAAATTTTGGTTGTTAAATATAAACCTCTAAAGAAGTTTGTCACTCAGGCTACAACATAGTCAGCTAAGAGTAAAATCCTTTTATCT
Source organism: Plestiodon gilberti rubricaudatus (assembly GCA_026170595.1). Lineage (NCBI taxonomy): Eukaryota > Metazoa > Chordata > Lepidosauria > Squamata > Scincidae > Plestiodon > Plestiodon gilberti. The sequence continues at coordinate 140,674,964 of JANXHW010000001.1, read as the reverse complement.
AAACCAGCAATTTTCAAGCACTGTGCCATGGCACATTGGTGTACTACGAATGGCCCGTAGGTGTGCTGCAGGAGTTTGGGGGAGGGTCATTTATTAGCAGGGTCATTGGGGAATGTGAGCCTCCCACTGGCAGCACGGTGTGTCTTGTCAATTGTAAAAAAGTTGATGGTGTGCCTTGACAATTTTAGCGCCTTGTTAGTGTGCTGTGAGATGAAAAAGGTTGAAAATTGCTGATCTAAACAATCACAAGGTATCATCAATTTTTGTGGAATCAGATTTTTTAAAAGTTTGAATTATTTTTAAGTCATTGCAAAAATTGTGGATGGCAGATGTCATGTTAGAAGATGCCTTCTCCTTTCTCTCTCATGCACAAGAGGGAATGCTTCATTTAATATAGCTCTTTAGCTGGAGCAAGTACGAGTAGAGGCATGGGTTGGGGCCAAAACTAAGGGGAGGATATCAGTGGAGCCATTGCTGCCTGTGAAGGGGTGCTAGTCAGGGACCCAAGAGTGGGGTGGCTAGCGCCCTGTCGGATCCCTCCAGACCGGGGGCGACCAGGTCAACCTCCAGCCCGAAGAAAAGGTTAGGGATGGGGTACCTCTCCCGGTGGGCCCGCAACAGAAGCCTCAGAGCTGGCTGAAGGGCGAGGGGGTTGCGTCACCAGGTTCCTCAGCCCTTGCCTGGCTAGTGCGGTTTCCCGTCGGCTGTGGCTCCGATACTCCAGCCTCTTTGCCTGCCGACCTCCTCACTGGCTCTGTGCGTTCCTTTATATACCCTTTTCCCCTTCCTGGTCCCGCCCCCTTCCCCTCAGCCAATCCCACCAGCCCACTCGGCCGGAGCTGCCTTCGTCCTGACCAGACTCTGAGCCGTGGGCTGCCGGCTCTAAGGACGTCGTCCCAATTGTCCCCTGCGGCCTGATGGGGGTGCTCTCCCCAGTTAGGTAAGCGTCGGGGGCTGGTGGAGTTTCTTCCGGCTGCCAGACCCTTGGGGCGGGGTCCACGGCGGCTGCTCCTTGCAGCGGGCCCGCACAGCCCGCGGGAGGCGCCATGTCTGGCCTGCGCCTTGGGAATGGCTCCTGCTTCGAGTCGGTGGCGTCGGGATTGGGGGCTCAGCGCTTCTCGAGGATGGGAGCCGGGGGTTCACCCGACATAGGGGAGCCTGTCCGGCGGTTCACTGGGCGCGCTCCTGACGATGGGGGATCGCCCAGCCTCAGACACTGCCTATATCTGCCCTCTAACCACCCCTGTCACACACCCCAGAGACCCCAATCTCTGCCCTGTTCCATTTTACCTGATGGCAGAGGTGGCTGGGTTCAGCAGTGAGCCTCTGGCACCGTCACCATTTGGGGCGGCTGTCCCAAAATGGCTGCCTGCGGCGCACTGCACGTGCTGCCGTATCACCATTTATGCCACGGAACTGTATTCCACTGTTGTAAAGGGCAGCCTAGTTAGAATTGGGCTGCCAGTTTGTTTCATTACCACCAGGACCGCACAAGCGATTCCTTTACTACTACAAAAACTAGATTTGAATATTCATTTCTTATGATAAATATTTAATTCCACACCCTCTAAGAAGCTCCGTAGACTTAGCCCAGCAGGCAACAGATTGAACCCCCACTATGGTGTCACTGAAAGACTTCCTGGAATAAGGCAGTCAGTGTCCCATAGCTATAGGAGCTGCCACCAAAGTGACCGAAACGAGAGACAACAATGGGAAACAAGAATTTCTTCCATGTCTCCCCAGTCAGACTGACGGCACAGTTTATCTCTTCCAAGGTCTTCAGAGGGATTGTTGAACTGCGAATAGTACAGTACTTTGCAATCCTCACAACAAGCTCTGAAAGGCAGAGAAATGTTATTACCCCTTGACAGATGAGGAAGGACCTGAAAGCTAAGAGGAAGATATTTGCCCAAGGCCAGCCAGCAATGGATGGTTGAGCCGGGATTTGACCAAGTCAAACATAGAATATCTGTCATCTCGAAACAAGTTTCTGAGTGCGAAGGAAAGTTGGGTGTTTTTTTTTTGATATACAGCCAACATTGTGTAACAACCTATCGTTATTAATGTTAATTAATGTTAATAATGCATTAGTAACATTTAACCCAATTTTCATCAAGAAGACTTTGTTCCTTGGTTCAAGCTGCAGGGCCTTAGGATATTAGCCCCCTGAGGTCTCTCATTACATCTTTTGTGATACCAGGGAGGACTGCTGTGATAAAAAGCAGCCACACATTCTGGCATTGATAATTCTGAGGGAGCAGTTTTAACTCTGGAAAATGCAGGCCTTCATCTGCAGGGGTCTATATATGTCCCTTTTTTGTGTGTGTTCCACATCATGAGAGCAGGAGTAGCATAGTGGGAAACAGAGCTAGGTGCCCATGGGAAACCCCTGGCTCACCTCAGCCATGGGCTATCTGGGCAGCCTCAAGCAAATTATTCTTTTTTCCAGCCATAGCTTCTCACCAACAATATAGGGATAATACTAGTATGCCATATAGGGTTATGGGGAGGGGGATTTCTGAGTTAATGTAGGTGAAACACCCATTTTATCTATTAATCATATTTTTATTCCACCCTTCCTCCCAGAAGGTCAAGGCAACATACCTGTGGTGATCTAATTAGTCACCAAAAAACCCCCTACGAAATAAATTAGGGTAAATTTCTATAATCTATAATCAGTAAATTTCAGAGCTGAATAATTACAGTGTCAGCGCAATCCTAACTATTTTTCCAGCGCCAGTTCAGCCACAATGCAGCCCTGAGGTAAGGGAACAAATATTCCCTCACCTTGAAGAGGCCTCCATGATTGCCCCTGCACTGCAAAATGCAGTATGTGCCCTGTTGGCATGGCTACTCTGGTGCTGGAAAGTTGGTTAGGATTGCGCTGTGCGACCATTACAGAACAAGGGCCTCCGTGGACCCTGCTACCCTAGAATACTACCAGCCTGTATCAAAATCTGCCATTTTAAGGCAAGCCAATTTAGCGGGTAATGGCGACCCAACTTCAGGTTTTACCGGATGATATTGATTACTTTGATTCTTTCTAATCTGCCTTCAGGTCTGATAATCTCAAACACGTCAGCGAAGGAAAAAAAAGGGCACTCCTAGAGAAGGAGGCTGAAGGAAACAGAGAACAAGAACAACAATGAATCAGTACTTGGCTGGGGCAGGTATAAGTGGACAGCCTGGACCAGCTACAAGAATCAGGGAGAAGACAAGGGCTTTCTTAAAGAATGGAGGGCGGGGAGGGAGCTAAGAGGTCAAAGGACCCCTCACAGTAGCAATCCCTCCTACTCACCCTGCCTAAGTGTGGAACAAACATCCCAACCCCACCTGACTTACCTGGATGGGTGGTGAAAACCCTCAGCTGTGTGGGTATCCAGTCAAAATGCCACACCTGTGGAAAGAAGGAGATACTCTCAGTAGCTGAACCTAGGAAGAAGGCAAAATAACACTACCCCTTTGCAGGCATAAACTCACCTTATTAATGTTTATTAATGCCCTCCTGGCATTACATCTTCTTGTAAATGTTCTGCAAAAAGGGTCCTGAGGGGGGGTGTATCCAAATTATGCCCCAAGGGAGCCTGTTTGATGTCCAGCTGCCACCTGAGGGGGGGGCAGAGGTAGGGCTGATGAGACAATCCCTTTGAAGGATAAGGTTCACAGTCTGAGGGTGCTCCTGGACCCAGTTTTGCTCCTGGAAGCACAAGGCGTGGCTGTGGCTAGGAGTGCCTTTGGTTGGTACACCACCTGAGGCCCTTTCTGAAGAAAGCTGATCTAGCTACAATGATCCATGCTTTAATTCACATCTCATTTGGATTACTACTTCTGGCTGCCCTTGAAGACTCTCTAGAAGCTGCAATATGCCAAATGCCACCGCTAGGATGCTATCAGGTACCCACAGACTTGAGCACATCACACCAGTGCTCAGTGAATTGCATTGTCTTCCCATGTGTTTCCAGACAAAATCAAAGTGCTGATTATCACCTATAATGTCCTGCATGGCTTAGGACTGAGATACTTGAAGGGCCATCTTCTACCAATTTTCCTGCACTCTGCATTCTTCATCTGACACCCTGTTCCATATGCCACCACCATCTGAGGTTGGTGGAGGCATGGGGAAGGGCCTTCTCAGTGGCAACCCCATGCTTGTGAAATTCCACTCCCTAATTAGCACTCCCTAATTAGCCTCCACAGTTTCCATTTCTAAATGGATAGTGAAGGCTGTTCTGTTTATTTAGCTTTTCCCTAAGTCCTTGAAGTTGTGCTGATCATTGATATTGCTTTTGTGCCTGCTGTTCGTTAAAATAAAATAATGCATTTAAGTCCAGTCGTGTCCGACTCTAGGGTGTGGTGCTCATCCCCATTTCAAAGCCGAAGAGCCAGCGTTGTCCGAAGACACCTCCGTGGTCATGTGGCCAGCATGACTCTCCTTGCCGCAGCGCGTAGCATGCGGCTGGAACACGGAGCGCTGTTTACCTTCCCGCAAGTGGTACCTATTTATCTACTCACATTAACATGCTTTGGAACTGCTAGGTTGGCAGGAGCTGGCCAAGCAACGAGCGCTCACCCCGTCGCGGATTCGAACTGCAGACCTTTCAATCGACAGCTCATGGTTCAGCGGTTTAACCCACTGCGCCACCCGCTGGCCTAATCCATCCTATAGCAAACCACAATTCACCTGAAAATGTCTATAGAAAAGTCCCTTTCTTAGCTATGGATGTCCACCATCACAACCTACTCCTTCCATAAATGCAGGCTTTGCTAGACTCCATAGGCGTTGACAGGGGGAAGTGCGGGGGGCAGGCCGCCGGGGGGCGTCGCGCGCATAGGGGTGACGCGCGACCCCCCCACTTACAGTTTGGTGGCGGAGGTAGGCCTGCCCGCCCTCCCCTTTGTCCGTTTGGCTCCAAAATGAGCTGAAAACGGAGCGGGGAGGGTGCTCTGCTCCTGCGCGTGATGTCATGCGCGGGGGCGGAGCCTATCCCTTAAAGGCGACGCGCCCCCCCGCTCTGGGGTGTCGCGCGTCTTAGCGACGCGACTGCTAGACTCTTTGGCTGTTACATGAAACATCTCAAAAATTCTGACCTCATACAATGAATCATCAGTAGTTTTAACAGACTGGCAAGGCAGGGACAACGTGTGCCAAAACCCTGGAGGATGTAAATGTCTGGCTAGCCAACAAGAGAGCAAGTTTGACATTTCTATGACCACCACTGCCACTATTTATTTTGCCTTAATAGTGCTGTCACAAGGTTAACTCGAGCAGAAAGATTTGCTATGATCTTCCCATAGTAGCATTGCAGAGCCGAAGAGAATAAGCATTCCCATAACTTTTTTTAGGGCCTTTTGAAATATAGTGTCAAGATCTCTCCAAATTCAAACCAAAGTGTGTTCACAATTACAAGAAGTCCTCACTTAAAGTAGTCGATAGGTTCTTCTTGGAAACGGCAACGTTAAGCGCAACAACTTATAATGAAACCAATTTTACCATAAGTTAATTGATAAAGGTAAGCATTCCTATGGCATTTTCCCATCAAATTTAAAATGAAACGACTTTAAACTAAACGGCTTTAACTGTAATTCTGTTTTGTTAGCAATATTGAAAGTCACCCTATCCACTTTCAACATTAATTTTATGCATCACTAGAATAAGAAATTTAACTGAGGAAGTGAAGCATTGAATTATATAGCCAAATACTAGTAGAGGCTGCTTTTCGCAACAGTTATTTTTCAGCAATTTTCACCTTTAAATGACATGGAAGGAAGAGTTAACTCCCCTTTCCACCCACCAGGGCCCGGTCCCAACCAGGGTCATCCCCCTGATCAGTTAAAAAAAAATACTTCTGATTGGAGGCATGCATGCTTAAATTGCATGTGTTTGCATGTATGTCTAATCACATGTGGCCCTGAGTGAGGAGAGGGGAAACAAAAATGGACAAGGAGCCACCTCAGTACAAATCTGAAAGAGGGGTTTGTGGCACTCTTTCCAGATTCCTGTATAAAATACTGTACTGGATTAAAGATCACAGCTCATGTTGACAACTAAGAGAAGTGTCATATATTGGGGTTCATTTTGAGATCCCATATCTTTGATATTATGGAGCAAGTCATGCTTTCCTGATGATTCTCATAACTGAGTGAACAAGTAAATGATCAAAGTTGAATTCATATCAGAAAGTTGTATTTGTATCACTTTAGGAATGAAGATTTTTAAAAGGAAAAACCTATAATGAGGACAATTGATATGTACATATTATCGTGTGTCTACCGTATCCTGGTTTCGGATGTTAGTAAAAAAAAACCAATGCGGTCAAAAGCAGAGGAGAGAAAGCTGAGTATGTTAAAAGGCTTTCTTTTCTTGAATTTCAAAAAGAAGTGAAACATCACTGATGGATTTTTAATGTCCTTGCTGGGCTGATGATATTTGTGTTACAAAAAGCCACTAAAATGTTTCTGAACCAGAGCTGGGAAGCAATTTCTCCCCCACCCCACACATTCATTAGCAGAAGGTGCTTCTGTGATATAAAGTTCTCTCTCTCTCTCTCTCTCTCTCTCTCTCTCTCTCTCTCTCTCTCTCTCTCCGTGTTTGAATTTTTTTTTTCTTTCCTTCCAACAAAATGTTAAGTGGTTGGTAAAAGGCCAATTGTAATAAACTTGCCTCAAATGGTTAGGCTGGCCAACATATGCAACTAATTCTCAGCAAGGCTTTCTGGGAAAACCAAAGACAAGATTGGTTCTGTGGGCTAGCCCCGGGCAGTCAGCAGTGGTAGAATGCTTCACACAGGCCCACATGTACCGTTTCTGAACTGACACAAAGCTTAATGGAAGTGAACCCTGACAATTGTGGCCAATCGAGTGTAAGTGACATCCTGCCTGGCATGCCATTATGCATTCCCCCCCCCCTCCCATCTCTTGAAGGTATAATGTCTCCTGTGGGAAGCCTTGATGTGAAAATGCCATTGTATGCTTTGTCAGGTGATTTACCATCTATTAACCACTGTGTAATCAGCACACAGCCCTGAAAGCAGAAACAAACACTGCAGGCTCCTTTTCCCTTCTACTTCTTCAAAGAAGACAAGAGAAGCGATGTGCAATATACCTGAATGTGCTTAAAAAACGTAACAGAAAATAGGATGGCATCAAATGTTCTTCCATTTTCAATTCAGGTCCAAAGTTGAAATTCAGGTCCACCGTGTTCTCAAAGGGGGCACAAATATTTCCCGTCAAATCCTAAACAATGTGAGTGTTCCCCTTTTTGGATCCAGTGTACTGCCACGTTTTTCATGATCTGCAACCATGGGTTCTTGTTTTTCTTATACGAACAGGGGCTTCATGTAGTGAACAGGGTGATGTCAAAATTTTACACAGCCGATCCGATTTGGCTATGTGGCAGTGGCAATAATGCAAAGAAAGTCTGTTCAGAGTGTGGGTCATGTTTTTTTTGTTTTTTGTTTTTTTTTTAATGGTAAACACTTTCAAGCCCTTCCATAGAATGTGAAACATTGCTGAAAGGGTGCTTTTGGACTTCTGGAAATGTCCCTTTTGGTTCAGGCCTCCATAGCAGCCAGCCCTGTTTTGTGACCATTTTGCTCTATTCATGAGGCGAGCAGCCCAATCCTAAACAGGAGTGAAACAGCGAGGCTGCAAAGCCCACACTGCATCCTATATCCCAGCAAGGAGAAGGGCTGGAGGTCTCCTCAAGGTAAGGGGACATCCATCTCTTACCCCATCTTGCGCAACGGGGCTACTCAAATATGTGCCTGCTAAATTGCTGGCGCAGAATCAAGAAGTCTCGTGCATCCTATTAGGGAAAGCAGATGAAAATCACTAATGATGCAGCTCGGCCATATACAAAGAAATGAAAGTCTAAGCGTGTACAGGGTCCTGCAAATGGGAAAGGACTTGACTTCTGATCAACATCCTCAACCTCTGAAATCCATTTCAAATTAGCATCCTCTAAACCAGTGATCTTCAACCTTGGGGTTGCGACCCCAAGGTCTGGAAGGAGACAGTGCATTTTCCCATAAGGGGAGTGGCATTTGTCTCCGACGTCAGGATGGCGGCAATGGCACTGCTGGGATTGTGCCACCGCTGGTGGAAAGAAAGTGGTTTTTCAGCCTACCTGGGGGTCTTGGCAGGCCTCCGGGGGGTGCAGGGAGCCTGTGGACCCCTCCGCAGACCTCCTTGAACCTCAGAACACATCCAGATCACAATCGTGCCCCACTTCCATTTTTCGGACGAATCCAGAGGAACCACCTTACGGCACTTTTGCAACACCTTAGGCCGGCAAAGCACTCACTCTGCCATCCTAAAGTTGTGTAGGATTGGGTCATGAATTACTTGGGGAATTTAACTAATCACAAGTTCTAGTCATTCTTCAGAGTTGGTATTAGAATCTCCTCATAAACAATGGAACATTTCAGGAAATAAAGCAACAAGTTTATTATTATTTTTATAAAGAATGTTTGTTTTATTGGTTCAATTTAATATTAGGTTGTGTGATCACTCCCATGCCTCTACTTTAGAACCAGAGAAAACGTTTCTAGTACTATATATGGTGGCAGACAGGTGATTAGTACAAGAGTCCATAATGGGGATGGAAGAGAAGATGTTTGTAGGAGTCCCTCCCTGTTACCATTTAGAAGCAACTTCCTGTGATTAAAGTGGGTGGGGTGTTAGAATCCACTGGTCGTGTTATCTAAAGAACTCTGTGAGGGAATTAACCGACAGGGAAGGCAGAGGTAGAAGAATTTCCCTCTATCCACTCTCTCCATCCCATGCATAATTTTACATGTCTCAATCATGTCCCCCCTCAGGTGCCTTTTTTCTAGACTGAAAAGCCTCAAACGCTGTAGCCTTTCCTCATAAGGGAGGTGTTCCAGCCCACGAATCATTCTGGTCGCTCTTTTCTGCACCTTTTCCAATTCAACTATATCAGTGATGGCAAACCATTTGGGCTTGGTGTGTCAAATTTTTTGAAAACGCCTATCTTGATTCTGCTGGTGTGTCCCCCCCCCCCAACTTTTAATAGTACTTTGACTATTGCTACTTTTAATAGCAATTTTGAATTGAACTGAAAACAACTACAGAACACATTGCATTTTATTTAACATAAATTACTAGATAATAAAAGAGGTCTGCCAAAAATCTCTGCCCTAAATGTTCAAGACAAGCCTGTAAAACTTTTGCGAAAATGTAAGGTGTGTCGGGGGCCCTGGGGGAAACACTAGCGTGTCACCCAAAATGACCTCTCGTGTCACCAGTGACACGCATGTCATTGGTTCTCCATCAGGGAACTATATCCTTTTTGAGGTGTGGTGACCAGAACTGGACACAATACTCCAGATGTGGCCTTACCATCGATTTGTACAAAGGCATAATGATATTGGCTGTTTTATTCTCAATCCCTTTTTTAATGATCCTGAGCATGGAATTGGCCTTCTTCACAGCCGCCGCACACTGGGTCGACACTTTCATTGGCTTGTCCACCAGCACCCCAAGATCTCTCTCTTGATCCGTCACAGACAACTCAGAACCCATTAGCGTACATGTGAAATTTTGGTTTCTTGCCCCAATGTGCATCACTTTGCACTTACTTACATTGAAGCGCATCTGCCATTTTGCTGCCCATTCTCCCAGTTTGGAGAGATCCTTCTGGAGCTCTTCACAATCCCTGCTGGTCTTCACCACCCAGAAAAGTTTAGTGTCATCCACAAACTTGGCCACCTCGCTGCTTATCCCCAACTCCAGGTCATTTATGAATAAGTTGAAAAGCACCGATCCCAAGACCGATCCTTGGGGCACACCGCTTTTTACCTCTCGCCATTGTGAAAATTGCCCATTGACTCCCACTCGCTGTTTCCTGGTCTTCAACCAGTTCCTAATCCACAAGTTGAGTTCTGACATGCCTAAAAGAGGATGCAAATATGACAGACACATCTCCCTGCAAGGAGATATAATGGTCATGCTTCAGCAGAGATGTCATTAGGGTTTGTGTCACCCGATGCGAGAGCTCATTGCATTACCTTCAAGCATTACAAGGGAAGTCTGGAAGGAAAATGCATCAATCACTTGAACACCCACTTTTCAGAGCTTTTTGTAATATACAACGTTATCTTTGGTGGCACTTAATAGGACACCATGGCTGATGAGGGCCATCCTAAATTCTTCCTAAAGTAGCGTCTTCCTAAAGTAGCGTGCAGCAGTACCAATGGAAATTGAATGTTGATCATTCAGGTATCACTGTTAACTTTTAATGTCAGAACATGTCCCTCTTCAGTGTTCTACTCTCTTAGCTGAGACTTATAAAATAACAACTACAGGAACACCCCCCCCCAAAAAAAAAAAAAACACTACTTTTTTTTTTTTAAGTCAAGACAACTACATTAAATGAAGCATTTAAAATTGAAATGAAGTGACCTGAACAACAAACTGAAACATGCCTCTGGCAACAAAGAGGTTGCAATTATTATTTGTGATGAGTGATGTGACCAAGAAAAAAAAAACCTAAATTTTGAACGTAGAATAAATTAGTCATAGCTCGAATGCCACTTCAATCACCTTCCAGAGAACGAGCACTGGAACATCTTTTGCTTCATGGTTACCTCTTCAGCTCACCTAGCCTCTGACAATGCTAGCTGAAAGAAAGGGGGAAACTGAACAGGCTGGGCTGTATCTTCAGCCACAGATCTTCAAAACTACTATTGCCCTCTTGACCTCTGTAGTGTTATAAAGGGATCGCAGGAAAGTATTTGAAGTATGAAACCATGGAGCACAGTCACAGATGGAGAGATGCTCAACCATATAGAACTATCGACCAAGAATCTTGCGGCACATAAAGACTAATACATGTACAGCAAGTTCTCACTTAAAGTTGTTGATAGGTTCCTGGAAACTGCAACTTTAAGCGAAATGACTATAACGGAACCAATTTTACCATAGGCCAATAAATAAGAGTTTATGGCATATATCTGGTCACAAAAATATCACCAACCTTCTAAATAAAGACCCAAAACACTTTGAATATTAAACACTGAAATAAATGTGAGCTTTTCGGGTCAGAGAAAACCCACACAGACATGGGGACACCATTCAAACTCCACACAGTGTCCCCGGCCGGAAATCAATTTTTTTTCCTCAACAACTTTAAGCGAAATGGCTTATAACAAAATGACTTTAAGTGAGGTCTTGCTGTATAGTGGCCTGTGTTTCCATAGACAAAAGCCCAGGGATGTGGATTAAGTATCTGAGTCCAACTCTCGAGTCAAGTCCCAAGTCTTTGCCCCCAAGTCCCAAGTCTTTGGTCGCGAGTCGCGAGTTTAATGGGGAAACTATTTCCCCATCTATTTAATGGGGAAAATAGGTTTAAACCTGAATAAAATTGGACTTGTCGTAAAAGGCTCCAAGTCTCGAGTCGAGTCTTTCGAGTCTTTTACAATCGCCAAGTCAAGTCCGAGTCAAGTCATTGACACGACTTGAGTCTGACTCAAGCCCGAGTCAATAAACTCAAGTCTAAAAAAGGTAAAGGTATCCCCTGACAATTAAGTCCAGTCGTGTCCGACTCTAGGGTGTGGTGCTCATCTCCATTTCAAAGCCGAAGAGCCAGCATTGTCCGAAGACGCCTCCGTGGTCATGTGGCCGGCATGACTCTCCTTGCCGCAGCGCGTAGCATGCAGCTGGAACACGGAGCGCTGTTTACCTTCCCGCAAGCGGTACCTATTTATCTACTCGCATTGACATGCTTTGGAACTGCTAGGTTGGCAGGAGCTGGCCAAGCAACGAGCGCTCACCCCGTCGCGGGAATCGAACTGCCGACCTTTCGATCGACAGCTTATGGTTCAGCGGTTTAACCCGCTGCAAAAGCCTACTTCATAAGTATGAAATTGTGAGCATTTAAGGTCCCATAGGAGATCGTCTGTCATTTTTGCTACCAGCAGCCAACTAATTAATATGAACATTCTTCAAGAACAGATCCACACTAGAATATACCTTTGAGAATATTCAATAACTGCATACCGTATCCTTACATCAAATATGATTTTCAGATACTTAGACTTGATGAGAAACTAGAGCTTGTTGGTCATGCACACGTGAGGCAGAAAATTTCTGAAACAGTTGGAAATTAGTCACTTCCAGAGACCTGGCTAACTCAAGATTAGCATGAATTGGGTACAGCCTGGGGCACAGTGGGCACAGTGTTTCTCTCCTCCTTGCACAGTCCGCACAATCTTTCCCATGCTAGAGCTACCCTATGCCTTGTTTTTCTCAACCAACGCTGAATTCTGCTCTGTTACCTTTTTAAAAAAACTTTTTAACTTTTAATCTTAATTATGAATTGTTTAAATGGGTTTTAATGGCTTTATTGAGTTGTTTTAGCTTTGTATGTTCATTGTGTTGTACACCACTTTGAATATCAGAAAAGCGGTATAGAAATCTTTTTAAAATAAATAATGACTTTCAATCTCCACATCAGAAAAAGCATGTGTACACTAAAAATGGTGAAGTTCCACACATGGGTACTTCTCTCATCACAGGTATTCACATCAGAAAACTGATGCATATATTGCCATTCTAGCTGGTGTTCCCGAGACAAAAGAAACCCGTCTATTGCCATTTACACAGTCCTTGCGTGTAGCAGATAAGTGCGGGCTGGGGGTTCAGATTATGGATCGATGTGCATCATGAGGAAGTAGAGTGGGGCCAGAACCATTCGTCCCCAGAGGCTGCTTAACTCAAGGATGCTGGCAGGGATCCCCTTGTCCATGGATACTGTTAATAACATCAAAGGCTGGTCAGCTTGGGGTGGGTGCAATCCAGATTTTCCTCAAGCCCCCTTTAAAAGGGTTGGCATTGAGAAGCTGTGATCATCCTTGGCAATTGTTCGTTTCGAGCCAGGATGGATCACCCATAGGAGTAGCTAGCTGCCTCCTCTAAGGAAAGGAACCAGCACTAAAAGAGAGAGAGAGAGAGAGAGAGAGAGAGAGAGAGAGAGAGAGAGAGAGGAGTGTGTGTGTGTGTGTGTGTGTGTGTGTGTGTGTGTGTGTGTGTGAGAGAGAGAGAGAGAGAGAGAGAGAGAGAGAGAGAGAGAGAGAGAGGGAGAGAGGTTGACTGCAATTCTTTGTATTTGATCAATAGGTTGTCACCTGTTTCAACCCAATCTGACTTGTCCAGTGCTATGTTCGGGGGTGTGGGGGCAATTGTTATAACCTCCCAAATGGTCATGGGAAGGTGCCGCGCTGTCCCTATATATGAAAATGTATATCCTTCCCTCAAACCCAGAAGGTGGGTGACTCGCACTTCGTCTTTTGATTCTTTCTAACACAACTTGACCAGTTTAAACATCACTTACACACATTCAGACTTTCTCCTAGAGAAGGTGTTATGACTTCTTATCTCCGATGGGCAGTGCAATCCTATCCAGCACCGGTGCAGCGTGGGCACCAGGTCCATGCTGTGTCCAGTGCTGGAGAGAAGTGGACTGGGGGTCTCCTCGGAGTAAGGGAACATTCGTCCCCTTAGCCTGGGAATGCCCCAGTCTCGTCTATGGTGCTATTCGGGTTATCGCCACCTAATTAGGTGACACAGCCCTTGTGTCAGGGCTGGAGGCCTGGGAGGGAGGATAGGATATGGTGCCCAACGAGGATGCCAATCCCACCCCTTCCCAGGCCCAATCTGCCCCCTCTCCACCTTCCCCTGCCCCGTTATGCCTTCTCGCCCTCCCCCCACCCCAGTGCCACCCAGTGCAGAACTTATCTTCTCTGTGGCACAGGGCGTTGGACTCGGCAGCGGAGTGGCGGTGCAGGCCCTAGCACTGGCACTGTCTGTTCTCCAGGTCTCATTACCATGCTTTACAGCGCTGTCGGGGATAGGATTGCACTGTCAGTTCCATACTCCCCTCCCCCCCAGGTGAGGAATAAACTTTTGGATGTGCCCAGAAAACATAATCCTAGCTTGGAGCAAGCTGGCCAAGATAAGAGCTCTGTGATTGATGTTAACTTTCTGTTATCCTATGAATGGTGGCTACACGGTGTACCATCAAACTTGGTTGTACTTGGGTATTCATAATGTGCAGTTTGCCACAGAATATCAGCATAGTTGTAGTGAAAAGGATGAGATACTGCCTAAGGATACTGCATTGGTAGGGTGACTGCACCATCAAGTGAAGCCTTGCATAAAAGAAACCACTACGATAGCTCAAACCACTGGCGTCGCTGCAGGGGGGCGGAGCTCTAAGTTCTGCCGAGGCTCCAACCCTCCGTTACACCGGAGCACGAAGCGGCCCCGCCCCCTCGCCTTCGGAACCATTCAAGGCAGTGAAAGTGCTGCTTTCACCGCCTTGAATGGTTCCGAAGGCGAGGGGGCAGGGCCGCTTCATACTCCGGTGTAATGGAGGGTCGAAGCCACGGAGGGTCGGAACCTCGGTGGAACTTAGAGCTCCACCCCCCCTGCAGCAACGCCAGTGGCTCAAACACTGCAGGAGGTATGTTGATATCACTTGATATCAACTAAAACATGATACTTCCAGTGGAGGCAGTTCATGTGCTCCACTGCAAGTCACTGATTGCTGAGATGTGATGTACAGTACATGTAAAATCATCATTTATGCTAAAGAAATGAAAGAAAAGCCGGAGAACCACAAGGTTATTGTCAAGCTGCTAAGAACAAGGAATGCATTCTCATTCTGTACCACATTCTGTTAACATAGTATTAATGTGTCCTCTTTAACAACCTATATGATATTCTACCATTCATACCAACTTAAAAGAAGAATTATTATTTTTTTGCATAAATGTTAAAACAAATGCAAATAGAGTGTGTGAGTGGATGGGTGGGTGGGAGGGGACAAAATGCAAACAGCTTCAAAAAGGAATTTGACACTAACTTGAAAGCACATTTGATTCATTCATGTAAACTCTGCATTACACCACCTCCTCCACCCCCAGCATTAAAAAGTTTTTCACTTACTTTAGAACACTATGATTTCAAGCAAACAAAACAAGTGGCGGCTGAAATGCAGCCGTAAAGCGCATTCGGGCAGTGCGCTGAGTAGCACACTGCTGGGGTGACAGCAGGAAGGCCAAAGTCTTCCCATACATTGCCAGAGCGCCCGCCACCCACCGAGGAAGGCAAAATGGCAGGGAGGGGCAGGGAGTGGGCGGAATGGGGGCAGGGCGGGGAGGGGAAGAAACTGGAACTTACCTTTCCCAGCAGGCCTGATCTCCAGTCGACCCACAGGATGCAGCAGGCACTGCATAAAAGTGGTCTTGCACCATGCAGGCCGGCCCAGGATAGGATTGGAAAGCCCTGTCAATGCAGTGGCCTTGTCACAGTCCATGTGGCTGCAAACATCACAACTGCATAGACAGCTGTTGGCACATCATCAGCATGCTTGTACCACCCAACCTGGGTTCTCCCATTACTCCTGGCTGTAGCTCAGCAGCTGAGAAATACAGTGAGAACCCCTGAACTGACTGTGGTGGTTGGTCCTTAGAGGAGTACCATTTAGGCAAAGAGCAACAGGACTCCTCTAAGGACCAACCACCACAGTCAGTTCAGGGGTTCTCACTGTATTTCTCAGCTGCTGAGCTACAGCCAGGAGTAATAGGAGAACCCAGGTTGGGTGGTACAAGCATGCTGATGATGTGCCAACAGCCGTCTATGCAGTTGTGATGTTTGCAGCAACATGGACTGTGACAAGGCCACTGCATTGACAGGGCTTTCTTCTTCTATCCCCCTCAGTGTCTGCACTTGGGATCAGCAAGGAAAGTACAACTGGCCATAACAAAGTTATGGTGGGCGACTCAGCCTATACATCTTTTTTAAAGCAATATTGCCTTAGTAGTCAAACCGTTGTTGGGCTTCACATAGCAGCTATTTGGGATTCGGGAGGATGATCCGTTGTCAAGCACCATACAGGCTGGATTAACTCAAAGGCACCTTTTGACCTTGAATCTACACTTGCTGAGCTGATTTTTTTTCCCTACGTAGAGAACTGTTCTGCTCTCTGTGCTCTACAAAGCAAGAACTCAGCAGTCGTCACTGCAAGGAGAGTCTAGTGGGCTCTGTTTTTTGTGACAGCTGCCCTTCGCTCCAGGGAGGGGGAAAATGGCCTCAAAGAGAATAAGCAATGTCTAAGTCCCCCCAAAAGGCACCGAAAGTTCAAGCTCACTCCAGCCACTGTGAGAAATTCTTCTCTTGATACTGAAATGTGATGTGCTGGCAACCTCAGGAACAGCAGGTGGGAAAAAAATGTGTGGAGCTTCAAACTGCCCTTGGGCAAATCCAATTTTCATAGGCATAATAATATTAATTAATGAAAATTCCAGGATTTGCAGGAGAGGAAAAAGCCAAGGTAGTTTAAAAAGATCTCCACTCTGACACTTCTATTTATAAACTGTCAGAGTCAGAATCATCATCCAGATTACAATGTCGAACTGGCAAACGATTCATCAGAAAACTCAAATGTCATCGAAGCCACATTCCTGGTGCACATTAAACACATTCAGTAGGTGGAAGACAGAAACACCATCCTCTTCCTCTCACTTCCAAGACCGGAACGGGTGTCATGCGCTGCGAGTCTTCAAGATATGTCACTGTGCCACCCACCACCTGATAAAAATGGCCAGAAACCAGGCTGAAAGCATCCTAAGCAACCCAGCATCAGAGGAATAATCTGGAAATGGTTTTAAAATCTATCAAAGTTGCTTACATTTTCCTAAATTGTACTTTCCTTGTCCTTTGGGGCTCCTAAGATATTTTTTTCTTGGCATGCCGCTGTCAAATTTGCAAGCTTTCTTCTTAACCATATAGGCTAGAGAGAGAACAAGAGCCTTTTGTCACAATTTTTACAATGATTGGTTTTCAACAGTTCCCCCAAATGGCGGCTCATTATAGAAAGGGCAAAACTGTTAAAGAGTAACCTGCCGGCATGGCCATCATTTTGTGTGTGTGTGTGTGTGTGTGTGTGTGTGTGTGTGTGTGTGTGTGTGTGTGTGCGCGTGTGTGCAGCGCATACATGTGCGCATGTGTGTTTTTAATCATATTGTCCTTGAAGGCTGAGGGTGAGAACCAACATTAAAAAACTAGATATTACAAGAAGTCTAAAAGGGACATGATTCGGTTAAAACTGGGATAGTCAGGAAGTAGAGCTTGCAAATTCCATGAAACGTCCCCTTACCTTTTGCCCCATGATTGGAGCACTGTTCATTTCTGAAATATTTTCCTTATTACAGCAAAGGCAAATATTGGGGGGGGGGGAAACTAAATTCACCATGTTGACCACCCACATAGGGGGGAAGGACGAATTTAGTTTCAGATTGCACAGACTTTTTATTTATTTAATTTATTTTTTTATAATATGTATATCTTGCTTTTTAGACCTAGGTCTTGAACTTCAGATCAGGTATTACAATATTGAACATTTTCAAACATTCAAGTTGCTTCATCACTGAATCTAAGAATTTTGTATGTAAATATAATGAGTGAGTAATTACAGAAATCAAAATGAGTTACTTTTCTCCTTCTTATGCAGCCTGAAATGATTTGTGATATTTCTAATTATCTTCCTAGCAATTTCGGAAATGCTGCACTGATCTGCCGAGAGGGGTCTGGTTGAAGTGTATGATGTCATGTATTTTGGCACCCTTCATCATTAGGCTTACCAGATCTCCAACCGGGACAGAGTGCTAGACCTTTAGGAGAAGGAATGTGGACAGGTGTAGCTTGTTAAACCCTTAGAGCACAATCCTAGGCATGTCTACTCAGAAGCAAGCCCCATTGTGTTCAGTGGGGCTTGCTTCTGAGTAGACATGCCTAGGATTGTGCTCTGAGGTTTAACGAGCTACACCTGTCCACATTCCTTCTCCTAAAGGTCTAGCACTCTGTCCCGGTTGGAGATCTGGTAAGCCTATTTATCATTGCTATCATATACTGAGTATACTGTAAAACCCCTGCTCTGAAAGCCCAAGTCACAAACCCTCGATTTAAAATGTAGGTGCTCATGTTAAACATGTATAGGTTAAAAATGTAGATCCAAAGTCACCACTCTGTTTACATAAACAAGACAATCTTTAATCCTCAGCCCCCTAACTTCTACTAAAACATAACGCCAAACTATGCATCATGCACAACATCATGCACATGTACAACCTTCCTCAAACAGTTTTCTCAAAAAAATTTTAATTTTAATATTTAATTTTAATTATGGATTTTTTAAAAAACGGGTTTTAATTGTATTAGTGTTTTGTTTTGTATGTTGTACACCGCTTTGAATTTTTTTTAGAAAAGTGGTATATAAATCTTTTTTTAAAAAAACAAAAAACCTGAAAAGCAAGTGTGGGCTCCAGCATCCTGCCCAAGTCCCACAAGGACCATGAAAGTTTGTTGGCTCAGCAATGATGTCATCACCAAGTGCAGATAGGTGGGGCTAAGGAAGCCCTTTAAAGGGCTGAAGGAGAAATAGAAGAGGAAGGCAAGCAAGGACAGGGGAGCAAGAGAGGAGGAGACAGTGGGAAAGAGCAAAGAAAATGTAAGAAGCACATAGAAAGGAGAAGAAGAGACAGAGAGAAAGGAGAAAGAGGTGGAGACAGCTAGAAAACAGGCACAGAGGGGAGTGGAAACAAGGAGGAAGGGTGGAATGAAAAAGAGTGTGGAGACCCAGGAGCGAAAAGGCAAAGCACAGGAAGAGGAGAGAGGGGGAAAGAGATCCTTTTTCCCAGGACTAAGAGATTTTTCCTGAGAGAAGGACTGCCCTTGATGGGAAGAGAAGCCCTGATGGCCAAGGAGCTACTCTGCCACAGAGACTTGGTGCTGGTAATTGGGACATTAGGGCAACAAGTGGGGTACCAGGACCAGGAGACCCCTCTCAGGCCAATTCCAGCATCACCCCCAGCCCCATCCATGCTCTGCAGTAGTGTAGCTAGAGGGGGGGTGGCACAGTAAGTGCTGCACGGCGCTACACGGTGGTGCAAAGTGGCCCCTCCCAATCTCTGTCAGATCCATTCCGGCAGCAAAGGGAACATTGCCTTCCTGCCGAAATGCATGGCCCGTGAGAGGGGTGGAAAGGGGGTAAATTGTACCCAGGCCCAGGGTCAAAAAGGGGGCCCAGGAGCCAAAGGAGGGGGCCCAGAAATTTCCTGGGATCTCAGCTGACCTCATGGAGAGTGAAAGACGGTGGCCAGGCCAGGTCTACTGGCCAGGTAGTTCTGGGTACTGCATCAGGAAGCCTGGTAGACCTGGGCTCCAGAGACTTTTCCAGCTATTGCTACCTTCCCCCTAACCTGTTTTGCTCCCTCCCCCTTTGAGAAGGGGCCCAAAAGAAACTTTGTACCCCCTGATAAAATTCCTCTCAGAGGCCCTGCCGAAATGGTTCCGATGGCGAGTGGGAGGGGCCACTGCACCACTGTGTGGTGCCACCCCCCTCTAGCTACGCTATTGATGCTCTGACCATCTAACCACCAACAGAGCTGATTGACATAACTATAGGCTTCAGCAGAAATTCAGAGGTATTCTGAAAGAGCCCCTGCTATTGTTCTTTACCTCCTGGGAGACACAATAAAAACCCTGTTAGCAAAGCCTTGGTTACCATTTGTTGTTTGCTCCACCCACCCAGGCAAAATCCAGAATGTCATACCCCATTCCCTTCGATGTGGAGCTGCCCCCTTGGAATGAGACCTAGGGGACAGGAGTGCCCAAGCAGGTGCCGGAGGTTGCAAAGTTGCAGGTCCACAAATCTTTTCGCCTGTTGGGAGAAAAGCAGCTGGGGGGGGAGGGGGGGAGGGCTGGCTTTGAGAAGAACAATGGCTAACAGGGAAAACACACACACACACACACACACACACACACACACACACACACTTCTGATGTGCCGGATTGCAGCCTCCAGCAGCTGCTCTTTGTTGAAACAGGAAAAAGAAGAAAAAAGGTTAGGGGAAAGTGACACAGAGCAACATGTAACGTGTAGTTTAGCCCATGGTTTGTTATTAACTGAGTTCTGCTCAGTGGAGGGCCTGCATTAATTGTCGTACAAAAGTTGAGCATGTCCTTGTGTCCTGAGGTTAAAATATATCACCCTCAGTCTTGTAGAAATCTGCCTGAATGATTTATAAATCATTCAGTAACAGATGATGTTATAACTAAAGCAGTGGGAGTTTTGAAATACCTACATCAGATTAGGCTGGTGCTTATTTCAAAAAAAGCTCTGATCTAGCTTGGATTTTTGGCAGGCTCAACATGAGCCCAACATGAACTACTGTAAATCAAAGCTTATTTTGAAAGTCAAACTTGGAATGCTTCCAATTCCAATTAAAAAACATTTGATGTCTTTTGGACTTCTATTTTTTTTTTAAAAAAAGAAACCTTTCTTCTCGCAAACCCTTGTCTAGACCTGTCCATACTAAACCAAGTCTACCAGGAAAGTATGAAATTGCTAACTCTTATGGTCTTTCTTTTCTTTTTCTTGTTAAGGTTAAAATATACATTTTGTGCCTTCTCCACCACATCAGAAAGACAAATACACAGACGTACACATTCTATATTGGATAATACGAAAATAATCAATAGTGCAAATGATTCAACATAGATCAAAGGACAGAAGAAAGAACTCAAAGTTGAAGTGAAGGAAGTTAGTACGGAGATATTTTACCAACAAATCCTTCCTTCTGGGATGCTTTTACTTACAAAATTATTTATGAACAACACCTACTGTGCACAAAGAAATCAAATATATGCAACAATTACATATGCAACTTAAATATTTTAGTAATCAAGTTTTACCTGCGTTTTAATTGTAGATTTCCCTGAGAAAAAATGTAAACAAAAATTAACGAACACCTTGTCTGGAAAAGTCATACCAAACTTGTTAATTTTCATGCCTCCATCCCCATCCCACAACTGTGCATGGTCTAAATATTTTATATTTAGTATTCATGTAAAATATTTCTCTAATATCTACAGTAACTCTTCTGAGCATATCTATTAAATCCACATATAGTTTTAAGGAAACAAAAGACACAACAACAGGATCGTGTACTCATCCCTCTGACTCTAGAAGCAGTCAAAGACTTTGGGCATAATATAGATATGGGTTACAATTAACCCTCTTAAAAGCAGTGGCCTTCATGCAAGGTTCATTCCCATTGTGTACAATGAGACTTACAGCCCAATCCTATCCCCCCCCCACTGCTGTGTCTCCTCCTCAACTAGAGTTCTCAGTGAAGTGTTAAACTCCCTGCGCTTTGCCTTTGCTGCTCGGAATGGCTCTGACAGCGTGTGGGCAGCACCACCATGTAACGCTGAGTAGATCTGTGCGCAACTTACAGTACCATTTCCCCCCCCCCTCCAGGGACGCCACTGGAAGTGTCAGCCTCCCACCCATTGATGTTTAGGTAGCAAATCACCAGAAAGCAGTGGTGTAACTAGAGTGTCATCCTACTTGGTCCCAAAATGGTGACTGTCTAATCTTACTTTCTGGCAATGGTGTAACTAGAGTGGAGCGGAGGCAAGTAGTTCTGCAAGACTCCGTTACACCGGAGTCAGCAGCCCCTTTTTCCCAAAAGGGAAAACACTCTGGAGGTTAAGACCACAGAACCTAGAAAAAATTGAATACAAGACAATGATTGAATCTGCTTTAACAGAAACATTATCACTACTTGACTTATATCTTGATGACCTGGCAGTATGGTGGGAGAGGTTAAAAAAGACTATTGCCAGTAGGTGCCAAAGTTATGAGAGCAGAACATATAAAAAAGAAATTTTGAATTATCATAGAGCCATGTATAACTTTTTGAAATGCCACATAAAAGTAAATTCAGGCCTCCCATACGATAGAGAGATTTTGAAAAGATCATCCGAGACTATTATGTTTTTCCAACAAAAACAAAGGGAAAAAAGAACAAATCATAAAGAATTTAGAACAAAGGGAGGAATCTTAGATGTTGACCAATGGGCAAAAACTAAGATTCCTAAAACGAGCATAGAATGTAAAGGCCTGCGGGCAACAGAACAAGACCAAGTGAGTTTTCATCCTAAAGAAATGGTAAGAATAATGGAGGATTTTTACATAAACCTTTTTATGAAGGAAAAAATTGATGACACAGAAACAAATTTTTTTTTAGCCAATTTACCAAAACGTAAAATGAGCACCTTGTATGATGGCTTGACTGGAGAAGATGCTACCTTTCTCCTATGTCCTATTACAGAGGAAGAGGTTAAAAAGGCAATAGTGAGTGGGAGAGGAAAATCAGCCCCAGGACCGGATGGCCTAGGATGGAAATTTTATAAGGAGTTCATGGAATGGCTCAGTACTCCTATCACAAAGGTCCTGAATTTTTTTATTCAAAGAGGTGAGATGAGCAGCTCCTTCCAAGAAGGGGTGCTCATCTTTTTCCCGAAACAAGGGGACACTACACTCCCCAAAAGAATTGGAGGCCTATAGCATTGACTAATGTTGACTATAGGATCCTGACGAAGATCCTAAACGCAAGATTGGCAAAAGCAGCAAGCAAACTAGTACTTGGAAATCAGACCAGTGCCATACCAGGGAGGTTTATGACTGACTCTCTTATTTTTCAACTGGCTAAAAGAGGTTCTTGGAAAGGTCATTTAGCTCAACTTGACCAGATGAAAGCCTTTGATAAAGTACAACACTCTTTCTTATTGGAGGTTCTGAATCATAAAGGTATTCCAACCCAGTTTGTTGACACTTTAAAAATGCTCTATAGAGGAGCAACAGTAACACCTCAGGTGAATGGGTGGAGGGGAAAAAAGATCCCTCTTTTAACAGGAGTAAGACAGGGTTGCCCCCTGAGCCCATTACTATATGTCCTGGCATTGGACCCGCTTCTGGCGTCAATACACTTAGAGGGAAAAATCAAAGGAATTACCTTATCTCTCCCACAAAACCCTGGAGAGTTTCAAAGCACAAAAATGGCGCTAAAAGAACACATATATCAAAAAGACAGGACCACAGAAACTAAAAACAACCCTATCACGGTAAAATGTGTTGCACACGCTGATGACATATCAGTGCTAGTTCAAAATGAGTCAGAAATACAAACATTGCTGGGGTTATTTGAAAAGTATGAAAGATGCTCGGGGGCAAAATTAAATATCCAAAAAAGTTTTCTAATTTCATTGGGAACATCACAAGAGGAACTTATCATAACCACAATGGTGTCTAAAATGCAAGGCCTCTCACAGGTTGAAAATAATCTGACAAAAGCGGAATCAGTGAAGCTGTTGGGGATATATTTGAGAGAACCGATATATCCAATAATGTTTTTCAAAGACAAAAGAGTACCATATTTTTTATGGGAGACAAGGTGGAGATTTTTCCACCAAGTTTGTGATGTAAGAGCGACAAGGCCATGGTTACCTGAAGATGAACAAGTTTGCCCCAGACTAACTTGTCGGCAAAGGGGCCGAAGAGAGACAATCCAACACTTTGTGTCTGACTGTCCTGCGGCAAAGGAGGTCTGGAAAAGACTTGCAAAAGAACTTGCTTGGCCTGATTTGGCAACTCAAAATTGGGAGACCATTATATCGGGAACACGGAAAGATGAAATCTTTAGAGGCCCGAAGAAGAATCTGAAAAGAAAAACAGTTAACGAACAAGGAAGACTGATTGCTCAGTTTTGGATTGTCCCCTGGTCCACGGTAAGACTTCTAAATCTGTTAGTCCTTACAGCTTTAACTTATGCCAGACACAGGGAGGTAAAAACAAATAAACCAAAATTACCAGAGGTATCTATTAATTTTATAGTATGTAAAATGAGGACTCTGAGCGAGTATGAAAGGAAGAGAATGCCAAGAGCTAAATGGATAAAGTTTTGGCCGTGGATGGAGGGGACCACTCCGCCGATAACTTGAAGAAAAAAAACTGTATTAGGATAAGTTAGGCAAAGAAACGAAGTAATAGGTAGAGAAATGATATTATTTGGTTTTATGTAACGGACTTTTACGTGCGGGTATGTACAATTGAAGTAGTATGTTTTTTTAAATAAAAAAATTATATTCCCAAACATTATATTCCCCTTTCTGTTGGAGCCATTCTGGCAGCAGCAGCAACATGCAGGACACTCCCCTGTCGCTGCCGGAATGGCTCCAACAGCAAAGGGGAGGGGCCGCTGACTCCGGTGTAACGGAGTCTTGCAGAATTACTTGCCTCCGCTCCACTCTAGTTACACCATTGCCAGAAAGTAAGATTAGACAGTCACCATTTTGGGACCAAGTAGGATGTTTGGCTCTTTTTCCCTATTGGCCTTTTATTCTTAAATTAAAACAGTAGCAATAGGAAATAAAGATAAGAACTTTGCATTTTCTCAGTGTACAAACCACTTTACATGTATTATCTTGATGCAGTCCTCAAGTCATGACTCTTTAATGGAACAGCACAATCTTATGCATGTCTACCCAAAAGTAAGTCCCAGTTCAATGGGACTTACTCCCAGGAAAACATGCATAGGATTGCTGCCGGGCAGCCCAGTCCTAACTACCGACAGCGCAGCAGGGCCGCGGGGGAAGGGGAGGGGCCAGAGGTCACCTCGAGGTAAGGGGACATTCATCCCCTTACCTTGGGTAAAGCCCCAGTGTCCCCAACAGGTCACCTAGAAACCACATCAGCTATTTAGCTGGCGTAAGTCCTGAAGGCCTGCGTAGGGACAGAAGGCCTGGGATAGGATTCAGCATTTATCCCGGCTGCTGATCCTGCCCCCCTCCCAGGCCTAATACACTCCCCCCTCCGCCCGTGCACCTCTCCAGGTGGCCCTTACTTTACCTGTTCCAGCACACGCTGAGGTCTGTACTGGCACTGGCGGGACGGCGCAGCTTACTCGCAGGTTGTCGTGAACGTGCTTTACGGCATGTTCACAACACCCTAGGACAGCGTAGCGGTTTCTGCATTCGCATACCAGCTGGGCAGGATTGTGTCCTTAGTCTGAGTAGTTTTCTTACAGCACAATCTTATGCATGTCTACTCAAAAGTAAGTCCCATTGTGTTCCATGGGACTTATTCCCAGGTGGTACATGTGTATAGGAATGCAACCTAAACCACCTACAGCACCATTCTAAACAGGTTTACTCAGAAGTGAGTTCCATTGTGTTCAATGGGGCTTACTCTCAGGTAAATGTGTATAGGATTGCAACCCTAGTGAGTTTATGACAGAGATTAAATTTGAACCAGAGAAGTCCTGTTTTGCAGTTCAGTCTCTTAATTACTTCTATACAGCTGCTCTTAGACAAATAGCCTCCAAAGCTAAAACAAAAAACAAAAAAAAACCAAAACAATGTAGCCTCCAAAGCTTAAAAAAAAAAACACTGTAGCCCTCCCAATGCATACTTGTACTTACTGATTAAAATTGACTCCTCCTGATTAAACAGCTAAAGCCATAGTTGCTTAATCTACTTACACTGATTAAACTGGTTACAGTTTGCAGAGCAAGGAATCCTGCAATGATAGAAAAAGGAAGAAATGTCTCATCGTTCTGAGACCTTCCATGCTGGATCAATGGTTGAAGTCAAGACCTATGGACTGAAAAATTCTGTTGCTACAGGGACCCACCCAAGTTGTGATTTAACCACAACTATTTCTCAGAACATCATTCGTTGATTCAGCTAAGCCTGCTTGCTGTGTGATTCTCTAATGCCATTTTCCTTTTGGTAGCGAGCAGAACACTAGAAAACGTTATGCATAAAGTATTCAAACAAAGAATCACGATTTAAAAACAAAAACACCTTCCGTTTCTGAATATAACTGGTTTAGTGTCATTATATATTTTGATGATTTTATAGCCCGTGGGTAGCATTGCAATCATTTACTATGTATAAGTTTTAATAAGTCAATTATAAATGTAGCATATGTTTCAGATCTTGCTGCCGTAACAGCTTAATAAACAGAGTGTTTAGAAATCTTTTCCCCAAAACAAAGTTAATGTACCATTTCCCTATTTTATAATCAAAATGCTAAACAAAACTCAGTGCAACTGTTACAGCATACATAAGGTGTTTCATCTCATTAATTTTTGAGACCTAAAGGCAAATCTTTCCTCTTAAAAGAAAGATCACATTCATGATATGCATGTGTACAAGTACATAGTAGAGACAAGCAAGCTACATGAAAATAGTCACTATGGGCACATATGTGTGACGGAGGGGTGGGTGGGATTGCACAATTTGTGGCAGGCAAGCACACTGACATCTTTCTGGGGAAGGCCACCTAGAAAGAAACAAGACAATGTTTTGTCCGGACCCAGCTAGAGGAATAGGAGGCAATACTTAAATCTAGGCCTTGAAAATGAAGAAAAGCTGGAAACAGAATGAGCTGAAAGCTGCAGCAGGCAGGAAGCATCTGGATACAGCAGGAAACTATAAGGGAGGGGTTGCTTACAGCACCTCCTTAGCATGCAAAAGGTCGTAGGTTCGATCCCCAGCCAGCATCTCCAGGCAGGGCTGGGAAACAGCCATCAGAATGGCTACAACCAGAGAGTGGGAGGGGCCACTTGCATGTAGGAGCATCTTGCCCCACTTATGGTACCGACCCCCTCTAGCAACGGCACTGGTGACAGCTGTTTTCCCCTACAATGATGCAACATCCTGGGCATTGTGGGAAAAAGAAAATGGCAGCTGCTGGGACAGAAAATATCACTCCCCCACCAGTTTACACGATGCAGTGGCACCAACAGAGTACATACTGCATCCTATGGGTGGGGAGTGATATTTTTTATACTTACCTGCCCATAAACCACCTGGCCACCAATGGGTCTCCTTGGACCTATGCCAGCTATTAACTGCTGGCGTAAGTTTGAGGAACCTCAGGGGGCATATCAGACTGAGAAAAGGGGAATAAGTTCCCAGTGTGCGTGACTGCCACCAGGATCCACCCCCTCCCATCCTTGAACCACCCCTGCCCTCCCCACCCCAATCCTCCCCAATCTGCCCCGAACCACTCACAACTCGCCCCTGCTGCCACCTTACCTGCTCCAGCATAGCCTGGGTAAGCCACCAGCATATGTATGGGACCTCCAGCACTTGTGGTCCCACAGTGCATGACAGTGCCTCACCTTTTGCAATGCTTGACTGGGACTTACAGTGACAGATCATGAGATCTGCTGCCATAAGCCCTCAGTAGGATTGGGCTGTTAGTGACCCTGGTGGACAATCTATTAGTTCTGGATATTGACAGGCATCAGTAGCGTCACTAGGACGCGCGTCACCCTGGGGCAGGGGGCGCGCGTCACCCTAGTGACGCTACGATATCGCGGCGTGGGGGGGACCCGGTTCCCCCCCCGCGTCGCCCTCCGGACGCTCCGAGGCCGGCCCGGGAGCCGGCCTCGGAGCGTCCGACCCTGTCGGCGCTCCAGGGTCTTCTGAAAGAAGGCCCAGGCAGCGCGTCCATCCGGGTATTTTCCGGATTTTCGCGCATGCGCAGACCCGTTTTGAAGACTTTTTGCCCTGAAAACGGGTCTGCGCATGCGCGAAAATCCGAAAAATACCCGGATGGACGCGCTGCCTGGAGCGCCGACGGGGTCGGATGCTCTGAGGCCGGCTCCCGGGCCGGCCTCGGAGCGTCCGAAGGGTGTAGTGCGTCACGGAGGTGGCGCGCGCGGGGTGCGCGCGTCACCCGGGGGCGCCCCGCCCACCCCGCCACGCTCCAGCGACTCCCCTGACAGGCATGATGTTTCTCTGCTAATACTAGAACTCTCAGTAACCTGCGGCAGATCAGAGATGGCCAACTGGTGAACCACACGGGCTGCATCCAACCCCTGCCCTGATTCTTATTGACCTTCATGGCAGGCACTTCTTTCTTTACCTAAATGGGAAGTGTTGAAAGTAAGACGTGGTACTTCATCTTATACTTACAAGAAGGGTGTGGTGGGGGCCAGGAGAGTTGAGCACTGTTTTTTGCTCGTAAGTGCCTCTCCTGTTGAAAAATGAACAGTTTCCCAAAAAGTCTCACTGAAGATGCCTCCGGTGTCCTCTCAAATCCTGATGGAACAGCAAGATAACAAATACTACAATTCTCCTGGCCTCGCTGATCGATTGCAAGATATCTCCCAGGGATGTGGATCAAGTCTCTGACTCCAAGTCTCAAGTCAAGTCCTAAGTCTCTGGGTCCAAGTCTCAAGTCAAGTCCCAAGTCTTTGCCCCCAAGTCCCGAGTCTTTGGTTGTGAGGTGCAAGCCCCTAAGTCCCTATCTATGTAATGGGGGAACTGGGTTTATTAAACCTGAATAAAATTGGACTTGTCATAAAAGGCTCCAAGTCTCAAGTCGAGTCTTCCAAGTCTTTTACAATTGCCGAGTCAAGTCTGAGCCAATGAACTCATGTCTTGTTGTTGTTGTTCAGTTGTTAAGTCGTGTCCGACCCTTCGTGATCCCATCATGTCTACATCACTGATATCTCCCTGCCAACTTTTGAGCAAGTGTGTGTAAGTGGTAAGTACTGTTTCTGACCAAGCCACTAAGGGGAAGAATTATGTCCAGGACAAGGAGGACCTGATGCTTTGCTAGCTCAGGCAGGGCAAATCCAGTTGCCTAGGCTCAAGTTGGCCATCCCTGTCATAGTCCATTAAGCCTTGACTGACCAGCTGAGCTGCTTAGGAGAGGTTAGGGGTACAGCTTTACAGCGAATATTCTCCTTTATTTTAATGGAGAACGGCCTCTCTGGCAGATCTGAACAGAAAGGTAGGCCCATATGTTTCTTGCATGATGTCAGACAGATAAATGTGAAATTAGTTTTCGTTTCACTATCTAGTCTAGAAAAAGATGGACACAATGGGATTTTGGTGACCTTTGTGGCCTTCCTAACACATTTAATAGTGTATTAAAGTAAGTCTTGATAAGTGAAGATTTCCATTACCTCCTTTCATTTTCATTGCCAAAATTTCCTTTTACAAGGCACCCTCTTAGCTCCTTTACTTTGAGTAAGAATAAATATAAATTTCCTCTTCGCTTCCCTCCTCCACATTTACCATCTGTGAACTTCTAAATACTGTCATCTTCTTTCCGTCCCTTTTCTCCCCAAAGTGGGGGCGGGCGGGGGGGGGGGGAAAGCCCAAGTCTTGCAAGTCTCTCCTCATATGAAAGCTGTTCTATATTCTCATCTTCAACATTGTGAATGGTGTAGTATGGAAATATATGAAAAGCTCGATATGAAAGCTGTTGCACCCTCCTCTCATCCATTATTTTCTTGATCTCGGATTGCCTTAAGCTTAGGGAGGAAAAAAAAAACCCTGAAGAACTTACAAGAGAAATCACAAGTAATTTTTTCCCAGCACTTGTGAAGTGCCCTGCCAGACAAGGTTTCCGATGGCTGCCCTGTGCTTGCAGTAAAGGACCCCTCTCTCTGCCAGTACCAGTCATACGGTACAAGGAAGAAAGAGGCATCGCACAGCCGATTTTCCATTGCTGTGCCATCTCTCATTTTCCTCTTGCCGTCGAAACAAATGCCGTCTAATTATCCCGTCCCTCGTTCCTTCTGAGGGGATGAAGGCACTTTATTACCAGCTAGTGTTCATTAAAACTTGTAACTGGTTTGTTTATTTAATCCAAAAACAGCTTCTGTCTCCCTGCTAACCTGTCACCGAGTGATGCAGACATTGATGCCGAGGCGATAGGTAATTTGCAAAAAGAGCTTTGAAAGCCGACATGCAAATCAGGGATGGAAATGTGCCTTCCAAATTGGCGGTGCTAATGCAAAATATGATTCTTTCTAATAGAGTGGAAGTAAGCCTCAGTGGTATTGATCTCCTCTTTTCTTCCCCTTCGCCAACACCCCCCTCCGCCCCCAGAGTTAAGCAGCACCAGAGCTTCCCACCTCCCCTCCCTGAGACTCATCTGGTCAAGTGGAGCTCTTTCCCCTTATTTGCCTGCGCGAAGCCATGAGCACTAAATGAAGCGAGTAATTTGGTGCATTGTTGGGAGAGGAGGGGGGCAGCTGACAGTGAATGGTGTCAGCTGCAGAGGCAGCAGAAAAAGCCGACATCTTAATAAAACAGCCTCGGGCAAAATCCCATTAAAGCCTTCAGAAGCTTGTTTCCCTGCAGTTGAGCAGGTAGGCGTCGTGCACTGCGTGGCAGCCCTGAGTGCTCTCTGGGAGCCGAGTTCAAAAAAAAATTGAGTGCTTTTTCTCCCCCCCCTCGCCCCAACCTAAATCAGCTACCAGCCTAGTTCCTCAGAGTCATTTGCAAGGCAGAGAGAGAGAGAGAGAGAGAGAGAGAGAGAGAGAGAGAGAGAGAGAGAGCCTTGATGTACAGGGACTAAGTGCCTATGCAGTGGCAGGAGTGGATAGTGAGCTGTGCTTGTCCATTACGACGTAGCCCAGACCTCAGGCTGACCTTTGGAGAGGAGAGGGAACATACAAGGACACCAGCAGAATGATAATGAGACGCCGACGAGCACCATCTCAACTCATTGTTCTGCTGCGGTGGGCACCAGCCAGGTTTTCGAAAATATTAGCACCTTTTATCAATGTGGCACGCAACCCCGGCATGCCAGCTGGGATGACAACTGCAGCAACCAACAGCGGAAGCCTGACCGATGCGCTTTGCCATGTGCTTGCCATGAACGTAAACAGGGCACACGCACACGTCAGTCCAAGCGTGTGGTGAAAAGGGCCTAGGAAAGCAGAGCCCTTTGGAAATGGCAAACCGGTCGGGTGGGCTCAGCCAGGGCCACTCAGATGAATTTTACCAGAGGGTACAAAGTTTCTTTTGGACCCCTTCCCTTCGTATGAATTTCACTCCACCCCCTTTTTGCTCCTGGGCCCCCCTTTTGACCCATTTTTGGCCCTGGGCCCAGGTATGATTGTACCCCCTTCACCCCCCTCTCAGAGGCCTTGGGCTCAGCAACACCAGCTCTGGCAGAACGTAGGGGCTTGATGGGCTCCATGAACAGGCCTCGCCCTCACTGGCTTATACTGCCCTTCACGCTTGAGCACTAGACCAGAAGAAGCATCAGGGCACAGAGAATTATTGTCCAGTCCGTTTTCCCTGGAAAGCTCAGCATGGCAGAAGGACACTCCACACAAGTTTTCGTCTTTAGATGTCTATCTAAAATTTGTTAAGGGCGCACCTTGAGATCTAATGTGTGACTATGATAAGAAGGTGTTTGGAAATGTGTGCCATATAGATCCACTCAACAGTAAATGGGGGTTGGTTGCAGCTCCCTGATGAATCCAGGTTTGCTGATGTACACTGTGTGAAATTGCTCCTTCACGAAACTCTCTGCTGTCTTATGCTTCGCTTTCACATATCTGCAACACCAAGTGTTCCGAGATCCTTCACCGGGAGAATCTTGCTTTCCCAAACCTATCAGATGCTCAGGTTATCCCCACTCCGACGAAACCCTACGATGTAGCAGCTATTGCATTTTCTGCAGGATTTTTTAAAATAGCATTTTTGTAAGTGTGCATGCATCTGCCACGGTATCCACAGTGGCTCATGAGGTGGGATGGAGTACTGCAAGCACTTGCTTAAAATGAGTGGCAGTCAAAGGGGTTATACAAGGCTCTGTGTTTTTATTGGTGAGTGTTGCAGAGAGTGTTGCAGCAAAGGCAGGGATAGTAGCAGGTCTTTTCATTTCGTGGCTATGTAGACCATGCACACCTCCGCTGTTAGAGCAGCTGTGGTAGGCAACATCATGCAATGGACCTGTGGCAAGCTGAAAGCACTCTGCATGTACCCAGAGGTGACTTGAGGACCTTATATGTATAATTGGACCTTTTTATCTACTGGGGTTCTGTTCCCGGAACTCCAGTGGATTTAAAAAAACCAGTGTTATATCAAAACCAGGGTGGGGAGCAGTGCCCCATTACCTCTTCGAGCATCTTCAGCGCTGGAAACTTCTCCTGAATTTGTTTAAACTGGCTGAAAAAAAGAAAAACCGCTACCAGAAGCAACCTGTAGATGGTGCCAAAGACTCCCGGTTACATTTTTTCCCATTTTTTCAACAGTTTAAACACACCGGAAAGCGGCTGACAGACCCTCGACAGATTCCCGGTTGCATTCTTTTCTTTTTTCAGTGGTTTGTATGCACGCAAGAGGCAGGAAGCATCTGGCAGGCCCCCCAACAATGGTGAAGAAAGAGGTAATGTGGAAAAACCGTAGATAAAAAGGTCCGACTGTATATGTAGGTGGGTGCCACTGGGACACAGTCAATTCTGCCAGTGGGTGACGACAGGATTGATTTGCCTTCATGTGGTGCCTGGATAGCACCAAGAGCAACAAATGAAGATGTGAACGAATAATCGTATGGCCCACACTGGAGGCTTTTGACCACTTCACAGGTGCTGCACTAGACAGAACCTTCTTCCTGTAGGCATCCAGGGGCAGCCAAAGCAGACACTGGCTGAGGCCCCGTCCCTTGCATAGGAGAGGATCCACCCAGTCAGGCCAGCCCCTGAACCCTCAGCACCAGGGGCAGTGCTCAGTGCACTAGAATGGACAGAGGATGCCATGGCAGGGCCAGGGGAGGGTGTTGCCCCAGGGAGCCCTGTCACCTGGTGCCGGACTGCTCAGGCTGATGATGGGTGAAAAGGCAACTGACAAGCAGTAGGCACTCATTTTTAAAGGTTACTAAGGTAAACAGCGCTCCGTGTTCCAGCTGCATGCTACGCGCTGCGGCAAGGAGAGTCATGCCGGCCACATGACCACGGAGGCGTCTTCGGACAACGCTGGCTCTTCGGCTTTGAAATGGGGATGAGTACCACACCCTAGAGTCGGACACGACTGGACTTAATTGTCAGGGGATACCTTTACCTTTAATGTTTCATAAATAAAATGTTCTGGGGTTACTCCTACCTATACTAGCTGTCATTGGCATAGCATTTTTCTAACATGAGGGGCATGTCTGTCGTCTGAAGGGGGGATTAGGGTATGGTTACATCAATTCCTCCTTATCCCTCTTATATCCCTCCCATGTTACGTCCCAATTCTGTTTTGGCCTCTCCACTGGTGAAATTATGCTAGTGTCTGAGTGGAGTCCAAGCTATGTCGGCGTGGTGTTTTTCCAGCATTGCACTGGTGTCTGTGGTGCGCCCATTGACAGGCAGACGTCTGCACTGACAAAGCTGTTGTTGCACTGGCATACACGTAGTTACACTGGCAGATCTCAAGGATAGGATTGGGCCTTTAGTTAGTCAAAGTGTGAAGTACTGTTCTCATAAAGTGGTACATGAGTGCTAATTAATATCATGAAGGAATACTAGATTGTTCCATTAATTTCATAAATGGTTTCTATGTTATTTCCACTTCCAGTTCCACTTATAACATTACCAGTGAATGTAATCCTTTAACTTCATTTTTCCTCACAAGAGCTCTGTGAAATGGGGGCAGATACTATTATCATGAGGACTGCATGCAGTAGCAAGTATTTGTATTTTTAGAGTGCATAGATTGTGGAAAGTGGAGAGTGGAAAAGATGAAAGTCATTTTTTAGGCCTCCCACCAGAAATTTATATAATGTGATATACCGTATTTATCAGAGTATATATAACATGCACTTTTTAACCTAAAATATAGGTCTCAAAAACTAGGTGCGTGTTATGGGACAGGGAGCCGTTTAATCATTTGATTTTGTCTGTAAACCACTTTGTGAACTTTTTGTTGAAAAGCGGTATATAAATACTGTTAATAATAATAATAATAATAATAATAATAATAATAATAATAATAAATATGCCGAAGCTGCCCCCTGATGCCCCCCGACAGTTTTTCTTAGCCTTTTCCGCGGAGCTTGACCGCTTACCATGTTGTAGCTGCTGCCACCGCCGCCACTTGCCACCGCTGCTCTTCATTAAGCGGGCCGGTTACATCGCAGCCCAACGGGACTGCCTCCACTCAGCAGTGCCTGCGTCCCTCGGAACCTTGCAGGCGCTGAATGCAGCTGCAAACTCTGCGGAAACGTCCGAGTTCACTTCCACTGTCACAACATGGTTGCCAACAAGCACGTGCAGCACTCCATCGGTGGCCATTTTGAGTGCGCTGCTACAAGCTGCAGGAGCGCCGCCACCAGTTCCCACCACGCCTGCTGGACCAGGTAGCGGGGGGGGGGGCGGGGAGAGGGTGAAATTGAGCAGGGATGGGGAGGGATGGGGAGGCTGTAGGATGGGGCAAATGGCACACATCTGATCCTATCCCTTCCATTGAGGAGCTCCCTGCCCCTTTCTTCTTCTCGGATTTGCACCAGCTACGGTACAGAGCTGGCGCAGGTCCAAGGAGAGCCATTGGAGAGCAGGAGACTTACAGAGGAGTAAGGGGAAATAATTCCCCTTTCCCATTCCAAGCCTCCCAATTCACACACACACACACACACACACACACACACACACACACACACACACACTGGATACAGCACATGCCTTTTTGGTGCAGTTGCATCTGCGGGTGGGGGGGCAGATAGGATTGGGCTCTTAATTATTCTTATTAATAATAATGTCTTCTTCCCTCCCTTCCCCTCTTTCTCACATACATACACACCAGCTGTTCTCCAGAATCTTCTCCTCTCTATCCCACAAACACACGTTTAATTCACTTAACAAGTAATCTATGAAGATGTAATCATAAAGTTTCAGATCGCTAGATAAGCAGTAATCCCTCATTCTAACCACCTTGGGCAACAACATTTCCATATATAATGTCAACAGAGGAGAATATGGTCTCCAGTTGCTACACAGTTTAAGCACCCAAGCAAAAATGAAGCATATGTTACACCTTGTAATATATTTCCCATTTTGTACCCTTACACTCTTCCCACTGTCAAAATGATCCACTATATTCTGTTATCGGCTGAGACTTTTTATATAAGTTCTCTTCTCTCAGAGGCCTGGATTTTAATAATTTAGCCAACAGTCTTGTACTATATATTTTTCTTCCACCTTTTTCCTTTTGTGCACATCATGCAGGTAGTTTAGCTACACATCCTAGCTGGCCTACATATGACAGCCAACAGTGGCGGTTACTCTACAGCATACTTAATGTGTAGCATGCTAGTAAGTAACGAGTTAGTAACAGTCACTTGCACCTGAACTTTCATGTTCCTTTCCCTTATGTTCATTATTTCACAGTCACATGCACACTACTGTGTAGCATTACAAATTATTAAATGTTGTGGTATGAAGCTGTGTATGACGCAAAAAAAAAAAAAAAACCCTGGTTATAGATTTTAAAAATGTGATAACCATCAGAAAACTAATAGCACAAGATACACACATGAGTCTGATTTCTTCTGAGAGATTCCCCATCAACAGCTGTCTTCACAGTACCCCTGGAGGAAATTAAAAAAAAAGGATTTGGCAAGAGAATGTTTGCATGGGAAATTCAGGAATTCCAAAATGCTTTTTGTTTGGGCGCCATCATTGCTGTAGGGCGGTGTTTCTCAAACTGTGGGTCGGGACCCACTTGGTGGGTCGTGACCTGATTTCTGGTGGGTCCCAGGTGATGGAAAGATCAGATAAGTAATTGCCACAAACCCTGAGGCTATTCAAAAATCAGATAGCTGCTAATTGCCCTTCAAACGGCTGAGCTCCTGCAGCGTGCAATGTAGCTGCTAATTACCCTGCAAGCAGCTGAGCTCTTTACTTGTAAATAAATATATTTACTTATTTCTAGATCACCTTTTTTTTAAAGTGGGTCCTGATAGAGTGTCATTTTAAAAAGTGGGTCCCGGTGCTAAAAAGTTTGAGAACCACTGCTGTAGGGTTCCAAAGCATGGTCAGAACCTTGCTGAAGTCAAGGAGCTCTAGTTCTGGTCAGTTCCTGGCTGCCTGTGAGTCCCACGTATGCTACAGCCTTGAGTTCCACAATGGAAGAAATGTGAGACATCAATTAATGGCCCAATCTTATCCGCCAGGACCACCAGCAGAACTTGCATTCCAGCAGTGGAAGTGTGATGATGCTGGCAAGGGCTATCAGGCCACCAACACAATGGCTGGCGGCCATGTGCACACAGGCCCATGAAGAGGCCACCATCCACTGGTGCCGGCTAGTTGGTGGTGGGGGCAGGCGGTAGGAGGGATGGGGGCATTGCTGGGTTGGTAGGAACTGGGGGCGGGGAGGAAGTGGGATGGGTGGATCTGGCAGCAACGGCGCATGCCTGATCTTATCCCCTCGTTCACACACCTCCCCATCACGTTTTCCTCCGCGGACATACGCCACCAAAACAGGTGACACACATGCGAGGAGACTCATGGGCAGCCTGAGGGTATACATGTAGGTAAGTACAAATGTTTTTTACTTATACCTCCAGATTCCGTTCAGGTCTCCCCCTCACCATAGGATGCAGTGTGTGCCTTTTGGGTGTGGCTGCATCGTCATTGGTGGCAGGGGATAGGATTGGGCTGTAAATAGCCGTGCTATTTAAAATGTAGGTTTCTTTCTGCAGGTAGCACATCTGTTGTAGTGAAATTACATTTCCCCAGCAATATTTTGGAATTGTAAATATGCAATATCTCCATCTCATAGGTGGCTCCGGGGGGGGGGGTGTTGCGGGGGTGCGGCACACGCCAGGAACCCATGCCCACACAGGAACCCTCACCTATTCCTGGCTAAATCAACCCCTGAGATATCAAGGGTCCACAGTTGCTGCTGCTCCCTACATGTGCCCAGTAAGCCAGGGCCCCATAGAGATGCTTACTGTCTGCTGCTGCAACTGCTTCTGTCCCACCATTGCCAATCAGGGCCCAGAGCCCAATGGGGAAGCTTACAAAGAAACAGTGGAGAGCAGGCAGTACCAGCAAAGACAAGTCCTCTTCTGCCCTGTAACTATAGCGCTGACAGTGAAGACCTATTGCCTATCCACTGCCCAGTTAGCTTTCCTGGCCAAATACCATTGATGGTTCACAGCAAAGCAGACCAGCAAGAGTACCTTTGCTACCACCACTGTAGTTGTGGGTAGCAACATGAAGAACCTGTGTCCATCTACTGCCCAATTCCCCAGCATCTGGGAGCAATGGCACGCACATGTCTCCTGCAATGCATGGAGGAGCATACCATGGAGGGTCCCTCACAGAGCTTTACCTTAAAAGCCCCGCAAAAGCTGGAGCCACCACTGCTCCAGTTAACATATCAATTATGAAAGGAGTTTTGGGTAGAATGTAGATGGCAAAAGCATCATGAGAACCTGTTGGATAGGTGACACAGGGTCACTTTTGACCAAAGGTACAACTCTTTCTCCAACCACCCCCTCTATAATATTTTGTGAACGTAAAAAGAAATAAATAATAAATGTATGTCTTCATGTGTGTGAAAACTTTGCAGGGCCACAGAGCTATGGCCCTGGATGTAATCCATCCAGTCCCTGATGCTTGGGTTCATAGCTTGAGCCCCTGGGGAAAACCAAATGTGCCGTAATGGGCCATCTGCTTTGGTAAGATGAAATAGCTGCTCTGCGGTATAGGTGATGTGGGTTTTTTAGCCCTACCTCCTCCACCTTTTTTTGCTGCTGGCATTATTATTGTCACTGGCAATTGGCCTAGC
Source organism: Plestiodon gilberti rubricaudatus (assembly GCA_026170595.1). Taxonomy (NCBI): domain Eukaryota; kingdom Metazoa; phylum Chordata; class Lepidosauria; order Squamata; family Scincidae; genus Plestiodon; species Plestiodon gilberti. The sequence continues at coordinate 140,637,497 of JANXHW010000001.1, read as the reverse complement.
AAAGTGAGTTTTGCCTTGATTTGCACATTTCCTTCTGGTGGGACTCGAACTCCTCTTTGCTTGTTAAGCATCTCAGTGTGTGTTCATCCTGAACTACTGGAAAGATCATGGAGCCGTTTCTTGTGAACATGTAGTTATGGCTTCCACTTTTGTTTGTCTATCCTGCAAAGAGCTCCTTCCCCACATGGCGATATTGGCTGCTTATCAGAGACGTCACTAAGGCGCGCACTGCCCCAGGGCCGGGCGCGCGCGTCACCCTAGTGACCCCTCCCCCGACACACCCCCTTTACTAATCTTCGGCGCGGCCGTAGGTCGCGCCGCGATTGGGGGGCGCCCGATGGGCGCCGCTCTGGGCGCCCATTCAATCGCTGCAGCCGGCTCGGGGACGTCTTCCCCGGCCGGCTGTCCTGGGCCTTCTGAGGAAGGCCCGCTGCGCGAACGCTATTTATAATGTGTTTAGCGCATGTGCAGACTAAACACATTATAAATAACGTTCGCGCAGCGGGCCTTCCTCAGAAGGCCCAGGAGCGCAGGCCCGGGAGGACGGTCCGAGGCCTTCTCCCGGCCTTGGAGCCACCCGGGTGATGCGCGGAGCCTCCCGGGTGACGTGCGCAGGGGAGGTGACGCGCGTCACCCTTCTGCTTGCGTCATCCTGGGGGACCTCAGCCCCGCGGGCCACGCTACAGTGATGCCTCTGCTGCTTATGTCTGTGGAGTTGTATATTGTCTACGTGGGTGGGTAGAGTGATGTCAGGCCATTACTGCGAATGTATTCACTCCTTCTATGCTTGTCTAATGTGCAGGTGTCAGTGGCATGTTGCACTGCAACTGGTGAATGATGATCCTTTTGCCATAGATGCTGGGGATGAGCCTGATGGTGTTGCTTACTACATTGCCTGTTTTAAAGTACTATTTCTTTCTATTCAGATTTGCTGCTGGGAATGCATAAGATCCTGAATACACTGCACTGATGTTATGCTGATGTAAGCAGCACACCAGTAGGATACACAGGATGGCAGAGACGATGCTGCGCCCCTCAACGCTATGCTCCCACGTGACGCCGGGCGGCTCCGACCACACACCCCGCTCCGTTTTCAAGGCCATTTTGGAGCCGTTCGGAGCCAGGGAGGGTGGGAGGGCCCAGCCCCTGCTCAGCGAATGTGGCAAAGACAGTGCCGGAGGAACTCCAGGTACGTCCTACGCCCTGGGGCCCACCGCACCACAACACCAATCCCCGCGACGCTTCTGCAGGATGGCATTGCCCAGTAGACCTTGAAAAAAAGTTATGATAGACCATTAACATACTACCTTCCCCTGCATCGGTGAGTTTCCATTCTGTGAAGTTTTGGGGACATATTTGGCTCTGTGTGTGTGTGTGTGTGTGTGTGTGTTTAATTCTTTGAGCGTAGTGTTGATTTTGTCTGTAAACCGCTTGATGATTTTTTTTGTTGTAAAGCAGTATATAAATACTCTTAATAATAATAACCACCCTGCTAACTGGGCAAAGAAGCACTTTTTCAAGTGGTGTCCCTCTTAGATTTAACAGGGGGAGAGTAACTGTCCCTCTTCAACCCAGCACAGTGTCTTTTCTAGTGACTGTTTGCTGGGGTTCTTCTGCATCATTTTTAGATCGTGAGCCCTTTTGGGACAGGGAGCCATTTAGCTATTTGATTTTGTCTGAAAACCGCTTTGTGATTTTTTTTTTGTGTGGAAAAGCAATATAATAATAATAATAATAATAATAATAATAATAATAATAATAATAATTCCAGCTGTTGACTGTGTGATATGTAGTTATGAACAACAACAACAATAATAATAATAATAATAATAATTCCAGCTGTTGACTGTGTGATATGTAGTTATGAACAACAACAACAACAACAACAACAACAACAATAATGTGCTCACCCTCCCCAGGATTGCAGCATACAAGGTATATTCAGCAAACATATATACAGTAGGAGTTAACCCCTGCAGCAATGCTGTCCTCCCTGCAGCATGGTCATGCGCACGCATGCACACACACACACACACACACACGGGGTGGTGGTGATCTATCAATGGCACTAGATCAGAGGTTCTCAACCTGTGGTACGGGTACCCCCAGGGGTATGCGGACCTCTTGCTGGGGGTACGCCAAGCCCTGCCCCTTATCTGCCCCATCAGCAGCTAAAAATTGCTTTAGTACTTTTTATTTAATGATTAATTACCTAATTAATTAATTAATTAATCCAATTAATTAGCAGTCAATTAGCATGGGGTACTTCAGAAAATTGGGCCGTGATAGGGGGTACTCGGGCCTCCAAAGGTTGAGAACCCCTGCACTAGATTGTAGCTAGCCAAGTGCTGTGCTAAGGGAAGCACTCATTTTCTTAATTGTCTACAAAGGTTCTCCGGGAAAAATTCCACATGTGCACTGGCAGCAGTTTCCCTTGGGGTGGGTCATTCTGCCTGGGCAACAGCTGATGGTGGAAAATATCCCAGAAGAATTTATGTGTATATATGAAAGCTGCTTACACATCCCTCTGGATTGTGAATCCAAGAGCACTTCCTTATACAGAGACATTATTTGCTGTCCAAAAAGAAGTAGTGAACTTTTTATGACATTTTATGAGTCGGTGTAATTAACTGAAGAACTCCTATCTGTTAGCAATCACAAGGACTTAACACTGTTCAACATTTCTGATAATCAATTTGTTCGCTCAATCCTACATGTGAACTGGCAGAGGAAGTTGACTTTTAAAAATATTATTATATTATCTTGACATGGTCTCAGATGCAGTTTATCCAAGACAAGTATAAGATTTAAAAAACAACATTTTTTCCCATCAGGAGAAAAAAAAAATCAATAGAAGACAGATGCCGACATGGCGCCATTGTATTTGAAAACCAAGCTTTTCAATAAATCCAATTACATATCTGAATATCTCAGATGGTTTAACAGAGGATGGGAAAAATGAGTGGATTTCCTATCTAACGCAGCACTTACCTCCCCGAAAACATCTGACCAGGAAAATTAAAGGCGGCGGGGGGGGGGGGGGGAACGACGACGACGGACGGACTATGTGTACTTGAACAGAACAGGCAGGCTACATTGCATCTAATCTTTCAGAACATTCTACTATTCTGAGCCTTGCAGGCTCACATTCTGGAATGTACAGAGGGTTATCCAAGCTTTAGGAGCAGAGACTTCATGTGGGCCTGATTATCTCTTGATTAAACCATGGATAATGTGGGACATGAGAGTGCCCTTCCATGGGAACAAGGACCACTTCCACTCCATGTTGTGTCTCCCCAACCCTTCCTCTCCACTACAAAGCCTGCATTTTTCACAGTGGATTAGCAAGTCTAGACATCCTATAAAATGTCGATGAAGGTATGGATCTTTAGAGCATATTTCTCAGGAGAGCAACCCTCGTTTGTAATGCTGCTCTCTCAGCCCAATCAATATCGCCACAACAGCCTTATGCATTCTCTGCCAGAAAACACAACCCCCTCCCCCATCGTGGAGGGGACAGGATCATTTAGTTTAAAAAAAGGGGGGCAAAGGAATAAGACACAGTGAAAAAGTTAGAGAGGCGGCGAATAAAAGTATATTTAATTCAAATCACTAACCACTAAGGCACCATAAAAATTATTATCATGAAAAAGATCACACCTCTGGGGCAGAAAAATGAGTAGAGGAAGGGGAGCCCCAGCTGAGTGTTAAAATGCCCATGGGATGTGATTATCTCCTGGTAAAAACATCCCTGGACTTGCTGCTATTATGAATTCCCTTCCCCACCCCACCCCCACCCCACACATACACATTTTATACAATATACATACAGTGAAAGAGGGAGAGCTGTGTATATAAATTATTTAGGTGAACTATTTCAATTCCCCGCAAAAAAAAAAAGAGAGAGAAATTTGCATTAAAATGCTTCAAGTGTGAGATTCTCAGATATATTAATACCCAGACTTTTAGGATGTTGAGCAGTCTATCGGAATAAGCTCTTCATCCTCAGCTGTTTTATGATGGTATTACAGATGTATTGCGGGGTGGAATGGCAAGGAAAGCAAGTTTTCAGAGAAATGGGCTTGTTTGGGTTCCATATGGTGGCTGGAGGGGAAAACTCTTCATAAAATGACTCTTGCTGCTCAGTAAGGCATCCTGATTTCTCATTATTATTCCGCCTTCCTCTCCCCGACCCCACTCCTCCAAACAGTTCTATTTCTTCCCTTCCAAGTTCCTGCCTGACTACTTTAATAAATGGTAACAAGATGGCACAGAGAAAGATTGCATAGAAAGTGGATTTCGGGAACACACTGGTTCCTTGGCATCGTTGTTCTGCAGCAAAATATAACTGAACGAGAAGACAGCTGTTGTTTCTGAGGATCGGGCCCATGCTCCGCACCGGCGCCGCTTACTCACTCGGTGCCACAAAACTGCTTTACGGCACTTTCATGACACCATAGGCCGGCAGAGCGCTCACTCTGCCAGCCTGTCTTTGGGCAGGATCAGGCTGCCCCAGAGGCGTCGTTGGGGGGGCCAAGGCGGTGGGGTGCCACGCAGCGGGGGGGGGTGTACTTGCCTCCCAGATTCACCGCCGGGTTGCCCCCTCTGCTGCCGCTCCTGTCTTCTTTGCTGTGACCGTCGCTCCATTGGGCCGTGAGATCGACCCTCCCGCCCATGCCACGAAAAGCGGCAGGGAGTGTTTTGCGCCACACCGCCACCGAAATTCGGCGGCAGTGCATGAAAATGATGTCATGCCCCCCAGGGCATGTGAAGTCACGTGGGGGCGTCGTGCTGGCGCCCCCACCAAGAGGGGTGTAGGAATGCCACTGGGCTGCCCATATATGCTAGTGTACCAACAGGGCAAGTTTACACATGTCTTCTCAGCAGTAAATCCCATTGAGTTCAGTGTAGCATACACTTAGGCAAGTGTGGATAGGGTTGCAGCCTAATACAAGTAATAAACACCTATGCATATATGGTAATGGGGAGGTGTTCATATATATCTTCCACACATCTTCCAGTTCCTTAATAGAAGACCCATGTTCAAGCTTTCATGGTGTCTGGAAGAAATATTATATGTGTATCTGAATCTGCATACACATCTGTCACAGGACAACTGTTAATGGGACTCTACTTCTCACCGAACCCATCTTGTAGAATTAGAATCAGACTCTCTTAGGTGAATGACAGATGATCATTTCTGCAGAGAAATGGGAATTGCTCCCAACCCCCTTAAAACTGCATAATGGCATCAGTCTCATTCCAGTTTTGGTAGCTTGATGACTGCAGATACAATGGGATAAGGCCTCGCTGAAAATTTCACACATATTTTAATTTCTTCCCTAGTTCAATATTTCCACTACTTCTCTGTGTTTCAAACAAGTCAACAAAGTTGTGAAACTGACTAAATGCCATTGTCAGCAACTTCTGGTTAGTCAGTTTGTGAAGAAGGAGATCTTGAATATCAGGTCATTGCTCAGAGCAGATGGTACCATGTCATGCACATTCCCTCCTTTTTAGAGGAAAGTGTTAACTCAGAAGCCAGTTTTGTAACAAAGAAATACCAGTGATGTAGACTTAAGTCTATGGAACCGGACTTGAGTCGGACTCAAGTCGCATCAATGACTTGACTCGAACTTGACTCGGCGATTGTAAAAGACTCAAAAGACTCGACTCGAGACTTGGAGCCTTTTACGACAAGTCCAATTTTATCCAAGTTTAAACCCACTTTGCCCATTAAATCGATAGGGACTCGCAACTCACAACCAAAGGCTCAGAACTTGGGAGCAAAGACTTGGGACTTGACTTGAGACTTGGAGTCAGAGACTTGATCCACATCCCTGTGAAATACGTTGCTGAATTCACACTAGCATAAAATCATAATAATAGAGCCAGCTATGAGGTTTGTAAATGGGCATAGCTTCAGTTATCTGTTTCTTTAAGATACTTTACCACCAGAGAATATCTAAGTTCTTTGATATATTTACCCGAGAGCTGAAATGCAAGCTCCTTTACATATTTGCAAATCAAATACAATTATTTGTTTCCTTTGACAAATATTCAAACTCTAATTAACATCCTTTGAGAACTTCCACTTGGGTTAATTAATTTCTGCAACCTCACCTAAAATCAAAGGAAATGCCTCATTTGGACAGGTATAGGTCTCAAGATGGACAGGCCACCAATATGCAATCTCCCTGAATTCACAAATTCCAAACAGGCAATAAATACATTTATGTGAGATATGAAATTGCAAGTCCTGTAAATGCAAATTAACAGTTACCCATTTTCTAATGCTACTTTAAAAAAAAAAAAGAAATAAAATATTGACTAGAGATCAGCCAGCGGCCAAAAATGAATGAAAGTGCATGCATAAACAAACATCTATACAATACCCTTATACAAAGTCAAGCAATTACATACATTTCATATTTCAATAAGTTCTATATGAACTGGACTATGCAACTTCAGACTATCAGCGACAAAAGGCTTGACTGACCCACATTTTGGAATAAAATTCCCTACCCATGGACAATGAGATGTCAGGGACATTATAGCTTAGCTTTCTCCCTGACATTCTTTTTTTTTCCTGTGGAGGAGCATTCAAACATGCAAGCCAGCACCTGTTGTAGTAGTCTTGGAGTTCCAGTTCCCTTCTGCCCAATACTATTGGGCACTTAGGGTAGCGGAACTCCTGTTCTGCTGTCATGAGTGTAAAAGGCACACTACTGCTACGTGCTTCGAGACTGCCCGTGCAAAAGGCCGGATGCCCTGCATGTGTGGCATCGGCTCGGCTCCCAGATGGAGTTGATAAGTATCCACCTTACTGGAGGTAAAGTTTGCACCTTACTGGAGCAAGTAAGGGGGCAGAGGGGCAGTTCGAGGGGGGAGAGGTGCAGGTGTGGGGAGCAGAGCAGGCAGGGAGCATTTCAAGGGCAGGAGGGGGTGGATCCCGATGGTGGCAGTGCATGCTGGGTTGCTGTCCCCATTTTCCCAGCACAACACTCCCTCCTGCCTCTCCTCAGAACTATGCCAGCAAAAAACCGGGCGTGTGTCAGAGGAGACCCATTGATGGCCAGGGAGCCTACAGAGGGGTAAGTAAAAAAATGTATTCTCAGGCTGTCTGGTCGCACACACACACACACACACACTCACACACACACACACACACACACACACACACACACACACACACACACACACTGCATGCAGCACGCTCTCTGTCAGCAAGGCTGTATGGCGGATGATGGTGAGGGATAGGATTGGGCTCTCAGAATGACCTTTCGTGGAGATAATTTTCCTTGTTCAATATTTGGGCTTGGAGTCTTGGATTTGGAGGGGGAAGAGCAGCAAAATCATAATGCAGCATCCACCACTAGCTCTGCTGCCCGTAGTGTCCATGCTACAGTCATTCGACCCACTACTCATTCACTAGGATAAGATGAAGGCAGAGCAATTGAGGATTGAAATATGAAAGCCTTAAGGCTTCCAAGTATTAGGAATCATTCCTCTTTTAGGGAGCGGAGACCCTTCTTGACATTTGACCTTTCCAAGTTAATGGGCTATGTGAGAGCATGCTACTGCATGCCTAGGAACCACCTACAGCAAATAAAAAAGTTGCAACGTGAAATGATTTTTCTGCTCCTATGAGTACAATGTGCTTTTACAGTAACCTCCGGAGGAAGGCAGGAGGCATCTTTTTTGCTTTTGCAGGTATTTCACAAGCATGCCTAGTAGAATAATCATTTTATATTTGGTCCCTGTTGTGGGCAAAGAAAAATTTGGGTTACACTGTTTTCCCCTTAGGGAGAATTCCTAAATAACTCACTTTCTGGAGAGACTAAAGTTACAGAATGATTTCAAGTGCAACACCGAGAACAGCTTGCAACTTCCCTTCCTGTGGAAATTGCCCCTCACAGAATAAAATGGAGTCATCAACAGGCACAAACTCACTGGCCTATTAAGGACCTGTTCCATTTCCAAAATACATTATGACATCCAACACCAGGCATTTGTCCAAGGGTGAAGGGATGCAATTTACAATCTGCCATCATGGATTTGACTCCACTTTTGTGATTATACATTTCACATTCAAAGCAATATAGTACATATATTATATAGGACAAAATTAGATGCATTGTAAATTTCAGTGCTTACGCGCACTGGAAGATTACCAGTTTCCAGAAAACACTGCCATCACTTTTAGGGCCTTCAGGAAATTTGGCTGCATGGTCCTCCACATCTCCAAATGATTGAAGAGTTCTCTGGGCTAGCCAGCTGCTGCTACTGTTCCTGTGCATGGTTTTGAGTGTCACTGCCAGTATGGTTGAGATTAGAACTTTCAAGTAGAATTTTTAGTAATCAGGAAATGAAAAAGGGATGAAACTAACCTTTTCCACTGGCTTACCTATTATTATTATTATTATTATTATTATTATTATTATTATTATTATTATTATTGCATGATACAGTGTCATTCACAGGGGGAATTCTGGGGGGGGGGAAATGGCAGCCACCAGAAGAAGTGCTACCACTGCCACTGATAAGCCATCTCCTTTCCCCAACCACTGAAATGGACCCAGGGAGGGGTGACACCAAAATGACTTTCCATTCTATTTGCTCCTGGTGCATTTCTGCACCACTGGTAGAAAATTGGTTTTTCCTGATCCCTGCCATGACTCACGCACAGATTGCACTTCTGAGGAGGCCTCCACATCATGTGGTCTGGTATGGAAGGAGGTCCATGGGGGTGACACCATGAGATCTCGCCCCAGGTGTCACCAACCCCAGTGACACCCCTAAGTATATCTACAACACTCCCTTGCTTAGATGTTTAGTTATTCATTCCTGAATGACTCCCCTCTTGTACCCCTGCACTTAACAGACTGACAGCACAATCCTGCACACAGGAACGGTGACAGAACGAGTGTTCTGTTGCCGGAAGTCATCGCAAATGTGCTGTAAGGCACATTTGCGATGACTCGGGAGTAAGGGAGGCTGGCGCAAGGCCGGCTGTCCTCTGTCGCCGGGACGTCCATGCAGCTGCCAGAGGAAGGTAAGGCTCCCGCCGGTGGCCACATGGGCAGTCTGGGCGGCAAGGGAGGGGGGCCATTGGCCGAGCCTGCCCGGGAGGGGGTGGGGATGGCTTCCGCCATATCCCTGGCCCACGCCAGTTCGGCTCGGTCATTATACAGCCTCATCTTATTTCCGCCAGCTATTTAGCTGGTGGAAATCTGAGGAGGCCCATCGAACCGTCTCTGGTTTATACCCATGGAAGGGGATGAATATCCCCTTCCCCAGGTAGACCTCTGGGCCGCTGCAGGGCAGCCCAGAACAGGGATAGGGTCCGATGGGCAGCCCTGGGTCGCCAGCCGGATCCTTACGCTGGATTGCACTGTGAGGCCCAAAACTGTGTAGCTTACAGCACAATCCGACTTAACTTTTGTGCCGGTGTAACCAGCGGCTCTGTGAAAACGGGAGGCCCCAGGACAGAAAAGGGATTCAAATCCCCTCCAAAAGAGGAATTCAAAGGGGATTTGAAACCCTTTTCTGTTCTGGGGCCTCCCGTTCTTGCTGCGCTGCTGGTTACACCGGCACAAAAGTTAAGTCGGATTGCGCTGACAGTCCCATACTACCCACTGGGAAGAAAATCTCAGCTTTTATTATGATTATTAAGGCCTTCCTACTAGCTCAGTATTTGGAATTCAGTCCTACCTATAAATCAACATCAGAGACTACAACCCAGTGTGTTCAAGAGCTTTGTTTAAACATCAAACGAAGAACACAGACAAGCACGATGATAGAAATATAACTAATCACTTGCAAATACATCTTTCCTGTCAGTGGGAGCTTAACCTTTTTGTTTAATGTTGCAGGAGGAAAATGCACTTATTTCTATGCTATCTGACTCCTTTACAGCTATAGCTGAGTTTGCTATGAAAGATGATCATATTTATTCTTCTTGCAACACGAGTCTGGACAAATGTAGCACCGAAGTGTGCTGTTAATGCAGAGGCATGCACAGGCCTTATTATTTTAGAAAATTCAAAGAGTTTGCAATGATGATTATAACAAAGGCTACAAAGCTGTACTTTGGATAGATATTGCCAAAAATCTCATCTAGACAAACTATAGAGCTTGAACTAGTAAATATTTTGAGGGCGGGGGGAAGATACCTGGGCTTCAGTTTATTTGTTGACCAGCAATGAATACAACATGATTGTATGTGGCAACATTGATTGGATCAATTTAGCTTCACTCTCTTCTCCTGGATTTACTCATTCATATGGGACCCTGGTAGGATTTAGCCAGGGTGTGCAGGAAATCCTACAATCTATAGCCCACTCCTTTTAATTTGAACGCTACAGATTATGGATGAAAGTTTGGTCACCTGCAGGATTTATGACTTCAAAGCAAATGAAAATAAAAAGACATGCAGAGGGGCCAGGGAGAGAAAAAAATACAAACAAAGAACTTCTCTGAACAAGGGATAAGGGGAGTGGGGGGAGAAGCTAAAGAAACACAGTGCAATCAATGAAGATGTTTTCTCGATTTTGTTTCTTCTTACACGAGTGGCATTCTACTGAATTTCAGGGCATTATAAGTGCTTTACACTACAGTAAAGGGTTGGATAATAATCACATCTATCTTTTACGACTTCTCTGCAATAAATGCACAGTGCACCAGAAAGTTCCACTGTTATTAAAGCCCCATAGAAATAGATGGGAGCTGCATGATGACATGGGCCTCATAATTGAATTAAAATTTTCCAATGGTCTGGCAAAGTCTCAGGCTAGAAGATTAATCTAATGAAGTCTGAATTTCTAGGTACAAATGTGGATGATCAGTTTAAACTTCAAAGCAGAAACTGAAACCTCAGCTGGCTCCACATAGAAGGGAAAGGGTTACATATTTAGGAATTATTTTATCTAAAGACTTGTCTACTTTGATTGATAGTATAATTTTAAATCATTCATTAAAAAAACAAAACTGAACAAGATCTGAAGAGATGGACTAAAGGGAGACAGTCTCTTGGACACGAAAAAGGTGTGTTGTATTCCCCACCTTCATTTTTGGCTTTATCTCTTTTGATTCCACAATCAAAAAACTCAACCACGTATAATCTGTATTCAATAATATATTTGGAGTTATTAAATGCCCAGAATGAAAAACAAAGTGATGCAGCAATGTACTGTATATGGAGGATTGGCAGTTCCTAATGTCATCGAGTATAGATACAACACTGTCACATTACATGAACTTTGCCAGTGGATAGATGCATTGGGTGATATTGTGTAATGGTTTAGGCAGGGGGTGTCACGGGGGCGGCGGTGAGGGAGTATACTGCCCCGGGTGTCACCCCAAGGAGGGGTGACACCAAAATGACTTTCTATTTTATTTGTTACCGATGGTTCAAAAACACACCACTGGTAGAAAATGGGTTTTCCCAATCCCTGCCGCAACTCACGTGGAGTTCGCATATCCCAGGAGGCCTCCACATCACGTGGTCTGGTATGGAAGGAGGTCCATTGGGGTGACACCATGAGATCTCAATCCGGGTGTCACTGGTCCTACTGACACCCCTGGGAATAGGTGGGGTCAAGTGTCCTCTAGAAGGTTGGGTTTGGCTAGAAAAACAAAATTGTGTAAACTGCTACTTCTTCACAAAAGGAAAAAAGTAAGAGGTCTTGTAGCATTTCTCTTGCTCTGTTAGAATCATTGTATTGTGCAGAGTTTTAAACAAGAGAACTGAGTGATTTTTATTTATGTTTTTTAAATAATGTTATTTATAATTACTCTAGGTTTACTAATTTTAATTGGTAATGATAAAATTCTGGATTTAAGTAATGGAAACAAACATTGCCCAATCAAGTTGCTCCTTTTTCATTTGTTTATTGGAGGTACAAATAAATGTTAATAATTTTTAGACCATTAACACAATTTGAAAAACAATGGATAATTTCTAATACTTGGGAGGGGGTGTTTTTTGGGTCTATACTATATGGGTCTTGATGCAGATAGAACACCAGGGTCATAAGCATAAAGAAAATTGGGAAATAAATATACAAATTAGAATCTCAATTGAACAATGGAGCTATACATATTTACAATAGGTATCTCTAGAAAATACAAACTTCAAAGAATGCTTTTATAAGATATAATGGTAGTCCACTTAAGATAAAAATGAATGTATGGGATCGTTACCACAATATGTTAAGAGGTGTAATCAAAGTAACACTAATTGTATACAAAATGTGGTAGAGATATAGATATTTGAAAGCTTTATGGGGGTGAACCTGTAAAAGGCGTGAAAGAAGTTATTGGATCTGAAGTCTGATTAACACCTATGGTTATTCTCCTGGGATACTTTAAAATTCTGTTTTAAAATAAGCACTGGTATCTAGTAGGAAATGTATTAGTCACTGTACATACAGTATGTTACTTGTGAAATACAGTAAGCAAAACCAATTAAATACTATGGAACAATTACCTAATAGACAGTGGCATATGATGCTATTTAATAAATTTAAATATTTCAGTTGGTTTTGTAGAAAACTGAAGACTTCTTAAATGTTTACTATTGAATGGCTTCCATTTACTCCATTTCATTCCGGGAGAGAAAGGCAGCTGAATCCTACCTAAATCTCCATGCGGTGATGCAGTGGTGCCGGCCTGGGCTACGCAGCATCCCGCAGGGGAGTTTTGGATGCTGGAGGTCTCCTCAGGGTAAGGAGACATTTGTCCCCTTGCCCCTGGATAAGCCCCAGCAGTCACAATGGGTCAACTTGAACCTGCGCCAGCAATATCACTGGTGCAAGTCCACATTGATCCATGCAGGCAGATCAGGCCCAGGAAGGGGGTTTGAATATGGCACATGCTGGCGCCACCGATCCTGCCCCTCCCAGGTCTGATCTGCCCACCCCCATCCCCATTGCCACCCCTCTCCACCCTCCCCCCCACCCTGTTCAACCCCAAGAAATATAGCTTTTGTGACCAATGCCAGCACCAGGTTGCTCTGGGCCCTGAGACAAACCCAGTCCTGGGCCCACCCAGCCCCATGGCTGATGTTGTGACTGGGCACTTTAGGGGTCATCCAGGTGGGCTCTCAATGGGTTTGGGCCCTGACCATTCATTGATGGGATGGTGCAGGTGGGCCTTCATAAGCAATGTGTTCCATTGAAGGTTTTCAAGCCAGGCTGAGAGCCAGTATGGTGTAGTGGTTCTGGATTTGGATTTAGACCTGGAAGATCCAGGTTCAGTTCCCTGCTCAGCCATGAAGCTCCCTGGGTGACCTTGGGCCAGTCACTACCTCTCAGCGTCACCTACCTCACAGGTTTGTCATGAGAACAAAAGGAGGGGAGGAATTATGTACACCGCCCTGAGCTCCTTGGAGGAAGGGCAGTATAAAAATATGAAAAATAAACATATAATAAGCAGAGGTTGGATGATCACCTGCCAAGGATGCTGTAGCAGTTGACTGCACTGAGGAGAATGTTGGACTACATGACCTCCAAGGTCCCATGCAACCCTAACTTTCCATGATTCTATAACTGGTTCCAAAACAGAGAAGACCCAAGGAACCCAAAAGTGCATGGGAAGGTCAGGTTCACAGACTGTGTACTCTGAACAGTGGGCCAGATCTATACAGCCACACAGAAGCGTCACTAGGGCTTGTGTCATCTGGTGCGAGAGCTCGTCTCGTCACCCCAGTGATGTCACTAGGGTTGATGTCACCCAGTGTGGTAACTCATGTTAATATATCATAGTACTGGTTACCCAACAAATCAGTGACCAGCAAACAAAAAAGTGACCAACTTGATGACACTCACAGAACTGAATAAGAGTTCTAGTATTAGCTCTGATACATAGAAATGAAAGCTGACTCATACTAACACCTTATTGGTTCCATGCTGTGTCATAACCTCGTTGGCTCTCAGAACAATCAGTCTCATTGGTCAGTTTTGAGTGACCAATCCACTTTTGAGTGACCAATCCAAAGGAAATCCACTTTTTGTTATATAAGGCAGTTGTGTTTTCTTTTTCCGGTTATTTGGTCATAACTTTTGATAGAATACAGATAATTCACATCAGTGTGTTTTGTTGCATTCTGCATTAAAGTACCCTTCCAATGATATTTAACATCATGGTATTATTCCTAAATATAAATTTTTCAAAAGGTTTCTACAATTTTGGCCACTAGTGAGCCAGGATGGTGTAAAATAAACTAAAATAAACTTCCGTCGATGAACTGTCAGTCAGTGTATCCATCCTAGTTACAGTATTTGCAGGACTTTAATCAACCATTTCATAGGGAGCCAGGATGGTGTAGTGGTTTGGGAGTCGGACTTAGACCTGGAAGATCCAGGTTCAAATCCCCGCTCAGCCACGAAGCTTCCTGGGTGACCTTGGGCCAGTCACTATCTCTCAGCCCCACCTACCTCACAGGGTTGTTGCGAGGACAAAAGGAGGGGAGGAAATATGTACACCACTCTGAGCTCATTGGAGGAAGGGCGGTATAAAAATGTGAAAAATAAATAAAAATAAATAAATAGTGGTGTACCCCCCCTGAGCGTGTCACCCTATGCAATCTGCACCCCCCGCACTGCCCTAGTGATGTCACTGCAGCTACATAAAAATGTTCAGTCTGTGGAAAGGTAGCATGACATGCTGAATTCTAGCCTTATTGTCCCCTTGATATTCTAGTCTTCTATGTGCAGGGACTTTTGTGTGCTGGGAAGCACTCGAACTTGCAGTCCTCACCTGCATTCTAAAATGGTATCATCTCAGGTAGGCTTTACCACATGTTTTCTCTAAAAATGCAAAATCATGGGTACATGTTCAAATTTATCTCTTCTAGATTAAAAAAAATGTTGGCAGGTACTGAAATTTAGCTTGACAAGTCTGACTCTTTTCGACAACAGATGTCTATACAGCGTTGTCTCCTAAGATAAGGCTATCGTTTCCACTAGATATGTGAATTAATGCAAAATTTGCCCAAGGAGAACTCTGTGTCATAGTCTTAACCTTTTTAGCTAGGGACCAGAATTAGAAAGGCAGGGGCTTCCTTGTTCGCCATGTGCAGACAATCGCCCCTTGGGGAGAAAGGAGTCGATGGAGCATTTTATGCAGAGGCACATATTGTTCAGTTGGTATATGACACTCAAGATACTGCATGCTTCTAAAGAGCTCCAGTTTTCACGTTGCAGATTATTAATCAAAGCAGCACCCAAATGCACAGCCAATGATGAATGCTTCAGTTGCTCCAGCGCACAGTGAAATCTGCTCCTGCACTACAAAGTCCTTACCTAAATACTAAGCAAAAATTTATATATATATATATATATATATATATATATATATATATATATATATATATATATATATATATATATATATATTTGGGGGGGTTGGGGGGGTTGGTAAAATGACGTAGATGCAAAAATATTTGTTTTTCTTTCTCTTACATAAGCTGGTGGTTAATTTCTGCGATAAAAAAAAACATGTTAGCAGGTGAACTGAAAAAGTATCAGCCCTGGGCAGGAAGCGATATTAGGAAGAATGGACACATCGGGGGGTGGGTGCCTCCCTCCTCTCCCTTTTCATCTGAGCCTTTGTACTAGTGGTTCCCATACCAGGGGTCACGACCCAAATGAGGGTCATGTGGATGTTGCTGGGGGTCAGGAGAAGCAGCATTCCCTGTAAGCCACACAGCCGTGCAGCTGCAACTGAAGCCCTCCACAACTTCCCTCTTGGTGCTCTGGAGCAATATTATTATCAGTGGTGTCACAGCCTGCTAAATGTTTGGGCTGGGATTTTCAGATTCTCACTGGTTTGGATTCTACCCAAGAGTTTAAGAACTGGGGGATATTGTCATATAATGTTTGATGTTCCTAGTAGCGTGGCTCATTCATTGCAGCTGTCTATACGTATTCTGTCTATACTTGTCTATACCTATTTTGGCCAGATATTTCTTAAGGACCTTGGGGCTTGCGCCTAAGCGCACCAATGACAATACAGGTTGTTGTCATTTTGTTTCACAAAAGACACTATTTCAATTTCCAGGTTTTTATATTTTGCCCTCGTTGGAGTTTGTATTATTATTATTATTATTATTATTATTATTATTATTATTATTATTATTATTATTATTATGCTTAATCACAGCCTACCTGTAGGTGGCTGATGTTTTCTAAATATCAAATCCCAAGGACCTAGGATATTTAGAGGCATTTAAGCAGAATATGTGCTGTACCAAGTAGAGCTGCCTTTTGCAGCTTATATGCAGTAATTTAATTTACAACTAAGGTGTACAGGTGTTAAGAATAATAATAATAATAATAATAATAATAATAATAATAATAATACTTATTATTATTATTATTATTATTATTATCATTATCATCATCATCATCATCATCATCACCATCACCATCATCAACTCCATGTGTTGCCAGACTATGAGAAAAACTGTACTCAGGGTTGTGGTCAGAAAACACTGCCTTCTACAAACCCTATGTGTCAGGGCTGTCATCAGGGGCTGACACTGTTGATGATGAACCATCAGAGTGCAGGGCTTTCAGAAGGTCCCACTGTTGATTCCTGAAGTCAGCTCTGGACCCACAGCCTTTGTGTGGTACAGCAGTTCTCTCAGGGTCAGCTCTGGTGGAGTTTGCTAAGGCCCTGCCCACAAGCCACATCTGCTACGTCTGTTCTATTAGGAATATATAAATTTACAACTAGTTATTGATGGGCAGCCCAATCCTGTTGGGCTGCCCCACTGGTAGAACTAGTGTTCCACCAGTGCTGGGTGCTGTAAAGCAGCTGTAACGTGCGCTCTGGCAGTGCATGCTGCCAGAGCGCCGGCAGGAAGGCCAGAGCCTTTCCGCGTGCGCTGTCCCAGCACTGGCCGCCCGCTAGAGCAGGTAAGTCAGCATGGAAGGTGGGAGAAGTGGGAGGGCGGAATGGGATGAGGAGAGTGGAGGAATGGGGGCAAGGAGGCTGTGGGAGGGGGTGATTGCTATGGATTGCTGCTGTTGCATTCATTATTTTAATTTTGTTTTAAATTGTAACTTGCTATGAAAATTCATCTCGAAAATTCATCTATGCACTTTACAAGTAATTAGCAGCTCATCATGTAGTAGTAAGTCTTTTCCCAAACTGTACCATTTTAGACTAGGGTTGTGTTGAATGATTGTGCATTTTGATTTTTGTTTCCAGAAAAAAACAAATGAGAGGGGGGAGCGTTTCCTAGGGAGAAAAAACCTTATTATTGAGAAGGTTCACCATTTTTTAAGCCTGTTTGTTACCATGATTTGCCGTCTGCTGCTGCTTTAGAGACATTTTTCTCCTTGACTATCACTTCTTCCTGTCAGAGAGCGATCCCAACAATGACACTGGGAACATGATGGCATCAGGCACAAATGTGGCGCTTTAAAGAAAAACACACACCAAAACTTTCCCCTCATGTGACTCTTTCTCTGTTTCTGTGGAGAGGAGGTTTTGAGTAGACTGACTAGAAAGCAAACTTTGGATCCTAGGTAAAGCCAAACCCACAGGATTCTAGAATATCACTATTCCCATGAATCAGGCCATGAGGAAAATCCTTCTTTTTTAATGTTAGTTTTCAAAGGCTGCCCAGTTAGGGAGGTGTAGGCAAGAAACAGTAACTAATCCTTTACACACCACCCCACTTGCAGTAAAGGTGTTTGTATTTCCAGCTCAGCCCAGAATCCAGCAGGCCCTGGATCCATTTTGAAAATGCTTCTGTTCTGCCCCCCCACACACACACACCAGTCATGGGTCTGGCCCAGATTTTGGTGGTGGCAGAATTCTCCCCCATCCCTAATTTTCTCTCTCATCCTTTGCTTCTTGCAAAGAGTTGCTTGCTAGACTGAAGCAGATCAGTAGTGCTAACCGAACGGGAGAATTCCAAGGTGCTTTCATACAGCACCATTGTGACCTAAGTCAAGCTGTCCTAACAAATAACACAACATGCTAGGGGTGCAAAGGGAAGCGTACATATATAAACAAGGCAGTCCGGCCTAGTTCTGACTTGTCAAAGAGGTGATAAACCAACGTCTGTGCTGTATCACTTCAGACTGTGGGTGGGTGGGTCACATGATTGAATGAGCTTTCATGCAAAAAAAAAAATCCTTCCACATAGAAAAACAGATGTCAGAGAGAAGGGCTATAGGGGCGGCCAAACGTGCTTGATGTAAGAGCCACATATAATAAACTTCAGATGTTTGAGAGCTGCAATATTTAAGAAGCATTTAAGTTCTTAAATATATTTACTCACCATGAACATTGTGTTTTAATCCCGTGAACTCTCGGTTTATACCTGATAAATAATTATAAAGCTTGAAACTTTCTAATTTACCTTTTATATTCATTGTGATGCAAAAAAAGGAGCTCAGTCAACATATTTCCGAGAGCCGCACATTATACGTCAAAGAGCCACATATCACGTGGCTCAGGAGCCACAGTTTGGCCACCTCTGAGCTATAGCTTAGTCTTCTCCCTGATGTGCCCGTTTTTAGAGTGCAAGGAATATTTTTGCATGGAGGAGCATTCACCCACGTGACCCCTCACCTGCAATCTGAAGCAGTACAGTCCAGGCACTGGTTTACCACCCCAGTGACAACTAGGCCCAGGAATTCCAGTTTCCCAAACAATCAGCCAGAATTGTCCACTCAAATGAATGGCATAACCTGCTGGAGAGGACTGCATTGATTTACACTCAGGTTTTGAGGCCTGAGGTAGTGTCCCTGCTCCCTCTGCTGGACACTGCGGTTCTGCCTTATTCTTGGGAACAGCCATTGCAGTGAGATTGCTGTGGGTTTAGCTTGAGCTGATTAGGATCCCAAGCTTTATTATAGGATACCAGTCTATTCTAATGTCTATTCTAATGTTCTTTCTTAGTGAGTTTCTATTTGACTTTTGCTGGTACTAGTGGTTGATGTTACTCACCCACGCATATACACACTGTGATTGTAACTAACTCTGTTGTGCCCTCCTTTATGCACTCTGATGGAAGAGCAAAATACAAATTTGAAAGTACACGCATGCACGCACACACATGCACACACAGAATATTCAAATATGTATTCTGCTCAAATTTGAAAATAAATAAATAGATTTAAAAGAATCCTTTCAATATAGTTCTGTTGACCCGTCAGGGAGGCTTACAAACACACAACAGTCATCATTCCACCATTAAAAGTGACACACAACACAACATAACATCATGACATAAGGCCGTTGCACTACATTCCCCATTCCTTAGAGTTTTAAATGATACTAAAGCCAGATGTCACCTCTAATAGCTCCCTGAAATTATTCTGCCCTTAACTGGTCGCTATTTTTACCTACGTAATAATTAATCTCTGCAGCATGCTGGTTATCTAATCATTCTGCCTCTGGAGGTGGCTTTTTCTGTGCCTGAAAATGGAGAACAAGCTTCAGTAGATGGAGGGTGGACTTGAGTATCTGATGACATCGCAGATCTTGTTTCAGAAAGTTGGTCTGTTGACAAATTCATCAGGACATTTCCATCTGGAAAATATATATTCTTTAGGCGTTTGATAGTAGTAGAGCTCATAAGGTATCACCATCATGTGTATTATTTCTAGATACTCTGACAGCCCAATCCTGTCTAGAATGTAGCGGTGGCGGCACACGTAAGGTGGCCGCTGCATCCTAGCCAGGATTGAGCCAGCACCAGTGGAGTTGGAGCACTCCTTGGGAGAAAGGAACATTTGTCCCTTTCCCCTGGGTAGAGCCCCAGGCCCAATGGGTTTCCTTGAATATGCACCGGCAAAATGGCCGGCGCAAATCCAGGAGGCTCATGTAAGGCCCAACAGGCCTGGAAAGGGGGATAGGATTTGGTGGAGCGCGCCACCAATGATCCCTCCCACCTCCCGGGCCCAGCGGGCCAATCTGCTCCCCCCCCCTGGAATGCCCCGTTATGCCCTCCCCTCGCCCCTGCCCAGACCAGCAGAAAACCTACTTTCCCTGGCAGTCACCTGGTCTGGGGCAGAGTGAGCAGTGCCAGCCTCTCCGCCCGTGCCACTTACTCACCAGGTGTCGAAAATGTGCCTTACGCCGGCACTCCTGTAGACAGGATTGCTCTGTGAGAAACATTGTACATACTTATGTCTCGTTCGATCTACATTGTACATACTTATGTCTGTGTGGGTTTCAGAAAGAGCTCCAACTCTTTTTCTTTTCTATCCTGCAATAGTGTGATTATCAGTGGTCCTTTTCATCAAGAAGGTTTCTTCCTTTGGCAGTGTTCATAGTTTCCAATCAGTTCTCTAAGGTCCTCGTCCAGTCATGGCTGAGAACCAGACTTGCATGTTCTTTGAACTGGGTGATTCGCTAGTGACCTTGGTGGATTTTTCTCCTGTATGTTTTGTCTCATCTCAGCTGGGATGACTGTTCTATCACCATAAAGAACTAGTCCTTTGGACTCTATAAGACTCTCTTGTTTTACAAAGAAAGATTTGAGTTTGGCTGGTATGCTACTCATGTGCAGTAGCAAGTCAACCACTTCTCACAAACTTCAACACTGCCTGTAGTTCTCGGTCAGAGGCAGTTGGATCCTGTATGCTTGAAATAACGAGTCTGACGTTGGTTTTGAAGATTGTAGAGTTCTTTTGTCATTGTCAACCTTTGTCAACAGGTTGAGCTGATTCAGGATCTGAGGGTGTCTTGACAGTGGGTGTCTTGACAATATGACAGCCACTACAAGTGTCTTCGCTGCTGGCCTACACTCTGCATGAGGTTTATACCACATCGTTTGCAGGAGAACTCTTTGACACCATTACCCAAATCCTCTGTTTACCAAAGATTCATCAGAGGTACCAAAGGTTTATGATCTATAGAACACTTAAAGGATTCCAGCCCGTTAAGGTATTTTGAAAACCTCTCACATGCCCAAAGTATCGCCAGACATTCCTTTTAAACCTTGGCATAACAGATCTCTGGCTCTGTTAACGTTCTCGAACAACAGGCTACTGGCTTAAGTTCTCGATTATCTTCTTGAACTAACAAGAAGCTACTTGAAGTTCTTGAAGTCTTCCTAATCCATGACTGCTAGCATCAGCACTTACAATAGTCTGGTGGTTGATACCATAGAATGAAAATACTGGCACCTCCATCAAAAGCATTTACCTTCATGAATACTTCAGGCACAATCCTACCCAACTTTCCAGCGCTGATGCAGCCGCAATGCAGCCCTGAGGTAAGGGAACAAGCATTCCCTTACTTTCAGGAGGCCTCCGTGACTGCCCCCCCCCACTGCAGGATGCAGCACATGTCCCGTTGTTGGCATGGCTGCATTGGCACTGGAACGTTGGATAGGATTGGGCCCTTCATCTTATTTTGGGTCCCAGAAACAAATGGCATTCATTTTTTGCACATCGTTCAAGGGATGCAGCACTTTTGACAATTTTGGCTAAAATCTACACAAATAATATACTATACCCAAAAAAAACCATTTCAGTTTTGCAGTAGATCCTGGTGGCTAATTCTTGAGATAGCTTCTATCTTCTTAAAATTAGGGTTTATACCACACTTATCTAACAGCCCAATCCTATTGGGCTAATCAAGCATTCTGCCAGCGGAGACTGCCTTACAGCAGTCTTAAAAGCGTCTCCAGCAGCGCATGAAGCCAAAAGCTGTCGGAGAACTGGTGGGGAGAACAGGGGAGGTGGAACGGGACAAGGGTGGGTGGAATGGTGATAGGGGTTGGGTGGAATAGGACAGCGACGGAGCCAGGGTGGTGGGCGAATCGAGTCCAGGAAGGGTGTGGGTTGGCAGTGGCATCCACCAAATCCAAACCTCCCAGACCCAATCCACTGACCCAGGTCTACATGGACTTGCATCAGCAATTTCACTGGTGCAGATCTGAGTAGACCCATCCAGACCTTAAAGGGTTACCCCCAGGCAGGAGAACAAATGTCCCCTTATCTGGAGGAGGCCTCTGGGACTACTGTGGGGAGTAGTCCCAGAGGCCTCCTCCAGATAAGGAACACAAGCCTTGTGTGTGTGTGTGTGTGTGTGTGTGTGTGTGTGTGTGTGTGTGTGTGTGTGTGTGTGTGTAGGGGGGAGATAGGATTGGACTCTGTGTGTGTGTGTGTGTGTGTGTGTGTGTGTGTGTGTGTGTGTGTGTGTGTGTGTGTGTGTGTGTAGGGGAGAGATAGGATTGGACTCTGTGTGTGTGTGTGTGTGTGTGTGTGTGTGTGTGTGTGTGTGTGTGTGTGTGTAGGGGAGAGATAGGATTGAACTGTCAGTGATGTTTTAGATGTGTAAGCACCTTCTGGCATAAGAGACACTTGATTTCCTACCATTTCAGACCTGTGGCTTTTGAAGTTGAGAAGACTGTTGCCAATCTCTCATCATGTTCTTCAGCAAGGCCATAAAGCAAGATGTTATCCATATTAATGGACACCCCTTCCAGATTCTGCAACAGTTTTGTCATTTCCCTTTGAAATAACTCTGGGGTGCTAGTAATCTCAAAGGACAGTCTGTTAAAGAAATATCTCCAAATAGTGTGATGAACGTGGTTAATTTGCCACTGTTTGGGTCCAACTAGATCTGACAGAATCTGCTGGCAGCATAAAGCAATGAAAATGCACATGCTAGTCATGGAATGAAGTCATCCATGGTGAGAAATATGTACTTTTCTATTCTTACAGCTCGACAGCCCAATCCTATGGGCGCGTTATGCCAACAGAATGTGCATTCCACCAGAATAACACACTTTGCGGCTATCACAAACGCAACACTGCCAATGTGCACGTGGCCTGGCCGCTGCCATAAGCAGCAAGCAGCCAGGTCCATGTGAAGACAGACCAAGGACATCCACCGGTGCAGATAAGGGCGTGCAGGGGTCAGGAGATAGGCGGGGAGGGGTGGAACAGGGTAGGCGGAATGGGGAGGACATGGGGGCAGGGTGGAAGGCGGATCAGAACCGGGAAGGGCGGCTTCAGTGGCAGCAGAGCTCACCAAATTCTAACCCCCTTCCCAGGCCTGATCTACCTTCACGGGTTAACGTAGACTTGCATCAGCAATATTGCTGGTGCAGGTCCGAGCTGATCCATAGTGGCAGCTGGGACTTACCCCAGGGCAAGGGAACAAATGTTCCCTTACAGTGAGGAGGCCTCAACATGCTGAAACTCCCCCATGGGATACAGCAGACAATGTGTTGGTGCCGCTGCATCACTGTGCAGGGAGTTACAGTGGATTGGGCTGTGATTCCTCTGATTCAGATTCAAACATATGTGCAACTGTACAATCTCTCTTTTGGGTATTGGCACCATTGGTGCACACCAGTCAGTAGGTTCCATGATTGATTCTGTAACTCCACAACTGCTTCAGCTTTTACCTTGGAAAGTAATGAGACGAATTTTGCTCTGGCTGTGCAAACAGCACAGGACATAGCCCCTTCTTTGAACCTTATCTGCATTGGTGCAGTCTTCAAAGTTTCTATCACATTGTTGGGTTCCACAGAGAGTTCTTGTAAGTGGTACACCAGGCCCATTGTGGAGGCACTATCATGACTCAACAGATTGATCGTTGGAGTGCAGATCACATACATCCTAAAGTCACATACACATACAGATCACATACATCCTTTGCCTCTATGTTGGGTTCTGGTCAAGAAATACCCTGCACAATCTAGATTTGTCTTCTAGGGTGAGTGAACATTGCAGATGTCTGCTTTGCAACAGGGTGAGTTGCAAAGATGGCTGTCGACAGAATTGGGAATTATGCCGACATCAGCTCCAGTATCTATTTTCAATTTTTCTAAGACACCACTAATTTGCAGTGACACTTTATGGATTAATAGTGTTGTCTAGACATGCAACTAGTTCCAAAAAGAAGTGGTTGTCAGCATCATCTTGTTTTACAACTTCTTTCAATCCTCATGTGCGACATATACAGCTGTGAAATAACCTAATTGCATTGGTGCATGCCCTTTTCCATAGCATGTATGTCTAGGGTCTCTCTTTTGTGTATTGAGAGACTGATTGTGTGCACCCAAGCACACAATCAATCTCACAATGCACAAAAGAGGGATACAGGGATGCACAAAAGAGGGATATAGCCTAGGCATACAGGCTATGGAAAAGGGCATGTACGGAGAGCGGAATATCTTGCAAAAACTGCAAAATGCCATAAACATAGTTAGGTTGGGTTATCTGGGCTGACTGTTCTGCCCCTTTCAAAGTGAGGTTATACTTATATATCAGAGGTGGCCAAACTTGCTTGATGCAAGAACCACATACAATAAACTTCAGATGTTTGAGAGCCGCAATATTTAAGATAGAAACATTTAAATTCTTAAATATGTTTACACACCTTGAACAATAAACGTATGCATTAATCCAATGGACTCTCAATTTGTACCTGGTAAATAATTACAAAACTTGAAACTTTCTTATTTACCTTTTATATTAATTGTGATGCAAAAAGGAGCTCAGCCAATATATTTCCGAGAGCCGCACATTATATGTCAAGGAGCCGCATGTGGCTCAGGAGCCGCAGTTTGGCCAGCCCTGTTATATATACTACAACAAATGTCCCTGATTTCTGATTCTTTCGGTGAATGCAAGCCCTTCCATGGATGAGGAGGTTCCTTCTTGGCACAACCTAGTGTTCAAATTTCCCCAGGACTAGGAGGCAATTGTTCTTGTCTGCTGCAGCAGCAAATGCAAAGGACTGAAATATTTATTCTGTTCGGGGCTCTTGGAGGAATAAATAAATAAATAAACAAATGAATAAACAAATGAATAAACAAATGAACAAATAAATACATCAAAAAAAAATCTCACCTTCTGCAGTCAGCCTGGTGGCAATTTGACACTGGGAGGTCGCTTGTTTGTTGTCTGGCCATCCAGCAGTCTGGTGGGGAAATCCAAAATCGAAAGCCTCTGGTGGGGAAAACGTGGCCATGTGTGACGTCCATCTCCCCTGGATGGGCTAATGGGGGTCTTCGACTGGCAAAGCGGTTGCTGCAGGTAAGTGCCATTAAGTTCCCGGGGGCCCGAGTAAATAAAGAAGAGGACTTTCGTGTTGCCTTTTTGATGCTGTTTAATCGCGATAATGTTTTAACATTCATGGGGACCGTGTTACGCCACAGGCCCCCGAGCGTTGTTCCCTTTAAATCACAACAATTTTCTCCTTTTTCCCTTTTCAGCAAATTCCCTTAGAGGTTGAAGGGTAAGTGGTCTCCACACTGGGGTTTTGCTTTGCGTTTGCTACACCATTGACTTCCCCCACTCCCACAGCCTTCCCAGGCGTGAAGGGTGAGGATCCTCATGAGGTCCAGTAATTTGCACTGTCGCTGGCTCTGTAAGGCTTCCCCCGGTCAGGTAACCCTGCCCGTTGTTGTCTTCCCTGCCCCCTCCTTCCCGGGTTTCTCTAGAAGGAGGCCGTCGGTCCAGACTCAGGAGCTCCCTGGACCTGCCTCCCCCTTCAGCAGCCCCTGAGCTCCTTATGAGCTCCTGGCTAGTTTGCCCTGGTCCCACCCCTTCCGGGGGTGTGGTTTCCCTGAAGTCTTGTTCCCACAAGACTTGGTCTGCTCTGGCCTCTGCAGCTCTAACAGGGAGAGCGCTGCTTTCAGCCCCGGCCTCAGCTACAGTGGCGAGGCTGTAGGTGCAGCTGCCTTCCCTCCTTGCCCAGGCCTCCCTCGGCCTTCACCCCTCGTTCCAAGACAGGGCCTGGCGAGGTTCCCTCCCTGTGGCAGATTCTCTTCCTCTCCCAGTTAAACTGGTGGATATCTCCTCACGTCCTGGCGGCCCTTTCCACCCTTGTGCCCGGTTGGCATGCCTGCCCCGCGGGTCTCCATCCTCTCCCGAGGGGGCGGGATGACACCATGTTAGATTCTCATAACTGAAAAGTCACAATGGAGGAACCCACTGTTTGAAAACAGTGTGAGGCCGGCTCTGTAGCAGACCTTTAATACCAAACTCAAAGCACAATCCTATCCAACATCCCCCACCGGTGTAACCAGTGGGGGAGGGCAGGGCGGGAGGCTTTGGAGAGGAGGAGAGATTTAAATCCCTTGGAGGGGACTTGAATCCCCTTTCCATTCCGGGGCCTTCCGTTCTCACTGCACCACTGGTTACACCGGTGGGGGAAGTTGGATAGGATTGTCAAGTACTTAATCCAACAATCCAAAGTAGGGTTGCCCAGCTCAGCAAAGAGGCACTTTAAAGTGGTTCTTCTCGTATACTGAACTACGGAAGAGTAATTGTGTCTTTTCACTCCAGCACAGTGTCTTTCTAGTGTTTCTTCTGCATGTTGTTGTTGTTGTTGTTGTTGTTGTTGTTGTTGTTGTTGTTGTTGTTTAGATTGCAAGCCCTTTTGGGAAAAGGAACAATTTATCAAACAGCAAGCTTTTGAATTCTACAAGATTCTTTATCAGGCACAGGCTGGATGGTAAAAGGGGGGGAGCAGTGGGAACGTGTTATAGGTTCCCATTGCTCTGCAAGTTGTAAAAGCAAAATATATAGTTTAGGAGGTTGTCATGCAGACTTGAGTCAGCCTCTGAAGGGTTTGAGAAAGTCTCAATACACGCAAAGGACTGCATAGGAAAAGAGAAGCAAAAAATGGTTGAACACACTCCCCCCTCCCATGTTCTAGAACAGCGATTTTCAACCTTTTTCATCTCATGACACACTGACAAGACACTAAAATTGTCAAGGCACACCATCAGTTTTTTTAAGGGTATATTTCATCTTTTAGAAAACAAGTACTGTATTAAGATATATATTGGAATAACACACACACACACACACACGTACGTACGTACGTACGTACGTACGTACGTACGCACGCACGTACGCACGCACGCACGCACGCACGCACGCACGCACGCACGTACGCACGCATGCATGCATGCATGCATGCATATATAGTTTTTTGCTCCTTGATGTTTGGGTTACCAAGATTACCAAAGCCATCGCTGGGGCTATTTTTATGAGATTTGTCATGCGCCTTTTGAAACGAAAGCCGTCGCCAAAGCAAACGCCCATCAGCCAGAAGCCTTTCCCGTTAGCCATAATAAACAGGCATTAATCTGTAGCAGCACCAGAAGACATATCTAGTTTACAGGTTGTCACATTCATTTTTTAAAAAATTAAATATATAAATAAAAAAACCCATTCGAAAGGAAGAAAAGAAAGGGGGGGAGCTCTGAAACAATGCGTCTCCTCCTAGCGGTTAGTGGTAGCACAAGGGAAATAGCAGACTCCCTGAATAGTACCGCTGTGACAGAATGTCATTTCAATTGGCTTATTAACCATATGAAAAAATATATCACAACAGTGAGAAAACCTCTCAGTTATCTATATCTTATCCCTTAGGCTATTGTCATGAGCCAGTGGCATACTAAGAAGAGAGTGCTAATTCAGTTGTCAGCTGCCTTGCCTATTAAACAGATGGCATAAAAACACCAGCAACAACACTGAAACAAGTAATAAGGGTAAGGGAAAGGTCTAGCTATCCTTGTCCACTCAGATTGGTGATTTAAACAAATACGCCATTTCTTCCTTGTCATGTACAATTGCGCCCACACCAGCAGATTGTTGTATAATGAAGCACTTACAAGGCTCAAAAGGCATCTTTTTCAGTGGCACAATATCACATATAGAGTTCAGGACCTGGAAGTATATGCATGAAGGGGGAGAAAAAGAAAGCAAATCTGCTTAAATGAAAACATGGTATGGATCCTAAAAGGGCTGCCCAGTGTACTGAGAGATCTAAGCAATCTAATTGCCTGTTTAAAACGATGGGGTATTTAGTAGTGGAGGAATGCCTGGGGCGGGGGCAGCAGCGCACCGATGGGGGGGGCAGCTTACCGGCAGCAGATGCAAGCGGGCGGGAGGCAGGGGCAAAAAAGATGTGTGCTTTTTGGCCCGCCCGCCCGGAGTGTTGGTTAAGCCTTTTGACTCACATTCCAGGCAGCCGCAGCATTCCGGGCGGCATCAGCATCGGGTGGGGGGCAGTGCAGCGCGGCCCCACCCCCAGGGCGTGGCTATGGCGCTGGGGGTATTATTGGGTAAATACAGGATGCGGTCTTCACAAATGGGACCCCATGGGCCTGATTTCCTTTGCCTTTAGATGAACATCAGGACCAGGACCAGGAAGGGTCAAGCAGGCTGCCTCTGGTGGCAGCTTTGGAGGTAGTTCTGTTTATATGTGAATTTGCTATTTGCAAATTCGCTTATCTGCAAGGGGCAGAATTGCCACCTGTCTCTCCGTATCCGCGGTCTATTTTCTCGCTATCTGCGATCTCATCGGGACCATTATTCTCATGGGCATCTACTTAGCTTTTTTTTGTGGGTCTTCACGTTGCTCTGGGAGCAAATTTCCTTGTCTTGCTGCATGTACTGTAAAAGGTAATATCTCTCCCTCTCTCTCTTCTGGAGTTACTCGTGTGTGTGTGTGTGTGTGTGTGTGTGTGTGTGTGTGTGTGTGTGTGTGTGTGTGTGTGTGTGTGTGTGTGTGTTGAATGCCATTTGCAACACAATGGGAATGTTTTGTGCTCTCTCTCTGGGGATACAGTACAATACCTTTATATTTGCAGAACAAAGAGCCAATGTTGTATACTGGATGCAGCCCCCACTATCACCCAGCTTAGAGACTTTAAGGGAAGATTCAGGTTCACAAAGTTTGTACAGTATATGGCAAAGAGGGTCCCCTGGAACCTAACCCCATTTTTCCTATAGGCTCAATGATTCGGTATCTGCTAGGTTTTCTAGGAACCTAACCCTAACGGATAACGAGAACTGACTGGCAGGGATGTGGATCAAGTCCTCTGACTCCAAGTCTCGAGTCAAGTCCCAAGTCTCTGGGTCCAAGTCTCGAGTCAAGTCCCAAGTCTTTGCCCCCAAGTCCCGAGTCTTTGGTTGCGAATTGTGAGTCCGTATCTATTTAATGGGGGAAATGAGTTTAAACCTAAATAAAATTCAACTTGTCGTAAAAGGCTCCAAGTCTCGAGTCGAGTCTTTCAAGTCTTTTACAATCGCTGAGTCAAGTCCGAGTTGAGTCACTGATACGACGAGTTCGACTTGAGTTCGAATCAATAGACTCAAGTCTACATCACTGCTGACTGGTACTATTAAAAATAGGCCAATTATCTATTATTTAGTTTAAAAGTGGATACTCACTCTCTCCCGCACCTCCCACTCCCCTGTTTCCACTGCTGCCTTTGTTCTCACTGCCGTCTCAATGTTCCATGGTTCCTGGGGGCCACTGAGCATTCTCAGTCTGTATTGGGCTATTTGGGTTTGTTTGTTTGACCTTTACCTTTTCTTTGAATTTATAAATATGAATACCTCTGCATAGGCAGTCCCCAGAGGATGCCAAAACCACTGCTTCGTTTTGGAGTGGCCCCAATTTGCTTGCAATCTGTCAGCACTCAAACTCCTGAGTTTGCTATTTATATCTTGGATTTAGGGACAACTCAGTCTTCCGTGTGCCCAGCTTGCTGAACTGTCATATCAGGGGAAAGTCAAATTTATTGTGGTTTGAGGGAGGTGGGGTTGAAAAGGGCCGTCGTCAATCTTGGGGCCTAACCAAGAGATTCCAGCTGCCACCATTGTGGTCGCACAGGGATGTCACCATCATTTGTAGAGGTTGTTCTTCACCTGCCCCCACAGAGGAAGCTGGGCTGCTGCCCTGTTCTTCACTGAGGAAGGCTAGCGAGGGAGACCTTGTTTGCTTGTTGGTCAGGCTTGTTGGTCAGGTCAATGTAAGCAGCAGCTGCTGCAAAGAACCCACAAGCTCTTAAACCACACACCTGCAAATAATAATAATAATAATAATAATAATAATAATAATAATAATAATAATAATAATAATAATAATAATATACAGTATTTATATGCCGCCTTTCTTGGTCATTGGATTTCTCCTCTGACTTTAATCCAAGGCGGTGTACATGGGCAGGCTTACCTAGCCCCCCTAATGTTTTGTGTTTTTTTTACAATATATAAATGTCCAATCTTTCATGAACATTCCAAATGTTATCCTTTTGCAGTCTGGCCTCTCCGCTGGCCGTCGTCTCCACACTCGACCGACACAGCTGGCAGCTCTTATCGTTCCTCACAGAGGCTTTCACAGCTTTTTGTCGGCAGCATGTCTCGAACTTGCCATTCACCGATCTTCAGGCTTGCAAGGCGGCGACTCTACCGACTGAGCCAGACCCCTCTGCTATACCTGAACATGTTGTACAGTACAGAGCCAAATTTTTATATCTTTTTATTTCAGGTGAAATCCTATGCTATACAAGGACATCTGGGAAACTGAGGCTGGCTGGGTTTACTAGCTGCGAGTCTTAGGATAACCCCAGGATCATAAAGTAATTCCCTGTGGGTTTGGGTTCAAAACACTGATTGAGGCTTTAATTGTCCTCTGGCTCATTGTGATCAGCGGCTGAGCAGCTTGGGTTTCACTGAATAAGAATTACTGGTGGTTTTGTGAGTGTGATTAATTACTAGTGTGTAATTGTGCATGATACTTTCTATTCTTGTTTTTAATTCATGTTATTTAAAATGCAGGCTTTGTATCAATCCGGGAGGATTTCTGAATGCTTCTAGACCAGGGTTTCTCAACCTTTGGAGGCCTGGGTTCCCCCTATCATAGTCCAATTTTCTGAAGTACCCCCTGCTAATTAATTGCTAATTAATTGGATTAATCAATTTATTAATTAGCTAATTAATCATTAAATTAAAAGTCCTAAAACAATTTTAAATGTGAAAAGTCTTACTTAACTCTGTGTGTGTGTGTGTGTGTGTGTGTGTGTGTGTGTGTGTGTGTGTGTGTGTGAGAGAGAGAGAGAGAGAGAGAGAGAGAGAGAGAGAGAGAGAGTCAGTCAGTCAGTCAGTCAGTCAGACAGACAGACAGACAGACAGACAGACAGACGGATTGTATTTAAGTTCTAATTAACAAGTAATTAACTACTGATTGATGCTGATAAGGGGCAGGCTCTGGCGTACCCCCTGCCATTGGTCCGCACGTACCCCTAGGGGTACTCGTACCACAAGTTGAGAACCCCTGTTCTAGAGACTTTCTCTTGGCGTTTGTTAATACCTGTTGGCAGATTTTATTTGAAATTATGTCCATTGTAAACTGGTGTTAGTTATCACTATGAATAATGTACTTGAGCTTCATGTTCTGTTTTGTATCGTATAGGATTTCACATGAAAATTCCATATAAAAAATGGTTTTATATATCATGTTCAGAAGATGAAGGTCTTCAGTGCCTCTGAATGTCAAGCAGCTGCAGCTGTGCTTCAGAGGGTTCATATGCATCAGTCTCTTGACAGTTTTGTACATCCGCAGGTGACAAGCAATTTGGACCTGGCATTTTGGTCAGTCCACAGCACAGAACCCCACCTCCCTCAATTTGTAAAGAAAATTTTGCCACTGAAATTTCATGGACGTGACATTTCAAGTCAGTGTGGTGATTCTGCCTGAGCTGAACCATCTGAGTAATTTCGAATTTCAAAGTGCAAAGAGGTTTCACTTTCAGTAACGCTAGCAAAATTTCTCAGGGTGCTTCTGCACACCCCTTGGTTGACACACTTACACACCAATACTATGCCTCTGCCAGCGTAGCTAGGCCCTGCGCCTTCATAAATGTGCCATAAAGGAGCATGGAAGCAGGTGAGCTCCGTGCCGGGCGGCAGGGAGGCAGAGAAGGCGAAACAGGAGTAGGGAGAGGCGTTCTGGGGTGGGGAAGGGTGGAGAGGAGGGTAGAACAGGCCCAGGAGGGGGTGGGCTTGGCAGAGGAGACCTCTTCCATTCCGAATCCTATCCCCCTCCCTGGACTTGAAAGCCCAACATGGAGCTGCCTGGATTTGTGCCAGCCATTTAGCTGGCGCACATCCAAGTAGCCCCATAAGGCTGCTAGGGCCTGGCATGGGGTAAGGGGACGAATGTCCTTTTACCTCAAGGAGGCCTCCAGCAGCCTCCAGCCCTGCACTGGATATAGCGGAGCCTGCTCCAGCACAACTGCATCCCAACACGGTCCTTTGGATAGGACTGGGCTGTAAATCTTGCCTGGAGAGAAATTCGAAGAAAATGTGCAATGTCCTCCCGTGAAATTGCCAAGGAATTTTGAAGAGAAATTAAATGAGTTTTGATAAAAGTAATGAAATTTCTCAAAGGGGGGCATGTGGAGTGGGTGGGCATATCCCTACTCACCACTTCCCTGAACGCTATCCATCCGCCCTTAAATAAATAGGTTAAGTATTGCTTTATGGTGATTCCAAAGGTGATCATCGCTTCCAAAGGTAACACATGAACCTACCAGTCTGACAAAGTTAATAAACTGGCTGCTGCTTCCAACCCCCTTATGAATCTTCACATGTTTTAAAAGTGTGGCATGTCTATCCTCCGCTCTCCTGGGGTTTGCTCTTTTATTTAAGTGTTTGTGCGAGGGAAAAAAGGAGTCTCTGCAATGTGCTGAGGTATGTTTTGTCAGACTTCATCAGTTCCATTGAGCTTTGTCAGCACCATGTATGTTCTGTCAATGTGATGAGTCCCAACTCAGCTTGTCAAGTGCACAGCTGTCTAATCTTTTTTCCCCCCTCTGTTTAAAATAAAAATGCTACATGGGAGATATTTTGAAAAGGCATATTACTCTCAGTCAGAGGAGCGATTTGATGGTGGATGAAATTAGTAAGTGCAACGCTATCTATAGGCACCTGTCTAACCCAAGTGAAGAGGATCTCATGAAGACAAGGGATAAAAGGAAAAGGAAGAAGGAAAGGAAAAATAATCTAGGGGAGCACAGATTAAAATTCAAGTGGCATACTAGAATCTTATTCAAATAAAAGAATAAGCCAAATTAGTATTCTGAATGGAGTGCCAGTACCCTCAGTTTTCATGTCGATTAGATAACTCAGGGCAGAATCAGGTGATGTCAAATGACCCAGACCAGGTTCATAATGAAAGATGTCATGCAGTGTTTATAACGGGTGGCCAAAACTGCAGCTCCTGAGCCACATGCGGCTCTTTGACGTATAATGTGCGGCTCTCGGAAATATGTTGGCGGAGCTCCTTTTTGCATCACAATTTAATATAAAAAGTAAATAAGAAATGTTCAAACTTTATAATTATTTACCAGGTATAAACTGAGAGTCCACTGGATTAAAACATAAGTTTAATGTTCATGGTATGTAAATATATTTAAGAATGTAACTGCTTCTTAAATATTGTGGCACTCAAACATCTCTCTTACGGCTCTCAAACATCTGAGTTTATCGTATGTGGCTCTTACATTAAGCAAGTTTGGCCACCCCTGGTCTATAATAATACACTGTGGATGCAATCTTAAAACTGCTTCATTGGAATTATTGTATCTGGGGTTAGAACGTCGGTGAATCCTGGATGTACACGTTATCTTTCTGGCGTTGAACCGTACAAGAGACTTATGATCCTTGAAAAGAGACTCTGCATTCCTCCTATTGCCTTCCCAGTGTCACTCCCCCTCTCCCCTGTGGCATCTATGAGATGATTCCATGGAAGTGATGTGGAGAGACCCAATAGCTGCGGCAGCAAGCCTGCTTACCCAGAATTCATCCCAGAGCAAATGGACTCATGGCTTTGGTGGACTCCCATGTACCTGAGTACGACTGAGCCTAGCCCCTGTAGGGATTTTGTGTGCTGGTGGTCCCTCAAACCTACCTTTTCCCCCTTAGGCAGATTGGTTCTGGTGATAGAAATAGGTGCAAATCTTGGCTCTCAGGAGAATCTCATGTCCTTAGGCTAGTATGTGTATGCTGTCTATTAAGTGCTTTGGGGGTGGGGTGGAGGGCAGTCACCCCAAACATTTTTATGCAACTCGACATGGTCCTGTCATTAAAGAAAGGCTCATGGCAACATTAGTAGGTTTGATACATACTATGCATGTCCTGCTCTTGCCTATTCTCCAGTTTTCTACCTTGACTGAGCACACATGGAACTGAGGAAATGGGCATCTACTCTCATGGAATGAGAATATTCTGCTAAATTCTGATGGAGAAACATCCGCTGTGTCCATTTAACTTTTGGGTGGTAAATAAGGATATTTTGCCCAGGAAGTCTCCACACACAAACACTTAACTAGACCCTCTATCCCATTACCCCAATCGCTGAAGGACAATGAAGTGTCGTAAGGCACGTTTTTGACACCCGTGGAGTAAGCGGTGATGGCCACTTTGCCGACAGCCCTGGACTGCGCCGGGTGGTGGGAGGGCAGGCAGGCTGTGTGGTGGGGGAGGAGCGATTGGCTGACCAGGGAGGGGGGTGGGGATATCAATGGCGCGCTCCACCGATATCCTAACCCCCTGCCCTGGCTGGCCTTACACAGCCTCCCCGGATGTGCACCAGCAAAATAGCTGGTGCACATCCAAGGAGGCCCATTGGGGGCCACTGGGGCTGACACTGGGGGACAGGGACAAACGTCCCTTTCTCCCAAAGTGTGCCTCAGCTCCATTGGTGCGGGCCTGTTTTAGGCTTACCATTCGTCCCGGTTTCGCCGGGACAGTCCCGGAAATCGGACCCGATTCCCGGTCATGTCCCGGAGGACGAATGGGCGCCGCCATCTTTTTTTTTAATTTTAAACTTACTGGGCAGCATCTTGGGTCACGAAATCTCGCGTGATCCAAGATGTCGGCGCCCAAATCTCGTGAGGGCATGATGCCCTCACGAGATTTGGGCGCCGACATCTTGGATCACGCGAGATTTCGTGACCCAAGATGCCGGGAAGTTTGAAATTAAAAAAAAAAGATGGCGGCGCGGCGAGCGGGTGCTTCTCCCAGTCGTCAGCGGCACCGGGAGAAGCACAGTGCTTGCCCGTGTTGCGCGAGCCTGCTGGAGGCTCACGCTGGCCGGGCAAGCAGGCTGTGCTTCTCCGGTCTCCCAGCGGCTCCATGCGGTGCCGCTGGGAGACCGGAGAAGCACAGCCTGCTTGCCCGGCCAGTGCGAGCCTCTAGCAGGCTCGCACAATGCGGGCAAGCAGGCTGTGCTTCTCTCCGTGCCGCTGGTCTCGCAGCGGCACCGGGAGAAGCACAGCCTGCTTCTTGCCCGTGTTGCGCGAGCTCCTGGAATTTAACAAATACTGGGACTAGATGTTCTGTGCGGGAAGCATTGTGGAACGAGCAATATAAGAATGTATGTGAGAGGGTCTCTACACAATTCATGCCACAAGGGCAATATCTCTCAGACATTGCAATTCCATTGTATCTTCCTTGTAGCAAAGCAGACGGGAGAACATTGCATCTCGCTAAGGAGAGAGCTCTACGATTCTGTGGACATTTTAGAATATATAGGTATGGGGCCATCTTACCTAGCGTAAATGAAATGTGGAATTTTTAGTGGGGAACAGGAAGTACAGGCTTTACTATGCAGCTCCTGGTATTCGATATCTAAGATTCGCGTCTTTATTTCTCTATATGCCACCATCTGGTTAAGCATACCTAATCTCTCTGTGTCCAAGCCCAGGGATTTTAATTTCCTATATAGATCTATCAACTGAGTGGGTAAATCCGGTTCCAGCAGAAGTTGAAATATCAAGCTATCATGTTCAAGATTATAAAGTACTCTGAGCCAAAATTTCATAAGCCTCAACCATGCCAAGGTCTTTAGACGGATGAGGCCTGTTTCAAGACAAAGTACTACATATGGGACACAGTTGGGCAGCCCAAGGATTTTACGAAGAAAAACTCCTTGAATTCTTTCGATAGTTTGGTCAAAAGCATTGTACCACATAGGTATTCCATATAGAACTTGTGGGATAATCTTCGCTTTATAAACCTCTATACCCGCTGGTACATATTTATTCCCACAATTAAAAAAGAGCCTAGTTACTGCTTGGGAGGACACCTTGGTGGCCTTTACCACAGCCTTACGGTGAGCCACCCAGGAGTGGTTATATTGAAAAGTAACCCCAAGATATTTTATTTGTCTAACCTGCTCAATTTTGTGACCTTTACATGTCCAATTTTGTAGCTTCCATTTTTTGGAAAACACAATAATCTTGGATTTATCAAAGTTTAGTTGTAATTTGTTAATATGAAAATATTCTAAGCTACCTTCTAGCAAGCGTTTTAAACCAATACGAGAGAGGAGCACTGCATCGTCGGCATACAGGAGGAGAGGAACCTGCCGTGTTCCCAACTTTGGGCAATGGCTTTCTATCCCCTGAAGGAAGGTGTTAAGATCATTTAAAAATAGATTGAACAGCATAGGGGCCAAAATACATCCTTGTTTTACCCCTCTGTTGGTCTGGATAGACGATGTTAGGTCACCATTCCACGAGCATCTCACCTTACAAGACGTGTTTGTATAGAGGGCTCTGATTAAGGTGAGAAGCCTTTTATCCATCTCCATGTTCATAAGCTTGTCCCATAATAGGTCCCTATCAATCGAATCAAAGGCTCCTTTTAGATCTAAAAAGGCTGCATAAAGTTTCCGCCCAGGGGACTTAAGCTGTTTGTTAATTGTCCATCGTAGATTTACCCCGGCGAAAGCCCGCTTGTTCACAACCCAAAATACGTTGGTCATTGACCCATTGGGAGAGCTTATTAAGTAAATGCGTAGCATAAAGTTTACCTACGACTGATAACAAACTAATGGGCCTATAGTTCGAGGGTACACTACTATCGCCTTTCTTATAGATTGGGATGACTATAGCACACAGCCAATCGCTTGGTATTATAGCGCTTCTGTCGATCATTGTGAAGAGGTGCGCAAGCAGCAAGGCCCACCATTCTGGTCTACCCTTGAGTAACTCTGGTGGTATGGCATCAGGGCCTGAGGCCTTACCAGATTTGAGTTGAGTAATTAACTGTCTCACCTCCATTGTAGATACTGGGGGCCAATCAGGGAGATCTAGAATGCCAGTGTCAGGTGGGAGTTGTTGAGAACTACTTGGTATGAAAAAGAGTTTGGAAAAATGTTGGACCCAAATAGATGGAAGGATCAATGCTGGGTCGTGGGCTTCTGATCTAAATGACCCAGACACAAGTGCCCAAAACAGTTTGTTGTTTTTCTGATGTATTGCTTGAAGCAATCTATTCCATCGATCACTAAAGAAATTCTGTTTCTTACTCAATATCATAGCTTTCAGCTGCTTCTTGAGTAGGAAATAACTAGATAACTCAAGCAAATTTCCAGTGTTCCTAAATTCCAGGTAGGACTTCCGAATTAATCTCTTTAATTCCTTGCATTCACGATCAAACCAATTTACTCTATCAAGAGAGCCAGCGTTATGATGTACTGGAGTTTTATGCCCCAGCTCTTCTTGTAGATATTTAATCAAATCTTCATAAATTTCAATTTGGGCAGGGGGATCATCTGCTGTTATAATAAATGAAGTTGTCTCTTTATACTTTCCCTCAGCTATTAATTTACAAAACTTTGGGATGAGCTCATTGTTGCATGGGATTTTATACATGTGGTTAGTATTACCCATATATACGATTGATGGTGGGGGTCTAAGGGGAATCGAATCAAGTACCAAGATCAGTGGTAAGTGATCACTGAGGATGTAATCCCCTATGGCAAATTCCCTCACTTGAGGTTTCAATTTTATGGGAATCAATATATAATCCACAACACTTGAGCCATGGGGAGACACAAACGTAAATTCACCTGCATCATCAAATTCCACTAACCCGTTTAGCCAAAGCATGTGAAACTTTACACAGAATTTAGCCAGTTCCGCACCTGCAGCATTACTATGAATATCCTTGGACCTCCTACTCGTATAACATAGTGGGGGAAGGGACGATCCTTCCTCCACTTCTAGGGCTTTAGTAAAGATTTGCTCTGATGGTCCCACTCTCGCATTCAGGTCTGCACAAAGCACAATTACGCCAAGGGGATTGGCCTTCTCAAGCTCCTCTATACCAGATGTTAGACTATTCCAATGTTGGATCCGTTGTAAACTACTGAGGGAAGGAGGAATATAAACATTGACACAAATTAGAATTAGATCATTCAAAAAGATCTTGGAAGCTTGCATTTTACAACAGCCAACTTTGAGGTCTAAAGGTTTTGATTTCAACCAAACTGCGGACATTGTAACCAGGCCTCCTGATGGACGTCCTCTCGCGCTAGTTTTGCAAGCTGGCAACGAATATGCATTGAAACCATTTAGTCTGATTTGATCCTGTGCCCACGTTTCTTGAAGTAAGATGATATCGAATGTTGCTAAATAGTCTAAAAACTGTCTATCCTTTGACTTGTTTCCCCATCCCGCAATATTCCAAGAGAGAATTCTCAAAGGGGTGGTAGACTGACTTCCTGTAGGAGATTTTGAGAGTCATTCATCCTCCTGTGTACAGGCTTCAATGCCTAACAGGTCATGTGACGCACTTCCATCTAGAACCAGAAGCAGATCCTGATTCTGTTCAAATCTAGGGGGTGCGGTCTGGATGGCTATTATCGCAGGATGATCTGATAGCTCCTCCTTATCAGGGTCACTAGAAGTGCAGGGAAATGGAATCGTTGGCAAGGAATTAGCCAAAGGAATACACGACTTTGCATCAAGGTGGGGCATCAGCATGTCTTCCAATGGTGGAGCGCTCGCTCCGCCGCCGTATATTTACGCAGGATTGCGCCATCAGTCACATGCTGCCATCAGGACACCACTCCATGAATAACAAGCTGGGCCAGTGTTTCTAAGGATGTTGGAGATGTTTCTGAGAAAGGCTGTGTCATCATTGCTTTGCCAGGACAGGCTTGCCCCAGCGTTGGTTTGCCATTGGTTTGGCATTGCCAGGACAGGCTTCGGAGATAACAGATGTAGTGCCAGTGTCCATGCGCTGTCAGCATGGCATCCAAATACAATTGAGCCATAAAAGTCGTAGCATGCCTCTCTCTCCCTCCCTAAGCCTGTCTCATAGACTTTTCTTGTTTAAAAGAATGACTAGTTAAGGGAAATCCAATGTTCTAAATTTCCTTTGCATGGAAAGAGGGAGAAAGGAATAGAAGAAACTCTGGTCTTGCAAAAACAAAATACCCCAAAGCCTACCAGTTTTTTTTTTATCTACCCGGGGTGGGGGGGGGGCTTTAAAAAAGAAAAGCAAACCTATAAAGCAAAACCACCAACCCAAATTAAAATGAATGTTAGATTTTTTTTTCCAAAATATGCTATGGTTTTTAGTAAAGCCCTTTTAATATGCCAAGAAAAAAAGAACAACCTGAGAATGATTTTTATCATTTTTAAAAAAAATATTGAAGCAGGACCCACACATGTCGTTTTGTATATTCTGAGACTGCATCTCTACTGAATTATGCATAGCAAGCCAGACTTGCAATTCAAAATGTATTTGTGCAGATGAAGGCTCCATTGACTTGGATGGCGGCGCTCAGTCAATGCTGATGCATCTAGGATTTGCACCCCCAGCCTAATGCATGAATTGGAAAGTAATTCTGAAGATTTCAAATAAATTATGCTTGGACCCGCCAATGAGCACATTTTTAAAAAAAAAAAAGCTGTTGATGATGTTCTTCATAATAGAAGAAAAACCTGATGATCCAAATCCAAAGAGGGTGGGGAGTCAGAGATTGTCCATCAAAGAAGATTATGGCTTGTTTCAGAACATTACAGAGCACTAAAATCTAAAGTCATTGCTTTCTTTTGATTGAGCAACTGCTTTAAATCAGTTCGGCGTGTAATGCTAGCAGAATTTATGATTCCGAAAGGGACAGGCACGCTAAATGTTTTAATGAAAACTGGGGGAACCATGGGTTAGGGAGCTGCCTGTTTGAAATAATGTGCTTCACTTTTTGAAAAAGAATTTTGAAAAGTGACTTTGTTGTCTTTATTTCAATGATCTGCTGCGTCCAACTGGCTAACACAGGGTGACAAAACTTGTGCCTGACCCACTAAGCCACTGGTTCCCAAACATACGTGGCTCACGGCATCCCCGCAGCCTCTTCTTCTTGGCTCTCCTGGGTGCTGCCACCTCGGATCACTCGAAATCTCATGAGATACAAGATGGTGGCACCCAAATCTCATGAGATATTGTGAGATCTAAGATGGTGGTGCCCAAATCTCATGAGATTTGGGTGCTGCCATCTTGGATCTCACGATATGTTGCACAATCCAAGATGGCGGTGCCTGGGAGAACAGGTAAGAGTCACCATTGGGGACATCCCGTTGCACCCCTGTGAGTGTGGGTTCATGGGTGGATCTTGATGGCAGCAGTGCATGCTGGGATCTTATTCCTGTTTTCCTAGCCCAACATGCCCCCACCTCTCCTTGAAAGTATGCCATCAAAATAGCTGACGGGGGGTTGAGGAGACCAACTGTGGATGACCCACTGGGGCTGTTTGTTTTAATTGTTTTAATTGTTTTTAATTATTTTAATTCTTGATTTTAAACGTATTTATGTATTTTAATATTTTTGTTGTAAGCCGCCTTGGTTGCCCTGGTGGGAGAAAGGCGGGGTAAAAATTCTATAAATAAAATAAATAAATAAAAATAAACTGATGGCCAGGCAGGCTAGAAAAAGGTAAGTAAAAAAAATACTTACCTCTCCCAGGCCATCTGGTTGCCCCCTCCACAATAGCATGCAATGTGCACTCCATCAAAATGGTGGAGGATAGGATTTGGCTGTTAGATAATAAACAGAGAGAAGTGCATTAGTTGTATAAAGGAGGTCGACACGAGGAGATGGGATGCAGAACAAGCTTATATGCAGCATGGAGAGTGAGCACGCTGCAGTGGTGATGTTGAAGCAGCCTTCTGGGCTTTCTCTCAGATGAGAGGAAGCATTCCAAGGTTACAGGAAAAACTGTCCAGCCGCCCACCTGCGCACTGACAATACATGAACCCCACACCTCAAGACAAAGTGGGCCTTAGCCAAGCCATTTGCATCTGTTCTGTCCAAGTCCAGATAAGCATCATCATGCAGTCAGTTGTTTTCCTCTCCATCTCCTTCTGAAGTTTGCTTATCATAGAGCTATGACTATGCCATGCAGCTCCAGTGTCAAAGAATATAAGGAAAGCAGGAAATAAAGGAATATATCCCAAGGAAAATTGCCCAGGAAGAAGTATCAAAAGAGCAGGACAAACAAATCTATCTAACTAAAAGTCTCTAGGAGGAGCAGGCAATTATACCTTTAGCCTCCTTTGACATCCACTCTCATTATACTTTGCCCTACTTCTTACTTCTTTTCCTCCAACACACAGCCCTCTTATCCACTCCCTTCTTCAGCATTAGTCTAAATAAGCCTTCTGTTTCCCACTCCCAGGTGTGCCTGACAGTGGCGTAGCTGGGGGGGAGGTGGTAGGGTCCACCACCACAGACAGCAAGCGGGCGTCACACTGTCTGTGGGGGGGGTGCACAGTGCTCAGCGGTCCTAGTGAATTTTGGCCTCCCACCCACCCTGAGCCTCTGATTGGCTCCAAATCGGAGCCATTCTGGAAGCAGGGGGCGGGGTGATGACTCGGAGGTAGGGTGGCCCCGAGGTACTGGCCAGCCCAGCTATGCTACTGGTGTCTGCTGTTGTTGCAGTGCCTTGTTCTCCCAGCATCCTCTGGGCCCTGGTGCCCAGTGAGCCACAAGCCACTTGTCCACTGCTTTCCTCTGTTCCCCCCGAATGAAGTGATATTGCCACATCACAACCGGAAACTAGCAATCCAGAATGACTTCATCCAACTGTCTTATTATAGGAAGACAATGTCACCAAAGAATAGACAAGAGACGCTAAACACCGAGAAGGAGGTGAGCAACAGTAAAGCCCATGCAATGCCCTTGCTTTGTGCCTCAGTTACATCAAAGCTGAAAACTCTGAGACCATCTCACCAGCTAAGAATAGTACAGAATGTCTATACTCCTACACTCCTACACACTGCTATGATGACCAGCTTCCATAAAGTCATGCAGAATAGAAGTGGGTTCATAAGTGGCAATAGCTTTATGTTCTGCATGATGTGAGTAATGGTCGGTGCTGTTGTTATTCTCTACAACCATCTTCATCCTGTGGGAGCTTTCTCCAACACCTCAAAGATTGATGTGAAGGGTTGCATCAAAGCTGTAAGGGAGCAGCCTCCAGACACCGTTGAAGGGCTTTTGAATGCTTTCACGTCCATTATGAAACACCCGACTGATGAATACACTTCAAAGCAAGCTGGAGCTACGCTTCAGTAGTGCCCTTCTTCAAAAAAGTGGGCGTTTGTATTATTTGGAGAAGAATGTTTGTTTATGTAGTTTAATTGTGTGTGACATGCAGGTATCCTCATAACAGGCTTCCTCCTCCTGTTGCTGCAACATATGGATCTCTATTGATAATGTGACGGACTTTGTATGGCACAACATCAGCTTAGAGGCGAGACTTAATCACTGACAGTTTAAAAAGCTACTTTACCTGAATGGCAAAAATGTCTACATGCCTCCTTCTTTGTGAACTGATGTTTGCAGTAATTCATTGTGATCATGGCACAATCACA
Source organism: Plestiodon gilberti rubricaudatus (assembly GCA_026170595.1). Classification (NCBI taxonomy): domain Eukaryota; kingdom Metazoa; phylum Chordata; class Lepidosauria; order Squamata; family Scincidae; genus Plestiodon; species Plestiodon gilberti. The sequence goes on along the minus strand of JANXHW010000001.1, from coordinate 140,595,034 downwards.
GATACAGGAATGCAGTCCTGTGAAGTCCTCCTCATGGAACTTTCAGAAGTTCTACAAGGAAGCAGAAGCCCGTTTGCTGTCCTCTCCTGTTGCTCATTCATATATATTGCCTTTATGTTGGATTATTTAACCACAATATCATTAAAGTACAACTGCCATGAAAAGCACACATTTTTTCATCTTTAAATTAATAAATTCAGATACAGTGGGCCCTCAGTATCCGCGGGGGATTGGTTCCGGGACAGAGTAGAAATTGGGAGTGGAAATGGGATGGGACGAGACAGCCAGACCATCAGGAAGAGAGGCTGCAGGGGGAAAAAAGCAAACAAACAACCCTTCTCAGGGAACCTGACATACAAGTGCTTTTATGCGAATGCCCGAAGTCTCCGAGTGAAGATGGGAGAACTGGAATGTTCGGTGGCTAGGGAAAACATTGACATAGTGGGCATAACGGAAACCTGGTGGAATGCGGAAAACCAGTGCGATACCGCAATCCCAGGCTACAAACTCTATAGGAAGGACAGAGAGGGACGTGTTGGAGGTGGGGTGGCCATCTATGTCAAAGAAGGGGCAGAATCTAGCAGAGTAGAGATTGAAGGGGGGTCCAACTCTACCATAGAATCACTGTGGGTTAAATTACCAGGCTCAAGGAGCGATGTAATAGTGGGGGTATGTTATCGTACCCCAGATCAAAAACCTGAAGGGGACCTCAAGATGAGGAAACAAATCAGAGAGATGTCAGTGAGAGATAGGGTTGTGATCATGGGGGACTTCAATTATCCTCATATCGACTGGGTCAATTCCAGCTCTGGTCATGAAAGAGGACTGGATTTTTGAATATGCTAAATGACTGAGCCTTAGAGCAGCTAGTCACAGAGCCAACCAGAGGACAGGCGACTCTGGATTTCATATTGTGTGGCACTCAAGATCTGGTCAGGGAGGTAAATGTTACAGAGCCATTGGGGAGCAGTGACCATGCTGCGATCTGTTTCACCATGCATGTCGGGGGGAGAGTGCCAAGCAAATCTGACACGAAAACCCTTGACTTCGGAAGGGCGGATTTCCCTAATATGAGGAGACTAGTTAGAAAGAAGCTGAAAGGGAAGGTAAAAAGAGTCCAATCTCTCCAGAGTGCATGGAGGCTGTTTAAAACAACAGTAATAGAGGCCCAGCAGGAGTGTATACCACAAAGGAGGAAGGGCTCGACTAAGTCCAGGAGGGTGCCGGCATGGCTAACAAGCACAGTTAAAGAGGCTATAAAAGGTAAGGAAGCTTCCTTCTGTAAATGGAAGTTTTGCCCTAATGAGGATAACAAACAGGAGCACAAACTGTGGCAAAAGAAATGTAAAAAGATGATACGGGAGGCCAAGAAAGACTTTGAGGAGTGTATGGCCAGAAACATTAAGGGAATAATAAAAGCTTCTTCAAATATGTTAGAAACAGGAAACCTGCCAGAGAAGCGGTTGGCCCACTGGACAGTGAGGGAGAGAAAGGGTTGATAAAAGGGGACTTATACCGCTGCCCGAACGGCCACTCCTGACTAAAGAATTAAGTCAAACAGAGGTTAAAAGAGAAGACATCTTAGACTTAATTGACAAATTAAAGATCAATAAGTCACCAGGCCCAGATGGCATGGCATTCACCCAAGAGTGCTTAAGGAGCTCAAAAATGAAGTTGCTGATATCTGATATCAAAAATGAAGTTGCTGATATATGCAACTTGTCCCTTAAAACGGCCACTGTGCCAGAGGATTGAAGGATAGCTAATGTCACGCCAATCTTTAAAAAAGGAAGGAGAGGGGACCCGGGAAACTACAGGCCGGTCAGCGTAACATCTGTTCCAGGTAAGATGGTAGAAAGCATCATCAAAGATAAAATCTTAAAACATATAGAAGAACAAGCTTTGCTGAGGGGAAGTCAGCATGGCTTCTGCAAGGGGAAGTCTTGCCTCACAAACCTTTTAGAATTCTTTGAAAAAGTCAACAAGCATGTGGATGTGGGAGAACCCGTGGATACCATATACCTGGATTTTTAGAAGGTAAAATCCCTCATCAAAGGCTCCTGAAAAAACTCCATAGTCAAGGAATAAGGGGGCAGGTCCTCTTGTGGATTAGGAACTGGTTGAAGACCAGGAAACAGCGAGTGGCAGTCAATGGGCAATTTTCACAATGGCGAGAGGTGAAAAGCGGTGTGCCCCAAGGATCGGTCTTGGGACCGGTGCTTTTCAACTTGTTCATAAATGACCTGGAGTTGGGGATAAGCAGCGAGGTGGCCAAGTTTGCGGACAACACTAAAGTTTTCCGGGTGGTGAAAACCAGCAGGGATTGTGAAGAGCTCCAGAAGGATCTCTCCAAACTGGGAGAATGGGCAGCAAAATGGCAGACGCTCTTCAATGTAAATAAGTGTAAAGTGATGCACATTGGGGCAAGAAATCAAAACTTCACATACACGCTAATGGGTTCTGAGCTGTCTGTGACGGATCAGGAGATCTTGGGGTACTGGTGGACAGGTCGATGAAAGTGTTGACCCAGTGTGTGATGGCTGTGAAGAAGGCCAATTCCATGCTCGGGATCATTAAAAAAGGGATTGAGAATAAAACGGCCAATATTATTATGCCGTTGTACAAATCAATGGTAAGGCCGCATCTGGAGTATTGCATCCAGTTCTGGTCGCCGCATCTCAAAAAGGATATAGTGTAACTGGAAAAGGTGCAGAAGAGAGCGACCAAAATGATTAGTGGGTTGGGGCATCTCCCTTATGAGGAAAGGTTACAGTGTTTGGGGCTTTTCAGTCTAGAAAAAAGGCGCCTGAGGGGGGACATGATATTATGCATGGGATGGAGAGAGTGGATAGAGAGAAGTTCTTTTCCCTCTCATACAACACTAGAACTAGGGGGCATCCACTCATATTGAGTGGAGGGAGTATTAAAACAGACAAAAGAAAATATTTCTTTACCCAGCGTGTAATTGGTTTGTGGAACTCCTTGCCACAGGATGTGGTGATGGCACCTGGCCTGGATGCCTTTAAAAGGGGATTGGACAGATTTATGGAGGAAAGTCCATCACAGCTTACAAGCCATGATGGGGAAAAGCAACCTCCTGGTTGTAGGAGTAGGTTTTCTCTGTGCCAGGTGCAAGGGAGTGGTGACAGGATACAAGTATCTTGTTGTCTTGTGTGCTCCCTGAGGCATCTGATGGGGCCACTGTGAGATACAGGAAGCTGGACTAGATGGGCCTTTGGCCTGATCCAGCAGGGCTCTTCTTATGTTCTTATGTTCTTACCTGCAGATACCAAATTCCGTGGATTCTGAGGTCCAGCACCTCGTGCCACAATGCCTTACCTGGGAGCCTCCAGAGGCCACTTCCGGGTTACACCTATGACGCATTCCATTGGCCTCCGCAGACCTTGGGGAAGCGACTAGAAGTCACAGACGCAAAGTGGAAGTAAACCGGAAGTTGCCTCTGGTTGCTTTCCCAAGGTGTCTTGAGGTCCACGGAGGCTGCTGGACCTGTGGATGCTGAGGATCCACTGTATAACAAGACAAAGTTTTTATTGGTGAAGTAGCCATGTAATTAAAATATAAAATACAGAAAACTCCAGACACACACGTATAAAACTTGACTGATGGTGATTCATGAAAGGACCTTCTCAATCATACCACTCACCTTCTGGAACTCTCTACCACGGGATGTCTGCCTGGCCTCCTTCCTGCTAGTTATTGATGGAGACTTAAAACCTGACACTTTCAGCAAATATTTCCAGATTGATTGATTTAGTTGCTGCCTCCTGTGTTTTGATTCTTTGTGCTTTCGTTAAAATGTTTTGCTCCTGCTGTTTGCTTTTGACTGTTTGATTTGTATTCATGATTTTTTAAAAAAATTATTTGTAGGCTGCTTTGAGTCCCCTGGTGGGGAAAAATGTGGGATATAAATGTCACAAGCACGTTTGGAAGAGCAATTTAAAAAGACAAATGAAACAAAGCAAAATGTCACATTCCTGGACTATTAGTCCAGTGACTGGCAAGTAGGTACATGTAAAGCTTATAGCTGCTTCTTCAACTGGGCATGTGAAGTCACCACGTTGCTCCATAACTAGGCTTACCAGATCTCCAACCAGAACAGAGTGCTAGACCATTAGGAGAAGGAATGTGGGCAGGTGTAGCTTGTTAAGCCTTAGAGCACAATCCTAGGCATGTCTACTCAGAAGCAAGCCCCATTGTGTTCAGTGGGGCTTGCTTCTGAGTAGAGATGCCTAGGATTGTGCTCTAGGACTTAACAAGCTACACCTGCCCACATTCCTTCTCCTAAAGGTCTAGCACTCTGTCCCGGTTGGAGATCTGGTAAGCGTATCCATAACCTTCATCCATGACCTTGAAAGAGGAAGCCCTGTAGATATCACAACTCCACACTCACCTGGGGGTGGGACACCTGTTGTCCTATATACAAAACCGCCACAATTTCAACAATGCAAACAGCACTTTTTGGACCCACCAGCACCACAGAAATTATAGGAGCCCTGTATAAACACCCCTGCTTCACACAAATGTTGCCTCTGCACACATGTGGCCCAACTGCCAGCTCAAATACAGCCCTGCCTGCTCCATACAGTAGGTAATTTTGTGGAAGGGAGGGGTACTGTAATGTGGAAACCAGCCTGTACATATCTCACAGAGTGGTGCTTTAATTTTCCTTTTTAAATGCCTTACCTTCTAGGGTAGTCATTTAGCGGCTTAAACTTTAAACCACTGTATCACAGCTGTCATTTTAATTAAAAGTTTGACTAACGTGAGGCAAATTCTCTACGCTCGTTGTTCCCCGTAACTGACAGTGCCAGGCTAGCATGTTCTATTAAACAACATCAGCTGTATTGCTTCCAAGTCTCTTAAACTTTTCCTGTTCAAGCTGCTTTGGATTGTACTTGCCACCACTATTCATCTCTGCCTTGCTCTGCTGTCAAGAACTCTCACTGTGTGCTCCAGTTATCGCATGGCTAAAAACCAGATCAAGATCAGTTGATGCAGTGATCTATTTTTCATTCTGTGCCTTCCAATCTGAACATTACGGTTTGAGGAAACAGAAGGAACCAGGGGTTTTCCTACCTACTTTCCTGCATGAAACGCGACTTTTGTGGAAAAGTAGCAGCTGAATCTTACAGAGTGAATATCACTTCAAGTTGTGTTGCCATCACCTCTCAGTCATGCTAAATGCATGTGTTTACTTATAAGGGGAGAGGCAAGTTTATTTGGAAAGAGGTTCAGCAAAAACATGAGTACTTCATCAAAGGGCATCATCCACTCAGCCCGTGGTTCTCAAACGTTTTTAGCACTGGGACTCACTTTTTATTAATTTATTTCTTTTATTTAAAGAATTTCTACCCCGCCTTTCTCCCAACAAGGGCAATCAAGGCGGCTTCCAATAAAAACGTTAAAATGCATATATACATTTAAAATCAAGAATTAAAATAATTAAAACAAACAGCCCCAGTGGGTCATCCACATTTACATCTGCCAAAAGTCATCTATCAAAAAGCCAGACCGCCATGTCAGACATCAAATGCTGATCTAAATAAAAATGTGTTAACTTAAGGCCCCGCCGAAAGGTCTCTAAGGAGGGAGCCGTTCTCAATTCCAGGGGGAGGGAATTCCACAGTTGGGGCGCCACTGCCGAGAAGGCCCTGTTCCGCGCCGCCATCCCCCTCACCTCCGTCAATGGTGGCACGGTTAACAGGGCCCCCCCTGATGACCTCAGAGTACGGATCGGATTATAAGGAAGGAGACGGCCCCTCAAATACCCTGGACCCGAGCCGTTAAGGGCTTTAAAAGTCAAAACTAGCACTTTGAATTGTGCCCGGAAACAAACTGGCAGCTAGTGTAGCCGCCGAAGCAACGGTCCGACTGAGTCGAACCGACAAGCCCTGGCAACCACCCGAGCCGCCGCATTCTGCACTAGTTGCAGTTTCAGAACTGTCTTCAAAGGCAGCCCCACGTAGAGTGCATTGCAGTAATCTAGTCTAGATGTCACTAGGGCATGGGTCACTGTGGCCAGGTCTGCACGATCCAAGTACGGTCGCAGCTGGCGCACCAGCGAAGCTGGGCAAAAGCCCCCCTGGCCACGGCCACCACCTGGGAATCTAGGAGCAGCTGCGCATCCAGGAGAACTCCCAAGCTGCGGACCTGCTCCTTCAGAGGGAGTATGACCCCATTCAGAGCAGGACGATGATCCAGTACCTGAGTCGTAGACTTCTGGACCAGAAAAACCTCTGTCTTATCAGGATTTAATTTCAGCTTGTTTGCCCCCATCCAGCTCCCAACTGCCTCCAGACAACGATTCAGGACATCGACTGCCCCCTTGGAGTCGGGTGGAAAGGAGAGAAAGAGCTGACATTTTAATGTCATTTAAAATGACATTCTATCGGGACCCACCTAGCTTTACAAGACTTTAAAAAAAGTGATCTAGAAAGAAATAATATGTTATTTATTTATGTACAAGTAATATTTTATTTATTGATTTGAAAAAAAAACCTTAATCTATTTCTCTTAATGACCCCCCCCCCCCCCAATGAATAGCCTCAAGGCTTGAGGGCCTTAGATATGTGACCCAGTCTTCACCTGCCCTCACTACCTGTCATTGACAGACTTGGAAAAAAAACATAGCAGATAAAAGGTGTTCAAACATTTATCTCCCTATATTTACACGAGCTTGCAAACTGCAGGAGCTCAGCACTTTACAAACTGCAGGAGCCCAGCGCTTTGCAGGGCAATCAACAACTATCTGTTTTTTGAATAGCCTCAGGGCTTGAGGCAATTAGCTATCTGATCTTTCCATCACCTGTGTTTTTATTGGAGGCTCTGTGGGACCCACCAGTAATTGGGTCATAACCCACCAAGTGGGTCTCAACCCACAGTTTGGGATACATTACACTAAGCCATTTGACTATTTTGACAATATGCCTGCATCGGAAGTGTCAAACCGTAAACAGATTTTAATCTTAAGGCGCAATCCTGGGGAAGTAACAAAAGGCAGAGTGAGCGCTCCGCCATTTGTAGTCGTCGCAAACATGCCGTCGTAAAGCACATTTGCGACGACTCAAGAGTAAGGGAGGCAGACAACCCTGTAGCAGAAAAACAACAACAAAGGGTATTGTGACAACTTAAAGGGTAACCAATTAATTTCAGCATAAGCTTTCATGAACTACAGCTTCTTTATCCAAGATGGATTAAACCATTTCTGCCGATGGGTGTATATACGCAACAGGAGTTAAATGTGTACACCTGTGGGCCAGTGAAAACCTACATAGGCTGATCACTATGCTTTTTTTGGTATACTTTTACGGCCCAATCCTATTTCCTGCCATTTTATAGCATGCAGCTGCACGAAGCTTGTGCTGCATACTATGGAGGGGGAAGTGACTGGAAGGCCAATGAGAGGTAAATAAAAACATTTTTACTTACCCCCTCATTAGGCCTTCTGGCTAGCTGTGAGTCTCCTCGGACCCACACCCGCTATGTAGCTGGCATATGTCCAAGGAGAGGGATGGGTTGGAAAATGGGGAATAGCATCCTACATGTGTCTTTGCCACTGAGAGCCACTCTCTGCAGCTCACTCCCTACCCCTCCCCTACCCCCTCCCCATCCTGACCCTCCCCTGAACTACTCATGGCCTACCACAGTCCATCCCCACCGCCACCTTACAAGGGCTGGAAGAGTGTCTGGGCGAGTCTGGCGTGTGCGCAGAAAATAAGAGAGAGAGAGAGAGAGAGAGAGAGAGAGAGAGAGAGAGAGAGAGAGAGAGAGAGAGAGAGAGAGAGAGAGAGGACAGAATTGGCCAAAGACTGTGGATTGAATAGTGGGGAATAGCCAGGTTGATGCAGGTAATTTTGGAGTAGGATACTTCATCAGAAAGATTGCTGAAAAGCTCAGGAGGAGCTTAAATTTCTTCCGAACCCACAGGTGTACACATTTAACTCCTGTTGCATATATACACCTGTCGGCAGATATGGTTTAAAGGAGATGGAAGCCGCTTGTCAAATGATCACAGAAGCTATTTGAATCAGTCAGATGATGGGGTTGTATCCCACTGTGAGCTTCATTTCGTACATAGTTTCATATAGACATGAACTCTCAAATCCAAGATGGCGGAACACAAGCAGACAATGATTCCACCATTTGGGGGTGTGATAGAAAGTAGAAAATATTTCCATTTTGCATGTGTATCAGAGGTTCACCATTAAATTCAACATCACATTTGAGCTTTTTGTTTAATAACACAAAATACTATATGAAAAATTGAGTCTCTGTTGATTAACTAGAGACTGTGGTGGATGATAATGGTGAGTATGTATGTAGGCCACTATTCTGGTTGGTTCTTTGTGCAATTTCTTCTTTCTTTTCATAGCCGCTTCTTTGTTTTCATTTTCTTTGAGAAAGTTGGATAATTTAAATTCACTTTGATGTTTCTTTAACATTTCCATCTTGGAGTGTAGAGCAGTAGGGAGTGCAGTAAGGAGAATGAAAAAAAAAGTTGCAGGTCATTTTTTTAAATGTAAGAATCCAAGTCTTCTTTCTTTGTTCATATATTTGTTCATATATACTGCCCTTAGTAAACCCACCAACTACAGTCTGTCTCGAAGGACTTTTCAAGGGAGGAAAGATAATAAAGAGTGGTACATTTTCAGTGATGAACATTTATAATATTGAGCTACTAGCTACTAACTCAATATGGGGTGTTTGCAATAAGAGATTTTATTATCTTTGATCAAGGACTATAATAACATTTCAAATTCTGACCACATGCACCTTGTGAGAAACATTTAGCACATTTAACACTTAGGTTTTGCTGAGCAAAATTGAGGACAACAGCCTGGTTCAGGTATCATGTGGAGCCAAGACTGAATCCTGGCTATCTCCTAGCCTCAGGCGTGCATGTTCCCCCACCCCACCCCTCCAAGCATGAAGGGGGAAATAATTCTACTTCCAATTCCAACTTTTTCTAAGTCAGGATCTGTTATGACACCCAAACTGGGAGAGTCTGGTTTTTCTAGCCAAAGTTTCCAGGTAAACCTGGATCTGAGGCTGGAATAGTCCAGGATGAATTACAGATGACTTGTTGGAAGTAGGTTTGAATAAGACCACCAAAAATTTTAGAATATGTTTTGAAATTACCAGAATTGTCGTCGTCTTTTTTTGTTCCACGTTCAGGTGTGTGTTCGTTTTCCCCGAACTTCAGCAGTAACTCTAGGGGCTGTATCTCATCCAGTCCTCTTCAATGGCATTTTATGGGTGTTTCTGAGCCAAAGGAATGACAGATTGTGCCAAGCAAGTGTGAAATGGGAATGTGGGATTCTTGGTAAATTGGATAGAGCTTGTCATTTGCCCCACCTTGTTAGAAGCAACAGTTGAAGGTGTCCCACAGTGCAATTCTGTGTAACAACCTTGCACCGGTGTAACAGTAGATGCACCGGTGTAAGTGCACTTATGCCAGTGTACGTGCACTTACACCAGTGCATCTGCTGTTACACCCGTGCAGGGTTACACAGGATTGTGCTGCCAGTTTATGAAGAAATTGCTTATCCTGAAGTTTGTCCATTCCATGTGCCAAGTGAGAGGCCAAATTGTTTGTCCCGACTCAAGCCACAGTCATAGCAGTAACCCATTCAGAAACAAAGTTAGGGTCCTAGTTTTCTTAAATTGGCCACTGAAGATGTGATAGTGTCTTCTTTAATATCTGTGCAGCCTAAAAACAGTTATTCCAGGTTTAAAATAGGATGAAGCATTTGAGAGCAACAAAGAAATGGTAAGGGTGCCTTTTTTAAAAATCATAACAACATTGCCACCTAGTGTTTTGCTTTGTTTCGAACTCAGTGTTCCACGCAGTCTGTATTCTATTAAAGTTGACAACTGGGTCGTATAACTCACAAATTAGCTAAGAGTGAGGAGAAGTGCAAAGATACAAATTGGATGTGAGTTTACACTGCTTGGCACCTTATCACATACCAGGAGGGAGGGGTAGAGGGTCAAATGAAAGGTTCCGATGACTAATTTTTGTGTGGAACTTCATGAAATCCCATAATAGCAATAAATAAGTGGGCACAGAAAGCAACACACAAGGTTTTCACATAAGCCCCACTGAAATCAGTGGAAATCCACCAGTGTAAAAAGCTGTGTTCTGCTTATATCTTCCTCCCAGTTAAAGATATGAGAGGGGCAGAGGGGTCTGGCTCAGTCGGTAGAGCCACCGGCCGCCTTGCAAAGCCCGAAGATCGGCAAATGGCAAGTTTGAGACATGCCGCCGACAAAAAGCTGCGAAAAGCAGAGATAAGAGCTCCCAGCTGTGTCGCTTGAGTGTGGGAGGCACCAGCCAGCAGAAAAAACAGGCTGCAAAAGGTTATCACATGGAATGTAGCTGTTCGTGAAAGATTGGACATTTATATATTGTAAAACCTCTCATTGGGGGGTTAGGAAAGCCTGCCCATGTACACCACCTTGAATTAAAGTCGAAGGAAAAATCCAATGACCAAGAAAGGCGGTGTATATATTATATGCACCTTTTCTTCTAACCCAAGCAAGAATATTTGTAATCACTGAAAGTCAATGGAAATGTTTTCCCCAATAAAATTAGTGTGTGGGTAGGAGAGGGGGGACAATCACGAATGGAACCACAATGGAGGCAAAGTGTCAAGCCCCCCTACCCTCTCCCATAGTTTTCCCTGGTTTACACACTAGTAAAAGGTAACCCCTGACAATTAAGTCCAGTTGTGTCCGACTCTAGGCTGTGGTGCTCATCCCCATTTCAAAGCCAAAGAGCCAGCGTTGTCCAAAGATGCCTCCGTGGTCATGTGGCCGGCATGACTCTCCTTGCCGCAGCACGTAGCATGCAGCTGGAACACGGAGCGCTGTTTACCTTCCCGCAAGCGGTACCTATTTATCTACTCGCATTAACATGCTTTGGAACTGCTAGGTTGGCAGGAGCTGGCCAAGCAACGAGAGCTCACCCCGTCATGGATTCAAACTGCCGACCTTTCGATCGACAGCTCATGGTTGAGCGGTTTAACCCACTGCGCCACCCGCTGGCTCGGTTTACACACCCAAAAACAAAACACCCAACCATATTATGTTTTTATCTTAACAATTAGTTTGCTCTTAAGTAAGAGCAAGTAAGTACTTACTCTTAAGTAAGCCAGAAAGAACGAGAAAGTCTTGGGGGATGCTATATTGACAAAATTATAGCACCCTCTCCATACACTAAATAAAAATACCAGTAGTTCATGGGGCCTTCTAATCTCATTTTAAATAAATGAGAAACAATGGCACAGTTTTCAAGTGACCTTAACACCTGGCTTAAATGTCACTACTAGAGCAGATTAGATAATTAGGTAGTTTGTTTTAAAAATCAGGTTCAAGTGAGCTAAAGTAAATGTGTAACCATTACTTCATGAGAGACCCAGGCTTCATGGTCAATGTGCGAGTGTCATCAGACAAACGGAACAAACAGCATGACTCTCACATGTGTCCATGGTTTAAGAGTATGTGCGGTAAGACAAATGTTGATCTTAAGAAAATGTGGGCAACATTATCATGTGGACAATGCAGCCGAAGCAATTCTGAGAAACTGGTGATTCTCTGCTAAGTTCCCCCCCCCCCAAAAAAAATGGGATCATACTTCAATCTGTGTTGTGTCAGAGTAAATGTGGGTGTTATATGTATAATATTAGACTGAGTTTTTTTCTGATAAGGTGTGTTTGAAAAAGCTCTCTCTCGCTCTCGCTCTCTCGCTCGCTCGCTCTCTCGCTCTACTTATCTATCTAACATTTTTTCCATCTCCATTTCCTACTCATGGACTCTCATGGCAGCTTACAAACTAAACAATCCTAAAAACAAACACAGCAACCAGTTTTTTAAACATCCTGGAGTTTTACAAAACTTGTTTTATTCTTTGTTTGCTGTATGCAAGAACACAACAACCAGAAAAATAAAAACGCCAGCTCCATAACTCTTAAGTTCTAGAGATGAATTGAAACCAAGGCATTAGAGAGAACAGAACCTCATGCTGGGAAATGCCAACTCCCCCAAAGAATCTGGACCAATAATGTCATCAGAAACTTATGGCATATATTTAAAAAAGAATAAAGATCATTTTTATCCTTTTAAGGTGTATGCATAATTATTTCACAGAGACAACATTAGCCATCATCTGCTAGTGCAAACGCTGTCTTAAACAGGACACTTTTTTTTCAATTTGCTAGAGATACTCAACAAGTTAGCCAAGCTGGCTTCTCTAAGAATAAAATTCCACAGACTGTACAAAGAAAAAAGCCATCACATGGCCCCTCACCTTGTCTCAGATGCCAGTGGCATCCAACGTTGGACATCCCCAGCAGATTTTCAGGTATATATACAGACTTCATTCACCATGTGTTTCTTTATTTCATTCAAAACACGTTTGTTCTGCTTTTCTATTTAAAAAAAACAATCCAAACACAAATCACATCAAAACAATGATAAAAAATAATCTAACAATTTAAAACAAAGAAACTATTTAAAATAACAGTAGCATCTAGTCCTAAAGATAAAATAGAGAGCTGCCTCAACACACCAAGCATTTAAACATGTCAAACACTTACTATAACAGTTGAGTTTTTGCTACCTGTCCAAAGATGAAAAAAATGAAAGGGGCACCCCAAGGTAGCACCCATTTTTAGTAACAACCTTAGCGCTGCCGCTCTGCCTCCGTGTCCAAATTCAAATTGAAAACTGCTTCTAGCTCTCTTTGATGGGTGTGGCATCTCAAAGGCCGCAAAGAATCAGAAGTAAGCCCCATTGAGTTCAATGGGCCCTTACTCCCAGATAAGTGTGTATAGAATTGCAGCCTAGGAATTATCAAGCTCCTTTGGTCAAGACCCTGATCTTCCATTAGCTGCGAAGTAGGCAAGAATATAGTGATAGGCACAATCATCAAAGCAGCCAAACTAAGACCATCTTGGGTGTCCAAGTTTCCACATTCCATCACAAGTAGGCCCTTCTTTTTGTGATGATGGAAAGGCGCCATTCATCATCTGACAGTCTACACAAACACTTCAAATTCCCCATTGCTTAACAATAGATCCGAACTTAACTAGCCAGGTATCAGATATGACCCATGCTTTCCTTCACAATATTTGCCACAGAATCTATAGTGTCCAACATCAGTAGAATATTAGTTTATTCTCTCTACTGAAACATATTCTGTGGATAAACTCCTAGACCAGTTCAGAATCTGTTCTGTCTGTTGGTAAAATGCCTCAGCATCAGCAGAAATGTTCAGGTTTCACGAGAGAATACTCACAAATCCCACTGATTGGATGAATAACACTGTGATTTTACAGTAATATGTTCTGTACCCTGCAGCTGCATCTGAAAATGTAAAATACTTAGTAAATCAGCAAATCTTCCAGGTGGGCGTTGTTGATCTTGAACCGAACGGGAGTACTGTATTCGGCAACGTCCCAGTTGTCATTGCATGTTTGACAGGTTCTGGAATGGGTTATAACAAGATGTCCAAAAGCATTCAAGACAGAACTTTCTCCCATAGTCAAAAACAAACAACAAAGACCTGGCAGCTTTAACAAGCGACATGGATTGTACATTGTAAAGCAAACTGATAAACTGCAGTCCTGCAGCTGCTTTTTCTAAATTTGAGTAGGTGCTTTAGTTGGAATAGGAGCTAGGGGAGAAGACAGAGAGCATCCAGTCAGTTGCACTGACTCAGAGCTCTTTTTTTCCCCAGAGCAGATCAGAATAGTAAACAAATGCTGCAAACAGAAACAAAATATTCTCAATTTATGATATAGAAATATCAGTATTGCAACAACCTGATTTGGAAGCAATCTCCATTGTCACCCAGGTATTACCCAACATCTGCTTGAAACCTTGAAACCTTTTCCGTATTCTCTCACTGGCTTTGCAAATTTTATTTAAACTGTTTTTATCCTGTCTCTCTGGAAGCTCAAGAGGGTTTAAAATCCCATTTTTAAAACGCTCATAAATGAAGTCAATGTAAACCATCACTGAATCTCAATAGCAGCAGAACAAACCACAATAAAAGATGCAAAAATCCAACGTAACGAAGTTCAAAATTACCCTTAAATTGTCAAAGATTTGTCTAAATAAATGAGCTTTAGAGGGGGAATGAAACATTGCAAGACATTTGGATGAGGCAGTGTTTTTCTTTTCTCCCTTTTCCCCAGTAATATAACGCAAGACAAAACCATATCCTTGTCACCCAATCATATGAAGTTGAAGGAGGCAACTTCCATGGGATTGCAGCTCTTGGGATTCATATGGGAAGATACAACCCCCAAGATTCCGGTCGCCCCATTAACAACTGCACCAGTTCGAAGACATGTGATATAGCTGTGTAGAGCATCACTAGACAACTTGGAATCCTTAAAAAAAAAAAAAACGGATCTGTAACTTTGCACAATTCATTCAGTTCTCCCCAGTCCTCCACTCCCCCATGTGTTCAGATAACGTTTGAAATGGGCTTTAAACTAGTCCAAGAAATACACCGTCACACCACTGACCGCCACTGCATGCTATGCGTATATGGATGAGTGAAGCTAAGTGGGACTTCGGTTATGAACCGGTTCAAAACTCTGGAAGTTTCATATTCTGTCTCTAAACTCTACATTATATGGGTATATTTTGCATTGATTCAGTTATGGTGAGCATGTATCAATATTCATTGGGGCTGCTCTCTCATTCAGAGAGAGAGAGAGAGAGAGAGAGAATCATTTTACCATTGTTAGTCTGTAGAACTTCTCTCATAATGAGACATTTTCCTCTGTTGGGTCTTTTAGACTTGATTATTATAACTCCCACTGCAGGTCTCCCCAGAGCTTTAATTATGGAATTTAAGCCTGCTCAAAATGCCAACTTTAATGGTCCCGTTTGCTCCATAGACAGCAATCACATTGCTATCCTCCTGAACCTCCTCCCGTTGGTTACGTTTCCCAAATCTTCCTGCATCAATTTGTTCTTGACTTTTCTGTGTCTGTACTGCTTTTCCCCATATACCCCTTTTCATTTTGGCCCCTACGTTTGGGGTTATTTGTTTTTAACAGCCCGTTCCAACCCAAGGGCTAAGCAGCACAAGTCAGACCTAAAGTCAGCCTAAGTCGTTTAGGGCGAAGTTATGTCTGGAACGCAGCAGCGTCACTAGGGCGCGCGCCGCCCTGTGCAAGGGCGCGCGCGCCACCCTAATGACCCCCGTGCCACTCGACAGCCGGCCGGCGAGGATGTCTCCGGAGCCGACAGCAGCGGAGCCTCCGCTGCTGCTGGCTCCGGAGACATCCTCGCCGGCCGGCTGTCTTGGGCAGGAGGAGGCCTCGGAGCGTCCGCCCTCGGAGGAGCTCCAAGGCCTTCTGAGGGAGGCCCGATGCATGACGATATATTTATAAGGTTTCGCGCATGCGCAGTACGTTTCTGAGGGCAAATTTGCCCTCAAACGTTCTGCGCATGCGCTCAACCTTGTAAATATGACGTTGCACATCGGGGTTCCTTCAGAAGGCCTTGGAGCTCCGGCAAGGGCGGATGCTCCGAGGCCTCCTCCGAGGCATCGCTGGAGCGCGGCAGGAAGGGAGGACCGCCTGCGTGCGACTGACTGATTTGATCTCGTAGCAGTCCAAGGGACTCTCAGTTAAACAAGCTGCAGCTTTGGGCCTCACAATCTTCAGGGCCCTAAAAAAAATCAGAAGTTTTGGGGAGGAGCAAATTTTGGTGTAACTTTTGAACAAGGGGCCTCCAAGCTTTATATAGATTAGGACCTCACCAAGTCTAAATCCAGCACTGATTGCTGATTATCTTTAGGGTAAAGGAGGCCAGCGGGTGGCGCAGCGGGTTAAACCGCTGAACCATAAGCTGTCGATCGAAAGGTTGACAGTTTGATTCCCGCGACGGGGTGAGCGCAATGCGAGTAGATAAATAGGTACCGCTTGCGGGAAGGTAAACAGCACTCCGTGTTTATTTATTTATTTATTTATTTATTTTTCACATTTTTATACCGCCCTTCCTCCAAGGAGCTCAGAGTGGTGTACATATTTCCTCCCCTCCTTTTTGTCCTCACAACAACCCTGTGAGGTAGGTGGGGCTGAGAGATAGTGACTGGCCCAAGGTCACCCAGGAAGCTTCATGGCTGAGCGGGGATTTGAACCTGGATCTTCCAGGTCTAAGTCCGACTCCCAAACCACTACACCATCCTGTTCCAGCTGCATGCTACGCGCTGCGGCAAGGAGAGTCATGCCGGCCACATGACCACGGAGTCCGATGACTTCGGACAACGCTGGCTCTTCGGCTTTGAAATGGAGATGAGCACCACACCCTAGAGTCGGACACGACTGGACTTAATTGTCAGGGGATACCTTTACCTTTACCTTAAAGGCTTATTGCAATATTTCTGTACAGGGACTATATTGCTTTTATTAATCACTTTAAGCATTTTGGTCCTTTAACATGTTCTCTGGGGTAAGTGCTTCCACTACTGAGGCATTGCTTTTCTGCAGTCATCTGACACTAGAATTAAAATGATTACACATTTTTTTTTAAAAAAAATGAACATTTTTATTCATTACAACAGATCAAACACATACGTATTGTTGCATTTTGAGTCATTTTGAGTTGAACTTTGAGTCTTTGCAAGGGTGGCGACAGTGTTGTCAGCGATCCTGGAGATCGCACCACCACCGGGGGAAAAAGTGTGCTTGCTTACCTCATCAGGGGTCCTGACAGCTTCTGGACGGTGCGGGTAGGCAGGGGACAGCATCTGGTTCCAGTGGTGGGTCGCGACCCACCACTTTGAGAACAGCTACTGTAAGGTTTTCTGTACATGAACTCATGTCTGTCTTCCTAATATTGTTTCAATATACAAATATATTTTAGTCAAGATTGCAAATTCATGCAGTCTTGCCACTCATTCTTCTATATGGGGAACTATATTGCTCCTCCAATATTTGGCATACCAAATTCTATATAAAAAAAATTGAAGAGGCAACAATTTCTCTTTTTTTTCCATTGAGGCAGCACTGAATAGGCAACAATGAAAGCACTGGATCAGATGTCCATTAAACCTAA
This sequence comes from Plestiodon gilberti rubricaudatus, assembly GCA_026170595.1. Taxonomy (NCBI): domain Eukaryota; kingdom Metazoa; phylum Chordata; class Lepidosauria; order Squamata; family Scincidae; genus Plestiodon; species Plestiodon gilberti. The sequence continues at coordinate 140,577,934 of JANXHW010000001.1, read as the reverse complement.
AAAGCACTATTTCACAATAAAGAGAAAAGGAATGAAGGGAAATCAGTATTCAATGTTCCATCGCCACAACAGAAAATAGGAATGGACTAATTAAGGTGCAGTTAAGAAGCTATTCATCCATAATGCAGCTACTTTGCTAAACAGGAACATAAGAACATAAGAAGAGCCCTGCTGGATCAGGCCAAAGGCCCATCTAGTCCAGCTTCCTGTATCACACAGTGGCCCCACCAGATGCCTCAGGGAGCACACAAGACAACAAGATACCTGTGTTCAGTCCCCACTCCCTTGCACCTGGCACAGAGAAAACCTACTCCTACAACCAGGAGGTTGCTTTTCTCCATCATGGTTTGTAAGCTGTGATGGACTTTTCCTCCATAAATCTGTCCAATCCCCTTTTAAAGGCATCCAGGCCAGGTGCCATCACCACATCCTGTGGCAAGGAGTTCCACAAACCAATTACACGCTGGGTAAAGAAATATTTTCTTTTGTCTGTTTTAAGACTCCCTCCACTCAATTTTAGTAGATGTCCCCTAGTTCTAGTGTTGTGTGACAGGGAGAAGAACTTCTCTCTATCCACTCTCTCCATCCAGTGGTATCTCAGGAAGCAACAAAAGGGACAGAACCTGCAAAGAGAAAGCTACTAATGAACAGTACAATAGCCCTGAAAAGTCTCAATTGTACTTGAATGTACAGGCTGGTGTTTCAAAGTAGTTTTACATATCTAAAAAGCTAGAAAGGAAGACAATTCAGAAATATTGTAATTTAACTTGGTGGCAATGACATGAACCGGATTGTTTGTAAAAAGTGAATGAACGACGGATGGCCATTCCAGACAAAATTACAAGTGTTGAATCAGACATACTCACTGGTATTATGTGCTGAACAATCACAGGCGTCAAGTTCAAATATTTGGACGGTGTGATACCATTTCCCTCGTTAGTTGGGATTAGAACCTAAGAGGACAGTCACACAGCACAGCAGTCCTAAGAAAATAACAATCCAGAAGCAGGGTTAGTAGCAGGGCTTGATTTGTACTAGGACTCACCAGCACTTGGTCCTAGCATCTGTTTTCAGTACTAAGGTGTCATCCTCAAACATATGAAATAGGAATGAATAAAAATGCCCCTGACCAGGTGCAGCATGGATATCCCTCACAGCTTGATAGCTAGAAAGACACCTCACTCCTCAGGATTAGGGGGAAGGGCTTCCAGTGGTATCTCAGGATAACCTTGGCATTTCTTTTTTTAGAAATTAAACATTGCTTAGCATTCTTTTATTTAGAACATTTTTGAGAGGTCACTCACTACTACACTAGTAGGCCACAGGGTATTATAAAAAGGTAAAGGTGACCCATGACAATTAAGTCCAGTCGTGTCTAACTCTAGGGTGTGGTGCTCATCCCCATTTCAAAGCCGAAGAGCCAGCGTTGTCCGAAGACGCCTCCGTGGTCATGTGGCCAGCATGACTCTCCTTGCTGCAGTGCGTAGCATGTAGCTGGAACACGGAGCGCTGTTTACCTTCCCGCAAGCAGTACCTATTTATCTATTCGCATTAACATGCTTTGGAACTGCTAGGTTGGCAGGAGCTGGCCAAGCAACAAGAGCTCACCCCGTCATGGATTCGAACTGCCGACCTTTCGAAGGACAGCACTGCGCCACCCGCTGGCCACAGGGTATTATACCTAGGAGGAAAAAGAAGAAGAAGCCCACATTCCTATTTCTCACTGATTTCTCTCTCACGACCAATTTCTGCAAATGGACAGCTCTTATTTTCTCCACAAAATTATGCACTTGGGTACATGACTGCAGGGGCACAACATCAAATGGGAACAGATGTAGTCATTTCAAATACCACAGCTACTGTTTTAAGCTGCTACAAACCCTGAAATGGCTCCAGCTGCCCCTTTTCATGAGACCAGTTCACACTGAAGTTTTTACACCATAGTGTAACGGCCTGGAGAAAAGCACGACTTGTTTGTGTGAACCAACTTTATGTGTCAGTAGGGTAATCAAAAGAGGCTTTAATATAGCCTTTAAATTGCTTTCATAACTTAAGGGCCCAAACCTATCTGTGCAGTATGTTGGCAGATTGCAAGGTCTACCAGCATACTGAATGGGCCACTGGTGAAGCAGCCTCTTCACCTTTCTGTGCTGCTGTCAGTGCAAGGGCCCAGAGGCCATGCACCGGCCACAGTACCATGCAGTACAGTCATTGATGGAGATCTGCTGGCAATGTGGTCAGATCGGGGCTGTATGGGGCAGGGATTTGGCCAGGTCAGGGGTGGATCAGGGGCAGAACGGGGCAGATCACAATAGCAGCAGTGGCAGCTGTGGTGGGTAACACTTTCAGTGGTGGGTGTGTTGAAATGGGTAACACTTTCAGTTCAAGTGGAACAACGGTGAGGCCCCATGGGACTGGTCAATGCCCCTGTCCACTTCAGGACTGGCCCCACCATCTTTGGGATTCCAGCTGGCCCCTCACAACCCTGGCAGGGGAGCAGCCACCGGCAGCGGCGGAACTACAGTGGAGCAGGAGCTCCAGGCGCTTGCGGGCGGGGGGCACGCTGGGGGAACTCATGGTGGGCGCGCTGGTGGAACTCACCATTCGGAAGCGCCGCGTTGTCTCGGCCCTTCCACCCTCCCTGGAGCCGGTTCGGCTCCGAAATGAGCGAAAACCGGGCGGGGGACGCGTCGACGTGACGCGAGGGCGCGTCGATGTCACACAATGCAGGCCCCGCCCCCTGGCACTGGTAGGGCACCCGTCGTCTCTGGCCACCAGCACCATATGGCCAATGCATACGGTAGGTCAAGACCTCTCACTGTCCCTGGAACCAGCAAGGTAGAAAGTTGGCTGCTCCTTGCAGGATAGGGACCTCCCTACTCCAGAGCAATGCTGTCCTTTTAACCCCAGGGCTGGACCTTGCTGAGGGTGGGGATGAGAGACAGACAACTCAGGAAGGTCCCTGGGCTTCATAAGGCACTCAGGGCCAGTGATGAGGGGTCTCTGGACAGGCTACCTGAGGGCTGCTCTGTGTCTGCACCTCTGGGGCTGGGGCAAGTCCAGAGAAGGAGCCAGGAGATTGGTAGAGGGGGAAGAAGGATGGAGCAACCCTCTCCCCGCTGTTGACTCTGAGGCCTGGTTGGGGGATCCTGGGTGTTGGGTCAGCTACTCTGTCTTTGTTTCTACCCCTGCCCACTGGGGCCAAGGAAGACTCCAAAGGGGGATCCCTCTCACGACGACCCTGCTGGGGCCGAGGATGGGAAAAACTTACAGTCCCATATGAACTGAATGTGTGCCTTAGAAGTCTGTAGCTCCTTGGATGTCAAAATGGGCTCCTAGAGGTAGGACATCTGACAACCCTGGTGAAAAAGTCTTGAGCCATGTTGCCCAAGCACTTTTGACCTAAACCAAATCGGGAAACCCATCCAGCCCTGAGGATCAAGAATCAACTTTTTTCTTTTGTAATGTGGAGGCACGTATGCTTGCAAGATTCTGCAGGTTGTATAGAATGATCTCACAGCTTCAAAATCACATTTCCCACAACTTATCTAAGCAAATCTGGGACAGATGAAATTCCTTAGTTAGACTGAACAAGGTATTCTGAAAAAAAAATATGCATTTAAATATTGAAAAAGTCAACCTGCCAGAGCAGGGCTTTTATTTTATTACATTTTGCTTTTCATTGATGGTGCACAAAAGTGAAAAATATCCTGGAATGATTTATGGATATGTAATGAATATGATGGAGGGGCACAGAATTACTCATAGTCATTTGACAGTGATGCTTTGGAGGAATTTACTGGAGAATATCATGTATTAGTTGCTGCCAAAAATGTTTGGGCTGCCTAATGAACAACAAGGAGTGTCCCATCTATCTCTAAATGGCTAAGATAAATCCTGACAATATATAAAATGGAGAAACTGATTAACATTTTTATACAGAAATGAAATTAGCAGCTCCGTCCTACCTAACTCCCCATGCAGCAGAGCCAGCGTGGCTTCCGCTGCATTCCACAGGGGAGTTTTGGCTACTAGAGGTCTCCTCAGGGTAAGGAGACATTAGTCCTCAGGGTAAGCCCCAGAAGCCAATATGGGTCAACTCGGATCCGTGCCAGCTTGAGATTCATAATAGCGGATCAGGCCCGGGAAGGGGGTTGGGATTCGGAGTGCACTGCCGCCGAACTTGCCCCCCTCCTGGGACTGATCCACCCTCCTCCTTGCCCCTGTCACCACCCCATTCCACCCACCCCTCCCTGTTCTGCATACACACACACACACACACACACACACACACCGTTCAACACCCTCTCTACCTCCTGCCAACCCCCTGCCCCCCTGTCAACCTCCTGCCAACCCCCGGCTTACCTCCTCTAGCGAACATCTGGCATCCATCGGCACAGGGAGCTGGCCCACTCGCCTCTTGCAGTGGTGGCCAGCCTGCGCGCACTGGGCTAGTTGCGTTTGTGACAGCCATAAAGGAGGCTATGCCAATGGAATGCACATTCTACTGGTGTACTCCTTCGATAGGATTGGACCATAGAGTTATCTGCTGCAGGATTTTGCATGCAAGTTGGAGAACAACAAGTTTGCTTTGTAAAGAGACCTAATATGACATTAGAATGTCGCATTTCTGTGATCTCCTAAGTGTTTTTGAGAACAACTTTTAGTTAGCAATAATTAAAAAAAAATGTAGTCTGTCAAAGTAACCAATTTAAAAAAGAAAAAAAGACAGCTGCCACAAAAAAACATTCAAACTCCAGATAGCGAGGGTGACTTAGTATGTGCTCTCCTCCTCTTAGACTCATCACTCACCTCTGAAGATACATTTGTATCTGATATAACTTCTGTATCTGCAAAGAAAGATCCCAATCTGTATTGTGAACAAGTCCCTAAAGTCCTTTTAGAATCAGATCTTGTGTGTGAAAGAGCTTGATTGGAAAGGGAAGACTTTGGTACCATGCCTTAATCCCCATTTCCTACTGTAACCCAACTTAAGTACATGAAATGAATAGAATCTTACAGTCTTCCCCTCTTTATTCCAGTGCCTATCGCCTTCCCTTGCTCTGTTGTCTCCTTTGTTTCTCGATTGTAAGCCCCTTGGGGCAGGGATCTTGGGGCAGGGACCTATCTTTGTTACAGCCCAATTCTATGCTTCCCCCCCCCTCTGCCAATGCAGCCTCACCAAAGTGGCTCATCCTGCAGGGGGCAGTCCTAGTGGTCTGCTTACCAGGGGCAAGCCTCCGCAGTGCGGAGGAGTCTATTTGGACCTGCCCCAGCAACATCACAGGCAGAGGTTCACGGGATTTGGCAGCCACTGCTGCCACTGAACCCACCCACCCCCTTCCTGAACCCAATCTGCCCCCGTTGCCACTCCATTCAGCCTTCCATGACCCTCATTCCACTCTCCCCATCCTGCCTCTCTTGCCAATTTACCTGGGTTGGTGTGTCTGTCCAGCGCTGTCATCATGCAAGAGGCTGATGTGGCCGCGCTCCCGGAGGCCCTTTTGCGAATGCCATAAGGCAGTTGCCACTGGCGGAACGATCATTGACTACCCAAAATAAGTCATGTTAACAGGTTTTCTCAAAAGAAGATTTCTGAACATTCCATGTTGCTAATGTCTTCCTAGGGAACCACAGAGGGTGCAAATTCAGCTGGAGGGATTTTTGCAAACATAATTTCAGAATATGAGGATCAGCACCAAATCAGGACTGAGTACTTTGGTACTACAAAGTTGAACTGGGTTGTCCACTGTGAAATGGAGATGAGAAATAACCCCACAGTGTCCAGGCACATAGAAGTGGCCCACTTCACCTTAAAAATATTTTCGCTTACACAGTTCAGAACATGAGACAGAGTGCTCACTTAGCATCAGAAGATCTGACTGACACTACAAAAATCTAAGTTTGCTTTGTGTCGGCTTAATCATAACGACAAGAACTGGTTGTAATGCAGAATCAACTAATTATATTAGGCAGCCAAGACAGACAATTTATGAGCCATATTTTTGGTTGAAAAATTCACATAGGCATTATAATTTCTTCCCCAGTGCTATCCCTATGAGCACATGGCTTTCCATAAGGTACTGTTATGGCCAAGTGTCTTTGTGCTATGCTTAAGTAAGTTACATCAGTTCCAATAAGGAAATATCAAATAATTGCACAGCAATAAATATCCATGTTTCTAACAACAGAGGCATTAGTATGACCGTCTGCCTGATCCTATTCCCCAACTGCACGGTCAGAATTTGCATTCCAGTAGTGCAGTGTCATTTGAGGCATCGGAAAATGCAATGTGCAATCGCATGCTTTTGGTCCTCTTCCACAAACAGCAAGTGGTGCTGGCCATGCGGCATTGACTTTCTCAGATCTCCCAGTGGCTATAAGTTGGCGGAAGGGGTGGGCAGTGTACAGGTAGGGGGAGTAATGGGGCAAAGAAGATAAGGATTGGGGCAGGGTTTGGGGACACCAGGAGGCATGACAAGGGAGGGCAGGGGCCTCTGCCAGGCCTCGCCACGCCTCCTCGGGTCAACTCGGATTTGCACTAGCCTAAAATCTGGTGCAGATCTGAGTAGACCCATAGGGCAACAGGGAACGTACCTTGAGGTACAGGAATAAAAGTTTCCTTACTTTGAAGAGACCTCCTTATTGCCCCACCCCCCTCCATCATTGATGTATTGATTCGCCTCCATGACACAGCTGTATCGGCACTAATGAGAATAGGATTGGAGCATGAGTCTCATTGGGATGCTGTAAGGTGCCATATTGATAGAGACCATATGGTAAGTAACAAGAGCTGGGGTGAGGAATTTATTCTTCTATTAAAAAAAATTCCCTTGGAGCATTTGAGTAGAAACTTCAACACTGAATTCTAATTTTCAATTAAATCTTTTCCGACTTTCTGATTCTCCAAATACGTGTAATGCACATAACTCAGAAACACCTACATGAAACAGCTGGGTGAGATGCCCAGGCTTAGCTGTGGGATGAGGAGTCACAATGTCCTATTTCTCATTTTTATCTGTTCCTGGGAGGCAGTGGAAATCCTGAATTGGCAGTTCACATCTGCATGGGACTAGATGGGAAAGAATTAACTGAAACTTAGCCCAAACAAGATGAAAGTGCTGTTGGTTGGACATTCAACTGGTTTGGAATTAGGTGTTCAACATTTTCTGGATGGAGTCTCACTCCTCCTGAAGGTTCAGACTTGTAGTTTCGGGTGCCTCTTGATTCAGGGCTTTGTTTGCCAGCAGTGACAAGGATCATATTTTATTAGCTTCAGCTAGTTTACCAACTGCGGTCTTTCCTAAATAAGTCTGATCTAGCTACAGTTACCCATTCCCTGGTTACCACCAGACTGAACCAGTGCCAGGTTTGGGGGGGGGTGTTGGGGGCAAAGTCTTGCAATGGGCCTCCCATGGTGCCCCTTCCTGTACCCTGATGGTCCACTGAGCACTACTGGTACCACTGACACCGAAGGTTCACAGCGCAATCCTGTGTAACCTTGCACTGGTGTAACAGTAGATGCACCGCTGTAAGTGCACTTATGCCAGTGTAAGTGCACTTACACCAGTGCATCTGCTGTTACACTGGTGCATCTACTGTTACACTGATGCAAGTTTACACAGGATTGCACTGTCAGTGTGATTTGGTGGGTCCTCTGCGGGACCCACCAAACTGAGTCTTCGGCCAGTGCCCAACCTGGCCAACTCCTGATGCCACCAGCCCCTGATACCACCAACCTAGACTTGCAATGTGCTCTATGTCTATGGCAGAGGGGTCTGGCTCAGTTGGGAGAGCTGCTGCCTTGTAAGCCCAAAGACCGGTGAACTTGATAAGTTCGAGAAACGCCGCTGACAAAAAGCTGCAAAAGCCTCTGGGAGGAGAGATAAGAGCTCTCAGCTGCGTCTGTCGAGTGTGGGAGGCGCTGGTCAGCAGAACAGTCAGACTGCAAAAGGTTACCACCTGAAATGTAGCCATTCATGAAAGATTGGACATTTATATATTGTAGAACCCCCCAAGGGGGGTTAGGACAGCCTGCCCATGTACACCGCCTTGGATTAAAGTCGGAGGAGAAATCCAATGACCAAGAAAGGCGGTATATAAATACTGTATATTGGGTCATTCCATGTCAAATCAACCAATAAAAAATACATTTTGGAACTTGATGTCACGGATTTTGCTCATTTTTGGTACATTTGTACCTTACCATGAGATGTTTAAAAATTATTTTTTTTCAGATTTTTTTGTCCATCCGTTTTTGAGATATTGAATGTAAAATGAAAAGATGGGGAAGATTAAAAGGACCTAAAAAGAATTATTATTTTTTTACTTCTGAAGATGATTTAGATGAGGAAAAATTTCACTGTGCTGATTCAGAAATTATTCAGCAACTAAAGGAAAAATTTAAAAATACGAACAGAAGTAAAAAGCTCATGAATTTGATAGTTTTACCAAAAAGCTGATCCTGTAAAAGAATAAAAGTGAATTCATTTTCTATAAATCTATCTCTATAAGTCCTGTTATAAATTTTTGGATTCATTTCAGTTTACCACATAATTTTATCAATGTAAACTGTAGAAAAATGGACTTGAGGGGTTTAATTCCTGGTCACTGCCAACAAGAAAATTTAATATTTGTATGATTACCATTGAGATACCATCTTGAAATTTTGACTGATTGACTACAAGACATATACCTTTAAGTGTGATTTTTTTGAAAATTTAAAAAAGTTCAATTTTCCAAAATTTCAAAATTAATATTATTTGAATATTTTTGAATTTCTTGAAAATTTACAATTTTGTCATGTTGTATATCAAATGGAAGCCCTATTCATAGGCTTTAAAACGACACCTCTCCCATGTCTGTAGCATTCAGCATTATCCTGTAACTGGCGTTTGAAGGTATGGTGACAAGTGAATTTTGGGCTTTTTCGGCAATTTTGAACATTCAATATCTCAAAAACGGATGGACAAAAAAATCTGAAAAAAATAGTTTTTGAACATCTCATGGTAAGGTACAAATGTACCGAAAATGAACAAAATCCATGACGTCAAGGATTTTTCATTGGTTGATTTCACATGGAATGACCCTATTATTATATTATATATGTGCAGCTGCCAGTCAAAGTCTATCATTTTTACCCAAGCCAATGCTGGGTGATTTGATGTATAGGGTTTAGTTTTGTCTTCACTCCACCTGTCTGGTTGGTTCCATTTTGTTTGGGCCAATACAATAGAGGGTGATCCATGATGGTGTAGTGGTTTGGGAGTCGGACTTAGACCTGGAAGATCCAGGTTCAAATCCCCGCTCAGCCATGAAGCTTTCTGGGTGACCGTGGGCCAGTCACTATCTCTCAGCCCCACCTACCTCACAGGGTTGTTGTGAGGACAAAAATGAGGGGAGGAAATATGTACACCACTCCTTGGAGGAAGGGTGGTATAAAAATGTGAAAAATAAATAAAATAAAAATAAGTCTTCTTATGGTGTCCTAAAAGCCACGGCACCATCATGTGCTACAGAGCCATTGGCGCAAATGGCTGGACTACCTACCAGAGAAAATCAGGTGCCAAATGGGGGGTTCATGAGAGGATTGGGGCAGAAAGCAGGCTAAACCGGGGTGGTTTGGGGGTGGATCTTGGTGGAGGCAGCACACGCCGGGATTCTATCCTTCTTTCCCAACCTGGAATGGACCCCTGAGGCTCCTTAGACTAATGCCAGCAAAATAGCTGGTGTAGGTTCAAGGAGACCCATTGGCAACAAGGCGGCCTACCAAGGGGTAAGTAAAAAATATTTTTACTTTCCACCCCTGGGCAGTCTGGTCAAACCCCCTCCCCCCCATCATCAGATGCAGCACGCACTCCGTCAGCATGGCTGCATGATGTAGGATAGTGAGGGATAGGATTGGGGCATTAGTTGGGCTTTCTGCTGGTGGAATTATTTAGCTCCTTTTTTTGTTTGCAGTGGCATGCTCTTTTAGTTTACATGCTGTTTTTTTGCCATTATTGTTTTGATGTTTCATTTCATTGTGTTAAGCACCTTGAATGCCATTCATGGGGGAAAGGTGTTATGTATTTTTTTTTAAGTAAGGCAAATATCAGAATATATATATATATATATATATATATATATATATATATATATATATATATATATATATATATATATATATATATATATATATATATATATATCTGATAGTGCCTTTAAAAAAAAGTCATTGCAAAAAAAGTCATTTAACAGGACATTTTTTTGTACTAGGTAAGTAAGCCCTAAGGAAGGTAGAAATTTTAAAAAGCAAAAAAAACCCAAACCCTGCTTATACATTTCATGAAAAATATAGTACAGTTTCTGGAATGGTTTGGTGATTTTCTGAAATATTTAACATGAACAAACAGAAAGCATATTTTTACATTAAACATACACAGTCAAATATCAGATCAGCATTGCTAAAGAGTAGAAGAGTAGAAGAGCATTGCTAAAGATAAAGAGTAGATATAGCTAACAACGACTTAGTTCGGCCATAGAATCTGGGGAAACACAGCATTTTACAAGGTATGAAAATAATTAGATCCACTGAAAAAACGCTCTTGGTGATAAATAACTTAGTATGAAGTTATTTCCTGCTTAATAAATAACTTAGTATGAAGTAGGTCTATGGTGAAGGCAATTCAGAAGTCAGCTTTTTTTCTTAACATGAATCAGTGTTTTACCCAGGCTTACAGAAACGGAATTAAGGCCACCAAACACCGGCAGCAATGATTAGATAACTTTCCCTTGGCTTCACTTTTCTGTCTGCTTAACCAGTTTCTTGGGTCTTTTTTTTTAATCATTTCTACGTGAGCATAATCACCCTACCTGCAAGAGACAAGAAAAGGTAAATAGCATGACTTTTAAGATATGATTACGGCAGATCATGAAAACAAGAGTGAGCGTAGGCTTTGATGGAAATGATTGTTTATTTCAGGAAAATATAAAAAAGAAAACCCTTTTGTACGACAATATAACATGCTATATATAGACCTACATTTATCAGCTTTAAAAAGTGCAAAAGTTAGTTCCTGCAGAAAACTGCCAGCCCAGGCTGTGTACGATGGAATCTGGAATAGCAATACCAGAGAGCTGTCAGTCAGCCATCCATCCATCTAATTGCCTTCTTACCATCTTTCCATCATGTTTTTTTTATAACTGGTCGCCTCTGGCTAAAATGCAAATCATGAAGAAGAGCCGTCTAGAAAAAGCTGCTGCTTTCTTAATTATCTGTCAGCGTATGGACCAGTGGACCCTGGGCCACAGAGTACAGTTATGCTAAGCAGAAACGCATCATGGGAATTGGAGTGACAGCTCATTTTCCTCCTGTTTTTTTTTTCCTGCGTTCGAATGACAATGCAGAAATGTGGGTTTTTCCCACACTTTCTCTGAACACCTGGGCCAATGCTCAGGGGAGCACAAAGCCAAAACTGTCACATTTCCAGACATGGTCTTATTGCTGTCACTGTGACAGGATTGTTGACAAATGCCAGCAGTCATCTCAGCATCTTGGGAAATGTCTGCCATGGTTGTGTCAACAGCCTGACAGAAATTGTTAATGTTTAAACTTCTTCCACTGACAGAACCCTGTCTTGCTGACAGTATTTGTCATATGAAACTCAATCTTTGTCAAACTTGCTTAAAAATTAACACTTTCTCCATTTCTTTTGCAGCAAACTGCCTAGCAGTGCTTTTTTTTTTCCTTTTGTAATAATATTTCAGAAGGGTAATATTCCACAGTAACTGAGGTCTGCAATGAGTCCAGCTGCCTCCACATGATGAACTTAAGGCCAGCTTGTCCTTTTGACCTCTGCTGCAGTGATAATTATGTGCTTATTTCGTGCCCCCCCCTTTTTTGCCTTAGGAATCAGCGTTCTGAATTATTCAATAGCTATAAAAATCCTATTTCTCTGTGTACAGTGTGGAAAAATCAATTAAACAGAGTTAGCTTAACACACACATATATAAATAATGTTGCAAGTTTGTTGATACACATAATAATCATTAACTAAGTTCTTTCCAAACTTTGAGTTTTGAAGGTCAGTCTGGTTGGACAGCAAAACAACAAAATGGTCCCGAGCCTATACGTTCTTGGATGAAATGTGTATATAGTACAGGGGTGGCCAAACTTGCTTAACATAAGAGCCACATGTGATAAACTTCAGATGTTTGAGAGCCGCAAGACAGAGAGATGCTTGAGAGATGCAATATTTAAGAAGATTTTAAATTCTTATATATATTTACTCACCATGGACATTAAACTTATTTTTAATCCAGTGGACTCTTAGTTTATACCTGGTAAATAATTATAAAGTTTGAAAAATTCTTATTTGCCTTTTCTATTAATTGTGTTGCAAAAAAGGAACTCAGCCAACATATTTCCAAGAGTCGCACATTATACGTCAAAGAGCCACAAGTGGCTCAGGAGCCACAGTTTGGCCACCCTTGATATAGTATATCAAGCAATAGCAAGAAGTACGTACATTGGTTCCCCGAGTTACGGACACCTGATTTATGGATGTCCGAGTTACAGATGGGCGCTGGGCGCTTTTGCGCAGGCATAACATGTCCTTTGTGCTGATTTTGCACAGGCGCAATACCACTGGGCCAGCAAGAGCTGGCTATTTCAAACGATGTACATTCCGATTTCCAGACAGACCTCCAGAACAGAACTGGTACGTATGTTGGGGACTTAGGGTACAGTATGCCTGTTAAAGATGCAATCACATGCACAGTTACCTCTAAGAACATCCAAATAATTTCAACAGGACTTTGGATCCGTTCTCATGTTCATTTTATGCTCCAGTCTCCTCGGGGTGGACGGGGCCCGCCCGCCTGCCCACCCAGGCTCCTAGGAGGTGAAAAACAGCGAAAAAACACCAGGGTGTGTTCTTCGCTGCAACACGGCGGGGGCGGGGCTTCTGATGTTCCATGCGGGGGAGTGCCAGAGAGTCTAGCTATGCCTCTGAAGCCAGCTCCTAGGAGCTTCCTGACTTGGGGAAAAGCAATCGTTAACTCTGAGAAATGGCTGTTCTGCCCCATGTGGCAATGCTGCAGTCGAGAACAAAAGGGCTCCAGGTGAGCATTTGACCAGCAATGGCAATAGTTGGCATACCTGGAATTCATCAAGAGAGAGCAGATATATTAGCTATTGCAAAAGGAAGGGGTGGCTAGGTGTTTATAGTAAAGACACATTTGACAATACTGAAGCAAGAGGTAGAGAAATTTCCAGATTTCCTTGGGGTAAAGAAATGACTAGTAAGCAAACCAATGTAAGTCTGTAAGTTGTTGGTCATGCTAGGTTTGGGCAGAAGCGTTTTTTCCCTCTGCAGAGCATTGCAACTTAAACCACCCAAGCACAGTTCTGGTGGTGCCTATACCCATTTAAAATATGTCCTTCAGGGTCATCTGTGCAGGCCAACAGTATATAGGGTGGCCTACCAATGAGAAACAAAAACTGTCTTTCTAACACGTTTTCTTGCCAGAAAACAAGGGGCAAAGTGATTCCCCTTCCTCAGACACTTTTCCTATTTTGGCTGTACACCTTAGGTGAATAGACAGTAGTTGTGGACCCACCAGACAGTACCAGGTAAGCTCTGCCTGTGGCCCACCAGAAGTGTTGGTGCCACATTAAGGGGGGCCTTGGGGCCAAGCCCTGCACTGTGTCACCCATAGTGCTTCCCACCCTCTTCCTGATGATGCCTTAGGCACCATCACTGCCACCAATCCTGAGGGATAGCCTGCCTCCTGGCCAATGTGGTAGTCCCCCTCTCTCCTCCACATTTCCTCTCTGTTCCACCCTTCTTTTTCAACCCAGGGAGCACAGGAGGAGAAGTGAGAACAGCAGTCATGGAAGAAAAAGAAGCAGGTGCAGGGGGGTGGAAGCAGAGAGGAGGAGGTGCAGGTGGGTGGTGGCTCAGCAGGTTCGCCCTGCTGGTGGGCTACCACATAAGGACGCACCATTTATTGTTGTGATCCTGAGCCTTTTGAGATGGCAAAGGATCACTGCTTAGCTGCCTCACAAGGGCAGCTTCGACCATAGCTCCCAATCAATAACCTCATGCCATCAAAGTCAGTGTCATTGCTGGAGGGGGTGTGGCACTATAAGTGCTGCAAGGTGCTGCACCGTGCCTTGCAAACCAGTGTAATGCAGCCACTCCCACTTGCCCCCGGAGCCATTCTGGCAGCAAGTGGGAGGGACCATGTTACACCGGTTTGCAAGGCATGGTGCAGCGCCTTGCACCACTTATGGTGCCACACCTCCTGCAGCAATGCCACTGGATGGGGCAGGAGGCAACTGGGGCACCCTGTGTATGGAACAGAGAAGCGCTGCTTATGCCAATGTCAATGTCTATTCAGTAGCAGGCAAAAAGTGTATTTGCTCATGCATTTCAGCATGTGGTGGAGCTGGTTTTAAACTGTGTCTTTATCACAGTTCTGCTAATTTGTATCTGCTTCATGATTTGATGACTGCCTCTGCGATTGTAGTTGTTTTTGTTGTGTGATCTCTCCTTGTGTTTTATTTGCTACTCAGAGAGTCTCAATACAGATCAAGTCAGCAGTCTCAATACAGGTCAGCAGCACATAATTTCAAAAATGTTTACAGAGGCGACACTTAAAATCTATGTTTGCATTTTCCAGTGCCTGGAAATCAAATGTAAAAAGCACATGGATTAAAATGTAGATTCTACTTTAAACTGGCTCTTGTCTGCTTTTTCTTCTCTCATGTAATACTAAACGTGTGAAGCCTTCTGGACTAAATGACACGCTTAATGGCACCAGTAAAAATGAAACACCCACACAAGTATTTCACCACCACCACCACCACCACCACCATATAAGGACACATGGTAAAAATGAATCTGGTGGGAATAGAAGGGTTTCTGGGGAAAAGGGGGGGGGAATACACTGTGTTTTTATTAATAAAGGAAATGTTCTGCATCAGATGCTTTACTGTGGGACAAAAAAAAAAAGCCTCTCTAGGAAAGGAGGCAGCAACTGGTCTGGAATAATAATAATAAAAAGTTTTGATCTCCCCCCCCCCCCAATTTGGATATCTGTACTCATTTGCTAGTTGTTTCACTCATAGCCAGAGTCTTGGATCTTAACAGTAGATCCTGGTGCTCCTTATCCAACTCACAAAAAAGCTCGTATACATTCTCAAATCAGCAGCCCAACTATGTACTTGGTCTCCTTGGGGATCACCTACCTGGAACTAAGTGGAAAATCCTTCATTCTCCTTGACAGTGCTCAGATAATACAAAGGGGGAAAAAAAAGAACGGGATGTTAAAACCTACGAGAGCAGGAAGTGTGCAGCCGCAGGTCTCCAGCAAAATAATTATCTCCGGGTATTGTATTATTTGCATAATTAAAAAGTTTGGTTGAGTTTCTGACATGCTGTCTCCCGCATTAGGGATGTAGTGGGGGGCGTGCTAATCAGGAGAGGGAAGTGAAGGTTAATGAATTGTAATTCAGATGGTACAGGCCCTGTGAGATTTGCGGATAATTGACACCATTTGGGAGTTAAAGCGGAGTGGAAGAGGAGAAAGATGAGCTGCCGCAGAAACTAAATGAGGGGTGGGGGTAGAACGTGAACAAATGATAGGTTAGCACCAATTATAATTTTGATGGGCTTATTTTCTCCCCTCCCCCCAAATTAGCTGTAAGAAGCTTAAACGGATGTGAAAGAACCATTGACAATTCAAACAGAAGTCACTATGTGTGTCCAGTGAGAGGGAAGGCTCATGTGAGCAAATTTTGGGTAGCAAAAGTAGTCTTATATGATTCGAGGACAATCACCCAATAAAGTTGTTTGGGGTAGATTCAGGACCAACAAAAAGGAGGACTTCTTCATACAACAAATGCTGATACAATTTAGAAGATGTGATGATGACCACCAGGCTTAGAGTTTTTTTTTTAATTCTATTTTTAGGGTTTAGATCAGGGGTTCTCAACCAGTGGTACTTTGGCTGACTGCTGATGGTACTCAGACTGCCAGACCACCGGAACTCCACTCCAACATGGCACATTTGGTGGCACATTTTCACTCCCGAGAGGCTCTTGCCTTTGGTCAAGCCTCTCTGGAACACTGAGAAAGGTCCTCCCACCTGCCCAGAGCCTCCGACCTGCGTTTTCTGGCCTCCGAAAACCTGAAAACCCAGAAATAACTGGCAATGATGTCATCGCCAGTCACTTCCAGTGGTATGCAGCAGGAGAGTGGCACCAGAGGTGGTACTCAGCCGGGAAGGGGTTGAGAACCCCTGGTTTAGAAGAATTCATGGAAAATGTATGAGCCATGACAAATCAGTTGGGACCTCCATTATGTAAGGCAGTGTGGCTCTGGTTTCTCGAAGATGGAGGGCAAACAACAGGATGTGACTTGTGACCACCTGTGTCATGTGACTGAAAACAGGAAGCTGGTCTCGGTGAGACCTTGTTCTGACCCAACAAGGCTAGTCATATGTTCTTTTGCTGCCTATGTGTCTGTGAGACCACTTCTGAGCTTTTCACCACCTGTTCTTTTACTGCAGTGCTATTCCCCTTCCTGGGCCTGGCTGCCTTTATACAGACCTCCTGGATTTGCGCCAACAAAATAGCTGGCATACATCCGAGGAGACACTTTTGGGTGGCTAGGGCTTACATTGGGGGATCTCCCTATCCCTTCCCCCGAGGTGACCTTCCAGGTGGCCCCTCTGCACTCTGGGTGCAGCAGAGGCTGCACCGGCCCCACTGCATCTCAGGGTGCAAAGTTAGACAGAATTGCACTGTCAGTCTCTCTCCATCTCTCAGTCTTCCATTCAAGCAACTGATCCTGCTTAGCTTTTCAGGCAAGACACATTTACCTAAGCATAGCATCCATGCTTAGATATCCTACTGTTTCAAAAGGTTTAATAGAAGCCATGAGGGGGATCTGATCAGGACCATCACATTGACCATTTCCTCCATGCCATTTTCCTGATCAAAATCAGAGAGAGAGAGAGAGAGAGAGAGAGAGAGAGAGAGAGAGGAGAGAGAGAGAGAGAGAGAGAGAGAGAGAGAGAGGAGGAGGAGGAGGAGGAGGAGGAGGAGGAGGAGGAGGAGGAGATATACTTTTTGAAAGATGAGGACATCCTCTTCTGGGTCTTCTGCTATCATGTCTGCCCCTAAGAGCCTAAAGGCAGTAGTAAGCTCAGCTAGAATCTGAGCAAGGTCAGTGTGCTATAGTGTGTTAAGGTTACAGAGAATGTGTACTAAGGATATAGGGATGAGAAATCAGCTAGAGAACTAGCAGTGATGTAGACTTGAGTCTATTGACTCGGACTTGAGTCGAACTCAAGTCACATCAATGACTTGACTCGGAGATTGTAAAAGACTAGACTCGAAACTTGGAGCCTTTTACGACAAGTCCAATTTTATTCAGGTTTAAACCCGTTTTCCCCATTAAGGGGAATTTCCCCCAGGTTTAAACCCGTTTCCCCAGTTGTGAGGGACTTGCAACTCACAACCAAAGACTTGGGACTTGGGGGCAAAGACTTGGGACTTGACTTGAGTCAGAGTCTTGATCCACATCCCTGAGAACTAGAAGCTACTATTGTGTCTCGGTTATGCAACATTTTCTGTACTTTTAGTGTCCACCTGCCTCCCCCCATCATAAATTCACATACAGATAACATGCTCCTCACATTTGTAGCTATTATTAATGCTTCATTAGAAATGTTACTTTCCCAATGCAAATGTTGACGAAAACATACTAAAAGAATACACACTTGTAGCCCGATTTTAATTTTTGGAAATGCTACTTTCAAATTTGTACTCAATGAAGTTGAAAATGCCCTCTAGCAAAGTTTCAATAAAAACTATCAATGAACAAAAATGTCTCACTATCGAATTCTGTCACTTTGATTTTTTTAAAAAAATTATTTGTAGAAAAACTTTTAAAAGGTGAACCTTCTTATGTTTTTATATGCTACATTCATTTTTATGCAAGCCGACGGGCTCCCAAGGCAATGGGGGAAAGATGCGATAAACATGTATTAAAGAAAGAAATAAGAATCAACTTCGGCTGAAATCGTATACACACTTATCTGGAAGTCATTCCCATTGAACTCAATAGAACTTTTTCTGAGTAGACATATATAGGATTGCACTGTTCTTTATATAGGGCAGTAGATTTGAAAATACTGTAATGGTATGTACTGGCTTTGAGAATCACAAAGTGCAGAATACATTTTGTGCTGTTATAGAATGAATGGCACAGTCCTTGTCCACAAAATCTGGGCATATCCACAGCATGGACAAACTCACTGAATAGTCTTTCTTTCATCCCCATGGAATCCTGGGAGCTGTAGTTATTTAAAGTAGGACTAAGGGTCTCTAACTGAATTCTGAGCTTCTTCACCAAACAATGGTTTGGGTAAAACCATGACATTTAAGTTGGTGCAAAATGTATTTAAAAGCATGCTGTGCAATTATGCCTTCAGGGTCTAAAAAGACATCAAAATGAGAGAGACTGGAGCTATTCTGAGAGCCACTTCAGGAAAGCAGCAGGCATTAGTACTCTGGCTTACTTGGGAGTCTTCTTTGGAACTACAGTCAATTATCGGTATCCGCAAGGGGTTAGGTTCCTAGAAAACCCAGCAGATACCGAATCTGTGGATACAGAGTCATTGATCCTATGGGATCAGTGGGGTTAGGGGGAAAATTAAATTGGCACAACACCTTCAGAATGGTACAGATGGCTTCAGAATGGCCGTGGATAGCTCTTCTAGCACTGGTGCATTTTCATACCACCTGTAACAAATATTAATTAAAACCCAAAGCAGCCTGGCAGGTTGTATTCTGTGTTGAAGAAGAGAAGGTTGGGTGAGACCACTTATCTCTTCCCTGATTATCCTTTCTCAGCTCAAAATCACCTTTCCTAGGCTGCTTTTCAACCTGTGTGGTGGAAAATATTGGACAATATGGATATCTCTTCTCTCCCATCCACATGGATGAAGCAGAAGCCTGGGGTGATTTGAGTTGCAAATGGAAAGGCTTAGGAGAATCTCTCTCAACATCCTTCCTCCACTTGCAGTAACCCAGGTTGTATTCGGTTTAAACAAAAAGCAGAGGAAAGAATAACAAAATTCCATCTAATATGTAACTTACAGTGCAATTCTGCACAAATATAGGCCGGCAGAGCTAGTGCTCCGCTGGCCTAGGGTGTCGTAAATGCACATTTTCATGGAGGCCGGCACTGCTCACTCCGCTGTCATCTTTAACCCACGCTGGTCGATGAAGGTGAGTGCTGCGCCGGATGGTACAGGGGTTGTGGGGAGGGCAGGCAGGGTGGGCAGGAGTGGTGAAGGAGGGGGACCATTGTCTGGCCAGGGCTGGGAGGGGGCGGGAATATCGGTGCTGAGATGCGCCAATATCCTGAGCCCTGTTGCAGCCTGGGCTGTCCTTACACGGACTCCCAGGAAGCATGCCAGCTTCAATGCAACTCAGCGCCAATATCCCCGCCCCCTCCCAGCCTGAGCCGGCCAATGGCCCCCTTCCTCACTGCCCCTGCCCAGTCTCCCTCCGCCCCTGAGCTGACCAGTGCAGGACCTACCTGTGGCAGCCGGTGCAGGTCCAGGTTGCTGGCGGAGTAAGCAGTGCCAACCTCCGTGCCAGCACTGCTTACTCTATAGGAGCCACAAATGTGCTTTACGGCACATTTGCGACTCCTTAGGTTGGCAGAGCACACATT
The DNA here is from genome assembly GCA_026170595.1 of Plestiodon gilberti rubricaudatus. Taxonomy (NCBI): domain Eukaryota; kingdom Metazoa; phylum Chordata; class Lepidosauria; order Squamata; family Scincidae; genus Plestiodon; species Plestiodon gilberti. The sequence goes on along the minus strand of JANXHW010000001.1, from coordinate 140,558,198 downwards.
CCGCCAACCTATTGTTAGTCAGGATGGCGCCATCTGTCTCTTTGCTGAGTTAAAGGGGATGCTCTGCATTACATTGATCTGTTATCCAGTCTAAGATCCCATGTTCCAAATAGGGTTGTGTGAATTCCCCTAAGGACCAGCTCTTTTGGTAACAGCATGGCCTTTGTTAAAATTGGTTGTCCAGTGTTACTTGCAAAAGAAGAACATTTTTATAACTCTTCGTCAAAACCCAAGATATGTGGTTCACCTCATGTAAGTAGCAAAAGCACACATAGGATGCAAAGCAGGGCTATGAGAATTCTTTGGCATGCTTCAGTCAATCTTGGGGGCATTTCCAGTAGCAACCAGGAATGTGCAGAATAAGAGCTGTATTTGGTCACATGTAGGCATGTAATGATCACATGCCGATGTAAAATACAAGTTAGATTTGTCATTTTGAATGGCGTCTCCAAAAACTTGAAGGAATATACAAAACACACATTGAATGCACAAGAAAATCAAAACAACAGACATCAATTCTACATTAAAATCAATGGACACATCCATGAAAGCAGAGGTGGCATACGTTGCATTAGTAGCGGATAAACTTGTTTTGTAAAATCACATTTTTGGGACACTCTCTGCCAATATTCTCTTTGAAAGCTGTTTTATGATAGGTAGCTTGTTTTCCCAATAAAAGAGGGAACTGTTTTGCTCTCAGAACTCAGCCTTAACACAGCTGTGCACTGTGCCATTCCTCTTCCTGCCTCAAGCCATGCATCGTTCTCTGGCAATATGCTATCTCTTCCCCCTGTTTTCTAGCTGGGCTTCTAAATAATTGCTGTCTTCCCCAAAGTCTCATTCTTTTTTTTTTTTTTTTACCAAGCAGGCTTGTTAGCGCGAGAGCATCCACACAGTCTGCCAGGCCTTGTGAGCCAAGAACTGATGGCACTCTGCTTATTCCATGCCAGCCCAAACAATGCACTTTTGCCAGTTAGTACACGGTATTGCCAATGGGCTGGGGAAACAGTTATGCTTCAGTTGTGAAAGCAGGAAGCAAATCAAGTCAAGTCCCGTAAACCTGCTCCTCAAGAAACAATTACTTCCTGAATCCTGACTGAAGGAAGCACTAGAATAACTCGAGGCACTATATGCCGCCTTGTATAGGAAACAAAGCAGGGGAGCTAGGGCACAACTGATCCAGCCAAGTACTTTTAAGTTCACTACAATGTGGGGGGCACTGGTGTCGTTAGAGGTGGGCGGAACGGTAAGTCTTGCACAGCGCGGTACCGCTCCGTTCCATGGGGGCCCCGCCAACTCACATCAGAACCAGTCTGAGCGGCAAAGGCAATGCACTCCTGTGGGTGGGCCACCATGGAACGGAGAGGTACCGCGCTGTGCAAGACTTACCATTCCACCCCACCTCTAGCAACACCAATGGTGGGGGAACCACTTCCTGTTTTTGTTTCTCACTTTTTCTGAGGAAAAGCCAGGGATGTGGATCAAGTCTCTGACTCCAAGTCTCAAGTCAAGTCCCAAGTCTCTGGGTCCAAGTCTCAAGTCAAGTCCCAAGTCTTTGCCCCCAAGTCCCAAGCCTTTGGTTGCAAGTTGCTAGTTCCTATCTATTTAATGGGGAAAACAAGTTTAAACCTGAATAAAATTCAACTTGTCGTAAAAGGCTCCAAGTCTCAAGTCGAGTCTTTCAAGTCTTTTACAATTGCCGAGTCAAGTCCAAGTCGAGTCATTGACGCGACTTGAGTCCGACTTGAGTCCAATTCAATAGACTAAAGACTACATCACTGGGAAAAGCTGTGCTTATGATGATTGATTCCTACAGAAATTGATGCAACAATTTGCTTTTCAAGCTGAGTGTTGTTGTTGTTGTTTTTCCAGTAAATACACTTTACTGAAATTGCCAAACTCAAAATTAGGAAAACATGCAGGGGAGAAGGTCTTTAACCCCAAAGTAAGGGAAAAAAACATTCCCTTACCTTGGGGAAGTCTCTATTATTGACCTCCCCACCGCAGGATGCAGCGAGCACCCTGTTGGTATGGCTGCATTAGCATCGGAAAGTTGGATAGGATTGGACCCACAGTTAGGGTGGCTTGGAGGAATCAGATCCTCAAATGGAAGAGCTGAAGAAGGCACTGAAAAAGCAATTAGCAGCATGTGACAGGAAGAAATATATTTCACAGAGCTGAAATATGTCTGACTAACCATGCCAGAGGGTTGAAAAGCTACTAATTTATGCCTCAAACGTGACCCTTCTGCACCTTTTCCATTTAAAAAGGTTTTGACCATTTACAGTCAATTCTCACTACCTGCTCACACTGTTCCTGTGGATTAGCTTATCTGCGGGGAACAAAAGTGCAACTCATACCAGAAGCGTCGCTCCGGTGCGGGCCATACAGTAAGTTGCGCCCCATCCTAGTCCCGTTTACAAGCCGGCAGGAGGTGGCCCCGCCCCCTCGCCATCGGAGCCATTCCGTGCGGAGAAAGCAATGGGCAGGGAGTCTCCTACCTGCTGCTTTCTCCGCACAGAATGGCTCTGACGGCGAAGGGGCGGGGCCACCTCTTGCCAGCTTGTAAATGGGACTAGGATGAGGCGCAACTTACGGTACAGCCCCCACTGGAGTGACACCTCTGACTCATGCCCCTGTTCTCGGCTATCCATGGCCATTCGCAGCGTCCGCAGCCATTTTACAGTTCTCCGCAGCCATTCTAGATGTAGTCAGTTACACTAGTAGTGCCCTACAATGCCATGCACAGTCATTCTGAAGCGATTCAAGCATCTGCAGTGGCCATTTTGAATCTTACGTTGATATTTTAAGTGAAGGAAAGCATCACAGAACTGCACAAAACACGTACTTTAAGCCTGACTCATTTGCTATTTCAGTACCCTTGTGAGTGATCCCCAAACATTTTAAAATATGCATTTCAGCTCTGTAGTCTGGTCTTTTACTCACATCAGATAGCCCTGAATACAAAGCACAGCGGGCTGATTTGGATGATACATTCAACCAGCCTCATCAAATCACTTGAGAATAAGCATGAGCATGCATGCCTCCTCCCCACCCAGTGCGCCAACCCACATGAGGAGGAGACCATCTGACCCATGTAAGGCCAAACAGGCCCAGGAAAGGGGGATAGGATATGGTGGAGGAGGCCTCCACTGATCCCTCCCCCTTCCCAGGTCCAATCCTCCAATCCCACCCCCCGGAATGTCCCATTACACCATCCCCCTGCCTCTCCGCCGCCCGACAGGGACTTACTACTCTACCGTGGTGCTGCTGTTGTCTGAGGCACTAGAGGAGTGGCGCAAGCCTCTCCGCCAGTGCCACTTACCCCCCCCCGGGTACCTCAAACATGCCTTGCGGCATATGTGCGACACCCTAGACTGTCAGAACAGCTGCTCTGCTGGTCTCTACTTAGACAGGATTGCGTCATCATAAGACTGTAACCAAAGAAACCATAATCCTTAGCATATTTTTGTTTCCTGCCACTTATTTCTATTTTGAAACTTATTGCGCTTCATTTTAATATCTAGCTCATTTCACCCTAAGTTCTTGGGCTGCAATCCTATGTATACTTTCTTGAAAGTAAGCCCCATTGAATTCAGTGGGACTTACTTTTGAGTAGACATGGAGATAGGCAGCTCTGGAGGGGGCCAGCGGACGAGGGTTGCCAACCCTCCAGGATTGGTTTGGAGTCTCCATGAATCAGCATCAATCCCTAGAGGTGTTTCCTGAAAGCATTCCTAGTGATTTTAACACAGTCTCAAAGGATTTCCAACATTTCATCAGGTTGGGGAAAAAATCTCCAGGAGATAGTGAGGATGATTTAATTTTTTTTTAAAAGCACTTGGAACATATACTTTTTCAGTCTTCAGAAAAATAATGTTGAAGAACAAAGGCTGCAATGCTACATGTGCCTAGATTGCTGAAATCCCACCAGATCTGAGAAGCCTGGATCTACAGACTGGATTGTAACCCAGTGCTTTTCCAGTTGAAGATCAAGGTATTACTTCACATTTTAAGAAAATGTGTTTCTTTTTTACCTTGATCCAGGCGCATACAAGCTGTATTTGCAGAAGCAAGATGGAGTTTGTACAGAGCATGGAACATAGGTTTTAGAGACTCACAGCACAATCCTATGCATGTCTATTCAGAAATAAGTTTCACTGAGTTCCATGGGACCATCTCAGGTAATGGTTATAGGATTGCAGCCTTAGGGCCCAATTCTATCCAGGTTTCCAGCACCGATGCAGCTGCAATGCAGCCCCAAGGTAAGGGAACAAACGTTCCCTTACCTCTGTGACAGCTCCCCCACTGCAGCATGCAGCGCACACCCTGTTGGCATGGCTGCATCAGCGCTGGAAACTTGTATAGGATTGGGCCCTTAATATCATAAGCATTTTCGGGAAGAGCAGTGCAATATAAGCAGTGGCTAAATTGGTTGGGGTTGGTTTGTTTTGTTTTGTTTTAAAGTAATTCTCAAACTCAGACCTAATATGCAAAGTTTCAAGGAGGAGTGAATTTTTATGACCAAATTATAACGCCCTAAAAGTAGAAGTTTATAATGGAAAACACTGATAAAAACGTAACTATGGGATTGCAATTGTATCACTCTGAGAAAATTGGTTTGGATAATATCTCCTTCTGGAATGACTGCCGTTCTAAATTATTCTCCATCTCCATAAATCTACGCTAACTCAGTAATTCAGAATTACTAAGATTTAAGCTGAGTACCAATAAGCAGTAAACTTATGGCTATTGCTATAATAACTGCTGGTCTATACTCTGTTCATCCACGGCAGGTGGTCTTTTGGCTGCACTGACGCCGGAATGGAAACGCTTCAAACCATTTCAAAACTAATTGCGTAAAGTTGCCGAAAGACAAGCTGCCAAACTTCCTCACAACCTTTTTTTTCTTTTTTGCTAGCAAGAGGGTTTAAAAAAAGAAAGAAGAAACACAATGCACTAGAGTACCATTCTTTTTTACATGGTTTTATACTAATACTGCTACACAGTGACAGCTGTCTCAACATATTACCGCAATATATCAGTAGCGATGCACCAAGGGATGTGTAACGTAACGCTAACCATACTGTACTTCTTTGTATCGACTTAAAACTTTTTTCAGATTACCTAATTAAAAAAAAGAAACCTTAACTGTACTTTTTTTCCTGCAGTAGGCAATCACTCTACCTTTACTTTAGCAGCTCAGTGGATATGACTATGCACAATGTTGAATCTAGTTTTAAAATATTTCTGTAAAAGTGGAGATCTGTCCACTTTCCATACCCTTCCTGGAAGGGTTTTTTTTTTCTTAGATGGGGCAGCCATGTGGAGTGGGGGATTCTAATCACAAGCCTCCCATATCATATCTAATATGGCACTAGAACATTGGTTTGGATAATATCTCCTTCTGGAATGACTGCCATTCTCAATTATTCTCCATCTCCATAAATCTACGCGAATTCAGAATCACTAAGATTTAGTAATTTCCAGCATTGAAAAGACAGAGTTGGGAAGTTTGGGCCAAACTACCCATGACACACTGAGGGCCCAATCCTAACTAGGCTTTCAGCCCAATCCTATCCTCCCCTGTTTTGGGCTGTGCAGCGCTGCATCCTATCCGGGGAAGAAAGTGGCTGGGGGTCTATTCCCAGCAAATGCCCGCTTACCCCAGGTAATCCCCCAGCCACAGCAATGGGGCAACGCAATTCTATGCCACTTAAAGAGTTGGCATAGAACCAGGCCTTCCCTGCTAGTCTCACCCCCCCTCCTGGGCCCAATCCACCCACCCCGCCCCATTACACCCCTCCCCACCCTCCCCATTCCCCCCAGGCCATGCACCGCTCAGAGCAGCACTTATTCACTCCTCGGCGCAGGGTCCTCCGCTGTCCAGCGGAGAAGTGGCGCCAGCACCTCCTCCTCTAAAGTAGTCGCAATAATGCTTTCTGGCACTTGCGACACTTGGCACTGGTGCTGCCGCCCAGCGCCAGCATGCATAAGCGTTAGGATTGGGCCATTATGACATCGTAAAGGCATGTACAAAAGCATACATGCCTTTACGATGTCACAAGCAGCACAATGCTAGCGGCCATTTCAGTGACGCTGCCGCAAATGACAGCAGTGGCCCCAGCATGCTGCTACGGAGGGCAACCTGAGATGAGGTTCATAAGCTGTTGCAGGAGGTAGGCGATGGGCAGCGGGTAGAACAGGGCAGAGGGGAGGAACATGGGAATTTCTGGGCAGGGAGGGGGCAGGCTGGAGGTGGAACGGGAGAGGCAGTGGATCACAGCACCAACATGCGCCAGGATTCTACCCCATTCCTTCCCCTGTTCCCTCTCCCTTGCTCTCCTCAGTTCTGCACCAGCTAAATGACTGGCACATATCCAAGGAGACCCACTGGGGCAATGGAGGACAAACGTTCTCTTACCTCAAGGACTGCCGGCCCCCCAGGATGCAGGATGCAGTCCATTGGCGTGGATGCATCAGCAAGGGAGATTTCGTTAGCGTTGCGTTTTAAGGCCACAGTCATATGAACACTTTTCTGAGAATGAGTCCCTTTGAACTCAGTCAGACGTCCTTCTGAGTAGATGTGCTTAGGATTATGCTGTAGATGTCTCATTTTGTTTCCATTTTAAAAAAAATTAAAGCAGCCGTGAGGGATTGGGGTGAAAAAAATCAGGTCCACGGGATGAGAAGAGGGGGATTTAACCCTTTCCCCCCCCTACAACACAGTTCTGACAAAAATCATATTGGAAGCTATTTGTCCTGGGAGGAAAACTGTCATCGGCACATATATTAGTTTGGCTCTTAGAATTACGGTTATCCTTAAATTAAATACCCTAAATAGGTAGTTCTGCAAGCTCCAAAATACACCCCTGCCCATAGGTACTCATGTAATGTTACTGGTTTGAAGAGTCGTACCTACTCTTGGGATGTCAGAATGCTGGACCGGTGGCAAAGGATGGTTGAAAAGAGCAAAGGGGAGAAAAAACATAGTTGCGAAGAGAAGAAGCTGAAGGAGAAGAGTAGACATGTGAAAAAATAACTAAAAAACCAAAAGGAATCTTTTCCGACAGGAACTGACTGCTATCCACGTAGTGATGAATAATCAAGACCATTGCCATGTAACCAACAATGACTTGGGGCTAGATCAGGGTGGTCCAACTTACCAGAGGAGGCGGACTGCATGGAACTGGAAGTAAGTGGCAACAAACCCGGAAGTAAGTGGTGGTAAGTGGTGGTGAAACACGTTACGTGATGACATCACCACCACTTCGAGGTTCAGAGGCTCACCATGAGCCTCCAAATAGAGGTAAGGAGGTCAGAGCAGGCAGGAGGGCTTTGCCAAGTGCAGAAAAAACACACGCAGCAGCTCTGCCTGCCACTCTGAGCCTCCTGTCGCTGCTTGGAGGCTCGCCCCATGGTCTTGCTGTTGGGCAGTGACCGAGACTGGAGGGGGGAGTGGGGGGGCTCCCAGCTACAGGAGGGCTGCCAAAACAGGCCTTGTGGTCCGCATGTGGGCCACGGGCCGCAGGTTGGACCACTCTGAGCTAGATTATTGCTGGATTTTTTGTTCATTTGATATTTCTATTGTTGATTACATTGTGTGTTAACTGCTCATATTCATTAGACTCAAGAGTGGCTGTGCGTCTGCCTCTCCTTATCTATAGATGTGAACCATACACCTTGCAGTGAGAATGGGAAGATTCTGTCCCCTGACAGTTTTGTCTCATCCCATCAACCCACTAAGAGGCATGTTTTCAACTTCCTATCAGACTTTTTTTTCCAAGCAGTGTAAGTTCCTCCCTCCCTGCCCATTCTTCATCTCTCTCTCTCTCTCTCTCTCTCTCTCTCTCTCTCTCTCTCTCTCTCTCTCTCTCTCTCTCTCTGCCTAAACAGTTTGAGACATTATTTAAGTGTTGCATTTCCAAGTGTTTGTGACTGTCTCTGTGGAGGACTCGTTACACATCACTCATGCCTTATTTCACAGGCAGAGTGGGTAATTAGCATCTCACACAATTAGCAGGCATTATTTGCTTTGCTAATTTAATGCTGCCATGAAGGTGCTAACTTGGTACGAAGCCGTAATGCGCTGCTTGATTTATTAAGCCCCAACTCTTACGGATGAAATCATACATTGTGTTTTTTTATAGGGTGGGGGAAAGAACTGGGAGCACATCTATTCGTAAGACATTATATTTTGAAAAAGTGAAGCCTCTTTGATTTAATGTGAGAATATGCAATCAAGGCAAGTCAGGCAAAGTTGTCTTACCAAGCATTCATCTTGATTTATCTTTTTCTTTTTTTTGTAACATACGACTTACCTGTACTGTCTACACACAGCAAAGCTGATAACTGAGTGTGAGTTGAGGACATACACCTGAACCCTGATTAAAGGGTTTTTTTACATTATATCTCCTCAATAATAACAATTATAATGCTTAGCATTGATGAAGTGACTTATCAGCATTTAAAGTTCTCTACACTCATTATCTCAGTCATCTTTAAAACCATCCTTATAAGAGATGTCAGTAGGGTCATTATCCTCATCCCCATATTAAAGGTGAGAGAACCACAAGTGAGTTGGTGCCAGGGGTGAGACTAGAAATGGATCGTTCATATTACCCCCATCTTGAGCCCTTATTCAATTCACGACACAAGTCAACAGTACAAGAAAATGGCTGTGAACAAAGTTACCAAATTAACTGCAGCGCGCCACCATTATTGTTACACTATGTTGTTACACAAACCACACACTTCCCTTTCCACTGTGAACCATTTTATCTTCTGGCTGAAAAGCAGATGCACTCAGCTGAGCAGGCAAAGCTGGACGGGGTGCCCTAATTCTGTCACCATCCCCCCTTTTTTTCCTTTGTTCGCACCCACACACCTTGCCCCCCCTTCCACTCTCATGATACTCTGTGCCTGGCTTCATTTGAAGAAATACCAGGTAACAGAGGAGGTAGGGAAGCAAAGACAGCAGTAGCATAGCTGGGGGGTTGGTTGGTAGGGACCATTACCCAGTGGGCGGCAAGCTAGACAGGAGTGTCACACTGCCTGTGGAGGGCGCACAGCACTCGCTGCTCTGAGCAGTCAGAGCGGCGAGCAGACCAAAGTTTGGCTCTCCTGCCCACCTGAAGTCTCCGTTTGGCTCCAAACCAGAGCCATTCCATACATGGGGGTGGGGCAATGACATGGGGACGGGGCAATGATGCAGGGGGTGGGGCAGCCCCTGGTACCGGCCGGCCCAGCTACACTACTGGAAGAAGGCAATCCTCTTCACCCTCATCACTGCTGCGACTGCCTTCTTTACCTCCTCTGCCTGATGCTTCATCAAAACTGGCCAAGCAGGCAGGATCTTGAGACTGTTTTGAAGAAGCAACTGGAAGTGCAGGAGGTAAGGAGGCAGCAATCATCTTCCTAAGAAGAGTGATCAGGAACAAAATTACAGCGGCCCCTTACTCCTATTCCAGCTCCACCGTTGCCATTTTTTGGCAGCGGCACTGGAGGAGGAGCTAAGGTGCCTGTCTCCATCCTCCTCTTGCTTGCTCCCCCAGGACAGTGAGCAAGAAGAAGATGAGGCAGCAGGCAGATGTAGTGGCTGGGTAGGCATCTGGCCAAGGGCAGTGTCAGGCTGGCAAGGAGGGGCCCCTGTCAGTGCGTTGCCTCCCCCAACCTGTAACTTGAAGCAGAGCCGCTTAAGCCCTGCCTCATGAGTGGGCCACCCTGCCCACCTTGGGTGAACCTATTTACCATTACTACAAACCATAAAAATGTATTTAAATATGTCAGAAGCAGGAAACCAGGCAAGGAGGCAGCTGGAATGCTTTACAACAAGGCAGAGAAAGGTATATTAAAGGAAGATAAGTACACTGCAGAGAAGCAGAATGAATTCTTTGCATCTGTCTCCACTGTTGCCCAGATATCCACTCCTACAGCCCAATCCAATACCCCTCCCCCACCAGCATAACTAGTGTTGTGCCCTGCCAGCAGAGGCTGCTTTACGGCATTCGCAAAGAAGCCTCTGCCAGCCCGCTGGCGGGGAGGCCAAAGATCTGCCAACTACATGCGCCAGCAGACGGCCAAAGATCTGCCAACCCAGGTAAGCCAGCGCAGGGGGTTGGACAGAGGCGGAGAGGGAGTTGATCAAGGCAACGGTGGGAGGAACAGGGCAGTGACGGGGTGGGACGAGGGTAGATCGGGTCCTGGAGGGGGTGTGCTCAGTGGCGGCAGCACCCGCCAAATCCCAATCCCCTTCCCGGCTCTGATCTGCCTGCACAGAGCAACGCAGACTTACACCAGCTATATTGCTGTGCATGTTTTCCCATAGCGGCTGCTGGGGCTTACTCCGGGGTAAGGGGACAAATGTCCCCTTACCCCGAGGAGACCTCCAGCAGCCAGAAATCTCCTGTGGGATACAGTGGTAGCTGCACCAGCGCCGGTGCATCGCCATGTGGTGATTTAGGGAGGATTTGGTTGCCTGACTGCTTTTTTCCCCAGGAAGGACACCTGGAAAACTCCATTTAAAAAGGGGGTGACAAACGATGAAATTCTACAGTAAACTTACAAGCTACAAATTAATAAATCCAGGTGGGATACACCTGAAGGTTCTGAAAGAATGTAAAGGCAAAATTCCGTATGTACTGACAAAAATAGGCTTGATACTAAACTTGATACTAAAATTGGCCTCTTTACCATGGGATTGGAAAGTAGCCAACAATATTAAAAATTGGAAAAGGGGAATTAGGGTGGGAAAGCCAGGAAATTACAAGATAGTTAGCCTAACATCTCTTCTGGGTAAATTACTGGAATGGATTATTAAAGACTGGATTATTAAGCAAATAGGAAACATCATCACAGCTTCTGCGAAGGGAAATCTTGGCTCACCAAACCTTTGGAAAACAGTAAAATTTTATAAACAACTAAAACATAAACAGTTCATGCTCTTCCATTCCTTCATACTACTATTTAAAGCTGTCTTTTTAACTGTCTTTTAAACTGCCAGAGAATTACCCGGCTATATTCCATTCTACTCTAACAAGATGATGGAAAGCATCCACAGCCAATCGGAGACATAGACACAGACATAGCTTTCACCAATCCAGAAAATTTGTAGAATCAGAGATAGAGAAGATGCCAAAAACAGATCATTAGACTTTCTGAAAAGATGGCCAAGAAGGATCAAGGAAGAGGGTGTGTTTCAGAAAAGACATCATCTAAAGAGAAAGCTTCTTTACACACCACATAAACTTGAAAATATGATATACAGATGAAGCTCATCTAAAAACGAGTTTCCTAGAATCGCATAATTTGGTGAATAAATATTCAAGCAGTGCTTCCACTTGGGCTCATCAGAGTTTCCCAATGGCATTATATAAACATTTCTAAGCTTTGTCTAACATCTACGTAAACACTTTGTACAACCTCAGTGACAATCTGCAATATATGGAAGGTATTTGAACTTTAAAATGAGGACAAACAGCATATATGAAATACTGACATATACTGCCTATTGCAAGCAAAGTGTAATGTTTAATTGTACTAATACCTAGCGTCTAGATACTACATTCAGAGTATTCAGTGCAGTTCACATATGTTATCGTGCTGTAGCCTTCATTACAAACCTGTGAGACAGGTCAATATGATCCTCCCCGTATCGCAGATGGGAAGTTGTGACTGAGAGGTGGCTTGCCAAGGGTAGGTCCTTCAAGTCGATTCACGATTGAGATGAGATATAATAACCAAGGGACCTTATGATTCATAACTCAGCCTCCTAACCACATGAAGTGGCATATCACATGACAGTTAGCAGTGTCCACATGCCCCTTTCGATCCTCTAGGGCCCTTAGTTAAAAGCCTGCTGTAGCTGCCTGCTCTGGTATATTTCCACTGCTTGGTAGAAGCTTCTCATTCCGTTTTTCCTATTCTTATTCTCTCCTGAGCCTTGTTAGTGTTCCCAGGCAAGGATTGGGCACCTAGAAATGATGACATAGTTTATTGAGTCGGCAGCTTATCTGTCACTGCTAGAGATCCCCACGCATAGGAGGGCCTTTTTCTTGGCCAGGTGGAGAGCCCTCCCTTCAGCATTTTTGGAGGGCTGTTTTAGAAGGATTCCAGTATCTGAAAGGGTTTGCCCATGTGGCTTGGGAGAAGTGGAGACAGTAGAGCATGTCCTGTTTTGCTGTTCATTTTATCAGGGTCTGCGTGCTAGGTTTATTTTCCCCTTTATTAAAAAATATTCCGGTTTGACTGACGTGGACTTGGCCAAGTTGGCCAAGATGCTCCTTGTGGGAAAAAGCTCCTGGTCTACTATCCAGTGTGCAAGCTTTTTGGCAGCTGCTTGCAAAACTCAAAACAGTATTGTCAGTATCGAGGGAAAATTGTAATGCTTATTTAAGCTCTGTTTGTTCGCCCCTCTTTTGTGTAGTGTCTCCTACCTGTTTTAACTTAGGCTTGTTATGTGATGCTCTGTTGATGTTGTGTTTTGTTGTGCTATGCTGCTGGTCATTGACTGTTAATAAACTATTGATTGAGCCTTCTTGCTGCTCCTGCTTGGAAGCATTGCTTCATTTGAAGGGCCCAGTTTGTTTGATGGTTAATCTCACTAATTAATGGGAGTATAACTGCCCAATTCTATGGAGGATTGGGCTGCCAGGTGGAGTGCATTACAATAGCGACTTCCACTGTTGTAAAATAGCTGCTGATGGCATGTACAGCAGGCAGGAGGTCTGGCTCAGCGGTAGAGCTACCGCCTTGTAATGCCTGAAGAGATTTGAGGACACCAGCTTGAGACAACTGGAAGTATCCGAGAGTTACAACTCTGACAATCTGCAGGTCCGTTCCCGACACCCCCATGGATACTGAAATCAGAGGCGTCACTAGGGCGCGCGCTGCCCCAGGGCGGGGGCGTGTGACACCCTAGTGAGCACTCCCCCCCGACAGACCCCCTCTCTTAATCTTGGCGCGGCCATAGGCCATGCCGCGATGGGGGGGAGCGCCCTCCGGATCGCCGCTCCGGGCGCCCCCTCAATCGGGAGAGCCGGCTCGGGGACGTCTTCCCCGGCTGGCTTCCCAGGGCCTTCTGAGGAAGACCCGCTGCGCGAACGTTATTTATAACGTTCGTTTGCGCATGGGCAGACTGTTACTGAGGGAAAAGGGCAGCCTTTTCCCTCAGTAACAGTCTGCCCATGTGCAAACGAACGTTATAACGTGACGCTGTACACGCGTCACCTTTCTGCGCAGCGTGTGCGCGCGTCACCTGGGGCCCCCCGCACGCCCCGCCACGCCACAGCGACGCCTCTGACTGAAATCCACGTAAAGCGAAATTGCTTTACCACAGATACATTGTATTAACCGGGGGGGGGGGGAAGGTTTAAAATAGCATTCCTTACCTTTTTGAAGGCAAACTGCTCCATTTGCAGGGCTGTAGAGTGCAAAATCGTGCTCCTACAGCCTCTTCCAGGTCGCTGGACTTCCCCCCCTCCCTTCTCCAGGCTCGCCCCAGTTCATTCTTGTTAGTGTTGTTAGGAGCGACCTTGGGGAAGGGAGGGGGGAAGTACTGCAATCCGGAAGAGACTGTAGGAGTATGATTTTGCACTCTACAACCCTGCAAATGGAATGGTTTGCTGGTGAAAAGGTAAGGAATGCTATTTTAAACCTTTTTTTTCATGTTTTCACAGTGACCCCCATATCTGTGTTGAGACAAATCCGCAGATAGCGGATCCATGGATAGTGGAGGCTGACTGTACTACATCAGACCTTTAATTATGAATTAATGTGTGCTGTTTCCCAGGTTTTTCTACTTTCCCTTCCCACAGATATGATTTTTTACCCCCAAAACTAAGGGTAAAAGGCTGCAAAAGTGAAGCCTGGTGCAGAATCTTGTGCTTGGGAGGCACTTTTTCATCCAAGAGGGTGAACAATAACTCTGACTCCACTAGATGGCACCCAATCATTTCTCTTAAAATTTCTTGCCTAATACTACATTTCAGTCTGTGGGAAACTTAGAGAGATTTTAGGAAACGTAGGGAGATTTTATGGCCAAACTGTTGCTTAAACAGGTAATATGGCTCCATGGGGGCCATAGCATGGGGGCAGGGGCACTGTGGGGGAGGCAGAACTTGATGAGGTTGCAGAGCAGCAAACACACAGGTGTCTCTTGCCTGAATATGTGTGGGGCAGAGGGACACGCATAGCAGCCAAACTCAGGAATGCCTAACAAAGCACACACAAAATGTGCTATGACCTTTCTAGTCCACCCATCCTTCAAGGAGCTCAGGGTGGCTTACATAGGTGGTCCCCACCTGCTACTTTTTATCCTCACAATATAACCCTGTGAAGTAAGTTAGACTGAGCTTCAGTCTAAGATCACTCAGCAAAATTCCTGGGACCTGGTCACACCAGTCCTGAGAGAACATACACCACATTGGCTTCTGTACCTACTATTTTTAATATTTTTGATTCATAAGAGAATTCTATGAGATTCTTTTTAGAATCAAAAATATTAAAATTACTATTTTGTACCGTGCAATTGTAGATTATATTATTATTATTATTATTATTATTATTATTATTATTATTATTATTATTATTATTATTATCCCTTCTTGTACTGCAGGCATACTGCAAAGGGTTCCTATGTGAATACGTAATACCACACACACACACACACACACACACACACACACACACACACACACACACACACACACACACACACATTTTTAATACTGCTTCCTTGAGAAAACCTTTTTTTTAAAAAAAATGGTATCCACTTGCTGATACTTCTCATTTACAGTCCTGGGTAAGAAAGCAAATAATAATACAGCAATGGGCAGCCCAATCCTATCCCCTATCGCCCTATGCAATGCAGTGGTGCCAACAGAGAGCATGTTGTAAGGAACAGCACGTGGTAGAAGGAACAACCAGACAGACCGGGTGAGGTAAGCAAAACTATTTTTTACTTACCACCCTGTAGGTCACCTGGCCTCCAATGGGTCTCCTTGGACCTACACCCGCTATTTAGCGGGTGTAGGTCTGAGGGGCCTCTGGGGGCGTGTCAGGCTGGGGAAAGGAGGATACGATCTTGGCATGTGCTGCTGCTGCGTAGATCCTCCCTCTCCTTCACCCGGTTCGACCCACAGCGAGATTCGCTGCCGTATGTCCCAGATAGGATTGAGGCCCTAGTGAGTTAAAAGCTGTAGTCTGCTTTACAAAATCAGGCTGAAATCCTGCGCACAATGTTTTGACAGCAAATCATACTGAATTCAGTGGGATTTACTTCTGAGCAGTGAACGTGCATTGGAATAGACCAGGGATTCTCAACCTTTGGAGGCCCGGGTACCCCCTTTCACAGTCCAATTTTCTGAAGTACCCTCCTGCTAATTAACTGCTAATTAATTGGATTAATCAATTAATTAATTAGGTAATTAAACATTAAATAAAAAAGTACTAAAACAATTTTAAATGTGAAAAAGGTATTATTTAACTGTGTGTGTGTGTGTGTGTGTGTGTGTGTGTGTGTGTGTGTGTGTGTGTGAGAGAGAGAGAGAGAGAGAGAGAGAGAGAGAGAGAGAGAGAGAGAGAGAGAGATGCAAGTATCTCTTTTTTCTCCAAGACACACTTCCCAAAATCAGCTCCTCCCTCCCCCACCCCACCAAAGTACATTTTCCAAAGTACAAAAATAAGCCCCAAACCAAAACTAGAGAGACAGAAGGGCTCCGAAAATAATTACAATTTAAAATTCATGTTAATTAACACTTAATTAGCTGCTGATGGGGCAGGTAAGGGGCAGGGCTTGGCGTACCCCCAGCAAGAGGTCCACATACCCCTAGGGGTACCCGTACCACAGGTTGAGAACCCCTGGACTAGACTGTATAAAAATGAATGAGCTTTATATCATTATGTACAACACTGCATCCTTAGAACAGTGATTCCCCATCTTCATTGTACAAGACGTTCAAGGCTGCCTAGTTATAGATAACACAGAGTATACTTTTTACCAGCAGAGGGCTCCTCTGCATTGTTTAATTGAAGAGAAATATGTCTTTCCAGGCACTCAGGTGCCACAGATATATATACCTGCTGCACAGTAATTGCACTGTGTCTAAACATCTTCCCCAAAGTCAATGTTTCTTTTCAGGGATAGCACATTTTCTCAGAAGTCATATAACACTTTGTTGCTGGAAAAAGGTGATTATTTCCGTTGCTAGTGAGGACTATGATTTAGAGAAGAATGTAGATAATAAAGCCTTACTCCATTTCACATAGGCATTCCTAGCCCTGTATCTTCTGCTTTCACACTGAGGATTCCCTGATGGGGTGGTGTGGTGGGGGGGACTGATCCGGGTCTTCATCAAACAGCACTCTCAGTCTCATAATTTCCATTTGTATGAGACATCGGAAGGTATTCCGCTGAACCATGAGCTGTCGATCGAAAGGTCAGCAGTTCGAATCCGCGACGGGGTGAGCTCTCATTGCTTGGCCAGCTCCTGCCAACCTAGCAGTTCCAAAGTATGTTAATGAGAGTAGATAAATAGGTACCGCTTGCGGGAAGGTAAACAGCGCTCCGTGTTCCAGCCGCATGCTACGCGCTGCGGCAAGGAGAGTCATGCCGGCCACATGACCACGGAGGCGTCTTCGGACAACGCTGGCTCTTCGGCTTTGAAATGGGGATGAGCACCACGCCCTAGAGTCGGACACGACTGGACTTAATTGTCAGGGGTCACCTTTACCTTTATACATTTTAAACAAGCTCACTTTTTAAAGGGTGTATATATTGGCAGAAAATATCATTTTTATCGGTTCAGAAATGTAATTTCCTCCTCCCCCCCATACACATAATAATGTCTGCCCCCTGAACCAGAGGATGCTGTCCCCAGATCCTCACTCCAGTGCCTGAATATTTTTATCCCAAGTGTTGGGGCTACACATTTTTGACCATGACTGTAGTATGCATCGCACATAATTCACAGGATATTTTTTGTTCCTGTTGCAATGGGGCTTACTTCCAAGTACACATACACAAGATCTATAAGCACCCTAGTGTGTATCACACCCACCCCTACAGGTAATGGAAGCAGAATGCAAAATGCCTCCAGAGCCAGAATAAAACAGGTCTAGTGAGCTATAAGGAGGGCTGAGGGCGGGCGGGCGGGCAGAGAAATCCCTTCTTGCACTGGCATTTTAGATATGGTATGCTGCTTGATTCTGAACTGGACTATTATAACTTCAACAGTTTCATAAAATGATAATTGTGGCAGATGCATCTTTTGCCATACGTAATTGCTGCTCTCTGATCGAGTTTGGAAATACTTTTTTATCCCAAACTGGCTCCACCTAATTAAGGCATTAAATAAGTGAAATGGAACTTGATTGGGTAAAAAAAAATGTTGTTTAAAAAAATGGAAATGTATTACAGAGTATAATATATGCCAAATATTTTTGGACTTCTGATCTTCCTCAGGGTAAAATCATTTTGCACTGTCTCATTGGATTGGCAAAAGTGGCTTCATTTCATCAGCAGACTGAAAGAAACAACGTGTCTTTCTTTGCTAAATGAGAGCCACTTTTCCATGTTTGTGAAAGGATAAAGGGAGGGATGAAGGAAGGAAGAACAGCAAAAGGGCATGGTGTGTGTGTGTGTGTGTGTGTGTGTGTGTGTGTGTGTGTGTGTGTGTGTGTGTGTGTGTGTGAGAGAGAGAGAGAGAGAGAGAGAGAGAGAGAGAGAGAGAGTCAAATACTTGCACATGTAGGAAGTATAAAATGTCCTCCGAGAAGCTTTCCTCATGCTGTTTGCTTAATTAAGCATGGGACAGCAAACAACTGAGCTCCTACTGTTATAAACAATGTTTGCTGTTCTCATATATTAAAAAGACTTGGATTATCTGAAGAGATTCTTGGGTGGGTGCTAAAAGGATTTGCCCTCAGGTAGTGTGATAGTTTGCTCATAGGCATAGCAGATATTTCTCTGAAGCAATATTTCTCAGACTCTTTGAGCTCAGAACCTCTCCATTCAGAATGTTCCCTACATTCTCTCTCTCTCTCTCTCTCTCTCTCTCTCTCTCTCTCTCTCTCTCTCTCTCTCTCTCTCTCTCTCTCTGAGACACACACATGCAGAGCAATATCTAAGAGCTCCATTGGTTTCCAAGGACTTTCCTTTCTTTGACAGGCCCCTCTAAAGCTGAGCGGCAATGCTGGGAAAGTTGTGCTTCTGACTGGGTCCCACTGGGCTGACGCTATTTGTTCTGTGACCCTGAAATCTGGGGACAAAAGAAAGGCAGCCACAGATGCAGCAGGTAGCAAGGCTTGAGGTTCATGGAAGGCCAGCCCATCCCTGAGGTGGACTGAGGCGGTTGCCTCAGAGGGATTGGGCAGGGCGGGGGGGGGCATGGACACGGCCATTCATGTCCTCCCCAGCCCAGCTTGTTCTTGCCCTCCATTCCTGCCTTCACTCTCACTCCTCCTCCTCCCCCCATGCTTCCTGGATTTAAAAAGGAGGAGGGGAGTGGAAAGCAAAAGGAACAGGAGCTTTGGAGAAGAAGAGAAGGATGGGCTGGGAGACACTCTAAGATCACCATTCTCCTCTTCTCCACACTATCTATTCCACTCCATTTGTTTCTTTTTGAAACATAGCAACTGCGGGAAGAAGGGGGAGAAGACCATCAAGTGCTGCTAGGTCCTCATTAACACCTCGGTTTAAATGACTTAATAAATGCTAGTACTCTAGGAACTTCGTTTTAGGAAAAGTGGGATATAAATCTTTTAAACAAAATAAAGGAAGTAGTTCTTACCTTCTCCTTGCACAGATGCTTAACTGCTTCCCATGTGTTGCCAACAACATTGCTCATTCACATGCACATATGTCTTCCTACACGTGTCATGCGCACACACAACAACAAAATTGGGGGGATTAGCAATACTTGTAAAGCGAGAGGTCAAATTCAGCAGTGTCTAACAGTTTTGGGATTGTTGATGTTGGTGAGCTGTGCAAATAACCTCAAAATGCCTCAGTAACCACAAGATTGAGCTTTTCAAAGGTGACCGCAGGACACCTTTATCAAGCAAAAAATGTGGAGACTTTCAGCAGGGAAGAAAGCACCACCAAAACAGAGGGAATCTCTACAGAAAGACACTAGCAAAACACACAGCAGGATGGGCACTTCCGGAAGGTTTAGAAGTGTCAAAAACGCTCCGTGTGGACCAGTAGCGTCACTAGGACGCGCGTCACCCTGGGGCAGGGGGCGCGCGTCACCTTAGTGACGCTATGATATTGCAGCGCGGGGGGGGCGACCCAGCTCCCTCAAAATTGGTCTGCGCATGCGCGAAAATCCGGGAAATACCCGGATGGACGCGCTGCCTGGGCCTTCTTTCAGAAGGCCCTGGAGCGCCGACGGGGTCGGACGCTCCGAGGCTGGCTCCTGGGCCAGCCTCGGAGCATCCGAAGGGTGGCGCGCGTCATGGAGGTGGCGCACGTCACGGAGGTGGCGCGCACGGGGTGCGCACGTCACCCCGTGGCGCGCGTCACCCGGGGCACCCCGCCCACCCCGCCACACTCCAGCGACGCCCCTGGTGTGGACATCTCTGCTGGGGAAAGAGATGACCTAAAATGGAGGAAGTTTCTACTGGGAAAGAAACCTCAAAGCGCAGCATTGGACATCTCTGCTGGGGAAAGAGATGGGAAAGTTCTGCTTCCAGAGCAGGGGCTGTTATAGGACTTTGCACAAAGGACACAAAAGCATTTCTGGGTGGACAGAGAAGGTTTGGAGCTTCTCTTTGGTTATGCAGCACAGGTTTCCTGACCTTCCAGGAGCACACTTGATTGCTCCCCAATTGGAGAAGTTCCTTGAGGGACAAAGGGCTTGGCAAGGGTGCATGCTGCACCTAGGGTCCGGTTGCTGATGGAAGAGGCTTCTTGGCATAGGAATCTGAAAAGACTGTCCAGGTGGCCTGGCCAGTGGGCAATATGAAACCTTAATTTATTATGCAGCAGGACTTGTGCTTGGAGCAATATACTATCAGGATGAGGCACCCAAATTTGCACAACCTTGGAGGAAAAGAGACACACAGATGCTCCACAGCCACTATAGCCTTCCTTCCTCTTCATTAATGGCCTTTCCTAAGAGTTCAGCATGACCTGGGCCCCTTGCAGAGCAAAGTCCTGCCTAGCTCCCAGGAATGCCAGCCAGAAACCAAAATGGAGTTGGGTTAGACTGCACATGTGTTGGGAAAAAGAGGATGTTTATAACATATGTACTTTGATGCTTTTTGTTTCCATCTTGCCTCCATAGTGAACACAGATACATCACGTATATTGTTACTTCCAGCAGAGAACATCGTTGAGAATCAGGATTGGCGTCACAGGTTGGCATTGTTGGGCAGCTGCCTAAGGGCCCACTGCTGGTCCCTGAGACAGTTCTGTGCCCACAGCCTTCATGAGGTGCTGGCAGCATGACTCTCACAGGGCCCACCCCAGAAGGAAGAGGCTCATGGAGGGCAGTTTGCCAAGAGTCCTCTGAAACCTGGAGTGGGCACTGCTGAGTACTGCCCCCCACACAATGATGAGTATATTTTAGTTCTACATGTTATCTAATCATAATCCCTGAATACACTGGCTCCATCAGTTATGGAAGTTCTATAGATGGCTGCATTGGCGCTATCACACAGGCGCTGTACGTCCTTTGGGGTGCTTTCAACAGGCGCGAAACTGCTGAGCTGGCAAGAGCCGGCTGTTTCAAGGTACATACATTCCAACTTCTGTACCAATCTCCAGAATGGAACCAGTACATATGTTGGGGGCTTAGTATACAGTACTGAAGGTCAACAGCATTGGCCTCATCCATTGATGATAACGAGTGCTTATCTTCATGGATAAAGTTAACTTGTAAGAGCATAGTGGTGATTCACACTTTTACATACTCAGAGTGCTTGTCTTGATCATAATCAATCAATCTATATAAAAAGTATCTATATATAAAGAACTGGACCCCATGGGCTCACTTCCATTGACATTTGGGATGGAAGCATTAATGTGAAATACACCATTATTTCTCTTTCAGAAGTGTAATGTGTAGGACAAATTTCAGCCCCCTACCATAAATTTACTTTGGCCCTTCTGTTCCCCCCCCCTTACAAGTGTCCCTCTAACATCTATTTTGTTGAAGTAATGTACTGACAGTGGTGTTTCTGGAGGGGGTGCGGCACAGTAAGTTCTGCAAGGCGCTGCACCGTGCCTTGCAAACCAGTGTAACGACACGCCCCTGCCACTCGCATTCCGGTGGCGAGTGGGAGGGGCACATTACACCAGTTTGCAAGGCGTGGTGCAGCGCCTTGCACAACGTATAGTGCCGCACCCCGTCAAGGAACATCACTGTGTACTGAGCTAAGGAACTGATTAGATATGGTCTATTTCTTGCAGCACCTTAAACACTATTTTTATTTAAAAGTTTGGTTGTATCACAGAATTAAAAATTCTCATACTGCCGGGAAACTCTTTCGTTTAAAACAAATTTATTTTGATAAACAAATTCAACAGTTGCTACAGGTGTTTGAAGTTTCGCCAGCAAACATTTGTGGCATCTTCAGAAATCCCCAGCACTAACATCTTCATATCTTTTCAAGTGGAAACTTCATGGAAACTATCCGGGGAAGCTTTTGCAACAACAACCTGTTGTCTTTTAAGTGCAACAGGACTCACATTTGTCATATTTGCTATAGTCTAACTGGGCTACCCCTCTGGAACCTCCTAGTAATGCAAGCCTTAGGCTTGGCCTCACTGAAGAACTGTCAGTCATCTAGAAGAGAATGTCGGTTAGCCCTGGCAGGTAGAAATTTGGTCAACGAGCCAGCGGGTGGCGCAGTGGGCTATATGTTATATTTAAGGTTACCCCTTATTTATTTTCTGTCTCCTTATGTGCTCTTGGATGGTTTTCCCTCTTCGATCTGTGTTTTACCTTATTGCAAATTGGAACTTAGCCTGACGGTATATAGTGAAAAAGTTTAATCTAGTTCTAGTACTGATCTGCTCTGAGAGTAATTTCTTTTCTTGTAGGCACCAACCCTACACCTACTAGCCAATTCAACAATTTGCTATGTAAACCACTTTCAGCACAAGCCTATGCATGGTGACTCAGAATTAAGTCCCATTGTGTTCAATGGGGCTTACTCCCAGGAAAGTGTGTATAGGATTTCAGTCTTTGTGAACAACTTTGTGTTGAAAAGAGGTACAGGTATATTTATATTTATATTTATATTTATATTTATTATTAATTAACCAGATAAAAAGCTGGTTAGTGGAGGCATTTTATAACACAAGACATCTCCACTTGGTGGCAGCAGGAAGGGCCACAGGAGGGCAGCGTTCAGGGGGATCAAAGAAGTCACTTTTTCTTCCTTTCCTTCTCTCTCTCGTGATACTTGGTCCCATGGCACCCTGTTATGTTATTCACCATGGGTTCAGGCTCCATGGGAGCTAATATTTGGGAGTGCTTCTTTAGATGGGAAAAATGTCAGTGGCAAGTGCTCTTTATGTCATAGTTAATATGAATTTATTCTACAGGAAATGTTCCTGTTTCTTTCCCCCTCCCTCCCCCCTCCACTCTAATAGGCGATCTTCTGGATCATCACCAGAACCATGTGTGCCCTTTTCAGCTTTTACTTATTCTTCCCCTCCTACAGGTTCTTGGATGATTCCGCTCCCCAAGTCTGAAAGGACTCTTTATCTTGTGCACTTATCCTATTGGTTTTCCTACCCAAGTTATAAAACTGTCAGGTTTAATGAATTTATCCTTGCAATATTCTATTTTCTGGATAGCACATACATTTCTCTGTGTGCTATGTGCTTTTACTCATTGTTAATTCCTGCATTTAAATATTTGCACCTAATTGGCGTTTCCTCTGCTCAGTGATTACGGGGGGGGGGGGGGAACCTTGATAGGCCCCAACAGTGATGGTTGGGGTGCATGTTTAAAAGGAGTGGCTTTTCAAATGAATCTTTTGAATGAAGACAGCCCTTCCAGCCATCGATCATGAGACGGTTGATCTTTCATTAGGCTACTAGCTGTCAGGGTCACAAATCTGAGAAATATGGAGCCAGATCCAACAATTACTAGTACCTCATCTATGCTTTCAATAACAGGATGCATGAAATGTAGCAACCCATGAAATGCTGTCTGGATGTATGAAATGTAGCAACCTCATTCAGGTTTCAGTGGGCTTCGTCTAAGCAAGGAGATCTCCTTATGAGAGTATCTTCCTGTGCATATTTCCATTTCTGCCTCAGATGTGGCTTTGGTTACTCATGCCTTGGTCACCTCTGGATTACTGCGAACCCATTATATGGGGCAGGCCTTGAAGATGCTTTGGAAGCATCAACGCAAGGAGAAGATATTACTAGTCACCAAGAGAAGCAGACAGGTTCTGGCACAGACCTCTATATGAACCTTGCCTGAGTCCCTCAGCTAAGTTGCCACCCAAAATGAGGCAAAAATATGCTGCCTTCACCAAAATCTTCTTCCAGTATGACCACACCAAGCACACCCACCCACTAAATCCTACCTTTTTTTCCTCTTTAGTGGTGTGCACTTCAAACCATGACCTCCACTGCCACCTCTACGCTGGCTGGGACCCCTCTGCTTAGTAAGACATCCGTACTACAGGTGGACCTTTGAATCCCTTCATACTATGTGTATGCACATACAGACTGCAAGCAACAAGCCTTTCAACAGGAAAACAAAGGCATCAGGCAGAGAAGGAAGGCCAGGCAGTCTAAGACAGGGGTGGCCAAACTTCCACCATGAGGACTTCTGCATTCTTAAGAGTTGAGCAGAAGCCAGAATCTTGGCAGCTGCAATTGCTCATGGTGCTGCTAAAGCAGCTGCACCTGCTGAAATGCCCTCACCTAGACAGCCATTAAAGGGCCAGGAGCATCCATGTTGAAAGGTTGGCCACCCCTGGTCTAAGAGAAAGCATAACCAGCTTCACAGCTCACCGTAGAGGGCATTGATGACTCAAATACTGATGGGTAAACAATGCCCATGTGAGAGGAATGGGCTTTTTACTAGGGAGATAGAAGAGGCCCATTGGGACAAATGACAAGGGAGTTCACAACTGCACCTTCATGGAGAACAAGCCCATGATTGATATGCAGTTAGAACATGCTGCATTGAATGGCCCTGAAAGCCAGTTTGACTTGACAAGATATTACTAGTCTGGAAGAGCTGGCAACTTGTTAAACGGGCAAGTTCTGGCTCAGACCTCTCCCATGAGCTTTGCCTGTATCCTCAGCAAAATCACCTAGAACTCACACAGGCAAGCACATTGCAATGCTAGACAGTGGCGTACCCAGCCCTCCCAGCACCTGGGGGGGCGGGGGTTGGAGCGCCCCTGTCGCTCCGCGCCCTCCCAAGAGGCCGGGCTCGGGGCTGAGCGGCGCAGCACCGGCCCGGAGCCCCCAGAAGCAGCGCGCCCACTCAGCGTGGCACCGGCTTCCGGAGGCTCCGCTCCGAGGCTGGGACAAGCCCTTCTCTGAGCGACCGCCCAGTTCGGCGGTCAGGGCCTTCTGAGAAGCTCCAACGCATCAATGCGCCTTTTATTCCTTTTTTGTGCATGCGCAGAACCTTTCTGAGGGCAAACGGGCTGCCGTGGGCTGCCCTGGGAAGCTAGGTGCCTGGGGTGGAGCACACCAGCTCCCCCCATGATAGAACGCCACTGATGCTAGAGCAATGCAAACATACTGTTTGGAAAAATCTTCATCAATGTCACCGAGCATCATGTGCAGGTGGTAAACTATGCTGAACACAACTAACGTGATATGTACATTTTGTAAACAAATAAAATGAGTATTCAGTTTGTGAATCCATTGTTAAGATCATAGTTTTATGTAGACTCTCACACATATTGCAAAATGTCAGATACATGATTTTTTCTTCTTCTTTACCAAGTTAGAAACATATAGGAAAGCCTCGAGAATAAATTTGTCATGAGTTTATTATGCATAGATTTCAGGAAGAAGTTGCCCCTGTGAGCAGAGGATTTGCTAGTGTGGCACCATAGCTAAACAGAAAAGTCATTTTGTGCATTGAATGCATTGTGCATTGAATTTTGTCCATAATGAATACTCATATTTAGTAGCTAAGACAAGGAACACATGGATTATATAGAAGACAGCATACAACACAGAAGCCCTGTTTTAAATTGCAGCTAACATTATATTCATTTGATGAATTTATTTTTAAGCTGGACTCTTCCTCTTCCATTGCATTCACAGATCTTTTGGGAAAATGTGGACATTATCTTATTTCAGTAGTGCACCCACAGCTTGCACGACAATGTTTTTTTACGAATGGATGCTCACAAGTATAGTCCTCCTTTAAACTATCACAGTTGGTGAAATCATTGTCTTTGCCACAAGGATTGGCTGAAATGAAAGGGATACAAGTCTTTAGAGAGGCATTCCCCAACTTTGAGTGAGACCATACACCTCTGACTACCAGAGACAAAGAACAGGGGGGAACTGCAACCATCCTGTCCTGTTTATGTGCATCACAGTGGAATCAACTGGGCAGAGCTGGAAGCAGAATCCTCGACTAGATGGACCTTTGGTCTGACCCAGCAGGACTGTGTTCCTATGTTTCTCTGACAGCCAATGAGCATGGCCACCACAGCATGCACCAACATTTATGGACTTCGTGAAGGACATGCCTAGGGCAGCCTCACAAAACCAATGAGAAATGGAATAAAATCTCCAGCTCCTGAGGATTATCAGTCAAGGCAAGAGGACAGCACATGCAACCTACCCAACCACTAGAAGAGAAACAGGTAATAGCTCTTTTCTGTTCTTAGGCCACAATCCAGCCAAATTTTAGGCTGGCGGAGTGAGCACTCCGCCAACCTAAGGTGTTGCAAAATTGCCATAAGGCACTTTCGTGGTACAGAGAGAGTAAGCGGTGCTGGCGCGGAGGCCAGCACTGCTTACAGCACCGTCCCCCGGACTCCGCACCACTGGACACAGATAAGCCCTGTGCCGGGTGGCAGTAAGGCGGACTGGGGTGGTGGAGGAGGGGGCTATTGACCGGCCAGACCTAGGAAGGGGGCAGGGATATTGAAAATTGTTCATTAACTGAACATTGCAAATTCCCTCAAAAGAAAATTGAGTAATATCAACTGTACTTACTACATAGTCCATTGTCACAATTATCAGGGCAATCTCCACATGGCTCTCCTTTTTTGTAAGGTTCATTGAAATGTGGTCCCTGCACGTTTCCCCTGAAATTTTAAAATGACATCACAAATATCATTGTCCATGTATTCTTCGAAGGTCTTGTCAGATTCTGTGCAAAGGGGAATTTTTCACACAAAGGGAAATCTTCAGACTTGGATTGTGCAGCTCTAATGTCAGTTCCCATTACGCTTGGAACCACCTCCCAGAATACCAGCAAGGTGCTCCCTCACTCTTAACCTTCAAATTCTTTCTGAATTACTAACCTGTTTATGTGAAGCTTTAGACCAGGGGTTCCCAACCTGTGGTACTAATACCACCGGTAGTACTTCAGCTGATTGCTGCTGGTATTCAGAACGCGGCTGGACCACTAGAACCTCACTCCAACACGTTTTTGGTGGCACGTTTTTGCTCCCAAGAAACTTCTGCCTTTGGCTGAGCCTCTCAGGAATGGTGAGGAAAACCCCCCCCCCCCCGCACCTGCCCTGCATTTCCTGGCCTCTGAAAACCCGGAAGTAACTGATGATGATGTCATCGTCAGTCACTACTGGTGGTACTCAGAAGGAGAGTGGCACCAGAGGTAGTACTTGGCCAGGAAGGGGTTGGGAACCCCTGCGTTAGGCACTTTGCCTTTGTCCCTAAGACACTGGTGGCTTGCTCCACCCATGCCTCTGAGACACTCAGAGGAACGCAACTGCCCTGGTCTTGGCAAGACCAGATGCAGGATGATGTCTCTCATGGCTGGTTTGCTGAGGCACAATGGCAGGCAGCCAGCAGAGGGTAATTGGGGTGGGGGGAAGATGGAGGGAGATATGAGGTTGGAGAGGAAGGGGGAAGGCAAGAGGAGTGGCAGGTCGGCTGGAAAGGCAGAGACAGAAGCAGCGAGAAGGTCCAGAAGAGGGGAAGAGATGAGGATGGAGAAGGTGGGAGACAGACGGAGGACACAAGAGACACAGACACACAGACACACACACACACACACACACACACACACACACAGAGAGAGAGAGAGAGAGAGAGAGAGAGAGAGAGAGAGAGAGAGAGAGAGAGAGAGAGAGAGAGAGAACAGTTGGGAGGAGGTTGAATGAGCAGCAGGGTGGAGAGAGAGAAGCAAGCAGCTGAGTCAATGAAAAGGGATAAGATGGAGCAGAGGCACAAGATGAGCAGCAGGATGTAAAAGAGGAACATGGAGGCAGAAAAGGAGAGAGAGAGAGAGAAAGAGAGAGAGAGAGAGAGAGAGAGAGAGAGAGGACAGGAGAAGGTGAAATAAACACTGGACAGAGGAGGGGGAGCAAGCAGAAGGCAGAACAAAGGTGAAGGGAGGGGAGGGCAAGTCATCTGGGGGAAATAAGAGAATGGACAGAGGAAGGACTGCCCTGCCCACAGGAGACAATGCACACTTCATTGGTGCAGCTGCATCGGTGGAGGGGAGTTCGTTAGGGTTGAGCTGAAAGTTATGTTTGCAGAATTGAAGCAATCATGGCCCATTCCTATACAACTCCCCGCGCAGCAATGCAGTGGCACCAACGTGGTTTCTGCTGCATCCCACAGGGGAGATTCGGCTGCTGCAGGTATCCTTGAGGTAAGGGGACATTTGTCCCCTTCCCCTGCAATGTCCCAGCAGCCACTATGGATCAACTTGTAGCTGTGCAAGCTCCCTCGCTGGTGCATGTCCACGTTGAGCTGGAAAGGCAGATCAGGCCTGGGAGGGGGTAGGGATTCGGCATGTGCTGCTGCCAATCCCACCGCCTCCCGGGCCTGATCCACCCTCATCCCCACTCCCATCACCACCCCGTTCCGCCCACCCCCTGTTCCGACCACCCACCCAGTTCAACCTCCTCCCTGCCTTCCTCCAGCCCCCAGCACAGGCTTGCCTGCTCTGGCGGGTCTCCGTAGATCCGCTGGCATGCATGGGAGGGCTCTGGCCTTCCTGCTGGAGTTCTGGCAGCGTGTGCTGCTGGAGCACACTTTACAGTGGCTTTACAGCAGCCAGCACCAGTGGAACACGCATTCCACCAGCGCAATAGGATTGGGCTGCGCCAGATGTTTCTCCTGTCTACCCATCCCTCCATCCCCTTCCCTCCCTCTGTTGCCTCCCTTGTGTCAATATGTAGATTGTATGCCCTTTGGGGCTTTCCTCTATTTAAAGACAAAATACACTGATTGCAGTATGATAGTCATTTCTACACTTTTCCACATCTAGACCATCCCATCCCCAAACAAAATTGTCACTGCTGCTGCTGCTCTTTTGAAAATGTCTGCTGCTTTTTCTTTCTTCTGAATTGTTATTGTAGAAATCTTCACATTTCTACATTAAAAATTCAATGTGCTCTTATGTTAATACAATTGCTGTAGGATTTTAGAACTAAGGCATTAATAAATGTATATGTGTCATACATACGCAGGGCAGTATTGGCAAACGTAGAAATATCGAAATTCTTGGTTTGGACAGAAGGCTACTGCACATGCACACAGATGGGATTTATACCAAACCACCTATAAATGAGAAAATAAATATTTTAATGTATTATTTATTTAAAGAATTTATGTCCCGCCTTTCCCATGCCAAAGCATATGTCCAAGGCGGCTTAAATTCATTAGATGATTATGATGATGAAAGATATTTAAATACCACTTTTCAACAAAAAGTGTTGCTGGGGAGTGGAGCTGCTGGGGAGTGGAGATTGGAGATTGGGAACACCAGGGAGGTTGACTCTGCCCCGCCTTCTCTGCAGGTATAAAGCCTTTGGCTTGCCCAGGGGAAGGGAGCTGCTGGGGAGTGGAGATTGGAGATTGGGAACACCAGGGAGGTTGACTCTGCCCCGCCTTCTCTGCAGGTATAAAGCCTTTGGCTTGCCCAGGGGAAGGGAGCTGCTGGGGAGTGGAGATTGGAGATTGGGAACACCAGGGAGGTTGACTCTGCCCCGCCTTCTCTGCAGGTATAAAGCCTTTGGCTTGCCCAGGGGAAGGGAGCTGCTGGGGAGTGGAGATTGGAGATTGGGAACACCAGGGAGGTTGACTCTGCCCCGC
Source organism: Plestiodon gilberti rubricaudatus (assembly GCA_026170595.1). Classification (NCBI taxonomy): domain Eukaryota; kingdom Metazoa; phylum Chordata; class Lepidosauria; order Squamata; family Scincidae; genus Plestiodon; species Plestiodon gilberti. The sequence goes on along the minus strand of JANXHW010000001.1, from coordinate 140,528,956 downwards.
CTTCTCTGCAGGTATAAAGCCTTTGGCTTGCCCAGAGGCGCAAGCCGAAGGGCGCGAGCCGTGTGGATCAAGCCGGGATGTCCTAGATTTGATCAGCCGGCCTTGTCATCTGTTTACCATCTACCTGAGAGGAGGGACCATCTACCAGTTTACCATCTACCTGTCAACCTGTCTACTATCTACCAATTGAGGGAGCCGCTGGTTTTGTGCACATGTTTTGCCCTGGGGGCTCTCTGCCGTTTTACATCACCCCCCCCCCCCCCCGTTTGGCTGACTTGGACAGTGGAAACTGTGGATGTTTTGTAGTCAGCCAAATACTAGTAGCACAGCAATTGCAGCAGCATAAGGGATGCATAATATTTTATATACAGCGTACCAGCGATTCATCCAGCTTTAGGGTCAATCAGCTTTTATCTTTTTATTGGCCTGCTGAATTGACAGGCTAGGCTCAGAAGGGTGGCCTCGCCAGGTGAGTATGTGTTTCATCTTGGGAGGGAGCTTGGGGGAGGGGAAGGGTGCCACTATCAAGGTTATGACGGGCCAGGGAAGATATGGTGGTGGGGGTCAGACAAGCCGTTCCAGGAGAAGGAGGGTCCATCATAGACAGATTGTCTCTCCTTCTGGTCCTTCCCCCAACTCTTGGATGACTGGTACTCTTGGCAGTGATTCCCTGAACCTGAAGCTGCTGCTTTTGAATGCCAGGTCGGTAAATAATAAAACCAGTATCATCCGGGACTTGATCCTGGATGAGAATGCCGACCTGGTATGCATCACAGAAACTTGGCTGGATGAGGCGGGAGGGGTAGGCCTCTCCCAGCTTTGTCCCCCAAGTTTCCAGGTGGTGCAGCAGCCACGGTTGAAGGGACGGGGAGGAGGAGTTGCGATGGTCTATCGTGAATCCATCTCCCTTACCAGGTGCCCCGTTCAGCAGTTCACTGGGTTTGAATGTCTCCATGTTTTGTTGAGAGGGCTGGACAGGATTGGGATTCTGTTGGTGTACCGCCCGCCTTGCTGCCCAACAGTCTCCCTGCCTGAGCTGACTGGGGTGATCTCAGCGGTGGCATTGGAGTCCCCCCGCCTATTAGTGCTGGGGGACTTCAATGTTCATGCTGAGGCCCCTGGGGTCGGTGCGGCTCAGGATTTCATGGCCGCCATGACAACCATGGGCCTGTCCCAGAAGATCTTGGCCCCGACACATGAGGCGGGTCATGTATTGGACCTGGTGTTTACAGCTGAGCAAAGGGGCGGTGATCTGGATGTGGAGGAGATTAAGACCACTCCGTTGTCATGGACAGATCACTTTCTGGTAAGGTTTAGGCTTGTTGCAGCTTCCTTTCTCCGCAAAGGCGGGGGGCCGCATTCTATGGTCCGCCCCCGGAGGCTGATGGATCCAGAGGGTTTCCTGAGGGCTCTGGGGGATTTTCCCACTGCCAAGACTGGTGACTCGTCTGAGGCTCTGGTTGACCTCTGGAATGGGGAAATGGCCAGGGCAGTGGATGAGATTGCTCCTGAGCGACCTTTGCCATGCCGCAGACTCAGAGCGGCTCCTTGGTTTACTGAGGAGCTGCTAATGATGAAGCGACGGGGTAGATGTCTTGAGCGACGGTGGCGGAAAACTTGTGCCGAGTCCGACCGGACACGGAGTAGGGCCCATTATAGAGCCTACTCCGTGGCGGTGGTAGCAGCGAAGAGAAATTTCTTCTCTGCTACCATTGCGTCTGCAGGCAATCGTCCAGCGGAGCTGTACCGTGTGGTGCGAGGCCTACTACATCAGGCCCCTCCAACAGACCAGGAGGAACACACGGTGGCCCGCTGTGACATGTTTGCTAAACATTTCGCAGATAAAATCGATCGGATTCGCCATGACTTGGATGCCTCATTGACAATATCTGAGGATGTCCCCTTGGCATCTGCTGGTCCAGTGTTGTGGGATTCTTTTCAGCTTGTACAGCCTGAGGATGTGGACAGGCTCCTTTGGAGCGTGAGGCCAGCTGCCTGCCTGCTCGACCCTTGCCCTGCTTGGCTAATTAGATCGGCCCGGGAGGGGCTGGCCGAGTGGACGGGGAGGGTGGTTAACTCTTCGTTGGTGGAGGGGGTGCTGCCGCTCACTTTGAGGCGGGCGGTGGTTCGACCCCTTCTGAAGAAGCCCTCCCTTGACTCCACAGTAATGGACAACTATCGGCCAGTTTCAAACCTCCCGTTTTTGGGCAAGGTAATTGAGCGGGTGGTGGCGTCTCAACTCCAGAGGGTCCTGGATGAAGCGGATTATCTAGATCCCTTTCAATCCGGTTTCAGGCCAGGCTTTGGGACTGAAACAGCCTTGGTCGCCTTGGTGGATGATCTGCGCCGAGGACTGGACAGGGGGAGTGCGTCCCTGTTGGTTCTGCTGGACCTCTCAGCGGCTTTTGACACCATCGACCATGGTGTCCTTCTGGGCCGACTGGCCGAGTTGGGGGTCGGGGGCACCGTTTTGCGGTGGTTCTGCTCCTACTTGGCAGATAGGTCTCAGATGGTGGTGCTGGGGGACGCCTGTTCGGCACCCTGGCCCTTGAGGTGTGGGGTGCCGCAGGGTTCCATCTTGTCCCCCATGCTGTTTAACATCTACATGAAACCGCTGGGAGAGGTCATCCGGGGATTTGGAGTGGGGTGCTATCAATATGCTGATGACACCCAGCTCTATCTCTCCTTTCCACCTGATTCCAGGGGGGCTGTTGAGGTTCTGGAGCGCTGCCTGGAGGCGGTGGGGACCTGGATGAGGGCTAACAAGCTGAAACTAAACCCGGACAAGACAGAGGTTCTCCTGGTCCGGAAATCCACAATGCAGGTACTAGAGTATCGTCCTGCTCTGAATGGGGTTGCACTCCCTCTGAAGGAGCAGGTCCGCAGCTTGGGGGTCCGCCTGGATCCGCAGCTGCTCCTGGATTCCCAGGTGGCGGCTGTGGCCAGGGGGGCCTTTGCCCAGCTTCGGCTGGTGCGCCAGCTGCGACCGTACCTGGATCGTGCAGACCTGACCACGGTGATCCATGCCACGGTGACGTCGCGATTAGATTATTGTAACGCGCTCTACGTGGGGCTGCCCTTGAAGACGGTTCGGAAACTGCAATTAGTGCAGAATGCGGCGGCCCATGTGGTCACTGGAGGTAGGCGGTTCGACTCTGTTGGGCCGCTCCTCCAACAGCTGCACTGGCTGCCGATTCGTTTCCGGGCCCAATTCAAAGTGCTGGTTTTAACCTTTAAAGCCCTATACGGCTTGGGGCCAGGATATTTGAGAGACCGCCTACTTCTATATAGTCCGGCCCGTCTCCTTAGATCATCAGAGAAGGCCCTTTTGCGGGTGCCGTCGCCCAGGGAGGTGCGAGGGGCGGCGGCCAGAAACAGGGCCTTCTCAGTAGTGGCACCAACCTTATGGAATTCCCTCCCCTTTGACTTACGAACTGCTCCCTCCTTGGACACTTTCCGGCGAGGCCTAAAAACCCTCTTGTTCAAAGAAGCCTTCTGAGCCTTTGCCTTTTTTAATAGCTTGCTGGTACGGGTGGGTTGCTGCTGTTTTTATGATCTTGTTTTAAATTTTTAAATTTTTAGATGTTTTTATTTTTTGCTGTTTAAAATGTAAAATTGTAATTTATGTGTATTTGTATTTGTATTTTTGTAAGCCGCCTTGGGTCCCGTGGGGAGAAAGGCGGGATAGAAATATGGTAAATAAATAAATAAATAAAAGGAAAGTTCTCAAAGTGGTTTACAATGAAACAGGAATACGTATGGGCAGGTGAAAATGGCGATAACGAAACAAAGGTGCTATAAAACTTACAGCCCAATCCTGTCTGGAAATAGACCAGCGGAGCATGCACTCCGCTGGCCTAGGGTGTCGCAAACACTTGTGACACCTGGTGAGTAGGCAGCGGTGGCACCATGGCTGGCACCGCTCTACTCACAGCAGATCCGGAGCTGCGCCCACAGGGGAAGTTGAGTTCCTCGCCGGGTGACGGACATTGGAAGGGCAGAATGAGGCATTCCATGGGGGGGATTGGTCAGCCGGGCCTAGGAAGGGGGAGGGATCATCAGAGGCCACCTCTGCTGTATCCTATCCTGGGCCTGACCTCCGTTACACGGCCTGCTTGAATGTGCGCCAGTGAAATAGCTGGCGCACATTCGAGTAGACCCATCAAGGCGACTGGAGTTCTACTGGGGAACGTCCCCTTCCCTCAAGGAGAGCCCCAGTCACACTGGTGCTGTGTCCTATCTGAAAAGGATGCAACGCGGGCTCTATGCCCACGCTGCTGCCTTGCTAGACAGTATTGCGCGGTCATTCTCATTTCTTCCCAGCTGTAGCAACATCAATCATAATATCATTTGTGCAAGAGGAGGGAGCATAATTTTCTCCAGCTCCCTGCACCCCAAGTTGGATTCTCCAACCCTTAGAACGGATTTGGAGGTTCCAATGGGCTGGCGAGAAAAGGGGGAAATCACTTTCTTGCATGAACGCTAGATAGTGCAAGTTGGTCAGCAGAGTTTGGATACAACTTTATTTGTGGAAGAACCTGAGTCTGCTCTGGGTATGCCAGTTTCCTTCTTGAAACATCCTATGACCACATTCAGCGCAAATCCAGGGATCCTGATATGCAGGCTTACCAAATCGCTGACCGGGACGTTCCTTTTTGCCCTTAAGGGCGGCGGGGGGGAGGGGCAATAGGAGACAGAGCACGCTCCCTATCGCCCCTCCCCCCCGCCGCCCTTAAGGGCAAAAAGGAACGTCCCGGTTGGCGATCTGGTAAGCCTGCTGATATGGGCAGCCCATTTGCAAGCATGACCCTTGCACATTTGGATACAGGAAAAGGACTTTTTGGTCCCCAAGTTTGGACTGGCATGGGCAAATGTTGTGTGTCCAGATACATATTTCTATCACTCATGCCAATCAAGGTTTCTGATCTGATGTGATCTGATATTTCCTTCACAATACTGATGAGGTGTAAGGCCTGTTCGGAAGACATAATTCACATTGAGGGAATGCATGGATACAATGGGATTGCATCCACTGACCCCACTCCCTACATTCCCACTCGGCACATTCAACGGAACCTATGCACACACTCTATGTGCAGCAGCGCTCTCCATGCAATCTGGAATCATGAAAAATCCAGGGTCCAAATTCTACAGACAGATCCTATATGCTTACAAGGTTCTGCTGGCATGGGGTGGTGGCATGTGGTGGTCAGATGGTGGGAGTTCCACACATTCACTGAACATAAATATGTATTTCTGAACAGGGGTACAATTACAGATTGCTTAGGAAAATGTAGCCTGCTGTATTCTAACCCTTGTACATACCGCAGTAAAATGTCCAGTGACTGCACCCTCATACTTTGGACCCTTTCCGTATATGAAATTTTTTTCCTCATCAAACCATGCTTGGATGACATCTGGCCACGATATAGGGTAACTTGAAGAAAAAAGATTTTCACCGCATGCCAAGCCATCTGAGAGAGAGAGAGAGAGAGAGAGAGAGAGAGAGAGAGAGAGATTCTGTAGTGTAAGACATAATCGAAAGTATCTCAAATCATCCACATTTAAGAGGCCAGAGGTGTAAAAAGTGGTTCAGCATGATTAGCCATCATTTATTAATAAATAAAATAGACACCTTTATACCTGTCGGGTGCTCGGGTTCAAGTGCTGGAAAGTAACTGGAACACATAGTTAGGCCGGCTCTTTTAAACAATATACATTTTATTCAACCATGTACCCTGCTGCCATGACCCAGAAGCTCAGAGCATAATCATTTTCTTTGAAGAATTAGGGAACTCTGGGTGTTCAAAGATTTAAGTATTACGGTCACCATAGCCATGTATATCAAAACAGACTTGAATAAAAACAAATATACGATCCTACTTGCGTCTTTCGTTATTTCAATTCAACAAGACAGACAGAAATCCATTAAAATCCAAAGTCCAGTGTTATTAAAATTCCAACGTTTCATTTCCTGTTCCTGGAAACATTGTCTAGGAAACAATCTAAAAGATTGAAAAGCTGTTACAAACTGACAGTCGCGCTGGTTATTTTATCCACAGAAAAGCGCGGGAACGAAACGGCCAAGCCGAGGTGCAGCGAAGGTAATCAATTAGTGAGACATTCAAAGGCAGCGATGGGAGCCCGGCATCCATAAGTGCAGTCTTAGCGCTCCACTCAGCAAGCACTTAGTACTCACGCATGGAGATCGTCCTGGGAAGCCTAGAATGTCCTAGAATGACCCCGCTGCTCCGTTCTTTTGCGGAACGGCTGGAGCTGAACTACCGCGGAAGGCATACATTCACAGGCTTAATGAAAAGCAACAATAAGAGAATGGTATCAATCAAATTAGTCCTAATGCTCCACTCAGGAAGTACTGATACCCCTTAAGGCTGAAGCACACCAGCTGCGTTCTGCGTGTGGCGCGTGCTGTGGGAGAAACGCAGCCAAAGTCGAGAATTCTCGAAGGGAAGTGTCAAACGCAAACGGACCTCTCTGCGGCTCTTGGCGGCTCTTGGCGTTCTGTGGGACTTGTCTCCGGCCGGATAGTACTGATACCCCTTACTGAGATCGCTCTGAGGAGCTTTCGTGTCCTGAAGTAACAGCGGGGTTACTTCAGGACACGGAAGCTCCTCAGAGCGATCTCAGTAAAGGCTGAAGTACACCAGCTCCGCCCTCCGTCCATGCAGCCCGTTGCGGCCGGCTGCGTCTGCGTTCTATCCGGCCGGAGACAAGTCCCACAGAACGCCAAGAGCCGCCAAGAGCCGCAGAGAGGTCCGTTTGCGTTTGACGCTTCCCTTCGAGAATTCTCGACTTTGGCTGCGTTTCTCCCGCAGCACGCGCCACACGCAGAACGCAGCTGGTGTGCTTCAGCCTTAAGGGGTATCAGTACTTCCTGAGTGGAGCATTAGGACTAATTTGATTGATACCATTCTCTTATTGTTGCTTTTCATTAAGCCTGTGAATGTATGCCTTCCACGGTAGTTCAGCTCCAGCCATTCCGCAAAAGAATGGAGCAGCGGGGTCATTCTAGGACATGGAGGCTTCCCAGGACGATCTCCGTGCGTGAGTACTAAGTGCTTGCTGAGTGGAGTGCTAGGACTGCACTTATGGATGCCGGGCTCCCATTGCTGCCTTTGAATGTCTCACTAATTGATTACCTTAGCTGCACCTCGGCTTGGCCGTTTCGTTCCCGCGCTTTTCTGTGGATAAAATAACCAGCGCGACTATCAGTTTGTAACAGCTTTTCAATCTTTTAGATTGTTTCCTAGACAATGTTTCCAGGAACAGGAAACGAAACGTTGGAATTTTAATAACACTGGACTTTGGATTTTAATGGATTTATGTCTGTCTTGTTGAATCGAAATAACGAAAGACGCAAGTAGGATCGTATATTTGTTTTTATTCAAGTCTGTTTTGATATACATGGCTATGGTGACCGTAATACTTAAATCTTTGAAGATAATTGCTGGCCATGAAAGCTTTCGTGCAAGAACTCTGGGTGGTTTGGGAAATCCTAGAGCACACGTGGAGGGTTTGTTGGGGGGGGGGTCCATTAAAGATCATGGGACACCATGAGCTCAGGACACCAAAATGGAGATGAAGATTTTGGGGGGAAATAGAGATTCCTCCTATTTAAAACTTACTTTCAATTTTTCTTTGGGATTGAGGACTGTGGGAATGTGTGCATTGAGCAGCCCAGTTCTTGCAGTTTTTTGCAGCCGTCCCATTCCATCCCTAGAAAGAAAAAATGAAAAACGTGGAGCTTGATAGTGGCAGGATGCAAGCATGTCCACAAAACATTACAATAATATTCTGCAATGCTTATTCAGTTTAAATGAAGGCTGGTCATCAGCTGCAACCCATGCACTGCATAGAGCCCACAACATAATTTTATCTGGCCCCTGGAAGCTCCTCCAAATGTAATAACTCAAAAGGAAAGAATTTTGTTTTCCAAAGTTATGTGACACTTTAATGTCATTGTATGTCTCTTTAGGTTCCATTGAAGGTATGGGGAGAACAAGAGGTAGGGCCTTCTTGGCTATGGTGCCAATTCCATGGAATTTGATCCCCAGGGAAACTCACCTGACCCCATTCCTAACTTTGTTTCTTTGTTAGGTTTTAAAGTCAGGCTTCCTTTAAGGCTGATCTACACCGCACGTATCCTGGCGCGTCTCGGGCATGTGCGCCGTGTGCGGAGCGGTGTGGCTTCCTTTTTAACCGTTCGCCATGGAACGCGGGAGACCTGCGCTCTCCCGTGTTCCATTGTGATTGGTCATGGACCATGCTCATGTTTCAGAGAGGGCAGGATGCGGAGCAAACTGTTTGACCAATGGGATGAGAGGGGGCTTTCAGCCAACCGGAGTGCACTTGTGTTTCAGCCAATCAGCGTTGAGCTTTATTACAAGACGGGACCATCAGGAGGGACAAGCGCATTGAAGAAACTGGTGGAGTCCAGGGCAGGGCGTCCTGTTTCCTACGCTCGCGAGCCTCCAAACGCAAATGCAACACAACCGGAGTTGGTGTAGATCAGCCTTAAATGTCTCTCTGCTGACTGCTTTGCTATTTTTTATTTTCTAACAGCCCAATCCTACTGAGAGCCTATGGCAGCGGATCTCGCAATCCACTGCTGCCTGGAAGTCTCAGGCCAGCATGATAAAAGCCACACCGCTATTGTGGGCTGCAGGACCACCAAGTCCTGTATGTGAGACAGCAGCTCCCAGGTGCCCCACCAGAGCAGGTAAGGTGGTGGCAGGGGCAGTTTGGGAAGGACCAGAGCAGAGAGTGGGGCAGAGAGGGGGTGGTTTAAGGGGCAGGGTGGATGTCAGCAGCAGTCTCACATGCAAGGAACCTACCCCTTTCACCTGGCCTGACACCCTCTGAGGCTCTCCAGACTTATACCATAGCATAAGTCTAGCATAAGTCTAAGGAGAACCAATGAAAGCCAGGCGGCTTACAGGGAGGTAAGTAAACACTATTTTTACTTACCTCTTATAGATTATCTGATCACCCCACCACCACCACAAGATGGTGCCTCTGCATCGTGCTGGCTGGTGGGGGATAGGATTGAGACAGACATAAAGCTGTAGTCCTATGCAGACTTTCCTGAGAATAAGTCCCATTGAACACAATTGGACCTACTTCTGAGTAAACATGGATAGGATTGTGCTGTAAGTGGAGGTTTTTAGCTGTTTATGCAGTCTTTATCTGCTGTTACGCTTCAGCTTTCTAACTGCTGTTGTATGTTACTATATTTTATTTGTTGCTACATAATACAGTGGGCCCTCAGTATCCAAGGGGGATCTGTTCCAGAACCCCCTGCAGATGCTGAAATCTGAAAACGCAGTGGGGGCCCTCAGAGGACCTTTGGATGAGACCAGAAGTGTCTTCCGGTCATGTCTGGAGGTGTTCTGAGGTGCGGGGAGGACGCACATGACCTCCGCGCGCCTCAGGACACCTCCAAGAAGCTTTCTGAGGCCCTGGAGAGGCTGCACGTGGCCTCCGCGTGCCTCAGAACACCTCCCAGATGTGACCGGAAGGCAGTTCCAGTCGCGTGCGGGAGGTCATTTGACGGCATCCAGCACAGGTCGGCACCCACGTTGGGTCAAATCCATATGTCTCAAATCCGCATTGGGTCAAATCCCGTGGATAAAGAGTTTCTTTGAGTTTCTGATCAGGAAAAAAATGGGATATAAATGTTTTAAACCAGGAACAGATAAAACTAACAAAATTCTTACCATCTTCAGCATGTTGGAGGCATTCATCTGTCTCCTTAGGTCATTGTGCTTGTCAATAATTATGTTCTGTATATTTGGCAAATCAGTTGATAATGCAGCAAAAACTGCATCTTCTTTCTGTAATGAAAGCAACCAAAAACTTTTGTTTCTCCAAATACGATTTCAAATTTTCATGGCCCGCAATGATCAATTTAGACTGAGAACCCCTGCAATAAACCTTCTCAAGCAGGCACCTCAGCGGGCTGAAGCACGCAGATGGTAACCAAGCATTGCACAAACGCTGAACTTACCGCTCAGCCACTCAAAAAATAAATTGATGCACAGTCACAAGCGAATATCTAATAATCAAAAGACCGCTGATGTGAAGAAAAGAGCAGCCAGTCTGCAGAACTTGGTGCAGATTCTTGAGTGGGTTTACTTTTGTTTCTCCCTCTATCAATAAAATAAGAGTGTCTTAAAGAGTGCATTAACTCCCATCAATACCAGGCTATGTCCGTTTGAAAATCCCTGATCTATAAAAAAAAAAGGCCACTTGGATCTGTGCTATACATTTGAGGAGTTTCTGAGTAAAAACTCTAAAAAGATTAAAAAGAAAATTAACTAAAAATGAAGAAAAAATAAAAAAATAAAATAACAACCCTACAACAAAGCAAGACGTTGTCATATCGCATTGCAATCTGAATTCAGAGCAGGGGTGGCAACAAGAGTCAGCCAGGTTGGCTCCTTGAGGGCCCAGTCCGAGTCTCTTTACTGAGCGAGCAGGAGGCAGCCCCGCCCCCTCACTGGCGGAGCCAATCCCCTGCGGAGAAAGCAGCAGGCAGGGTCTCTTGCCTGTTGCTTTCTCCGCAGGGGATTGGCTCCGCCAGTGAGGGGGCGGGGCTGCCTCCTGCTCGCTCAGTAAAGAGACTATGACGGAGCGATACTTACAGCCCCGCCCCTACCGAAGCGACGCCAGTGCCCACACCTATTAGAGTGGGGGCCCTTTACCCAGTTGACCCTTCAGCCCTCAGCACCAGTGACATCCATCATGCTATCAAGTGGTAGATGGGTGGGGCTACTGGAGGCCCAGTGCAGAGCTTGGCTCAGGGCGTCCATCAACTGATACTGATCTAGACGACAAACGTTTAGGGAATACCTTTGGGCCCAATCCTATCCAACTTTCCAGTGCTGATGCTTGCAGCCACAATGCAGCCCCAAGGTAAGGAAACAAATGATCCCTTACCTTGAGGAGGCCCCCCTATCACAAGATGGAGCGCACACTCCATTAGCACAGCTGTATCGGCGCTTGAAAATTGGAAAGGACTTAGGCCCTCTGTCTATAACAGGGGTTCTCAACCAGTGGTACGTCGGCCGACTGCTGCTGATAGTACTCAGACAGCCGAACCCCTGCTCTGACACAGCACTTTCGGCAGTGTGTTTTCACTCCCAGCAGGCTCCTGCCTTTGGCTAAGCCTCTTGGGAATGCTGAGAAGGGCCCCCCAACCCACTCAGATCCTCCTACCTGCTTTTTCTGGCCTCCAAAAACCTGAAAACCCAGATGTAACTGGTGGTGATGTCATCGCCAGTCACTTTGGGTGGTACCCAGCAGGAGAGTGGCGCCGGAGGTGGTACTCGGCCAGGAAGGGGTTGAGAACCCCTGGTCTATAACATCATAGAATGCTGCAAGTAGCCTGTACTTAACTATCACAACAAAGCTATGACCGGCCACGCCCACTGTTTTGATCTCAGCTCCAGTAGCACTTTGTGGGTCTTCGTGCAATCACAAGCAAGAAGAGGGGCATGATGAGAGAGCTCAACTCAAGTCAGAACAATGGGCAGTCATCAAACACATTCTTGGTCGCATAGGATCATCCCATACCTGCCACATGCTCTGCCACTCCAATCGCTAGCCACTGTGGCTTCTCCAAAGCTCACTGAATCACTAACACAAGAAGGTCACTATTTCAGTGCATGGGGGAGGCACTATTTCAGTGCATGGGGGAGGCAAGGTCCAAAAGCCTATACTTGGGTTGCAGTCCTATACACAAACGTTTCCTAGGAGTAAGCCCCATTGAAAGATATGGGGCTTACTTCTGGGTAGACACGCATAGGGCAGTACTGTTAGATAAATTCAGGATTAAAAAGTGAAAAAGCAATATTTGAGAAGAAATATTCTTTTATATGTACATTCTTAGGTTTCCACGGACATCCGTATGCCTCCTTTTCAGGCATTTGATAATCGCTGTAACTCTGAGGATGCCAGAAATATTTCTGTGTGAAACGTTGGGAAAAGATCCTGTACTTTTTAATCCTAATAAACGGACCGAAGACTCGAACCTTTTAATTCGAACTCTTTTATATCTTTTTAATGCCTGATATTGACTAGAGTAATGTTAGCATGGGACAGGTAATTTTTTTCGTTCTTGTTTTCAAGCAAAGGTATTTGTATACAGTACTTGTAAGCAAAGGCAATCCCAGAACATTGTACTGATGGGACAGCACTGGAATCCTCATCTGGTGAAGGTACTGAGTGCTTATCTTCAAACGTACCTCAGATCTCCATTATACACAAAGCTCATACCTCATCTCCGATGCACAGATGCAGGCCAGCGACCAGGGCTAAGAGTGCCATGAGGAGAGACATTGCTGGAAAAAGTAAAAAAGACTGTTTAGTTTGCCTATGAACATACAATATGTTTTCTAGATAACATTTTTTATAGTATTTATTAAAACTGTGTTTGATCCAAAGAACCATGAGTGGAAGACAAAGAGCCAAGCTTAATAAAAAGCTTAAGCTTTTTTAAAAAAAATGCTTAAAAAGAGATTTTAACATCTCTCCACTCCATTCTCTTTTCTTATGCACTTTTCTCTAAATGGTGAAGGCAGCATCTTTTCATTATTTTTTATTTTATTGTTTTTAAATTTGTTTTTTGTATGGTTATGTATTGTTTTAAACTTATTTTATGTATTTTAAATTATGTGTTTTAATTTTTGTTGTAAGCCGCCTTGGGCATTTGCCTTCGGCATAGGAAAAGGCGGGATATTTTTTTTTAAAAAAAATAATAAAATAAATTAAATTGTTATTTTTTTCACTTGTACAGCACTTTTGGGGAATCCATTATTGTTATTGTTATTGTTATTGTTATTGTTATTGTTATTGTTATTGTTGATAAGTAGTAGTAGTAGTAGTAGTAGTAGTAGATTTCAGTAAGTACCTAAGAACACACAAATTGTAAATTAATGGACATCAACTACACTTTTTTTTTCACTAAACAGGCAGTTATAATGATCTCACACGCCATACTTCATTTCTTCGGGGGGGGGGGGGTCCAGTAGGCCCAACAATCCAGTTTTCTAAAATAGAACTTGGGGGGGGAGTACAACTATTGCATAGGGCAGAAGGTATTAAGATGTCGGAGACCCTACATAATCAAAATTTCTATGGGTCATATTATTGCTGCTTCTAGGTACTCCTGCAACCATGCTGAGAACAGGAGTGAGTTTTCCAGTGGTTCCCAAACTGGGGGGCACGGCTCCCAGGGAGCCTCGGAATCCAGCCAGGGGAGCCTCGGAGAGCCACGGAATCCTCTCGGAAAACAGAGTGCAATGCGCCAATTGGCAGGCATCAACATACTGTCATGGGGATCTGCGGCCAAATGGGGAGCAATGACCAAGGGAGCCGCAGATCAAAGGTTTTTTTGGAAACACTGCCTTAAGTTATCTCCAGAATCCACAAACCACTGATTTGCTACTGGTAATTATTGTAATTTGTCAGAGAGCTATCTCTTTTATTTATATATTGTAAAACAAATGGTTATGGAACATTGGACAAGGAAGTCATACATCGTTCAACATACAGTAGGCATGGCTTAATTAAGGGAGCCCTATGGGTTTCTAAAACGATTGTCCACAATAACCATTTTCATCAGAATGCTCTGACGACTTAGCCAGTTTTGAATCATCTCAGGTATATATCATGGTATACATCTTTCAAATGTTGATATGGCCCCGCATGGCATTCTTTTCAATCTAACCTTCCCTTCCTGTCAGATAGCACTTACAAGCCTAAAGTTTCAAATGATAGCCTCAGCTGTTGCTGATCAGTGACGTGCGGTGAGGTCAATGGCTAGGGAGGCACTGGATAGCTAGCTAACAGAGGGAAAGTGAGCGTCACACGGCACGTGGGCTCAAGACACACACCCCTCAGTGCGGCAGATGTGATAGCTGCCTCCCCTGGTGCTTTTTCATTGCAGATTTATGATGAGACCAGTGAGCCTAAATATACACATACGTGAAATAAGTTACCTAGACTACAGAAGGCAAGGGCATGTAACACAGGGGTCATGTACCAAAGGGGTCTACAAACATTACACTGGTGACATACAGAGAAACAGTAACAGGCACGCGCTTATTGCCCGCAGTCCACCCAGTTTCTGAGGGGAGGAGGCTAAGCTCATTGCTGCCGCACCTCTTGTCTCTCCCTGAATTTGCAGCTGAGCTCTGCAAATTTGGCAATTCTGACTATAAAAAATGATTGGAATCATACAAATATGACATTTATAACACAGGTCAGTGGAAAATTCGGAATATTTTATTTTTTACTTTTCACAACACCTATTTTCATTGTATACGACAGGCAAGGCTCTGCCTCCCCTGACTGCAGGTCCCTGTTGGTGATGGCAGTTATTTAAATGTTCCACCTATCAAACGTTCCAAATGTTTTGTGTGTTCCTCCTTGGGCATGGTGGAGGGTGTTAAGCACTCAGTTTTGTATAGTCCCCAAGAGACAGACCCCTCTTTGCACTCTTTGCCATGTATAAGGCAGCGATGTTCTAATTATCTGTGCTCTATGTCAAGAAAGGCTATGCTTAGAGGGTTTTTGTTGTTGTTGTTGTTGTTTTGGTGACCAACACAGAATGCTAAATAATGCTAATTTTGACTCAAAATGCTATATAAAAACGGTTTCTAGCTCTCTGCAAAATAACGCGAAGAACCTTTCATTCCATGAAATATCACTGCTTTTTCCTACTTTTGAGTAATCTGCTGGTACTTTTAAGTAAGGGATTTTGCTTGGAACAGTTGTAGAACCTCCCCAACAGCTCAGAAGGCCGTCCTGTTGCTTCCAGTTGCTTTGCTTCTGCTCCTTATCTGTACTGCTCTGTATGGTTTGCTGCATATACAGCATTCCACCACTAGGTGGTGGAGGCAAGAACGAGCGCAGGCAAGCCTCTTATTTCCTGTTTCTTTTCCAGCACAGCATTTCTAATTGCTGTATTTGAGCAAGCTGCTGCTCATGCTGCTCATATGTGTAAAGATTCAATTTGTGGAGATTCAAATCAATAGACATGACCGGGGGGGGGGGGGGGAATGAAACATTTGCAGGGGAAAGATAGGCCAAAAAAAGCAGAGAGACTGAAAACTGAGGATGCCGAAAATATGCCTGGTATTCTCCTGATGTGAAGCCTATACTAGTGTACAGTATATCTGTTCTTTTGGATAAGCTTCCAAAGCAGGAAGTGGATCTGTGAATACTACTGTTTGAAAAAACAAACAAACTGTCCGGGAGTTCCATCCCCTCCCGTACTCTCCCCCCCGTCCTGGGCAACCCTGCCAGAACGGGCAAGGGAGCAGTCCCCAGACTCACCCCTTTTCGCGGCAGCAACACTGCCCAGCGAAACGGCGGGGCCGGAGGCAAGGTCGCCGCACGACGACAAAGTTGGAAGCTCTCTGAGACCGGACCCGGCCAGGGCAGACGGCTCCGGGGGGCACGCCAGCTGCCAGGCGCTCGGCTCGACGCTGACTGCAAGGGTGGGGCGAGCCAGGCCCACGGGCAGGCGACGGAGGAGCGTGGGGCCGAAAGGGGAAGAGACCATTGGCTCCGTCGCCTGTCCATCAGCCGGGGAGGCGGGACTAAGGGAAGCAGGATTATTTAAACAGCGCCTCAGCCGATGATGAGGAACAACCCCCATCCTCTGGAAACCCTGAGGCCGACTGTAGTCAGCCCCCCCCCCCCGCTCTAGGGGAGAGATCTTTTCGAGACGGGCGGCTGACCCGCTATCGGAGTGAGTCATCAGGCGACCCTGGAGATCGACGAGGACGAAGATCTCCCTTTCTTCACCCCTCTCCCGGAACCCTTGTCAGAAGAGGTATTACACAAACAGTGGCTTAATTGCTGCATATCTGAACAGGTTAAAAGCAAATAAAATTATTTAAAAAATAATACAAAATAATAAAAATGAAAAACTGGAATAAAAACACATAACATGACTATTCGTGTTGAATAAAACACATAAAACCGCTATTTGCATTTTTAAGCAAGAAATTTTGAAAAAAAAATAACACCAAAAACACACACCTCTAGCTATGCCATATTTAGCATGTACAGAAAGGCATTACTTGAGATAGCAGTCAGGAAGACTCATGGTACCTTCCACTGTGGATGTAGACAGCAAAGGTGATTGAGACATTTGAAAACAGGAATGGTAGCCTTTGTTTGCCTGTTGGGATTTATTAATCTCATTTGTATCTTGTTCCTGCATGTTGCTTTTGCTGAAATTACATGGCTATGACCAAATGGTTTTAAGCAACAATGGATAAACACAATAGGCATGTCAGAAATAGCATTTCCTTTCAGTGTTGCCAGAGAACGTTTTCTCCACAGAACGTTTCACAGACAAATGATGCCAGAATGGACCTAACTATTTTTTTTATCCACAAGCCATTTTTTTTTTTTGGGGGGGGGTGTTACATGACTTACTGTCACATGACATACTGCACTGGTGCTTGCCGTTGCAAAAGTGCCATAAAGCACTTGCCGAGCCAGGGTGTGAGGCCCACATGCTAAGTTCCACCGAGGAAGGTAGGATCTGCACAGAGCATCACGGAGGCAGGGAAAAGGCACAGGTGGGCAGAGTCGGGGGTGGGCGGATCAGGCCTGGGACAGGGCAGGCTTGGTGTGCACTGCATCCTATCCCCCCACCCAGGCCTGATCCGCTGACACAGATTCACTTGGAATTGCGACAGCCATATGGCTCGCACAGGTCCAAGTAGACCTGCTGTGCAAACTGGGGCTTAGCCTAGGGCACGAGGACAAATGTCCCCTTACCTTGAGGAGACTTCCAGCCCATGAAATTTCCATGCAGGTTGCAGCACAGCCCGGACTGGCATTTACGTAGATTAGGCTGCCCCCCTCTCCTTCCAGGGCAGCAACTGCAGGAGGGGTATCCCACTTCAACTCCTGCTTGTGGGCTTCTCAAAGGCATCTGGTTGACCACTTTGGAACCAGGCCTTTGGTTTGATCCAGCAAGGTTCTGTTCCTGTGGATTCCATAGCCTTGTTTATTATTATTATTCTGCTGCTCACAGGAAAGGGCTAAGAGCTGTGTTATGCCAATAAAGGAACCGTATTTTTTGCACTATAAGACACACTTGCCCCCCCAAAAAACATAGGGGGGGAAAGCATGCGTCCTATGGTGCGAAGCCTGGGCTTGGAGGCGCTTTGGGGAGGCCTGCAGAGGCTCGCGCAGGCCTCCCCGAAGCCCCCACAGGCCTCCCCAATGTTCAGTTCGGGAGAAAACAGCAATTTTCGGCCATTTCCGGAAATGGCCAAAAATCGCTGTTTTCGGCTGAAGTAAACATCGGGGAGGCCTGCAGAGGCTCGCCCTGTGGGGGAGTGAGCTGCAGCTGAAGCAGCTGAAGCGTGCTGAGGCGAACGCCAGAGAGAGAGAGAGAGGGAGAGAGAGAGAGAGAGAGAGAGAGAGAGAGAGAGAGAGAGAGAGAGAGCTGGACAGTGAAAGTAACATCTTGAATGAAGGGTTCTATGAAAGATTAGAACGTTATTATATTGTAAAAACCCTTGGGGGGTTAGAACAGGCTGCCCATGTACACCGCCTTGAATAAAGTCAGAGGAGAAATCCAATGACCAGAAAGGCGGTATATAAATATAGTTTATTATTATTTATTATATTATATCAAGTTCTCTGCTCTACTCATCTCCATGCATGCCAGAGCTACAACTGTCCACTGCACCTAAAGCACTCCAATCAACACTTGACAGTTTGAATTCTCCTAATAGCAGTTTCTCCTAACATTCTCCTAACAGCCGCGGGGTGGAGCAGTGGGTTAAACCACTGAACCATGAGCTGTCGATTGAAAGGTTGGCAGTTCGAATCCGCGCGATGGGGTGAGCTCTCGTCACTTGGCCCAGCTCCTGCCAACCTAGCAGTTCAAAAGCATGTTAATGCGAGTAGATAAATAGGTACTGCTTGCGGAAAGGTAAACAGCGTTCTGTATTGTCATGCTAGCCACATGACCACGGAAGCGTCTTTAGACAGCACTGGCTCTTTGGCTTCGAAACGGGGATGAGCACCACACCCTAGAGTCGGACATGACTGGACTTAAATGTCAAGGGACACCTTTACCTTAATAGCAGTTTCAATCACTGAACCAACAGGTAAGGAAAAGCCATTTGGCAATTCATCACTGGAAGCAGCTGAAAAGCCCCAGAAACTCATGCAAAAGAACTTGGATTATCCATTCCTTGAGATGATTAATCCCTTATTCAGACCATAGATGCCCTTGTAGTTTAACTGAGGTGGAGTCCCTCATTCACATTTTTTTATATTGCCCCCTACATGAAGAGGTGCATAATCTTTATTTGGCACCAAGTCTCATTAATTTGACAGGCTTGTCAGATTTTATTAAGGTGAAATATTTGCTGAATGACTGTCCAATATGAAATTTTGCAAGGAGTAGCCAAATTTTTGGTGGTGGTAGAAGAAAGGTTCAAGGGCAGTCCTATTTGAAATGTTCTTAATGGTTGTGTTTTGTAATAGTTGTTATTTTGTTTGTATTCTATGCCAATAAAGGTAGCAAAATCTTGAGATAATGATCATTGCATCTTTAGACATGGGAATTGCTTCCAAGTCATGCTTTTAATACTGGTCTCCAAAGAACTCGGAAGTAAGTTTCAATGAGATGTATAAATTGGAGAATATTTAGAAAAGGGGACAATTTTTTTAATTTGCAAAGTGAGGATATATTTAATTTTTAAATGCCAACATTTTATTTTTTAAAAAACAAAAATTCTTTTGAAGCCAAAACATATCAACTTTTAAAACAAAACTCATATTTTAGCCACTTTTTTTTTCTTGCACAGAGTTGCAATGATTTGCTGTTTAAGGCTGCAAGTATGCTCCAATAAGGTCAACTGTAGTTTTTCTATTGATTTCTAGAGGCTCAGGATTGCATCCAAAATTACTGTAACCAAAACTACTCTTCAGGATTATTCTATTCATCCTTTGTATGTTTTGGCAACTGAAAAGGAAACTCAGGTATCAAATTGTCAACTGTTTTACCCAAATTTTCAGCCACCCCAAGGACTGACTGCATAAACCATTTTCATAATAAATATATGCAATACATAAAAATTGTGACTAGATTGTTTGAATTTATTAGAGTCCAATCCTATGCATGTCTACTCAGAAGTAAATCCCATTATAGTCAGTGGGGCTTAACTATGGATAGGCTTGCAGCCTTAGTGTAACAGAATGCTTTGAATTTTCTACTACGTACTTCTGCTCTTCAGTGTACTAGTTTTCCTACATATCAAGAAAGAAAATTTGCAAAACGTAATCTTGAGCATTCATGTCTTTCAGTTTCTTATTGTTTAAATAACCATTAAGATGTTTACTTAAGCAAACTTCATTAAAGCTGCAATGCTGTACTGTACTACACACTTAAGGTAAAGGTAAAGGTAAAGGTGACCTGACAATTAAGTCCAGTCGTGTCCGACTCTAGGGTGTGGTGCTCATCCCCATTTCAAAGCCAAAGAGCCAGCGTTGTCTGAAGACGCCTCCGTGGTCATGTGGCCGGCATGACTCTCCCCTCCTTGCCGCAGAGCATAGCATGCGGATGGAACACGGAGAGCCGTTTACCTTCCCACAAGCGGTACCTATTTATGTACTCGCATTGACATGCTTTGGAACTGCTGGGTTGGCAGGAGCTGGCCAAGCAACAAGAGCTCACCCCGTCGCGAATTCGAACTGCCGACCTTTCGATCGACAGCTCATGGTTCAGCGGTTTAACCCACTGTGCCACCCGCTACACACTTACCTGGGAATAATTCCCAATGAACTCAGTGGAGCTTACTTCTGAGTCAGGATTGCATAGGATTGCTCTGGTCAGACTAATCAAATGAATCCCTCTAGAACGTAATTAACATTTCCTCCCAGCCCACAGGTGTACATATTGATTTAACTCCTGTTGCGTATATACACCCTTGGGTAAAAATGCCTTAAATGAAGGCTAGATCCTTCTTTATCTTCACTGTGGAAGATGGAATATTTATTCTCCTAATAACAGCAATAGATATTTCTTTGACCTTCTAGACAGGTAGCTGTACCTTTTGAGGAGGTAAGATCAACGGAGGATATCTTCAGAAGGTCACTTGAAATGGCTCACCAAAAGCAGGTTGATGATCACAGCAAGAGGAAGTCACCGTCTAACAAACCAAAGGTGTCTTTATATAGTTCGCTGTTGGCATCTTTCGGTGCCAAACAATATATTTGTTCCTGTCGTTATATGGGTGGCACTTGTTTAAGTTCATCATCTGGAGCTCTTCTGTTCTGGCTTAATATAAACAAAGCAAGAATAAACATCTTAAGATGACTCTGTGGTTTCTGGATCATTTATAGTACAATAAAGTGAATCTATGTTCAATCTGAGCTTGTCCTCTATAAAATTTGGGTTTATAGGTCAAGTTATAAAGCACCTGAACGTGAGTGGCCCAACCTTGAGACTAGGTGATTCGTGTCTACAGAGGACAGCAAGGGGTCAAGATGACAATGGATTTGGGGTACCTTTCACCCCGAGTCTGTCACTGCCACCTCCCTCCAGCCCATTACAGATGAAAAAAAATGCTAAAAGCAAGCAGAGAGTGGATCAGCTGCCTCTTTACCTTGCTCTTGGTGCAAGCCATCACAAAAGTGCCATAAAGCACTTTGTAATGGCACAGCACTTGTCCAGGCTGGCTCGAAGTCTCGCACCAGCCCATGTGCGCCACCAGAAGGAGCAGCGTGCGCCAAGGATGGTGAGTTTCATGCTGAGCAGCGCGAGGGTGGAACAAGGCTTGGGGAGGGGGTTAACGGGGCAGGGGTGGGTGGTAAGCGGGGTGGGGGATGGGCAGGTTGGACCCAGGAGGGGGCAGAATCAGCAGTGCTGGCTCCTGCCACATACTATCCCCCTTCTCAGACTTGATTCGCCTACATGGAACAACTCGTACCAGCACCAGCAATTTAGCTCATGCAGGTCTGAGTAGACCTGTTGCCATGGCTGGGGCTTTCTCCAGGGCAAGGGGACGAATGGCCCCTTCCCTCAAGGAGACCTCCAGCCTGCTAAATTCCCATGCAGGATGCTGCACAGCCCATGCTGGCCCCACTGCACAGGAACATAGGTTGGATTGGGCAACCTGTCTCCCATGCAGAACAACTTCTATGTGGTTCTTTACAATTGCACTGGTGAAATACCGTCGGATCACAATCTCTCTGTTAATTTTTATACCTGTACTCTCCTATGAAAAGAAAGCTATGTTATCTTAGCTTTGCTTTTCAGCATAATTAAACCTGATGTTTCCTTTAATAGTTCACTACTGAAGAGCTTATTCAAATAAAGTCAGCAAATAGGACTTGGGACAATAAGGCCCTATAGTAGCTGATGCCCATTTCAGATCTTTATTGCATTTAGACAAGTGGAAATGTGTAAAGTGTAAACTATATCAGGAACTGAAATGTATTTATTCAGGTGTTACTCTTATTATGATGTGTGTCTTTCCACTTCAAGGTTGAAATCATAGTAGATATTCATTCTCAGTCTTCATTGAGATGAATATCAGTGTATTTAATGCACTTCATTACACTGCCAAGCAATACTTCTTTACATGGTTAATCTTCTCAACACAAGACTGGCAAACTAGTTGCGTATTTCCCAATATGAGGAGTTATGGCAAGCACTGGTGATGTCCTTATGACGTCTCCTGGCAGTGACATAGAGCGGATAGTATGTTCATATTGGATTTAGTGAAGGTGCCATGGCAGGGTGTGCTTTTAAGGATGTGTGTAACATAAACTCATGGGTAAGTTTTAACATGTGCGGGAATCAAAGTGCAGCGTCCAATGGCACAACTAAGTGGAACGGCACACAAGAAAAACAGAGGCAAGGGTAAAGGTGCAACAATTGAAAACTTTTATTGTGAGGATAATATTACAATAAATGGGGAGGGAGGATCAAACTAAAAAGCAAATCAATGTACTCACTAGTCACTCCCACAACTAGGCTCTAAACGTAAGCAGCTTCTAGGTCAAGGAGAGAAAGAAGAAGAAATCCTTACAAGGGAAAGGGGGCACGTAAGGGTGCAAACAGAGAGGGAGAAAAGGAGGGAGAGCAGGATGTAGGGAAATCAGGAGGGTTACCCAATCAGAGGTTTTTCTAGAAAAGGAGAAGAACTGAGGGAGGACAAGAGGAAGAAGCAGAAGAATCCCAAGGTTCTGACCACAGCAAAAGACCAGGGCTGAGTTGCAGTTCTCTGTAGCCCACTGGTGTCGCTGCAGGGGGGGACGGAGCTCTAAGTTCTGCCAAGGCTCTGACCCTCCGTTACACCGGAGCACGAAGCGGCCCCGCCCCCTCGCCTTCGGAACCATTCAAGGCGGTGAAATCACCGCCTTGAATGGTTCCAAAGGCGAGGGGGCGGGGCCGCTTCGTGCTCCGGTGTAACGGAGGGTCAGAGCCTTGGCGGAACGTAGAGCTCCACCCCCCCTCCAGTGACACTAGAGCTGTAGCCCGAACCACGTGCCTCTCAGTGTGTTATGAAATCGCATCACTCACTTGCAGTGGGAGGACTAGTTTCTCCCACCATCTGATTCTAACAAATACTGTATACTAGTTTAAAGATGCTTCATGTATGAGTGAGGCCACTTCAACCAAAAGTATCATCCAAACCGGCTCAGAATGCTGGAAGAGTGGGACAGAATGTTGGGATTCGGCTTTGTCATTAATAAAATGGTTGTCGTGAATTGCTTTGGATTGACACGCCAGGAAGGAAAGACAAAGCCTAGCAGAAGGCCTAGCTAGCTCCACAGCTGATACAGAAGAAACCATCGATGGAGAAGGGCTCAGGTACTGGGAGGGGGAAAATGCCCCATGAGGGGAAGGAGCTTGTTGCTAGGGTGATGGAAGGGGCACATCAGGTCAGACA
The DNA here is from genome assembly GCA_026170595.1 of Plestiodon gilberti rubricaudatus. Taxonomy (NCBI): domain Eukaryota; kingdom Metazoa; phylum Chordata; class Lepidosauria; order Squamata; family Scincidae; genus Plestiodon; species Plestiodon gilberti. Next base: position 140,505,992 of record JANXHW010000001.1, on the reverse strand, counting down.
ACAAGGGCGGCAGCAACTGCACATTCACAGGGAACTAACCTGTGATCAATACACATAACACAATTGAAAGTCACTACAGAGCAGTGAAAAACCACCAATAAGAATCAATGCTATATATATACATTTAATATATTAAACTTTTCAACAAACAAATGAAATTCCGGGTGCACGTTTACAGTTCCAGATGAATCATCATTTTTTTTTAAAAAAAGGGGAGATGACTCATTCCTTACCTGTTCTCTATGTAATAAAATGGTATCAGATCATCTAGACATTCTGCTAATAGCTACTAAATGCCAGAACACCCTTTTTTTCTCTCCACCAACATGTATTTTGTGTGTTTAATGAAGGGACAGGAAAAAATAAAAGATAAAAGGAGAAGAAGGCAAATACACTCATATTAAACAAGGAAAGGAATGGAGATGAAAGTAAGGCTTTCCAGGGTGAGGTATACAATGGTTCAACCACTGCATTCTTAGGATAGTTTTTTTAGTAGGCTTACCAGATTTTCCCAGTCCTAAACTGGGATACCCCCTCCCAACAATTCAATCAATCAATCAATCAATAAAATTAAGTTTGGCATTTTTTATTTTGGGGGCACGAAGTACCCCTTTGCCACATGAAGCATGCCCAATTTTTTTAATTAATTAATTATTTTACCCTAAAACAATTAACTAATAATTAAATTAAATTAAATTAAAATTAATTAATTGAAGTGACTTGCCTGTGCCTGTCCTTTTTACCCATCATTGCTGTTGCCTGCCGCCATTGCCCGTCGTCGCTGCCGTGCCGCCATCCATGCCATGCTCATCATCGCCACCGTGGCCATCATTCCGTTGTGCAGCCATTGCCCATTGTGCCGCATCAGGCATTTGCCCGTCGTCACTGCCATGCTGTCCATTGTATAGCTAGACTTACATAGCTAGAATTGCTGTGCATAGCTAGACTTACAATTCATCCCGGAAAAACCAGGACAGTCCTGGAAATGGGCCTCCATTCCTGGAAGGTTTCCGGGCCGATCGGTAAGCTACTGCGCCGACGCCACCATTTTAATTTGTTAAACTTACCTTTTTTTCCGGGATCCAGCATCTTGGCTCGCAAAATCTCGCGAGATCCAAGATGTCGGCGTCCAAATCTCGGGAGGGCATGATGCGAGATTTCGCGAGTCAAGATGTTGGTGCTGGGTAAGTTTATTTAGTAATGGCGGCGGCGAGCCGCGAGTGGGTGAGTAGTCCATTCACCCGCTCTCTCACTGGCACGGAGCCAGCGAGGGAGTGGGCGAACGACAGCCTGCCCGGGCTGCGTGACCCTCCGGGAGGCTCGGCCAGCATGGGCTGGCTGTCGTTCGCCCGCGCTCTCACCGGCGCGGAGCCAGCGAGGGAGTGGGCGAACGACAGCCAAGGCCCACAGCTGGTGGACACCCAGAGCATCACCCACACAGCCCCACCCACAAGACACCCTGTGCATCAGCCCCATGCTGCAAGTCAGCTTGCCAGTGTCCCCCAGGGTGACCACACATTGCATTGACACCCTGGTATGGGCCATGCCTGGGCACATGCAAGCACATTGCCAAGCCACCTGCAGCAAGCATTGCCACCCCCATGCCATGGTGAGCCTGCACATGGGATTCATGAGGGGAAGCAGGGGAAGGGACAGGGGGAATGCAAGAGAGAGGAAAAGAAAAAGGGGCATCCTACTGACCAGCCCCCAGGTCCGTCCCTTGGGTGCCCATGTGGCCAGCTCCCTGCCCCACAACCTGCAATGCGTGGAGACTCTTCACCAGTGTCACCGCCAAGCTCCTCAGCACTGTGCACAATGCCCAGGTGTTCAACACCTCCACCCTCAAGGCCATGCTGGCATCATAGCCAGAGGGGAATGGCTGGCTCCTAGGTAGGGCACAGGCTGGAGGGGGTCTGTACTAGCACACAGGGGACAACCAGGTTCCTTCACGCTCCAGGTGACCACAACTAGCCCCTGCACTCCTACCTCATGATGCCCCCTACACAGCTGACCCCCACCCCAGGGTCCAGGGCTAGGTACAACATGGTGCACTGGTGCTTGTAGGAGTGTTCTCCTATTTGGCTCCATCTAATGCAAAACCTATAGATTTGCACATAAAGCAAGTACACAAAGACATTATAAGTCTCCAGTGATCTTTCCACTGAAACGAAACCAAATGCAGGCAATTCTGTCCCTTAAGTTTCACTGCTCAGGGAAATGGGGAGCTTTTAACAATAACCTTAAGCACTGGTGTCGCTCAAGGTGGGACGGAAAGCTAAGTTCTGCAGCTTTCCGCCCCACCGTTACTCTCCAGTACGAGGCGCCCCCCCCCTCGTCGTAGGAGCCCATCAGCGGAGATAAAGCAACGCGTAGGAGAGTCCCTGTGCATTGCTTTCTCTCCGCTGACGGACTCCTACAACGAGGGGGTAGGGTGCCTTGTACCGGAGAGTAATGGTGGGGTGGAAAGCTGCAGAACTTAGCTTTCCGCCTCACCTCCAGCGACGCCAGTGACCTTAAGAAACTGAAGAACTAGACAGACCCCAGAATGTTGATGAGATAAAGAACAATTCAACAAAGACAAATGCAAAGTTTATGACATAGGAAAGAGAAACCAAATGCACAGATACAGGGTAGGAGAAAATCAGTAAGGTGGGTACAACTTGAAAAAGAGCAAATAGTTATCATTAGTTATAGATAACACAGGCCTGTGCACATTTTGCTTTCTTAAAAGTGAGATATATTCCTGGGTATATGTGGGGTGCTGATTCTAAAGATGGCATCATATTTGCCCTATTATGTCTAGTTTGGGGGGTACGGCATCGCCACCTCATAATGCAAGTGAAGCAGCTTCCTTGTGAGGAATCCAATACTATGACTTCCTCGTGAGGAAGCTGCTTGACTCGCATTATGAGGTGGTGATGCCATACCCCCAAACTAGATGTGATAGGCCCTTCACCCCGAATCCACTGCTGCCATTGCCCCGTCTGCAGCCTCCCTCCAGCCTGGCACAGACATGAGCCGCATTGATCTGCTTCTTTACCATGCTTTGTTGCAGAGTTTTCTCAAACCAGAAAGTACAGGACTTCTGGTTTTTGTTTTTGTTTCAAAAGGGACTGGGCAAACAAAGGAGTTCCTTTCTTCACACAGTCCCTTTAAAGAAAACTGGAATCCCTGCACTTCCTGGTTTGCAAAACGGAGCAATGGAGCATTGTAAGGGGTGTTGTTGTTGTTTAGCACACCAGGGTAGAGGTGGCAACAATGCACCTGGGGCAGTGGTGTTGGGCGCCATCCCCATTCAGGGTGGACCTGGGGAGGCAGTGTTGGGTGGCGTACCTGGTTGCGCCATTCCTGTGTACCTCGATTAGATACCAATGCTAACATAATGCAAAGAATAGAGCAGCAAGAGTCATAATAGGTACAGAGCAGAAACCAGTTGGATAAGAAATAGCCAAAGAAACTGGATACATCTCCTAACCAGGAAAAGAGAAAATGAGGGAAGACTATGCTGCCAATGTTAGGCTATTTTAAAGACTCTCAGAAAGAAGAGGGAAGGTTTCTTATCCTATGCACTGAGTCCAAGAGCCAAGCATTACATGAGTACAGCCAAAAATAATATATATCTTCCACCTTGTGATGCTCCTATGTGAAAATGCATGGTTTGCAATTGATTAACCCTACAGTTGGAGCTGAAATAGCTAAATGCTAGTTTTACACCTCTAGGGTAGCTCGTAGTGCTGGTAGCAAAGGGCACAATACATGTCCACAACCACAATACATGGACTCTAACCACAGTACACGGACTCTACGTGGAAGCACCATGTGGTAGAAGCATATCAGTAGCATTCATTCTCATGGGAGAAACATGAATGCCTTAAGGTCAGAGGCAAACATTTGTTTTATTTCATTTCAATGTATTACATTTTTATCGTACTCCTCCTTCGAGGAGCTCAGGATGGCATACATGGCTTCCCTCCCCCCATGCAGATTTTATCCTCACAACAACCCTATGAGGTTGGCTAGACTGGGAGATAGAGACTGGCACAAGTTCACCCAGTATTGGGACTTCATGCTTCTGTGATGTTGAGGGACTTCAATATCCATACCAGGACCTCTGCTATAGGTGCAGCTCAGGATTTCCTGGTCATGGATTTCATGATGGGCTTGTCTCAGGTAATTTGGGTCTCAATGCAAATGTTGGGACATTTGTTGGACTTGGCATATATTGATGGGCAAGTGGATGGTGATCTGGATGTGGAGGAGATTAAGATCACTCCTTTCAGCCCAATCCTAGCCAGCTCCTTCTCTGGTGCAGTCAGTGATGGAGGGCAGAACAGGAGGCTCTGGAAGGGAAAGAGGATTTAAATCCCCTTTACATCCCCCCTTTAAGAGGAATTTAAATTCCCTTCCAAAGCCTCCCGTTCTGCCTTCCACCACTGGCTGTACCAGTAGAGGAGCTGGGTAGGATTGCAATGTTAGTCAGGGACAGATCACTTCCTGGTAGAGTTTAGGTTTCTCACAGCCCCTTACTTCTGCAATGGCAGGGAAACAACTCTGATAGTCCACCTCTGGAGACTGATGGATCTGGGCTTGGGGAGATTTTCCTGCTACCGGGGTTGGTGAAGCCATCTGAAGCCTTTGTTGACCCCTGGAATGAGGAAATTACCAGGGTGGTGGATGAAATTTTTCCCAAGCAACCACTGCCTCACTGTAGAGCCAAAACGGCTACCTTACAGCCCATTCCAACCCAACTCCTCTCCAAGTCAGGCATAAGTGTGGCCTAAGTGCAGCCTAAGTTAGGCAGAAGTTATGTCTGAGTTAGGTCAGAGGTATGCCTGAGTTAGGCAGGCTGCAGGTTCTGTGGCCCAGCACCACCCCAGGATCCAGGCAACACTTACCTCCCAGGCAGGCAGGCTCTCCAGGCTCGGTGTCTGGCTCGGGCATGTGCAGGCCTGTGTGTCTGCACGTGTCAGCGTCCATCCATGGCAGCTGCTGCAGTGTCTGTCTCAGCCTGGTCGCAAAGGGGCTGACCGCAGACAGGGGGGTTGCGCCAGTCACGTGGTGGACGCAGGGCAGGTGACAGGTGAGCGAGGTGCCCGAGCCAGCTGCCACAGGGCACCCTGTGCATCAGCCACCTGCTGCAGGGGAGAGTGGTCGTCCCCCCTCCTGCAGAAGGCGATGCCACCCCCATGCCACGTTGAGGCTGCACGTGGGAGTCATGGGGGGGAGCAGGGGAGGGAAGGGAAGGAGGGGGGTGGGAACGTCACACACAAGGGGGGGCTCATGATGTCTGGAACTGCTTCTGAAATGACTTGCCCGTGCGCTGCCTGAAGCCCTGGACCTCCAGGGCCGGGGCAATGCCCACAAAGAAGGCATCCCGGCGTGCGTTCTGCTCTGTGCCCCGGCCAAGACCGAGAGATGCCTTGGGCTTGTCTGCTGCGAGCGTGAAGGGCTCACGCAGCTCACCACGCCCCCAGATGGGGCGACGACGGCGCCTCTCGGCAGGCACTCTGGCAGGGTGGGGGGTGGCCAGCAGCCATCATCAGGGAGTGGGAGGGGAGGCAGACACACAGGCAGGCTGACAGTGAGTGCTGGGGAGGGGCATGGGTGGGTCAGACACAGACAGACAACAAGGCTGGTGGGAGCGAGATTCCGAGAGAGGGGTCTGCAGAGACCAATAGGGACACAGGGGTTGCTCCGCAGATGAAGGCAATGCAGAAACAGGCGCCTCTTATGCAGACGGACTGTGGGCGGAAGCTGCTGCATTACGGGCGGACCTTCGACGGAAGCGGCTGCATTACGGGCGGACCTTCGACGGAAGCGGCTGCATTATGGGCGGACCTTCGCCGGAAGCGGCTGCATTATGGGTGGACCTTCGACAGAAGCGGCTGCATTACAGGCGGACCTTCGACAGAAGCGGCTGCATTACGGGTGGACGCCCTGGCTGGCAAGATCCCCGGTTGCTGAGCGGCCACTACACAGATGCAGCGGCCACAAGCGGCCCCGCTATGGGCTCCGTGGCGCCTGTCACTGTTTGCCTGCCTGAGAGGCCCCCCCAACTCCCCCTCCCCTCTGTCCCATGGGGGTCTGGCAGCCTCCCTGCTGTGTTCTCCCTGGGAAGGAAGTGGCAGTCCCTTGAAGGGATTCATGCAGGGGCTTCAGTGCTGGGGGCTGTCTGTGTGTGGAGGGCAATGCTTGTGTAACACTGGGCACATATGTTTCAAGGAGGCTCTGCCCGAGGGGCATCTTTATTGTTCTGGAACGTTAGCAGAGATGGCCAGGCGAGGCTGCCAGGGGTAGTCACAGCAGCCAATCTGAAAGCAGCAGCAGCAGCAGCAGCAGCACACATGCCCCATGGACCTGGAGACGCAGGCTCTCCCCCTGTGGAACCACAGCCTGCTCCATAGAAAGGGGAGGGACAGCAAGTACGACAGCCAGGGAGGTGGAGCAGCAGCAGCGCTGGCAGCTGAGGAGGGTTGCAGGGCTGGCTCTCTGACCTCTGGCAGCAGCGAGGCAGAGGACCGTGGGGCAACCAGACTGCAGGCCCAGGGGTGCTCCCAGTAAGGTAGGTGGTAGTGGATGTTCCTGGGGAGACAAAAAACAAGGGGGTGGTCCATGGCAGCTGGTGTGTGGTAGCAGTCGCCATTGAAGAAATGCCAGTGTGCCGGTTGCAAAAGCCTGCAGGGAGAGAAATAAAACACAGCTGATAGGTGTGACACACATAGCATGGGCTGAGCTGCTTACCCGGGTGTAAGGCGAGCATAATCCTGTAAGGGAAAAGGGTCAAAGAGAGAGAAGACAACACATATATTGGGTCACAACCTGGCAACCATGGCAATCCTAGCAATACTGACCTGTCAGTTGACCCTGTGGAGAAAAGGGGGGGGGGGAGAACAGCTGGTGTCTACAGAAGGTTAACAGCACCGCACTCGTGGTGTTGTCTGCTCACATGACAACAGGCAGCAATCCAACACAATAGTGATAAAGCGGCATGTATCCTATATATCATAGCTGGCATTGCAGGCAGGCATCTGACTACTCATTGGTAAAGAGGCATTTCAGAGAAGGCATTGCAGGCAGACATGAGAGGGCACATTGGTAAAGAGGCATTTCAGAGAAGGCATTGCAGGCAGACATGAGAGGGCACATTGGTAAAGAGGCATATCATGGCAGGCTATGCAGACAGCTATGAGACAAGACACTGGTAAAGAGGCATATCATGGCAGGCTATGCAGGCAGCTATGAGACAAGACATTGGTATAGAGGCATGTATCCTACCTATATTTCTATATGCACAGAGGCAGATGTCAGAACACATGTCAGCACAACCCCTGCTCTTACCTGCACTTACCTGCTGGTGTTGTTGCCTGTGGGGGGGGAGAGGCTGGGAGAAATATATGGGTTAGCAAATGGTAGCATGGAGACAGCTGCCCAGGCACAGCTGTAAACAGTTTGGCCAAAGCCAGAACAGCCCTCTCTGCCCTTGAGGGGGGCAGAGAGGAGAGAGGAGAAGAGAAGAGAGAAGTGGGGTGTTTGTGAATTTTGCCCTCCACCGACAAAGTCCCACTTTGTGGCTGTGGGGGACAGAACCCCACGCCACGTGCTCAGAGAGAGAGAGAGAGAGAGAGAGACTGGGGGCCTGGGGCTGGGCTTTTGTGGGAAAGAGGCTGGGTGGGGCTGGGTGCTGATAGGCTCCCTATCTTAGGCATAACTCTGTCGGTTTCCAGACCTAGCAGGCCCAACTCCATCCTAACTCTGACCTAACTCAGGAGTAGGGTGTTAGAAATTTTCAGGAGAGGGCTGGCTTGGGTAAGGTAAAATGGCTCCTATGGGTCTCCTCGGATTTGGGTCCACCTTTTTGGTCGACCTAAAATTTGTGTCAGCATTTGTGTTGGAGGGGGCATGTCTGTGCTTGCCAGGGTCTGGAATCCAACGTTAATTGGTTGCCGCCCCGTTACACCCACGGTCCACCCATGGTCCGCCCACTTTTAGGTCAACTTTAGGTCTGACTTGTGCTGCTTAGCCCTTGGGTTGGAATGGGCTGTTCTTAGTCCGTCGGTCGTAACTTCAACCTAACTTTGACCTAACTTCGCCCTAAATGGTTGCGTTCCAGACCTAAAGTCGCCCTAAACGACTTCGGCTGACTTTAGGGCTGACTTGGGCTGCTTGGCCCTTGGGTTGGAATGGGCTGTTAGTTTTTTGAGGAGCTGTGGGCAATGAAGTGATTGTGGCAGAAAAGTCATGATGAGATGGTGATGTGGCCATACCTGAGTTGTCCTAACATATCTACAGTAGTCCATACTGCAGTGGCATAAAAAGTCAACAACTGTAATGCACTGTATGTGGGGTTGCCCTTGAAGATTGTTGGGAAGTTCCTGATTTCAATAAATCCAACATCACTCAATGGATCAAAGATCTTTTCATTATATCAACATTTGAACATACGGCTTATATAGATAACAATTACATCTGGATATATTTTTGGATATCTGGAAGCCCTTTTTAGATATTTATGCATAGATCATTTGTATGTTGTTTATAGCTTATTGTCTATAGTATACATTGCTTATTAATATTTTCTGTAATGTTATTTATTTTATGCAGCTTTCCATTTTTTCTTCTTTCATTTTTTGTTATTGTTTTGTTATTGTTCACTAATAAAGGAAAGAATAAAGGCCACTAAAAAGAGATAAATTAAGCAGAGATGAGCAACAGATGGAGGCAGGTAACCAGTGGCTCCTGATTCACCGTGGGTCTGCTTACATTCCCCTTCAATCTTCTCTGCCTATCTCTGCGGGAGCTTCAGGATTTTCAACAGGCAGAGCCTGGCTTACACGTGGCTATTTTTGATGTGCTGGGTGTACTGTGAAGCAAGGCCCTTAATGTTTGCATCACTCAGTCTTGAGCACCTATTGTATTTAACAGAATGTCAGAAGCCAACACTGTGTCCTATTAAGAAAAGAATGAACTCTTCAAGCTTGAAGTTCCCTTTGTGTGGTTCATGTTCTTTATTTCACAATGTGTAATTGATGGCATTTCAACACTTAAGCCCCCAATTATGACGGAAGCTCAGTGTGTGAAAAGCTCCACATTACATCAGATCTTTGGGTTTAAAACAAGAGAAAGAGTTTTCAAACTTTGGCACTAGAAACTTGAGCAACTATAAATCACAAGAGCACAAAACTGAACAAACAGAAGGTGGGGTGTGGATATAGTTCAAGATGATCCCATTATCCCTTTAAGCTCATGAAAAACAGAATGAAAATTCTCTGGTTGTTTTTTTTTTTTAAAAAACTTTGCTGAATTACAGCAAAAGCCTCAAGGAAGGTCAAAAGGGTACATTTTGAAAATTGTGTAACTCGTGCTTTCTGTACTTAATGATGCTGACATTTCAACGTATCCTGTGATATAGTTTTTTTGTCAGTCTAAACTGGCTATTTTTAGATGACCCTTTATCTGGCATTGTTTTGATCTGGCTTCTAGTATGGGTTTGGCAGTGAAACTGCCTTACTGTGCGATCCTATGCATGACTACTCAGACATAAGCCACATTGAATTTAATTAGAATTCCTCCCAGGTATGTGTGTATAGGCTTGCAGCCTAGCATTGCAATCCTATGGATAGAGGCATTTGAAAATGGTGTCATTTTTGGAAAAAAAATATCAAATTAAAGTACAAAATGTGGCGTTTTGTGTTTTTCATTCACAAGTGTGAATTTTTAAGCATCAATATTACATTACATTGCAGTCCTCAATGCTTAAAAAAATACCGTATTGTGGTGTTTTGTGTTTTTATTCGCTTGACATATTATGGTGTTTTGTGTTTTTATTCAGTTAACAAAAACAAACACCTCTACCTATGGATGCTTACTCAAAAGTAAGACCCATTGTGTTCAATGAGGCTTCTTCTCAGGAAAGTGTGCATAAAATTGCAGCCAACCCTAACAGATTATCTGATTAACCTATAGGTTTTCCGTGACATTGACCATGATAGCCATCAGGACCATTCATCTGGAATGGGATCTGGTAGTACTACCACTGTTTCCAGTCCCACAAAATTCAGATAAAAAACTAAAAAAAACACCAATTTTACACAACAGAATTAATTAATTTTGAATCTACTACAGGTATCCCTTATCCGGACTGCTTAGGATGGGCAGAAGTCTAGATTTCGGAATATTTGCAAAGATATAATGAGATATCTTGGGGATGGGACCCAAGTCAAGTTTGGTGCTATTTTTTTAAAAAATAAATTTTTAACTTAAATAAAATATGCACATTAGTAGAATTAATTTTATGTAAATTGATTTTAATGGCTTTATTTGTGCAGTTAATATATATACTTGCATACAAACGTTTGCCCTTTAACTCTCAAACTTTTATCAATGGTGGGTCCCCAGCCTCATACTTTATTTATTTATCGGGGGGTTTCATGGCATGAAAAAGGTATCACATGCCTCTTTAGACTTTAGCCAAACACACTAATAGCCCAGTCCTTTGCACATTTACTACAGTACTTACAAGAATCTGGAGAGTCGGTTCTGCACAAGAGTGGGAAGCAGAAGGGGCTGCAGCTGCAATTCCGGTGGTCAGCGAAGGGAAGGGAGGCGCAAGCAGCGTGAGTCAGAGATAAGCAGCATGAGTCATTGTACAGTGCTCCGAAACCACAGCTTTGCTGCGTGCGCACATGCTTGCCCAGGAGAGTGTGTGCTAGGAATGGAAGACAAATGCTTGCCCAGGAGCAGGGCAGGGGAAGAGGCAGGGAAAGATGGAACAATGTGGAGTTCTGTTCTCCTCCTCCGCTCCCCTGGCTTTTCCTGCTACTTAGTACCATCCCCAAATACTGGCAAAAAGAGCCAAGCATGGATTTTGCAAAGGATTTCTTTCCTTTTCGTTGTCATCCCCCCCAAAGTGCTTCTTGCAACTCGGCTGTGTGTGCAGAGCGCTGTGTGTGCAGTGGGCAGGGTTGGCTGCTGTTTCTCCCTCCTGTCGTTGCTCCCGCTGGAAGCCTTTCTGTACCAGACCGATTGCAAGATTGCAAATATACGGCGCACCCCTAGTTTAAAAAGTTAAATTAGGGGAAAAAGTATACTCGGGACAATACAGTATGTCTCATATACACCTTATGCACATAGCCTGAAGGTGATTTTATATAATATTTTTAATAATTTTGTGCCCCAGCATGCCTTGTGCTATGCCACCCAGATGGTGGATAAAGGTTTTTTTTTTCCCCAAGTCATGGGTTGTCCCAAAAATGTCTGGATTTCAGAATAGTCTGGATTTCAGATGTCAAGATAAGGGGTAATCAACCTGTAATTAACTCTGAAAGCCTGGTAAAACCAGAGCATTTTCATGTTCCTACAAAAATTAAATTGGGTACGAGCTGTACAGATATCCTTTGACAGGGAGTTCCACAAAGTGGACACCATAGTAGAGAAGACCCTCCCATGTGTCACTGTCAAGCAGTGGCATCGCTGTAGGTGGGGCGAAACGCTAAGTTCCACACCACGCTGACCCTCTGTTACTCTCCTGCACAAGGAGGCTCCACCCCCTCGCCTTTGGAGCTATTCAGTGGGGCGAGGGCAACGTGCAGCGAGTCTCCTGCGCATTGCTCTCCACTAAAATTGAGTGGTTGTTGTTGTTCACTCGTTAAGTCGTATCCGACCCTTCTTGATCCCATGAACCATATCCCGCCAGGCCTTCCTATCCTTCACTATCTTCCTGAGTTCACTCATTTTCATGTTCGTTGCATTGGTGATGCTGTCTAACCATCTCATCCTTTGCCTTCCCCTTCTCCTTTTGCCTTCAATCTTTCCCAGCATCAGAGTCTTCTCCAGAGAGTCCTCTCTTCGCATTAGGTGGCCAAAATATTTGAGTTTCAGCCTCAGTACCTGTCCTTCCAGGGAACAGTCAGGGTTGATTTCATTTAGGATTGACTGATTTGATCTCCTAGCAGTCCAAGGGACTCTCAGGAGTCTTCTCCAGCACCACAGTTCAAAAGCATCTATTCTTCGGCGCTCAGCCTTCCTTATGGTCCAACTCTCGCAACCATACATTGCTACTGGGAACACCATCTCCCTGACTATACGAACTTTTGTTGGCATGGTGATATCTCTGCTTTTTATTATGCTGTCTAAGTTTGCCATGGCTTTCCTTCCAAGGAGTAAGCGTCTTTTAATTTCATGGCTGCTGTCTCCGTCTGCAGTGATCTTGGAGCCCAGAAAAGTAAAATCTGTTACTGCTTCCATTTCTGCCCCTTCTGTTTGCCAGGAATTTATGGGACCAGATGCCATGATCTTAGTTTTATTAATGTTGAGTTTCAAGCCAACTTTTGCACTCTCCTCTTTCACCGTCATCAAGAGGCTCTTTAGTTCTTCTTCACTTTCTGCCATTAGGGTGGTATCGTTTGCATATCTGAGGTTGTTGATATTTCTCCCGGCAATCTTGATTCCGGCTTGCGATTCATTCAGCCCTGCATTTCTCATAATGTACTCTGCATATAAGTTAAATAAACAGGGTGACAATATACAGCCTTGCCGTACTCCCTTCCCAATTTTGAACCAATCAGTTGTTCCATGGCCGGTTCGAACTGTTGCTTCTTGACCCGCATACAGGTTTCTCAGGAGACAGGTAAGGTGGTCTGGTACCCCCATCTCTTTAAGAATTTGCCACAGTTTGTTGTGATCCACACAATCAAAGGCTTTTGCGTAGTCAATGAAGCAGAAGTAGGTGTTTTTTTTTTTTAACTCTCGTGCTTTCTCCATGATCCAGCGCATGTTGGCAATTTGATCTCTAGTTCCTCTGCCTCTTCGAAACCCAGCTTGTACTTCCGGTAGTTCTCGGTCCACGTACTGCTGAAGCCTAGCTTGTAGAATTTTGAGCATAACCTTGCTAGCATGTGAAGTGAGTGCAATTGTGCGATAGTTTGAACACTCTTTGGCACTGCCCTTCTTTGGAATTGGAATGTAAACTGACCTTTTCCAATCCTTTGGCCACTGCTGAGTTTTCCAAATTTGTTGGCATATTGAGTGCAGCACTTTCACAGCATCATCATTTAGGATTTTGAGTGCAGCACTTTCACAGCATCATCATTTAGGATTTTGAGTAGCTCAGCTGGGATATTATCATCTCCACTAGCTTTGTTGTTAGTAATGCTACCTAAGGCCCACTTGACTTCACTCTCTAGGATGTCCGGCTCTGGGTCAGTGACCACAACAACGTGGTCATCAGGAACATTAAGATCTTTCTTGTATAGTTCTTCTGTGTATTCTTGCCATCTCTTCTTAATCTCTTCTGCTTCTGTTAGGTCCTTGCCTTTTTTGTCCTTTATCATGTTCATCTTTGCACAAAACGTTCCCTTGATATCTCCAATTTTCTTGAAGAGTCCTCCCCATTCTGTTGTTTTCCTCGATTTCCTTGCATTGTTCATTTAAGAAGGCCTTCTTATCTCTCCTTGCTATTCTCTGGAAATCTGCATTCAGTTGTTTATATCTTTCCCTTTCACCCTTGCTTTTCGCATTCCTTCTTTCCACAGCTATTTGTAAAGCCTCATCTGACAGCCAATTTGCCTTCTTGCATTTCTTTTTCTTTGGGATGGTTTTAGTTGCTGCCTCCTGTACAATGTTACGAACTTCCGTCCATAGTTCTTCAGGCACTCTGTCTACCAGGTCTAATGCCCTAAATCTATTCTTCACCTCCACTGTATACTCATAAGGGATATGGTTTAGGTCATATCTGACTGGTCTAGTGGTGTTCCCTACATTCCTCAGTTTAAGCCTGAATTTTGCAATAAGAAGCTCATGATCTGAGCCACAGTCAGCTCCAGGTCTTGTTTTTACTGACTGTATAGAGCTTCTCCATCTTTGGCTGCAAAGCACATAATCTATCTGGTTTCGGTATTGACCATCTGGTGATGTCCATGTGTAGAGTCGCCTCTTGTGTTGTTGGAAAAGAGTGTTTGCTATGACCAGCGTGTTCTCTTGACAGAACTCCGTTAGCCTTTGCCCTGCTTCATTTTGCGCTCCAAGGCCAAACTTGCCTGTTGTTCCGTTTATTTCTTGATTTCCTACTTTAGCATTCCAGTCTCCTATGATGTAAAGGACATCTTTTTTGGGTGCTAGTTCTAGAAGGTGTTGTAGGTCTTCATAGAACCAGTCAACTTCATCTTCTTCGGCATCAGTGGTTGGGGCATACACTTGGATTACTGTAATGTTGAATGGTTTGCCTTGGATTTGAACTGAAATCATTCTGTCGTTTTTGAGGTTGCACCCCTGTACTGCCTTTCCCACTCTTTTATTGACTATGAGGGCTACTCCATTTCTTCTAAGGGATTCATGCCCACAGTAGTAGATATGATGGTCACCTGACTTAAATTCGCCCATGCCCATCCATTTTAGTTCGCTGATTCTCAAGATGTCAATGTTCAATCTTATCATCTCATTTTTGACCACATCCAGCTTGCCTTGATTCATAGACCTCACATTCCATGTTCCTAAGCAGTATTGCTCCTTGCAGCATTGGATTTTCCTTTCAACCTCAGACACATCCACAGCTGGACGTCCTATTGGCTTTGGCCCAACCGCTTCATTCTTTCTGGGTCTACTTGGAATAGTCCTCCGCTCTTCCTCAGTAGCATATTGGACACCTTCCGACCTGAGGGGCTCATCTTCCAGCGTCATATCTTTTAGCCTTTTGGTACTGTTCATGGGATTTTCTTGGCAGGGTTACTGGAGTGGGTTGCCATTTCCTTCTCCAGTGGATCACTTTTAGTCAGAACTCTCTGCTACGACCTGTCCGTCTTGTGTGTCCCTGCACGGCATAGCTCATGGCTTCATTGATTTACGCAAGCCCCTTCACCACGACAAGGCAATGATCCATGAAGGAGTGGAGTGAGTATTGAGTGGAGTGGAGGGAGTATTAAAACAAAATTGAATATAAAATTTTATTTATAAAAATAAAATTGAGTGGAGGGAGTATTAAAACAGACAAAAGAAAATATTTCTTTACCCAGCATGTAATTGGTTTGTGTAATTCCTTGCCACAGGAGGTGGTGATGGCACCTGTCCTGGATGCCTTTAAAAGGGGATTGAACAGATTTATGGAGGAAAAGTCCATTGCAGCTTACAAGTCATGATGGGGATAAGTAACCTCCTGGTTTTAGGAGTAGATAATCTCTTAATGCCAGATGAAAGGGAGTGGCGACAGGATATAGGTATCTTGTTGTCTTGTGTGCTCCCTGAGCCATCTAGTGGGGGCACTGTGTGATAAAGGAAGCTGGACTAGATGGGCCTTTGGCCTGATCCAGCAGGGCTCTTCTTATGTTCTTATGTTCTTATTCATTGCTGAATAATGCCAGCTATCTATTGCCTCAGGCGGAAATCAGCATTAATCCCTCATGTTCTCCCTATGACAAAATAAGGAAACTGAAATGCTTTTTAAAGGTAAAACTAAAACTCCTGGACAGCCATTCAGTACACTATGTACCAGAAGTGCAAATGTCCTACCAAATGCACAATGCTGAAGACTCTGTTACTGCCTGAAGACGTGCAGCATACCGTATTGCCCCGAGTATAAGACACACCTGATTATAAGCCACACCCTTAAAGTTTGGTGCTATTAAAAAAGCATTAATTAAATCACTGGCATTAAATATATGCAATCCTGTGCATGTCTACTCAGAAGCAAGTCCCACTGTTCTCAATGGAGCTTACTCTCAGGAAAGTGTGCACAGGATTGCAAGAGCAGAGAACAAAAATTAACAACTTATTGCAGCCTGGAAAGGGTTACAGCCTGTACACGGGAGAGAGGGGTAGTGTGTGTGTGTGTGTGTGTGTGTGTGTGTGTGTGTGTGTGTGTGTGTGTTTACAAAGAAAAGGGCAGAGAAAGAGGAGCCCACTGCATCTCAGAGCTGCAAAGCCCTGCAAATGGAGCTGAAAAGCAAAGATGTGTCTCAGCTAGCAGCGATAATCACCCGATAATCACTTCAATTAGCTGCTTTGAAGACAACGCGTCTCCTCTTAGCCTCGGCTTCTTCCAGCAATGTCTCACGCTGTTCTCACCATTTATTTTATTTTTGCAATGGTGCAAGTATACAACACACCCCTAGTTAAAAAAATTAAATTAGGGGGGAATGCGTTTTATACTCGGGACAATACGGTATATGCTGACAGATCACTCAATACGTTTTTATTTATCTAGGTAAACAGCCTCCCAGAAAATTGGCATCAGAAAAAACCTGCCAGGAGATGCCATTTTCAGAGGACATGGCTTCTCCTACATTGGGCCTGTAGATAACCAAAATAACACCATCAAAACGTTTCAATCAGCCTAAATACAGAAGATATATAAAGTATGGCTGGTAGGGGTGGTCACATTTTTTTAATGTTACCACATATTACAAAGTTCCTGCAAAAGAAATTGTACATATTATGAAGGTGACTAACAGCGCAATCCTGTGCAACTTTCCGCAGCTGGCCTTGCCCATTCCCGGGCCACACCGGCACGGGAACACCTTGGACGTTTGTCCCCTTACCAGAGTGTAGGGAAGCCCGGGGCGTATGGGCCAGCTCTGAAGTTGGCATACATCCGAGGCAGCAGGGTAAGGCTGAACCAGGCCGGGAATATCAGCGGAGCGCACCGTCGATATCCCCGCCCTCTCCTCGCCCGGTACGACCAATGGCTCCCTCCCTCGCCGCCCAGTCCGCCCGCCCCCATCCCTGCACCAGCCGGTGCAGGGCTTATCTGTATCGGCAGCAGGCACAGGGATGGTCCGGCAGGGGAGTAAGGGCTGCCGGCTTTACTTCCAAGCTTTACGGCGCGTTTGCGACACTTTAGAGCGGCAGAGCTCATGCTCCACTGCTCTAAGGTTAGAGAGGATCAGGCTGCCCGCCAAAACCTTTCTCCATGATGTGCTACTTGTCTTTATGCAGAGTTGTTTTTAAAGTGGAGAAGCATTTCAAAATGCAATTGCCAACGCTCTGAAGTGATACAGGCTAGGATAGAATGAATAGAAAATTAGAGCAAATGTTACATCTGTCTTAAATAACAAAATCTTTTTTTTTAATATGAGACACATTGTGTTACCCTTGATAACTACTGATTAACTAATATTATTGCTATTTCATTTGAATGGAGTACCAAACTTGAAAAAGCATTCTTGTGTACTCCAAAAAGACAATAGTCCTTTCCTGTTTGGTTCCAGAATCGCTAGTACAGCGATTTCCACCTTTTTCATCTCACAGCACACTGAGAAGGTGCTAAAATTGTCAAGGCACACCATCAGTTTTTTGACAATTGACAAGGTACAGCCTCCGCCAAATCCAGGGCGCAAAGCAGGCAGCCGGGAGGTCACCTCAGGGGAAGAAAACGTTTGTTCCCTTCCACCAGGTAAACCCCCAGCCACCCCAATGGGACTACTCAGATGTGCACCAGCTATTTTGCTGGCGCACATTCGAGCAGCCTGTGTAGTGATGGTCAGGCCCAGGGAGGGGGATAGGATTCTGGCAGAGCCGACACTGATCCCTCCCCCTACCCGAGCCCGGCCAAACAATCCAACCCTCTCCGATCACCCCATTCTGCCCTCCCCCTGCCCCTCTGTCACCCGGCAGGGAACCTACCTTCCCTGGCGGGTGCTCCACAGGATCTGGGACAGGGATAGCAGTGCCAGCCTCTTCTCCTCACCAGGTGATGCAAATGTGCCTTATGGCACATTTGCAACACCCTAGACCAGCAGAATGGTGCTCTGCCAGTCTTAAATGTAGATAGGATTGCGCCGTAATCCAGATCTACCAGATTACCTGGAGCAGGCATTAAACTGATCTGCTTGTAGCTTCGTGGATCACCCCTGGATCTCTTTTTAAATATTGAACTTACACTGACCACCTTTCAATTCTCTGGCATTGAGATTAGACTCAGTTCTTCAGTCCCTGAGAAGGTCAATTCAGACACAAATATCTTGTCATACATCTTTTGTAATGGACAGATGCAAAGACTTCATTCAGCTTCTCTGCAATCTCCCTATCCTCTGCAAGCTTCCCTTTCATTCCCCCATTATCTAACGACTCAACTGCCTCCCTTGCAGGCATCTTGCTTTTGATATATTTAAAGAGGTTTTTATGGCTTGTTTGGATGTTTTTAGTCATGCACTCCTCATATTCTTTTTTACATAGCCCTTATTGTCAGCAAGCAGCTGTGTGCACAATTCTACTGTATTGCATTAATAGGTTTTAATCAACCCATTCATACTATTAGCTTTTTAAGTTAACTACAGGTTTTCACGTTATTTATTTTTTATCATAGTTCTCAATGAAATATCCTCATCATCAATTTGCTGAAAAAAGCATCATTAAATCTACTTTTGGCTTTACAAGTTTGTTCCCTGCCCAATAAAGTCACTGTTCAACTATCTCCTGAAAACTTTACTTTCTTCGGATTCACTTAAGTTGGAAAAACTGTTAGCATACCTGTGCTTGGTTAATCTTGTTGAGTGAGGAACAAAAATGAGAATTTTACAAACAGCAATGGTAAGACATTCTTAAAGAGAAGCAAGCAATCTGAATAAATCTGAGAGATTTATTCCCAAACCAGTTTGCATAGGTGTGGCACCAAAGAGTAGTAAAGGTGGGGATTTTCCCCTCTTTTGATACATGATTATGTGTGGAATAGCAACTCTAGTCTGTAAATACTGAACCAAAGGGCAGTAGTTATTCTGTATGAACAAACGAATATAATTTTGTAAATGCACTCCAGATTTGGATCTTCAGATTTCCCTTACTGGAGGAAGCTCAGTTGTCTCTTATACTGTATAGCCAAAGGATCAGTTTCACAAGTGGGTTTCAGAAAATAATCAAGCAAAAAGGCATGGTTTAGGCTGCAGTCCTACTCACACCTGTGAGAAAATCCCACTGAATTCAATGGAATTTAATTTGAAAGCATGGACGTTTTAGTAAGATTATGCCATTACATTCTCTGACACTGCAGTCATAATGATAAATCATAATTTAGAGCAAGATGAATATGGCTTGGAGTGCTGTGATCTTGTGCGTTCCCTTGGCTTGTGGTGCATGATCTAATGTAAAGCTGTCTTCAAAAGTAAACTCCAATATCAATTCCAACATCTGAAGATCCGACCAGATGGAAAAGCATTGAACTTACAGCTCCAGAGAAGCGTTGACAGTATCCAGAAAGAAACTCTTTTATTCTAGAGGGAATTTTGACATGACAGCCACGAGAAACATGTGGCCCCAAAGCCATGTAAAAAAAGGTGACTGAAGAACTGAACACAATGGGGCTTGCTTCTGAGTAGAGATGCCTAGGATTGTGCTCTAAGGTTTAACAAGCTACACCTGCCCACATTCCTTCTCCTAAAGGGCTACACTCTGTCCTGGGAAGAAATCTGGTAAGCCTACTTGAAGTGACCTTCTTAAGAAAGAATATTACTGAGATGATTTAGAAAGAAAAGAGTTGAAGCAATCAAGATGACTTCTTTACACACAGATGGGAGAACTCAGAGGCTACCTGTCTCACAACCCGGTCCTGCATAAAATGTGGCAGCAGGCCAAAATGGCCAGCCATTGCATCCTAGGCAGGATGCAGCCGACGTGGTCAAGACTCACCTTGGGGAAAGGGGACTGTCCCCTTTCCCCGGTGTAAGCCCCGGAAGCCCCAATGGGCCTCCTCAGATGTGTGCCAGCTCTCTAGCTGGCGCACGTCCAGGGAGGCCATGTAAGTCCGGCCTGGCCCAGGAAGGGGTTGAGGATATCGGCGCTGCCCGGCGCCGATATCCCCACCCCCTCCCAGGCTAGGTTGGCCAATGTCCCCCTCCCACGCCACCTCAGCCAGCCCTCCCCAAGCCCTCTTGCCACCCAGTGCAGGGCTTACCTGGGTCAGGTGGTGCGGAGCCTGGGGAATGGCGGAGTGAGCAGCACCAGCCTCCGCGCCAGTGCTGCTTACTCCAGAGGTGCTGCAAAAGTGCCTTATGGCACTTTCACAACACTTAAGGTTGGCAGAGCATGTGCTCTGCCGGCCTATACTTGGGCTGGATTGTGCCCTCAGACCTTTTCTCCTGTTTGACCTGTTGTGATAAATCCCTTGTTTTTTCCCTTATATTTTTTGCCTATTTCAATGTGTTTTAGACACGTTTAACCCTCAAGAAGCTCCTGTGCCCATTCAACAGCCTAAAGGCTACTGGGACATACTTTGCATGCTGCTTTTCTCCTTTGGTAGAAATTCCATAATCCAGTCCCATACAGGAGTACAGTATGTGGTTTGGGGAAATTTCTGACATTTTGCTGTCTGGAGTACTGACATTGGCATGCACTTAGCGACTGGGCAGCCAAATCTGTCCATCTTAGTCAAGGGGGTGGGATCGAGTGACAGAGTGTGTTCCTGATCTCCCAATGTGCAAGACCACTCTCCGTCAGCTCTGACCAGTTGCATGGAGTCCACCATGCCATGAGGTCTCATATATCCATGCAAAGGGAATAGCTCTAGGATTCCCTGTTCCAAGTCTAGGACCTTGTACTATCAAAGGAAATGTACATGTTTGTGAACTGTTTTTTGTTGAAACCTTTTTACTGACTGTGCTTCTATTGTCATTGTTTTTTTATAGCAAGGGCTGATGGAAGCAATCAGAAAAGGTATCTTCCGCTATATGCGGCCTCTGCTTGATTTAGACCCCTTTTTTCCAACAGTGATCTTAACAGAAGTCTCCCAAACCCTGCTGTGTAGACCAGCTATACTAACAACATGAAGGCTTTGAAGGAGCTCAATGGAATTGGGAGCACCCAGCATTGAATCGCAGTGAGAAGTGTGAAATGCTGCAGGATCCGGATCCATAAATAGCTTTGGATCAAAAGCAGGCACTTGAACACACAGCCATAGAAGGAAACATGGAGCACGCTTCAGTTCATTTACTTGGCAGCTGGTAGCCAATAATGTTCCACAGCCTGCCATTCATGCTTCATTGAGTATACGTTTGGGAAACAATCCTATTACCGCATTGCGGTGATCAAGGCTGAAAGGATACCCTAAATCTGAATCAGAGTCCCTCCCCAAAGACTATATATAGGAAAGTACAAAGCAGGTGATGGCTGCTGCTTTGTGCAGGCTTCTTCCTGGTAAATGTACTGTAATTATAGACTTCTCATAATTGTAAGAATTAAGCCTAAACTCAGGACTATTATTCTGTGGTGTGATGTGCCATATAGGTATTCTTGGGAAGAGACCAAAGCTGACGAAAGCAGCTACAACAAGCTGGGAAACAAAGGCTCCCTATCCAAAGAAGGTTTTTTTTTGGGGGGGGGGGGTTGGAAATCAAAGACAAAAAGGGTATTCATAAATGTTGCTCTTTTCAGGGTAATTAAAGTGAACACAATGGCTCTTTTGAAACAGTGAATCATGGCAAGAAGGGGAAAGTACTCCATGAGTCTCATTTATAAGTACAAACCTGTAAGATAATAAAAAACAACAGAGGAGGGTATTGTAGCACGAGCATGCTACCCCTTAAGACAAGCATGGCTACCCCTCTAGAATCTGGCAAATGTGATTGTACAATCCTCTTTGCTTACCCAGGGCTCACCAAGTCACATTAATGCTGGCAATGAAACAATCATGCCATATTGCATAGGACAAAATAGCATGATGTGCTTTTCTTAGGCCACTGTGTTTCAAAGCTCTAAGAAGAGCATGCTCTTATAAATGACATTCCCATAAAATTGTGCTTGATGTAGAATGGATGTACTGTATACCAAAATGCAGGGTTATTCCAGATTCTATTTGGAAGACTTCACAACCATTGAAGTGAATGAGATTCTTCATCCTCTCTCTTAGACCTTTCAGCATCCATGCTGTAAAGAAGCTAACAGTACTGTACACTTTGTGGCCCCCCCTTCAAATTTAACTAAAAACCAGCAATCAAAAAGTAGTTGGGTAGGTTTATAACTGGAAAGATGGGGCACAAGCTAAATAAATAAATAAATAAATAAATAAATAAATAAATAAATAAGTGGGTTTATTTGCACATTGTTCATACACTAGCTAGCCTGTATCAAGCAATAAAGTGCCAGATCTTGAAATGTTGTGCACTGCAACGCCTTTTCTTCTTCATAAAAATTGGTTTATCTAGTAACATAAAGAATACAAAAAATGGGGGGAAAGGAAAAAAAATCTTTAGATTAATGTTGGGGAAAGCCACCACTTGTTATGGACACCTCATTGTTTTCTTTTCCTAATTTCCTTTTGGAAGGGGGAACAAGTGGTTTCTGACCTTGTACAACCTTTGGAGATAACAGATGCAAGATTACTGGACTGAATAAAATACCAGGAAATAAAATCCAGGACTTCACACATATCAGGGGGAGGGCTGTGACATAAATCCTACATCCTACCCCATCAGAAAATATAAGTCCCTCTGTGATTCACCTTGCAACGTAGGAAGCAACAGAGGTGAACATCTATCCTTCTGTATATATATAACACTTCACTGAAGTAAGAAAATCAGCTCACTTTCAAAAGAAAGAAACTGCCGAAAGGTACAAAGAATTCTATTGATCATCCTGAAAATAGAAAGGTAAGAGTCATACATGTTTTTTAAATATATCTTTTAGACGCTTCCTGTTATGAAGATCATAAACTTGTTTAACGAAGTAGCATAAACAGTTGTTATAAACAACATATCCAGAATCCATCTGCATTTGAATCCAAAATGGATTGCGTCTTAAACTGCAGAACTATATGGCGACAAGCAAAACATCAAGACTGCACCCCTTTGGCATCCGAGGGAGAAAGTGTTGCTGTAATGGGTGACTTCAATTATCCTCATGTTCGGACCATGACAAAGTGAGAATATTTTTAGAAAGACTAAATCAGGGGTTGTTAACCAGTGGTACTAGTACCACCAGTGGTACTTTGGCCGACTGCTGGCAGTACTCGGACCCCACTCTGTTGCAACACTTCCGGTGGTGCATTTTTGCTCCTGAGAGGCTCCTGCCTTTGGCCGAGCCTCTCAGGAATGCTGAGAAGGGCCCTTCCACCTGCCCAGGGCCACCTACATGCATTTTTTGGCCTCCGAAAAACTGAAAACCTGGAAGTAACTGGCGATGATGTCGTTGCCAGTCACTTCCGGTGTACGCAGCAGGAGGGTGGCACTCGGCCGGGAAGGGGTTGAGAACCCCTTCACTAAATGGTTGTGCATCTTGCTCACTGTGATTCTTTCAAATTCCTATGCCTTGTGCTCAGCTACCCTCATACCTGGTTTTCTTAACGGGCCCTAGTGAACGTTGGGCGATGGCATGTGCTAGATTTAACGTTGCCCCTTCTCCGGTCTTTTTAGGCAGATTTTGTAAAGCACCTTATGTGGAGCGTACTTGCCCCTGTGACGGGAGTTCTATTGATTCCTTAACTCATTTTTTTTTCTACTGCCATTTACAAATTACCTAACGAAGTATGTATTTAGATCCCATTCTGATTCATATAGCTGGGTGTGTGGACGTGGAGAAAGTCTACCTATTAAATGAGCCCCCCCCCCCCCCGAGATTATTAGCCAGGTAGCAAAATTTACCGTATTTTGGTTGGGGAAAAAATTCCTTGCTATGGGGAGTTGATTGGGGTGTGATGTTCTGTGTATGACAATGGTATTTTAAATGTATTGATATGCCTTCGGGTGTTTTTTTTGTCCTTTGTTTCTTTTATGCCAATAAAGGTTTAATCAATCAATCAATCAATCAATCAATCAATCAATCAATCAATCAATCAATCAATCAATCAATGGTTGTGCCCTAGAACTGTTGGCCTTGGAACTGACCAGTGGAGAGGCAGACACAGTCCTATGTGATGACCAGGATAGACCATAGCCAGAAGCGTCGCTCCGGTAGGGGCGGGGCTGTAAGTATCGCTGCGGTCATAGTATCTTTACCGAGCGAGGAGGAGGCAGCCCCGCCCCCTCACTGTCCGAGCCAGTCCCCTACGGAGAAACCGGCAGGGAAGAGACCCTGCCTGCTGCTTTCTCCGTAGGGGACTGGCTCGGACAGTGAGGGGGCGGGGCTGCCTCCTCCTCGCTCGGTAAAGAGACTATGACCGCAGCAATACTTACAGCTCCGCCCCTACCGGAGCGACGCCTCTGACCATAGCACAAGATGTGTTGCTGAACCTATAGGGAGCATTGTCTATAGGGACCTATAGGGAGCAGTGACTATAGTGCTATCCAGTCCAATGTATATGTAACTGAAATGTTTCCATGGGAGTCCAGCACAGGCACATGTGACTTCAATAGAGGAGACTTCTCAAAAACACGAGGATGAGTAAAAAGGAAGCTGAAAGGAAAGTCAAGAGGGTCAAATCTCTCCACGTTAAAGGAGATTATTTAAAACCGTAACAACAAAAGCTCAGCTAGAATGTATACCACTAAGCAGGAACAGGACCATCAGGTCAAGGAAGGATGCCAGTCCAGCTCATGAGTGGAGTCAAGGAAGCTATAAAAGGGCAAGATGACTTCCTGCAGAAAATGGAAGTCTCATCCAAGTGAGGCAAAGAAAAAAGAATAAACACTCTGGCAAAAGAAAAATAAGCTTGCAATAAGGGCTACAAAAGGAGAGGAGCTCATGGCCACCTTAAGCGCTCTGTTTATTCAGAGGGAAAGACTGGATATAAATCATTTGAATAAATAAATAAAAATATCACAAGACAAACAATAAAAAAAAACCCTCTTTAAATACATCAAAAGCCGGAAACTTGCCAGGGAGGCAGTCGGCCGTTAGATAACAAGGACATGTAAGGGAAGCTTAAAGAGGATATGGAGACTGCAGAGAAGCTGAATTCATTTTTTGCATCTATCTCCACTACAGCAGACATGGGGCAGATACCCATCATGCCTCAACTGACTTTATCAGGGATGGAGCCTGAAGAACTGTCAAATAGAAGGGACAAAAAATAAGATTCTAGAGTGTTTTGACAAAATAAAAATTAACAAATCATTACGTCCAGATGGCATCCACCCAAGAGTTCTTTAAGAACTCAAATGTAGTTTTTCTAACAACTCTTCTAACAAAAATATGTAATTTGTCCTTTAAATCACTCTCTACATCCGAGGACTGATAGGTAGTCAATGTAGTACACGTAGGTCACCCCTTATCCAGACATCCGATATCCAGACTATTTTTGAAATCCAGACATTTGGGGGGCTATGACGTTTTTTCCAGCACCTGGCTGGCATAGTGCAAAGCATGCTGAGGTACAGGATTATTAAAAATATTGTATTAAATTACCTTCAAGCTATGTGTATAAGACGTATATGAGACAAATGAATTTCATGTTTAGACTTGGGTCCCATCCCCAAGATGTCTCATTATATTTATGCAAATATTCCAAAATCCAGACAAATCCAAAATCCAGACAACTTCCCGTCCCAAGCAGTACGGATAAGGGATACTCAAGCTGTACTGAACTTTAAAAAGTGACTTGGGGTAACTCAGGAAGTTATAGGTTGGTCAACTTAATGTCTGCTTAAAAAAACACACTGGTGGAAAGCATAATTAAAGATAAAATCACTGAGCACAGCTAAGAATGACGCTTACTGAAGGGGAATCAGCATGGTTTCTGCAAAGGTAAGTCCTGTTTCCCTAACCTTAGAGTTCTTCAAGAAAGTCAACAAGCATGTGGATAGAAGTCATCCAGCTGACAGTCATCCCTTGGAATCCACGCGGGGGATTGGTTTCGGACCCCCCTGCAGATACTGAGAAACTGCAGATGCTGAAGTCCAGCATCTGCACCCCAATAACTTACCAGGATCCTGAGCGGATCAGAATGCCACTCCAAAGGGACCGTAAGTGGCGGGTGCAAAACCAGAAGACACTTCCCATCATCAGTGGCATCACTGATGCATGGCGGGGGGCGGGCTGCCAGGGGGTGACATGGCGGGAGGGGGTGACACACCGAGAGTGATGCGCCTGACATCGTGAGCCGTGTCAACCCCCCCCCAGGCCTGTACGAACTGCTCGCCCGCCTCGCCATCACCCCCACTGCCACCCGGTACGAGCCGGGAGAGGGTGGTGACGTGCTTTCTTCGGCCGGCAGCTTGACCGCTTCTTACTAGGCCAAAAGTGGCGCTTTTGCACATGCGCACGCCTCTGAGGGCAAAAGACTTCAAGCGGCATTGTACGCATCTGCGAAAATGCCGCTTTGGACCTAGTCAGAAGCGGCCAAGCTGCCGGCCGCAGAAGACACATCGTCACCCTCTCCCGGCTCATACCGCGGCCGGGCGGCAGCAGGGGGTGATGGGCCGACCTCCCACCAGGGGTGACCCGCCACCCAGTGACGCCACTGCCCGTCGCTTCGGAGTATTGTTTTGAGGCCAGCAGAGGCCTATGGAGGGGGTTGCTAGCCCGGCGCAATGCGGAAAGGACCTTTGGAGGCCTCCAGAGTCCAGACTCAGCATCCGCAGATGATGAAATCCATGGATGCTGAGACTGTGGATGCCAAGATCGCACTTTCCAAGGCTTTTGACAAAGTTCCTCTTGAATTGCTCTTGAGTAAACCTAGCAGTCATGGAATAAGAGACAATTCTCTTATTGTCTCCTGCGCATTGTTTTCACTGCTTTGACTGGTTCGTAAGGCGCGGGGGCGGGGCACTTCGTTCCTCCGTGTAACGGGAGGCTCCGATCACGGAGGAACTTACAGCTCCGCCCCCCTGCAATGACGCCGGTGGTCCCATATAAATATGATAGTACATCAACAGAACGTTGTATCTAAAATGTACCCAAAGAATCATACTGCGTTGGGAAATATCACTTTTTGTTGTAGCTAACTCAAACAACATTTTATGAAAACCAGTAGCATTTCTTAAAAGTATAGCAGTTTTAAGAGAGCAGACAGCCCTTCTTTCCACCACAGCATGGCTTTGCTCCCTCTAACAATCCTCTTGTTCATTTTCATTACATTGGGGGCTGCCTTTGAAACATGTTTGGAAGCTTCAGCTAGTACAAATGCTGCTGCCAGCTTGTTGACCAGGACCTGTTTTTTCAGGTCATCTCTCTCCACTTCTGTTCAGCAGTCATGGCTTCCAGCCAAGTCCTGTACAATTCAAAATGCTAGTGATTACGTTTAAATCACTGGCAGCGCAATCCTGTGTAACCTTGCACCGGTGTAACAGGAGATGCACCGGTGTAAATGCATTTATGCCAGTATGGTGCATCTGCTGTTACACCGGTGCATCTACTGTTACACCGGTGCAAAGTTACACAGGATTGTGCTGTGCGTGGTTTAGGACCAGGAACGTAAAGGACTGTCTTTTCCCACAAGATCTTGCCAGTCAACTCAGGTCATCTATGGAGGCCTTGCTTGCTCCATGTGATAATGGGAGGTGTGGTTGTTGGGCATGGGCAACAAGGCCTGCTCTGTCAAGGTACCCAGACCCTGAAACTCTCTCCACTGAGAAGCTTATTTTAACTTCCCCTTCTTTGCTGGTCTTTGCTACATAATTTGTAGCTAGACTGGCCATTCTGGTCAAGGAAGAACTCTGAGGGAAGAACTCTGTGCCTTCGCCAGTTCAGATCTTGCCTCTCTTGTGAACTCAGTTTCTTCTGAGGTATAAGGTAGCCTTGTTTAGTTTATTTTTTTCACATTTTATACTGTCCTTCCTCCAAGGAGCTCAAGGTGGTGTACATAGTTCCTTCCCTCCTTTTGTCCTCATAACAACTTTGTGAGGTAGGTGAGAGAGACTGAGAGATCCAGACTGGGGCCAAGGCCTTAGGCAAGCCACTCAGTCTGAGCTACAACATGGGGATAATAATACTTACCTTGCAAGGCTACTGTAAAGGCACACTCAAAAGCACTACACAAATGTTACGTATTCAATAATTTCTCAGTGGTGGGTGGGTGTACAACACACTCACAAATATATATAACTGACAGTATATTGTTGTTATTTGTCTTAAAGCAATGCCTGATCAAGGTCTAAATTTGTCAAAATAATGTTAATGTTCCTCAGTGCTAGTTTGTTGATGTCTCTAAAATGGAAGTGAATTGTTAGGAAATGGACAGGATCTGGCATCATGGACAGAATTGGGAAAGTATTACAGCACACTAATTTAAGACCAATGTTTCTACCAACGAGGAAATATCCTATGCAGAACAAAGGACCCCAGGCACCCATGGGGCACACCTGGAGTTTACAGAATACCATGTATCTGTAATAGAGTTTATATTGGAACCACCAATTCTGGTGTATCACCAGAATTAAGGAACATGAGCGATATTGCCGGTTGCTATATCCAGACAAATCTGCAGTCGCGGAACATGCCCTGTGAACCGGCCATTGTATGAAATTCGGGTCAACACAGGTACTTGTGACCAGCATTTATATAGAAAGGCTATTGAAATCCAAAAACACAGAGATAATATAAATAGGAAAGAGGAAACAATTGTGTATTAATAATAGCTAATATTACTACCTGTGCTGAAAGATACTAAAATCAAGAGTTTTGACAGTGCTAAGAGTGTTAAATAACATGTTTCTTTCTTCCTACTGCTGCGGTCACTACCGCTTTAAGAACTCTAACTGCCACTTGGTACTTTCCACTTAAGCCTTGTTTTTTCTCTGCATCAAGATCTCGTTGTGTGTTTTCTGCACACCATTTTCCCTGACGAAGCTCATCACAGAATGAGCAAAATGTTGGAAACCAATGCTATTTTCGGACCATGGCCATTAAGTCCATTTTTTTAAATTGTTATATATTAGGAAATGGTTTCTGGCTGCTGTAGATATCTCTCTAGAATGTTTTGAATGGGGGAAAAGGCATCAGAGTTTGGAGGAGGTGACTCTCACACAGAAGCTAATGATAAGGGATTAATCATTAAGTAAATTGTGTTTGTGTGAAGGAGCAGTGTGAAGAAACAGAATTTGCGGTTTAGAAGCAGAGAGAGAGAGAGAGAAAGCTGAGGGAGGAAAGCACCTTCAGATTCAGGAGTTTCTCTCTCTCCAGTGATCTGATGTAAGGTAGCAGATGCTGCCAGGTAAGAATGTGCACCCTGCTTCTTCTACTGATGCTCTTCCTTGTATATTAATACGTAAACCAGATTACAAAAATGCATCCAGCCTCGAATGTTTTCGCCTCTAAAGGAAACAAACCAAGTAGCCTTGTCCCCTGGGAGTTCTCACAGTTTAGACAAGTGGAGAGTGTGTAACAATATTTACAAAAGACTTCTGCTGAAGAGAAGCAAAAGAAAATGTTAACACAGTAACAGCACCAAGCCCACACATGTCTGCTCAGAAACAGGCTCCATTAAATTTAATGGCACTTCCTTCTACGTAGGCTTACCAGATCTCCAACCGGGACAGAGTGCTAGACCTTTAGGAGAAGGAATGTGGGCAGGTGTAGCTTGTTACACCTTAGAGCACAATCCTAGGCTAGCATGTCTACTCAGAAGCAAGTCCCACTGAACACAATTGGGCTTCCTTCTGAGCAGTGGCGTACTCAGCCCTCCCAGCGCCTGGGGGGGCGGGGGTTGGAGCGCCCCCATCGCTCCGCGCCCCCCCAAGCAGCCGGGCTCGGGGCTGAGTAGCGCGCCACCGGAGCGGAGCCCCCGGAAGCAGCGCGCCCCTCGGAAGCGTCACCAGCTTCAGGAGGCTCCGCTCCGAAGCCAGGAGAAGCGCTACTCTGAGCGACCCCCTCCGGAGCTTGACACCCCTGCGCACGGGGGCCCACACCCCCTGGACCGCCAATGATGCCCCTGCACAGGGGGTTTCATTTTGCACTGTGCCCTTCCACTATCCCCCCCCCCCCCCGGTCCGTGGATTTTTTTTTTTTACCACTTAACCGGTCCCTGGTGCAATAAAGGTTGGGGACCGCTGCTCTAAGATTTAACAAGCTACACCTGCCCACATTCCTTCTCCTAAAGGTCTAGTACTCTGTCCCAGTTGGAGATCTGGTAAGCCTACTTCTAGGGGTGCACGTATAGGACTACAGCCTAAGAGGAGTTCCAAGTGATGGTTTATGGCTGAAATGCTTAGGAGCATAAAATCAGTATATTTTATAAGCCAGGGGTGGCCAACCTTCCACCATTAGGGCCTCTGCCTTCTTAAGAGTTGTGTAGAAGACAGAATCTTGGCAGCTGCAAGTGCTGACGGTCCTGCTAAAGCAGCTGCACCTGCAGAAATGCCCTCACCTATCAAAGCAATGGTGCTCCCAGTAGCAATGTATGACTGCAAAAGTTGGACCATAAGGAAGGCCGAGTGACAAAGAATAGATGCTTTTGAATTGTGGTGCTGGAGAAGACTCCTGAGAGTCCCTTGGATTGCAAGGAGATCAAATCAGTCAATCCTAAAGGAAACCAACCCTGACTATTCCCTGGAAGGTCAGATACTGAGGCTGAAGCCACCTAATGCAAAGAGAAGACTCATTGGAAAAGACTCAGATGCTGGGAAAGATTGAAAGCAAAAGGAGAAGGGGAAGGCAGAGGATGAGATGGTTAGATAGCATCACCGATGCAATGAACATGAATTTGAGCAAACTCCGGGAGACAGTGGAGGACAGGAAGGCCTGGCGTGATCTGGTTCATGGGGTCATGAAGGGTCGGACACGACTTAATGACTGAACAACAACAAATACAACCATTAAAGGTCCAGGAGCATTCATGTTGAAAGGTTGGCCTCTACTGGTATAAGCAATGGAAATAACAATTCTTGTGGCCAGAGGCATCGCTGGAGCGTGGCGGGGGGGGTCGCCCCCGGGTGACGCGCGCACCCCCGCGCGCGTCACCTCCGTGATGCGCGTCGCCCTCTGGACG
Source organism: Plestiodon gilberti rubricaudatus (assembly GCA_026170595.1). Taxonomy (NCBI): domain Eukaryota; kingdom Metazoa; phylum Chordata; class Lepidosauria; order Squamata; family Scincidae; genus Plestiodon; species Plestiodon gilberti. The sequence goes on along the minus strand of JANXHW010000001.1, from coordinate 140,475,220 downwards.
CTCCGAGGCCGGCCCAGGAGCCGGCCTCGGAGCGTCCGGCCCGGCCAGCAAGATGCCCTCAAAGCGGTCTTTGCGCATGTGCGAAAATTGTAAAAATACCCATATTTACGCGCTGCATGGGCCTTCAGGCCCTGGAGCGCCGGCCAGGCCGGACGCTCTGAGACCGGCTCCCAGGCCAGCCTCGGAGCGTCCGGAGGGCGACGCGGGGTGGGGGGAGGCACCCGGGGCAGGGTGCAGCCGGGTCGCCCCCCCTCAAAATCGATCGTCGGAGCGTCACTAGGGTGACGCGCGCCCCCTGCTTCAGGGTGACTCGCGTCCTAGTGACGCTACTGCTTGTGGCCTTTTGATCAGGAAAGAGATTGGTCAGTTTCCAAAGTCAGAGTATCAACCAAGCCATGGAGACTAAGCTTAAAACTATAAGAAACAGCAGGTGTACCACAGTTTTTCTACGCCTATGACTAGCAAAGGCACAATGCCAAGTAAAATCCTGTAGCTAAGTGCACAGCCATCGTCTCAGTCAGTTAAACCTCATCTGTGAGTAGCCTAGATGTCTGACTTGAACAAAAGAATAACTCGACAGGGGAAATGGCTACAATCACCACCAATGCCTTGATTTGCACATCAAATGCCAAACAGGTTTCCATAAGGAATGATGTACAGTACTAGCATTGTATTCCAGGCCTGTTGCATGTAGGAGACACAATTAACGAAACTTTGAACACTTGAAGATCGAAGTGTTATTTGACCTTCATAAATCATTAGCCCAGCCACATTATGCATGCACACGTAAGGACTGAGAAAGAAAGCATTAATAGCATGTGGAAGTCAAACATTTTAATGACGTGGAGTTGCAAAACTCATAGATACTGTTTTGTCTTTTTCCTTTTCAGCAATGATCCTGCTAACGTCATGTATATGCTTGGTCACAATAATGCACCAATCTGTTCAGGTAAGAAACTTATAAGTTTGAATAAAATAGGGCATTAATAGAAGACCAATTTGTAGCTGGGAGTGTCCAATGTTTTCTTTAAAAAAAAAGATTTATATGCCCACAACCTTTTTTGAACATGCACCACTTCCTTATACGGATTTATACTATTCGTCCATCTAACTTAGTATTGCCTACTACACTGACTCGCACCAGCCTTCCAGGATTTCAGGCAGGGGCCTTTCCCAGTCCTACCTGGAAATGCCAGGAATTTAATCTGGGATTTTCTGCATACAAACCATGTATGCTACCACTGAGCTACAGCCCATTTCCTTCCCATTTACTAAGCCTACCTGTATAAATCAAATGCAGGGAAATCTTGCCAAGGAACGGAAACCCACAATCAGGGGCATCACTAGGGAAGTGTGGGGTGCGGACCACAGTGGGTGATGCCCCAGGTATCACCCAAAATGACTTTCTATTTGATTTCTTGCCGGTGGTGCAAAAAACGCACCACTGGTAGAAAACTGGGTTTTTCCCGATCCCGTAAGGGATCGCATTTCCCAGGAGGCCTCCACATCGTGTGGTCTGGTATGGGAGAGGTCCATGGGGCTGACACTATGATATCTCGCCCCGGGTGTCACCAAACCTAGTGAGACCCCTGCCCACCATCACACTCACCCTGCAAAGTTTCTTCAGGTATGTTCCAGCTTGCCATTCACACAGAGAATCTGTCTATATTCTATAACAACAGGTCTGTGCGAAATGACTTACAGTTGGATTCCTCAAACTGGAGCTTCCTGCCCTTACAGAGGTGTAGAAGGGAGTCAGGCTGAGTTGGAATTTCCTCTTCAATTTGAATTTTGCTAGAGAGCAAAGAATGGGTCCTCCACTGTGTGGCCTTATTCCTTAAATATTGATATGATATTACCATACAATATACTGTAATGCAGGGGTGGGGAACCTATTTGCAGTGGGGGGCCATTTTCCCATAGGGAAAATTTGCTGCAGGCCGGCCATTAGGCCGGCCGTTTTTTTTGCCGCCCCCCGCAAATTCCCCCCCCCACGAATTTACCACCCACCCACCGCTCTCTCTCTCTTTCTCTCTCTCCCCCCTCCCTCCCACCCACCGCTCTCTCTCTCTCTCTTTCTCTCTCTCCCCCCTCCCTCCCACCCACCGCTCTCTCTCTCTCCCCCCTCCCACCCACCCACCGCTCTCTCTCTCTCCCCTCCCTCCCTCCCTCCCTCCCACCGACCGCTCGCTCGCTCGCATGTTCTCCCACTCACTCACTCACCTTACCCCTCCCACTCACTCACTCACCTTACCTCGGCTCCGGGACAGGGCCGCCGCCGCCGCTTTCACGCACTTCCTGGGTTTAAAAGCAGCCTTTGCACAGCGCCGCTGAAGCTGAGATTGCCCTGAGGGCAATCTCAGCTTCAGCGGCGCTGTGCGCATGTCCAGGAAGGCCGCTTTCCTCCGGTCCGGTCCCGCGCGGGCCGGATTGGTCCGGTCCCGCGCGGGCTGGGCCGGATCGTCCCACGGTCCGGATCAGGCCCGCGGGCCGGAGGTTCCCCACGCCTGCTGTAATGTAATAAAAAACATAATGCCTCTTTGACTGCAGGCTGCTGTAGATTTTGGTGCTTTGAAGACCACTAATCGAGATCAACAAGAGAAAATTGTTGATGAGCACAATAATCTGAGGAGATCAGTACAACCAACTGCCAGCAACATGCTGAAGATGGTAAGATACATTCTGAAAATCAAACAGGGGTCTGTGCAAGCTTATTAGTTGTGCAAGCTTATTAGTTGCCAGCATTTTGAAGGTATGTTGCACTCTCTTTCATAGGCAGATGCTGAAGGACACAGCACGTCAAAGTCAGACAGTGACTAAATAGCGGTGAAATCCACCATAGAGTTCTAGCGCTGGAGCGAGTGCTCCGGCACCGGAAGGAGTCGCAAATGTGCTGTAAGGCACATTTGTGCCTCCTCTGGAGTAAGGGAGGCTGGCACGAGGCTGGCCTCCCTCACTCTGTCACCAGATCGAGGATGCAGCCAACAGCGAAAGGTAAGTCTTCCGCCGCCAGTCCGCATGGGCGGTAGGGGGCGGGGATGATGTCAGCCATATCCCTGTCCCCGCCAGGCCGGCTCAGCCATTACACGGCCTCCTCTGACTTCTTCCGCCAGCTATTTAGCTGGCAGAAATCTGAGGAGGCCGATAGGGCCTGCCCCGGTTTACACCCGGGGAAGGGGACAAATGTCTGGAGTGTGGCTGGATGGTCACACCCAAGATGGTGTTTCAGTCCTCCGCTCCCATTGCAGAGAAATAAGTGTCTGATGCTCTCTTAGGGCTTGTTTGCTTACCTTGTGTTACTTTCTGCTTCCCTTTTAGCATCTCTGTTAATATTAGCTCACTCCTTCCCTCTCCCCCCCACGGGGCTGCTTAGGAGTACAACTTTAAAAATGTGATTTACAGGTGAACATATACCGCTGGGGATATGTTCCAGGCCCCTCGGTGGATATTTGAAACCATGGATAAGAGCGAACACCCCCTCCATGGTTTCCTGAGGGGGGGCCCCACCTGCCTCCCCTGCAGGCAGGCATGCTTGCCCCCCCCCCAGCTTTTTTTTTCTTTCAGCAAACTTTGTTTCTTCCTTAAAACAAACAGAGAAACAGCCTCCATTGCAGGCAAGTAGAACGAGACTAAGTCCTAGAGAGGCTCTGCAAGGTTTCTGTTAACCTTGCAGAGCCTCTCTAGTACTTAGTCTCGTTCTACTTGCCTGTAATAAGCAGCCAGAGGCTGCTTCTCCTGTTTCTTTAAGGAAGAAACAAAGCTTACTGGGGAAAAAAGTAAAAGCCTGGGGGGTCCCCACGATCCGTGGATAACTGAAACTGTGGATAGCGAATCAGTGGATATGGGGGCCCACCTGTATTTTAAAAAGTGTGATTTATTAAACAGTGTAACTTGTTAAAAACAGTGACATCACTTCCTGCTTACTGACATCACTTTCTGACCTAGGTCTTAGGGGGGTCCTGACAGATTGTCATTCTACAAAGGAGGTCCCTGTGCTAAAAAGGTTGGGAACCACTGTTCTACAGGCATGCATATCAGCACCCTACCACTTGCATGCCTGGACCCCCGATGTCAGGAAACACACACTCAACATTTGCCCCCCCCATTTTATTTTATTCTGCTGCCGCCACCTCCTCCTCCTTCTCTGAACCGGCCAGATCCCCCCTGCCTTGACAGGAGAAGAGGAGGTAGTAGTGGGATCTTGGTGGAAACCCTTGCAGCAGCTTCTCCCATTTTCTCCAGTTTCACTTCCCAGTCCACTGTCCTTTCTTACTTTTTTCTTCCATGCACCCAACCCTCTGCCTGAGGCAACCCACCTGCCCTTGCCTCATGCATAGGCCAGCCCTGCTTCTAATATATAGCTACCGGTATTATTATTATTATTATTATTATTATTATTATTATTATTATTATTATTATTATTATTATTATTAAAGTTCACAAAACACAAATTTCACAAAGCAGCTTAGACAGCAAAACAAATCAATGAATGGTTCCCCCCTCCCTGTTCCAAAAGGGCTCAAAATCTAAAACAAGGTGCAGAAAAACACCAGCAACAGCACTGGAAAAGATGCTATGTTGAGCTGTAGAGGGACAATTGCTCTTCCCCTGCTAAATATAAGAGGACACCACTTTAAAAGGTGCTTCTTTGCTCAGTTAGCAGGGTTCATAATTTTCAACAAGAAATTGAGGACTAATTGCCAATGTGCCCTTTATAAATCCTGGTAAAGCCAGCAATGTGGAAAAATCCAAAACTAAATCAAAGATTCTGCTTATGTCATTCACTTGTATCCAATTCACCATTTCACAACTCACTCACATTCTTTGTCATGTAGGAATGGAATGCTAAGATTGCAGCTAATGCACAACGCTGGGCAGATCAATGTACTCTTTCACACAGTTCTCCAGAAAGCAGAGTAGTAGGTAAGTTGTCTTCATCAAACATACATTCAAGTACATTGACTCTGTTGAAGAAAAATTCAGTATCAATGTAATAACTGTCAGATACTTATGTTTTTCAAATGTTTCATTTCAGTGCAAACTTAAAACATAGAATTCAACAGGTTCATTTCAATACCGCTAAGTGGCCTTTGTGGCTGAGTGTTTTATATCTTCACACCACCCCTGAAGCAATATATTGGAAGTTTTCCCCAAATTCTCTGCAATTTCAGAAACCTTCAATCAGCATATCCAGTGCCAATGATACAGTTGTCTTACAGCCCAATCCTACCCTCGCAGTACACTGCCGGAACACGCGGTCTGCCAGCATGGCAGTCTCTCTCTGCCGGTCTGCTCAATGCTCCCAAAGCTGCGGCAGCCAAAATGTCGTGAGCCTCCAGTGGCATGGGGCAGATCAGCTACCAACGCGGTTCTGCTGGCAGATCAGGGTGGGGATTGGGGCACCAGCGTCGTCTGCCATATCCCAAATCTCTGGCCCAGCATGGACACCCCTCCCCCAACAGTCTCCTCTGAACTTTGCCAGCAAAAGAGCTGATGTAAATCTAAGAGTCCCATTGGGGACCATGTGGCGGCCAGGAAGGTAAGCAAAGTTTTTCATTTCTTTCCTCTCCTGGACGGCCTGGTTCGCAATCGGCACACAGGATGCAGTGGATGCTGCACCAGCAGCCCCGCATCTTGTGCACTGGTCCAGAATAGGATTGGGTCATTAATCACTGCTATCTATAGCACACATTGTTGCTTGGTATCAGCAACTACTTACTAAGTAAGTAAACTACTTATACTATGCAAGGTGTGGTAATACATTGCATATAAAGGTATAAAAATAATCCATTGTACTTTACAACACAAGTTGTAGGTAGAAGAAGATGCGGTAACTGTATAGTTTTCTGTCTGAATTAGAGAACTCCTTTGAAACCGTGAGTCAATAAAAACATTAGTAGAATTGTTCTCAACAGAACTGTATTTCCAATCAAACAGCTATTAGGGTCCAAATGGCAACAGTTGTTTCTAAATTAGATTCTGGCATCAGGGCTAAGATTATTATGAATTGGGGACACTAGAAAAGAGAGACGTTCCTAGCAGGAGTTAATAATGAAGCTTCTTCCAGTTCCACTTAATTGCAAAACTAGTCAAGCCTTCAAGTTTTTCTGAATAATTCTCTTTCCACTTGCAGATGGCATGAAATGTGGCGAAAATCTCTACATGTCAAGTCACCCTAGCGCATGGCATGACGCAATAAATGCTTGGCATTCTGAAGTAAAGGATTTCGCATATGGTTCTGGACCAAAAACTAAAAATGCAGTGGTTGGCCATTACACCCAGGTACAACAATGTTTGTCACAATTTAAGGTGTTGCATTTCATTGTCAGAGTTTCACTAATGGTTTAGCATAGTGTTTCTCAATACTGTGGGTTGGGACCCACCTGGTGGGTCGCGACCCGATTTCTGGTGGGTCCCAGGTGATAGAAAGATCAGAAAAGTAATTGCCTCAAGCCCTGAGGCTATTCAAAAATAAGATAGCTGCTAATTCCCTTTCAAAGAGCTGAGCTCCTGCAGATTGCAAGCTTGTGTAAATACAGGGAGATAAACGTTTGAGCATCTTTTTGTTGTTGTTGTTGTTTTCCCCAAGGGCTCAGTCCAGCCTAACTCAGCACAAGTCAGGCACAATTGAGGCATAACTGTGGCCTAAAATAGGGCTGAGTTAGGCTGCAACTATGCCTGAGGTAGGCAGGAGGCAAGAGCAGTGGACCAGGATCGAGGCAAAACTTACCGCAGAGGCAGGCAGGCCCCTGTGGGGAGGTGTCCTCTTGTGGAAGCGAAGAGCCCCCTCCTGAGCTCGTCTGTGTGCACCTACCACAGCTGCTGCAGCGTTCGCAGCAGATGGGCAGCCACAGGTGGGCCTGCAGGCACTGGGCGTGCGACAGTCAGCGGAAGGGCAGAGGTTGTGCCAGTGCCAGCCGCCCCAGGGCACCCTGTGCATTAGCCACCTGCCGCAGGGGGGAGTGCCACTGCCACCCCCAAGCCACGTTGAGGCTGCACGTGGGAGTCATGGGGGGGTGGGGGTGAGAAGGGAAGGAGGGGGTGGGAACGGCACACACAAGGGGGGTCTCATGAAGTCTGGAACCACCTCTGCCAGGACATGCCCGTTTGCTGCCTGAAGCCCTGGGCCTCCAGGGCCGTGGAAATGCCCACAAAGAAGGCATCCCGGCATGCCTTCTGCTCCGTGCCCCGGCCAAGACCGAGAGATGCCTTGGGCTTGTCTGCTGCGAGCGGGAAGGGCTCACGCAGCTCATCATGCCCCCAGATGGGGCAACGTCGGTGCCTCGCGGCAGGCGCTCTGGCGGGGTGGGGGGTGCCAGCGTCCATCATCAGGGAGTGGGAGGGGAGGCAGGCACACAGACAGGGGGTGCTGGGGAGGGGCACGGGTGGGTCAGAAACAGACAGACAACAAGGCTGGTGGGAGAGGGATACAGGGAGAGGGGTCTGCAGAGACCAATAGGGACACAGGGGTCACTTCGCAGATGAAGGCAATGCAGGAACGGGCGCCTCTCATGCAGACGGACCGAGGGTGGAAACGGACGCCGTTGACGGGCGGACCGAGGGCGGAAACGGACGCCATTGACGGGAGGAAACGGACGCCGTTGATGGGCGGACCGAGGGCGGGTGAGAGCCCCGGTTGCCGAAAGGGCTCTTCACGGACGTGGCAGACGCGAGCGGATCCAGTATGGGCGCCGTGTCGCCTGTCACTGTTTGCCTTCCTGAGAGGCCCCCCAACTCCCCCCTCCGAGCCCTGAGGGTCTGGCAGCCCCCCTGCTGTGGTCTCCCTGGGAAGGCAGTGGCAGTCCCTGGATGGGAGTCATGCAGGGGCTTGTGTGCTGGGCGCTGTCTCTCTGTGTGTGGGGCAATGCTTACATTGGGACATGTTGTTCAAGGGGCCTTTGCCCAAGGGGCATCTTTATTGTTCTGGAACATTGGCAGAGATGGCCAGGCGAGGCTGCCAGGGGTAGGCACAGCAGCCACTCAGAACGTAGCAGCAGCAGCAGCCGTGCCCCATGGACCTGGAGACGCAGGCTCTTCCCCTGTGGAACCACAGCCTGCTCCATAGAAAGGGGAGGGACAGCAAGTAGGCAGCCAGGGAGGTGGAGCAGCAGCAGCAGCTGAGGAGGGTTGCAGGGCAGGCTCCCAGACCACTGGCAGCATCGAGGCAGACGACCATGGGGCAACCAGACTGCAGGCCCAGGGGTGCTCGCCAGAAGGTAGGTGGTAGTGGACATTCCTGGGGAGACAAAAAACACGGGGGTGTTCCATGGCAGCTGCTGTGTGGTAGCAGCTGCAGGGAGAGAAATCAAACACAGCTGAGAGGTGTGACACACATAGCATGGTCTGCGCTCCTTCCCTGGGTGTAAGGTGAGCATGATCCTGTAAGGGAAAAGGGTCAAAGAGATGGACAACACAACGTGTGGGTCACAACCATGGCAAACCTAGCAATACTGACCTGTCAGTAGACCCTGTGGAGTAAATGGGGGGGGACAGCTGGTGCCTACATAAGGCTAACAGTTCCACACTTGTGGCATTGTGTGCTCACATTACTACAGGCAGCAATCAGACACAACAGTGGTCAAGAGGCATGTATCCTATATCATAGCAGGCAAAGCAGGCAGCTATGAGACAAGACATTGGTAAAGAGGCATATCATGGCAGGCATTGCAGGCAGCTATGAGACAAGACATTGGTAAAGAGGCATATCATGGCAGGCATTGCAGGCAGCTATGAGACAAGACATTGGTAAAGAGGCATTTCAGAGAAGGCATTGCAGGCAGCTATGAGACAAGACATTGGTAAAGAGGCATATCATGGCAGGCATTGCAGGCAGCTATGAGACAAGACATTGGTAAAGCGTCACGTATCCTACCTATATTTCTCTATGCAAAGAGGCAGAAGTCAGACCACATGTCAGCACGAACCCTGCTCTTACCTGCACTTACCTGCTGGTGTTGTTGCCTGTGGGGAGGGAGAGGGGCTGGGAGAAAGACATGGGTTAGCAAACACTTGCATGGAGACAGCTGCCCAGGCACAGCTGTAAACAGTTTGGCCACAGCCAGAACAGCCCTATTCCCCCCTGGGGGGGGGGGGAGAGGAGAGGAGAAGAGAGAAGTGGGGTGTTTGTGAATTTTGCCCTACACCGACAAAGTCCTACTTTGTGGCTGCTGGGGGACAGGACCCCACGCCACGTGCTCAGAGAAAGAAAGAGAGAGAGAGAGAGAGTGGAGGGCTGGGCTTTTGTGGGAAAGAGGCTGGATGGGGCTGGGTGCTGATAGGGTAACTATTTGGGTCCATGTCCAGAGTTATGCCACAACTATTCCATCCTAACTCAGGCACAACTCAGGCGTAGGGTGTTAGAACTTTTCAGGAGAGGGCTGGAGTGGGTAAGGTAAAATGGCTCCTATGGGTCTCCTCAAATTTAAGTCCACCTTTTTCGTTGACCTAAATTTTGTGCTGCAGTTGTGCTCGAGGGGGTGTGTTGGAGTTTGCCAGTGTCTGGAATCCGACTCAAATTCGTAACCGCCCCTGTCACTCCCCCAACACGCCCCCAACACGCCCACTTTTAGGCCAAACTTAGGACGGAATAGCTCTTATGCCGAACTTAGGACTGAATTGGTCAACTTTCCTTAACCCGTCCTATGTCAGTCACAATTGCAGCACAAATTTGGCCTCTGCGGCACAATTCAGGCACAACTCGAGCCTAAGGCGCTTAGGCTGCAGTTGTGCCTGAATTGTGCTGCTGAGGCCTTAGGCTGGACTGGGCTGCAAATCTTTGTACCTGTGATTCCCAGTCAGTCTGAATCAGGGGTCCTGTAACTTTTTTTTTCTTTAAGTGCAGGTCCAAATAATGTGATTACCATCAGGTCTAGTTTGGGTCATAGAAACTATGGTTTCTATTACGCAAACTAGACCTGATGGTAATCGCATCATTTGGCCCTGCACTTAAAAAAAAAAAAAGGTACAGGACCCCTGATTCAGACTGATTTGGAATCACAGGTACAAAGAATCAAAGTCTCCTTCCCTCCTCACTGTGGTCCCAGTCCAAATTGGGGCCTCATGAGAGTGTTATTTACATTTTCTTAAAAATTACATAGGGCCAAATGAGATGATTAACATCCAGCCTGGTATGGCCCCATGAAAGGTTTGGAGCAGTGTAATTAGTTATAAAGTTCCCTCAAGAAGTAACCAAGAGCCGTGACAGATCAAACATGTACAACTGTTGAACTATTTTTGTTTATATGTAATCTGCCACTAACAGAGCCAGGATGGTGTAGTGGTTTGGGAGTCGGACTTAGACCTGGAAGATCCAGGTTCAAATCCCCGTTCAGCCACGAAGCTTCCTGGGTGACCTTGGGCCAGTCACTATCTCTCAGCCCCACCTACCTCACAGGGTTGTTGTGAGGACAAAAGGAGGGGAGGAAATATGTACACCACTCTGAGCTCCTTGGAGGAAGGGCGGTATAAACATGTGAAAAATAAATAAACATCACCCTCCTCCTTGATTGGCTGTTATAGTTCCATCTTTTATGAAGAGATTTGGGCTACAAGAGCCTGATATATGGTGTCCAGGTTTTTAAGACTGACCAACAAGAGCTTCTGGCCTCATCAGTCAGTAGATGACTGGATCATAGGAGGGGATGAGCACAAAGCCTCCATCCATCATTCAGGCACGTTCCCCCCGCAAGTGTAGCAGAAAGGAACACACAGAGGAAAGCATCACATTTTGCTAAAGACAACAAAATGATGCACTCTGACTGCTAGAAAATCTGAGATCTCTGCAACAGAGGTACAACTTTGAGAAATGTCATGAGGGGATCTCTACACAATTTAAAAAAAAAAACCAAAGCGCATAGCCTGTATCAGAATATAATGCTGCGGAACGACTCTGCCTAATACACCTTCAAAGTGTCTTTGGCATCCACTTCCCTTTACTGTTTGATCACAATCTTATTTGGATTTTTTTATCCGCAGGTGGTTTGGTCTACCTCTTACATGGTGGGTTGTGCCTTAGCCCACTGTCCTCAACAACATTCCTTAAAGTACTACTATGTTTGCCAGTATGCCTTAGCGTATGTATTGATTTACTACTTATTATCAGTAATACTATTGTTTTAAACTTCTGAAATGTGAGCATCAGGTTGTCAGCCCCTATGACCACCCTTAAGAATCTACTCAGTTTTGCTCCCTACAAGCCAAAATTTGCCCACTTCCAGATTCCTCCAGGCCCTACTCATGAGCCACCAAGTTCTGCCCTGGCACTGCCTATTCTGGCTCCATCAAAGGCAGAAACTGACAACCCTATACAGTATTATTAGCAGAAAGGTGTAGCAGATATTCTTAATAATAATGAATACAGGGGCCCCTGTATTATTATAGAATATATTATAGAATATTATTATATTCTTAATAATTAATACAGGGCCCCCCCCGCTATCCATGGATAGCGGATGGCCCCCAGCGCCCACCCACCCACAGGCTCTTACTTTTACTGCAGCAACGTTAGTTTCAAACGTGATAAGCAACCTCCTGCTGTTTATTGCAGGCTAGTAGAGTGAGAATGAGTCCTAGAGAGGCTCAGCAAGGTTAACAAGAAGCGCATGGGGAGGGGGGGCGTAAGAAAACTGCGAAAGGGGTGTTAGGGTTAGGGGGAGATCATCCCCTGCTCCCAGGTTGCGCTGAGGAAGCCCTTCCGCAGGAACAGGATAGAATGTGGCACCCAGCCCTTTAGGCCGGCTGTCGCATCTTACACAGGATTAGGCTGTCAGTATGAAAAAGGCAAAAACTCCTGGGCCACCTCTGCCATACTGGTGACCCAGCAAAAAATTATTTCCTGGCTCTCTTCACTAGCAACCAATGTAAGCTCCGTATCAAGACACACGAGTCCCAAGTGCAGAATGAATTCAATGGATGGGTGGATAGAAAGGCTCAATGAGAAAAGAGGCCATTGAGATGAGTTGGTTTTCCACCATGTATATGCTAGGGGAGATGCAAAAGGAGGTCGTCTTCTTTCCATTCTACCCCAACCTTCTACCTACCTCCAAGCAACAACACCCAGGAAGTGGGAGTTTCCTTCAGGCCACATCCCTCTATTGGAGAAAGCAACGCCAACCATTTGGTCTCCTGCTTCCCCCTCCACTTCCCATTCATTTCTGGACACAAATAGGAGTTCTCCAATTCACAGTGTCGTGAAAGTAGTGTGAAAGACGGGGGGGGGGGGGAATTGGAGCAATTGTAGGCTTACCAGATCTCCAACCAGGACAGAGTGCTAGACCTTTAGGAGAAGGAATGTGGGCAAGTGTAGCTTGTTAAACCCTTAGAGCACAAACCTAGGCATGTCTACTCAGAAGCAAGCCCCACTGAACACAATGGGGCTTGCTTCTGAGTAGACATACCTAGGATTGTGCTCTAAGGCTTAACAAGTGACACCTGCCCACATTACTTCTCCACATTACTTCTCCACATTACACTCTGTCCCGGTTGGAGATCTGGTAAGCCTTAGCAATTGCAAGAACTACCCCTCAACAGATAGTCCTTGATCTTGGTTATGTATCTAAGTATGCATACAATGCTGATTTCATGTTGCATATTTGCATTTTACATTCTAGAGGAAACATCGCGAGCAAGATAGCCACCCCCTACAAATCAGGAACTCCATGTGGGGACTGTCCGAACAATTGTGATAATGGACTGTGCAGTAAGTCTGAGAACATTAAAACTATCATAAAGCAAATGTATTGGTATCTATTAGTAAACATTGAACGGCCTTAGAGAGAAATTTGAGAAATTACAGTTCTGTCTTTATAAGCAAAAAGCCTATGTCATCCAGCAAACAGTTATCCTTGGCCCCTAGAGCCTCAAGCTGAAATTCTGTTGAGTGATAGAATTTCCAAGGTAATCATGAGCAAACCAGATATTCTCAATCTCAATTTCTCATTTGAAAGGACCACATCACACATGCGTTTTTCACAAATGTAGGTTTACCATCATGTGTGCATGCACAACATAAGAACATAAGAAGAGCCCTGCTGGATCAGGCCAAAGGCCCATCTAGTCCAGCTTCCTGTATCACACAGTGGCCCCACCAGATGCCTCAGGGAGCGCACAGCCAACAAGATAACCTGTTTCCTGTTGACACTCCCTTGCACCTGGCACAGAGAAAACCCACTTCCAAAGCCAGGCGGTTGCTTATGGCTTGTAACCTGTGATGGCCTTTTCCTCCATGAATCTGTCCAAACCCCTTTTAAAGGCATCTAGGCCAGGTGCCATCACCACATCCTGTGGCAAGGAGTTTCACAAACCAATTACACGCTGGGTAAAGAAATATTTTCTTTTGTCTGTTCTAACTCTCCCTCCACTCAATTTTAGTGTGTGTCCCCTGGTTCTGGTGTTTTGCGAGAGGAAGAAGAATTTCCCTCTATCCACTCTCTCCATCCCATGCATAATTTTATATGACTCAATCATGTCCCCCCTCAGCCGCCTTTTTTCTAGACTGAAAAGCCCCAGACGCTGTAGCCTTTCCTCATAAGGGAGGTGTTCCAGCCCACGAATCATTCTGGTCGCTCTTTTCTGCACCTTTTCCAATTCAACTATATCCTTTTTGAGGTGTGGTGACCAGAACTGGACACAATACTGGAGATGTGGCCTTACCATCGATTTGTACAAAGGCAGAATGATATTGGCCGTTTTATTCTCAATCCCTTTTTTAATGATCCCGAGCATGGAATTGGCCTTCTACACAGCCATCGCACACTGGGTCAACACTTTCATCGACCTGTCCACCAGCACCCCAAGATCTCTCTCTTGATCCGTCACAGACGACTCAGAACCTATTAGCGTATATGTGAAATTTTGGTTTCTTGCCCCAATGTGCATCACTTTGAACTTACTTACATTGAAGCGCATCTGCCATTTTGCTGCCCATTCTCCCAGTTTAGAGAGATCAGAGGGGTAGCCAGGCACCCGTGGTACTGGGGCCGAAAAGCCCGCCGCCCCATTATGCAAATTAAATAATTAATTTGCATAATGAGTTTCGGGTTTTTTTAAAAGTTTTTTTAAAAGGTTTTTAACGCTAACGGGGCTTCTAAAAGGGTATGTGTGGTTTGCCAAACTTATCTGTAGTTCTAGGAACCTCCAGCGATGATCAGGGTCGCAGATCGTCCCTCTGCAGCTCTGCTCCCGGTCGCGAACTCTGCAAATCGCCCAGGAGCGCGCTGCAGAGTTAACGCATGCGCAGAGCGACAATGTTTCCAATCGTCGCTCTGCGCATGCGTTAACTCTGCAGCTCTGCTCCTGGGCGATTTGCAAAGCGCCCGGGAGCAGAGCTGCAGAGTTAATGCATGCGCAGAGTGACGATTGGAAACATCGTCGCTCTGCGCATGCGTTAACTCTGCAGCGCGCTCCTGGACGCTTTGCAGAGTTCGCGCCCGGGAGCAGAGGGACGATCTGCGCCCCTGAGAGTCCTAGAACTACAGATAAGTTTAGCAAAGCACACATACCCTTTTAGAAGCCTCGTTAGCGTTAAAAACCTTTAAAAAAACCTTTTTAAAAAAAACAAAAAAACGAAATTTAAGGAGTCTCCCGCCCCCCACGGAGCCTTTCCGCCCCAACGCCCTGGGGCCCACCGCACCACCGCCCCATATCAGACGACGCCACTGAGAGAGATCCTTCTGGAGCTCTTCACAATCCCTGCTGGTCTTCACCACCTGGAAAAGTTTAGTGTCATCCACAAACTTGGCCACCTCGCTGCTTATCCCCAACTCCAGGTCATTTATGAATAAGTTGAAAAGCACCGGTCCCAAGACCGATCCTTGGGGCACACCGCTTTTCACCTCTCGCCATTGTGAAAATTGCCCATTGACTCCCACTTGCTGTTTCCTGGTCTTCAACCAGTTCCTAATCCACAAGAGGACCTGCCCTCTTATTCCCTGACTGTGGAGTTTTCTCAGGAGCCTTTCATGAGGGACCATGTCAAATGCCTTCTGAAAATCCAGATATAAAATATCCACGGGTTCGCTCACGTCCACATGCCTGTTGACCTTTTCAAAAAATTCTAACAGGTTTGTGAGGCATGCTGTCTCTCCCTCAGCAAAGCTTGTTCTTCTATGTGTTTTAAGATTTTATCTTTAATGAGACTTTCCACCATCTTCCCTGGAACAGACGTTAGGGTGACCGGCCTGTAGTTTCCCGGGTCCTCCCTCCTTCCTTTTTTTAAAGATTGGTGTGACATTAGCTATCCTCCAATCCTCTGGCACAGTGGTCGTTTTAAGGGACAGGTTGCATATTTGGGTCAAGAGGTCAGCAACTTCATTCTTGAGTTCCTTCAGAACTCTTGGGTGGATGCCATCCGGGCCTGATGATTTATTGATCTTTATTTTGTCAATTACTTCTGAGACGTATTCTCTTTTAACCTCTGTTTGACTTAATTCTTTAGTCAGGGGAGGCCGTTCGGGCAGCGGTATCTGCCCGAGGTCTTCCGCCTTGAAGACAGATGCAAAGAACTCGTTTAATTTCTCTGCAGTCTCCAAGTCCCCTTTTATCACCCCTTTCTCTCCCTCACCATCCAGCGGGCCAACAGTTTCCCTGGCAGGTTTCCTGCTTCTAACATATTTGAAGAAGATTTTATTATTCCCTTTTATGTTGCCTGCCATATGTTCCTCTAAGTCTTGCTTGGCCTCCTGTATCATATTTTTACATTTCTTTTGCCACAGTTTGTGCTCCTGTTTATTTTCCTCATTAGGGCAAGTCAAGACTTCCATTTACGTAAGGAAACTTCCTTACCTTTTATAGCCTCTTTAACTGTCCTTGTTAGCCATGCCGGCACGGAGTCACTAGGGCGCACACCGCCCCAAAGCGGGGGCGTGCACGTCACCCTAATGACTGTGGTGTGGCCGGAAGGCCGCGCCTCGATTTTTGGGGGGCGACCCGATGGGACGCTGCCCCGCGTGCCCCCCCGGCTCTGCCCCCCCCGGCCACTCATTGCAGCCGGCTCCGCTCCCCGGCCTCAGAGGCTCTGAGGCCAGGTGAAGGCCTTGGAGTGACCTCCCCGGCTGATGCGCCTTCTGACGAAGGCCCACTGCGTCACAACGTTATTTATAACATTTTTCGCACATGCGCAGATTGTTCCTGAGGGAAAAGGGCTGCCCTTTTCCCTCAGGAACGGTCTGCGCATGCACAAATAATGTTGTGATGCAGTGGGCCTTTGTCAGAAGGCCCTGGCGCGTCGGCCGGGGAGGTCACTCCAAGGCCTCCCGGCCTCGGAGTCTCCGAGGCTGGGAGAAGGCTTGGAACGGAGCCTCTGGATGGCGACGTGCGCAGGGGAGGTGACACGTGCGTGGGTTCGCATGTCACCCTCTGAGCGCGTCACCCTTCGGCGGACCGCCCTGCGTGCTTCGCGAACGCTACGCGCCTGCCGGCACCCTCTCGCTGAGCCTCTATTACTGTTGTTTTAAATAGCCTCCATGCACTCTGGAGCGATTGGACTCTTTTTACCTTCCCTTTCAGCTTTTTTTTTTAACTAGTCTCCTCATTTTGGGGAAGTCTGCCCTTTGGAAGTCAAGGGTTTTTGTGTAAGGTTTGCTTGGCACTCTCCCCCCGACATGCATGGCGAAACAGATCGCAGCATGGTCACTGTTCCCCAACGGTTCAGTAACATTTACCTCCCTGACCAGATTTTGAGTGCCACACAATAACAAATCCAGAGTCACCTGTCCTCTGGTTGGCTCCGTGACTAGCTGCTCTAAGGCACAGTCATTTAACATATCCGGAAATCCAGTCTCTCTTTCATGACCTGAGCATGAATTGACCCAGTCGATGTGAGGACAGCCAGTCTTGTTTCCTTGTCCCTATACTTGCATGATAGGTTGAAAACATTTGACATGAGCAGACATAACATTTAGGGTGAAGCTGCCTTAGTAAAGGTAAAGGTATCCCCTACTCGAAAGCCAGTCGTGTCCGACTCTAAGGTGCAGTGCTCATCTATATTTCTATGGCCGCAGAGCCAGCGCTGTCCGAACACGCTTCCATGGTCATGTAACGCTGTTACCTTCCAGCTGCAGCGGTACCTATTTATCTACTTGCAATGTTTTGCTTTCGAACTGCTAGGTTGGCAGGAGCTGGGACAGGAGATAGGCGCTTGCTCCGTCACGCAGCACTTGGGTCTCAAACTGCTGTCTTACCGACCTTCCAGTCTGCTGTTCAGCGTCTTAACCACTAAGCCACCGCAGTCTTGCCCAAGCCATAAAGCCAGCAGCAGCCCTTATACAATATAGTCTCTGGAAACATGTAAGGCTGCTAGCAGGTTCACATCCTAGCATACTGAGTTGCCGACTGCATGAACAGTGCTGTTACAGTTGAAAGGCAGCATTGTCAAGGAAGGAGAGTCTCCAAAGCTGCAATCCTATCAACACTTACCTGCGAGTAAGCTCTAATTACAATAATGGGACTTACTTCTGAGTAGGCGCATTGAGCTCCAACTCAAGTTGAGGGTTTGAGCCAATCAGGGCTCTTTTATTAAGCGTGCAAGTGCAAGGAAATACACAAGGCAGATCTCAAGACCCTTTTATAATAAGCAGCAAACAAGCTAGTAATTTTCCATAGAAAAGAGGAAACAGTCACAATCAAACAAAACAAACCATTTGAGAAACATCTTTAGAGAACATATTTTCATCAGGGGACATTACTTCATTGTCCTCTTTCATGATCCTCTTTTCCTCTATCACAAGATGACTTTCTCAATCCTTATCAACCTCTCCTATCCCCACCATCACATACTTCATGAACCAAAGTGTGAGGCCTAGTTGACTGGCTACCTCCATGTGCTCTTACCCAAAAGATGAGCTCACTCCAACCCCATGCACTAACATGTTTGAGGGGCTGACATCTGTATGAACAAATCCCTAATCTGCACCAGCATTGCCCACTATAATAAACTCATTGTAAGATGCTGTTAACATCGCCAGAACTATGAAAATCAAATTATTGGATATCTTCGTGGGTTTGTAAAATAACCAGGGGGCATGCAAATTCAGAGGAGAAAATAGTAAAGAAGTTACCCAGTAGTATTTACTAATATTTACCAACGTTTACCACCGTATTGCCGTGTAAATACAGTGATGTTTATCAGTGTGTAACAGTGGGAAGGACACTTAGGAATTTCAAAGAAAAAAACCTAGTACAAATCACATGACAATTGGGAACTGCAATTGAACTCTGAAATAAGAATGTCCTTGACTTGCTTCACATGGTTGCTTTTGCTTCAAGACTGAATGACGGCACAATCCTGCCTAAGAATCCAGCCGGTGGTCCAGGGCCGCCCACCAGATCCTGAGCACCAGCACCCAAGCTGCTGCTGGGCTGGAGGTCTACTCGGGGAAGGGGACACTCGTCCCCTTCTCCGAGTGTAAAATCTGCCCAGGCCAATTGGCCTCCTTGGATTTCTGCCAGCAAAATAGCTGGCGGAAGTAGGAAGAAGCCATTTAAATGTGGACTACTATGAACATATATGGCTACCCTTATACTGATTCAAAATGTGTCTAACCCGATACTGTTGACACTGATTGGCAACAGCTCTCCAGGGTTTAAGAGGCAGTGGTCTTTCCCAAGGAGATGCCAGAGATTAAACTTGGCACGTCCTGCATGCAAACCCTAAGTTATTACTTCTCTCTATTCTTTACAATCCAAAAACATTTTTGGAAGGGGCAGCAGGAGTCTGAAAAAATATCACTTTGAGGGTCACATCCACACACAGGCTGCCAAACTGAAGGGTAGTCCTGTCACAGATCAAAGAAGTCCATCACAGGTTACAAGCCATAGGCAACCTCCTGGTTTTAGAAGTGGGTTTTCTCTGTGCCAAGTGCAAGGGAGTGACAACAAGAAACAGGTCTCTTGTTGTTTTGTGTGCTCCCTGAGTCATCTGGCGGGGCCACTGTGAGATACAGGAAGCTGGACTAGATGGGCCTTTGGCCTGATCCAGCAGGGATCGTCTTATGTTCTTAAAGAAAGAAATGCTTTACTTTTTAAAAACAAAGCATATTCAAAGCTAAAAATCAAAATGTAGAACTGCGATTTAAAAAAGAAGCTTTAAAAAAGATCAGAGATCAGCAACATTTACCAGTCAGAACTTTTGAAGCTGTTTCTTTACTTTCTAATGTATTTAATTTTGATGCATTATTCTTATTGCTGTTTTCATTTTTAGCCAATCCATGCAAGTACACCGATGCGTATGCAAACTGCCTGGAGTTAAAGGCAAAAGTGGGCTGCTCTCATTCCGTAACATCGGAGAACTGCAAGGCTTCTTGTCTCTGTACCACAGAAATACATTAAGGTCCTGGAACCAATTGTTGATGCAGATCACCTCTGTGTTGAAACTATAACTTCCTCTGTTAAATTAGATTTGATTCTCAATGGGCCACAATCGTAGATTACTATGTGAGCATAGTGTTTCCAATATAGATACATCTTTTCTGATGATGTACTGCTTTCCAGTGACTAGTTTTGCACTAGATGTTTTTTTCTTTTTTATGATCTGCAGACAAATTGACTGATCAAATAAAATTTCTCATTCTGAACAAAAAGAACGTGTTTTAGTTTTGTGAAAGTAAAACGTAGCAAATTGCATTTTGACTATTTATTACAAGTATCATTCACATAATGTATAAATAATAGTGATGAGCAAAGTCCCCCCCAGGTTTGACTTGTACCAGGACCAGCAGCTATGAGCAAGATTAGAGAACTCTCAAAGAATAAAGTCCTTTTTCCCATGAGTTCTAACTCTGGTCATAATTGCCAGTCTCACTCAACTCCAAGCCCCATAAGCCCCTCCCCCAAATTCTTTAGCTTGCTGCTTTCCCCCCCCCCCTCCGCCTTCTCTCTCCCCTCCCCTCCCCTCCCCTCCCCAGCAACTGGAATACTGCTACACAATTACACAGGTATCCAGAGTCCTGGGAAATCTAATTTTCCCATGGTTCCTCATGCCTATTGAACCTGGAGAACAAAAGTTATGTTTTCATTGAATGTTGTGAGGTTGCTTCAAAACCTGCTCTATGACCCTATAGATCAGCAATTTTAAACCAATGTGCCACGGCACATTGGTGTGACACAGGATTTGGGGGAGGGTCATTTATTAGTAGGGCCATTGGGAGGTGTTATCCCACCCATTGCGGCAGCGCAATGTGCCTTGTCAATTGTCAAAAAACTGATGGTGTGCCTTTACAATTTTAGTGCCTTGTCAGTGTGCCATAAAATGAAAAAAAGGTTGAAAATCGCTGCTATAGATGTTACAATTAGGTCCAAATCAACATTTTGCAGATCAAAATGCTAAAAGTGTGGCATAGATGCCACATCTATGAAAGACTCTAGGGCTACTCTGAGTCTAGAACTATGTGTGGTGAAAGGAGACAAAGAATGGGATTTAAAAAACAACACACACAAAACCACACATTCCCTCATCTCTTCGATCACATCTTGAACTTTACCTTTCCAAATATTTGGTGGGGGCTCCACTGCTAAATTGCTACCAGACTAAGAATTTTTTAAGACAATAAGGCTAAGGGGGAGGCTCCAGCAGTGAGCCCAATCCCACCTACTGCTCAATGTCCTTGGTTGGATGCTGGCCCAGCTACCTTTCCAGGTCACTGGGGAAGCCCTGCCCTGGGTGCCTTTCCACAAGATTTCTCTGCCTCCATTGGGGTGCCTAGTACACTGCAAACAACAGTGTCCCAGGCACAAGGAGCCTTAGGAAATATAAGTCTCCAGGAAGCCTGAGTCTAAACCCAATAGAGGAAGAGCAGAGAAAAGGGGGGGACACCTGCTGCTACCCCTTTTCCACCACCTAATACGTATGGTAGAAAGCAAGGGGACTGAACTGCTCACACTTTGTGGGAAGTGGGGAATAAACAAATGAAATGGGCAATTACCATGTTTAGACTACTATAGGGGCCACTGTGATTGTCACAGAGAGTGCGGCTGCAGCAATGCCAAACAACTTGGGATTTTCAGTCAAGGCAAAGCAGATGGTTGAAGCATTTGCAAGAGGGAAATCACGTCTATACTGACACCACTACACAGAGCAACTACAGTGGGCCCACCAGGAGTTCCAACAGCAACACACAGTGTGCTTGGGGGGAGGCATGCTTCAGAGATGACTTGTCAAAAATACCTGAGGGCCAAACTACCTATTTTGGACCACAGTGTGTTAAACATGTGCTTGCCCCGTTTGCCTATACAGCGGGGGTGAAGGGGTCTCTTTCTGTGCCAACAGGAGCATGCGGGGGGGGGGACAAGGAAGCAAAACCCCTCCCCTGCCTGACCTTGCTATACTCCACTGCTGTCAAGGAGTTTTCCCCCAGTCCAGCTCTGATACAAGCCAGGCAGGGAGAAAACGGTTTAAAGCATGTCAAGGTAAGGTGGGGCCCTTCTTGAGGCAAAAGAAAGGCGGCAAGTATGTGTTTAAATACTGTTGCCCCAAACCTTTAGTTTGGTCCTCTGTATGCAGCTGTAGAGTAACGTTCTGTGGGATGTAACAGAGAAGGGCTCCTGTTTGCCTCATGTCAAACACGTTTGCAATTAATGTATGCAACCTTTAGTTACAAAGCTAAAAAAAAATGGATCAGATGGGCTTCTGTCCATGCTTGTTTTATTCTGTAGCCCAGTGTTTCTCAAACTGTGGGTCGGGACCCACTTGGTGGGTCGCGACCTGATTTCTGGTGGGTCTTTGCAAGATAGCTGCTAATTGCCCTGCAAACAGCTGAGCTCCTGCAGTTTGCAAGGAGCTGAGCTCCTGCAGTTTGCAAGCTTGTGTAAATATAGGGAGATAACTGTTTGAGCATCTCATAAAGCTAGGTGGGTCCCAATAGAGTGTCATTTTAAAAAGTGGGTCCCGCTGCTAAAATGTTTGAGAACCACCGCTGTAGCACAATGTTCATTAACATGAAATAGAGTGTGCATGTGTGCGTGCATGTGTGCGGACATATTCAACTATTTGATATGTGTATACAGTACACTGCAGTGGACTCTTTTCCACAGATCTGGGATCCGTGGATTTGACTTACCGCGGGTCCCAGATCCGCAGGGTCCGCCTTCAAAAAAAAACTGTACAAAGGAAGAAAAAAGTCCCCCAATCCCCATTTTGTACCTTTGTGTGGTGAAATTGCGCCATTTTCAGGGCTTCTGCAAGCTTAACAACCCACTTCCAGGTTGTGTGAAGGCTCTGCCCTCCTCCCAGCCTTGCCCCAGAATTCATTCTCAAATGGACATGAAGGAAACATTGTCTAGACAGGAGTGTTGGAAAATAGGTACACCACCATTTGAAGGACACAAAGGGGCAGTGTATTGTCCAGGAGGGTCACTGCCCCTGCCCCTTCAACCTCTCCCCAAGGGGGCAGGTCTACATTTTAAGGGGCAGTGTATGACATACCTGGGAGGTTTCCATGACTGAGGGACCACGTAACAGCACAAGTATGCTTCAAGGGTAGATACTGGAACAAAATAAGTAATCACTTCAGAAAGAGCAAGTACAGCCCACATCCTGACACCTGACCGCACCCCCCCTCCATAATAACCTCACTGGGGCTGAGTGTCATGCATCTCAGAAGGACCTTTGGCATAGCAAGACCCCTGGGCACAGTGGGGGACCTCAATTAGGCTGGCCAATCGGGGGGTAGCTGCCCTGACTTGACAGTAGGACATTGGTGAGGTCAGTTTGGTAGCCTGATTCACACACACCCTCCCAAACCACTAGTCAGGCCAGCCCACTTTGGTCTCTGGTAGGCTCTGCAGCACCCAGTAATGATGACATTGCCAGTCACATCAGGCCTATGCAACCCTGCACAAGTCTCCAGCTTCTCTCTCTTCTCCTGGCTTGTATCATAGAAACCACTCCCTCCATGAGCTCTGCCAGCCGCATAGAGTTCATCATGCCATGAGTTCTCTCTCTCTCTCTCTCTCTCTCTCCCTCTCTCTCTCTCTCTCTCTCTCTCACACACACACACACACACACACACACACACACACACACACACACACACACTCCAAGCGAACAGCTATAGGATTTCCTGTTCCACAGTACTGTACTACTTTTTAGTACAGGACCTGTACTGCTAACAGAGGCATACAAGCTTTCTTAAAACTGTAAACTCTGAGAGAGAGGGGGGGGGCTGTGGGCCAGCCTCTCCGTTGGCGCCACTTACTTGACAGGTGTCAAAAATGTGGCTTAAGGCACATTTACAACACCCGGCGCCACCGCTGGCATATAGTTGCGCTGGATTGCACCATTACTTTCATTTCCCCTGATACCACTTCCCTCTCATTCTTCTGTTATTTCCCTTGTGATTCTCTTTTTAGATCATGAGTCCCTTTGGAACAGGGAACCAAACTCTCCTTCTGTGTAAAATGTCATGCACATTGATAATGTCCTCCTCTCTGAGCTAGTATTTCCATCTTTGGGTATCTTTGGGTATTGTCCAACAATTTCTCTCAGTTGTACAAATGCATGGCTCTGCTCCTCTTTCCTTCTGTCCTCTCTTGACTTCCATATCATGCAGTATTTGTATCAGTTCCTTGATGACTGGGGAGGGGAGGAAACCCATGTGCCAGTGCCTCCCTTCCAGTGCAGTCTTAACTGCATTATGGGCCCCTTGGCACCGACGTGATCGCAACACACTTCTGGTTTTCCAACAAAATGGTGGTTTTCCATTCTGAGGTGCAGGAAGGCCTGCAGAGGGGTCTGCATGTTCCCCACACACCACGGGGGACCAGCACACCCCTCAGGGGTGGTAAAAAGTACCTTTACACACTTTTTTCTGCGGCAGTGGCGGCTGTGGCACAATGGGGCAGTGTGCCCAATGGATAAGATGGCCCTGCTCCCTTCTCTCCTTCAAATCTTCCCCTTTTGCCAGGGCCAAAATTGACAGACAAAGTCAGGCAAGGAAAGACCATCTTTGAAATCCTCCCTCCCAGTTATGTGGCTAATTCTCCACAGGTCTATGCTGTAGGTCTAGAACAACGGTTCCCAACCCTTACTCAAAAGGAAGGGAACCGATAAGTGCTTTGCGGGCGGGGGGGGTGGCAACCTGGCAGAAGGGCAGGATGGAGGCAATGGCACTTCCAAGTTCCCACTGCGGCAGCGGCGGCAAGAACCCTAGTTTTGCAGCGTCCCCAGCCGCCGCAGACGGGTAAGTTCAAAACCCTTTTTTCTTTCGGCAGCGGTGGCGGTGGGAACCCAGAAGTGCCGCCACCATCCTGCCCTCCCATCGGGTAGCCACACCCCGTAAGGGGGTAAACGGTCGTTCCCACTGGCCCGAGGGGTCGCAACCCCCAGGTTGGGAACCACTGGTCTAGGAGAACTAGGGCAAGGCTCTGACTGAGTTCAACCAACTACAGGAAGATCAAGAGGTAAAACATTTTTTTAAAAAACAAGGTACCGGAGCAGGCGGCGGATACTGCCAGGAGGAAAGAATAAAACAAGCAGTGTTGGAAAATTTTCTTGGGTGTTGGCAGTGCCCAGGTTGTAATGTAATGACAAATGCACATCATAATCAAGAATTCTCATTTGTGGACAAACAGGTGACTATACCCTTGTCCAGAGCTGAAATAGCTTTAATTGTGCAGAGAGAGAGAGAGAGAGAGAGAGAGAGAGAGAGAGAGAGAGGGAGGGAGGGAGGGAGGGAGGGAGAGAGGGCTGAAGGCCGACATGGGGAGTGGCCACAACATTCCATTCCTGTACTGGTCTGGTGAGCTCCCTGCCTTCGAATATTTGGGTGAGTGCCAAGATGGGAGCTATTGAGGAGTACACCTGCACTAGGAAGTATCTGCTTCTTAACTAATTAAAATAATTAGTATGATAACTATTATCTCAATCAACAACAAGTGAAAAAAACCCTGGACAGATTGTTGTTTACTTTTGGTGTGATCTTCAAGTGAGGTCTGGGAAACATTTTGAATTTTCGTCCCTGATGTGGCAAACCACTGCATGTTCACCAGGAGCTTTCAGCAATTTCAAGTAGCCATGGCATGCCCAGTGGTTGAGTGAACCAGGACATGGCAGTCAGTGAATTCTAATCAAACAATTTGTGTTGAAGTTAAAAGGTTTTCCTTTCTGGGTCAATCTATATGCCCCCGAGCTCCAAGACAAAAGGGAGCACCGAGGAAAGCCTATTCCTAATACGTGCACAGTAGTGTGGTTGTTGCCAGCAGCGTAGCCAGTCCGAGGCCGGGGGGTGTTGTGCCCTGGGTGACAGCCGCGGTCTCCTTGTGAGGAGGAGGCGCCACGGCAGCTTTCTGCTCCGTGGCTGCTTTTTTGCAGCCGGAGTGGCTGCGTCTGCAGCCGCAGAGGGTTTTGCGCCATTTTTGACGCTTTGGGTGGTCCCACCCGCCCACACAGTCTCCTTTTGTTGTTGTTCAGTCGTTAAGTCGTGTCCGACCCTTCGTGATCCCATGAACCATATCCCGCCAGGCCTTCCTGTCCTCACACAGTCTCCTAGAAGGCTTCAAATGAAGCCTTCTAGGAGTGCAGGGGGTGGGGCAATGGTGCAAAATGCATCATTGTCCCGCCCCCTGGAGCACGCTAGCAACACCACTGGTTGTTGCCATACATCACTTCTACATGGTTGAGGCTCCATATAGTGACATTTGAAACATCTCACACAGGTCACAATGGATCATGCTTCTCTTTTTGGATTAAGGTACCGCCTAGTTTTTAGGGCTTGCTTCTTGCCACATAACCCTCTTTTTGCTTTTGAACCCCATTTTATTCAGGAGGCTCACCCAGTCCCAGCACCCTTGCCCCACAAGGTGTGTGTGTGTGTGTGTGTGTGTGTGTGTGTGTGTGTGTGTGTGTGTGTGTGTGTGTGTGTGTGTGTGTGTGCGCGCGTGCGCATACATACAGGAGTGAGATTGTTCTATTTTTCAATCATTTCAGTGAAGAGGATACGTAACTAGCTCCCCCACTGCAAATGGGTGAAGTGATTCATGGCCTGGTTCAGGCTACAGCCACTCTCTCCAGATACAGCCTTTCGAATCGCAAGCACCTTGTTCTTTTCCATTTCTACCAGCCCGCCCCCCCCAATTTTCCTTCCTTTCCTACACCCTAAGACCCTCACTTTCTTTTCCACGGCTCTTTCCAGAAAACCTGTCTAATCTCCTTACATCCTTTGGCTGCTTCTTTGTCCCCCTTCGCACTTAAGCTACGGTACTACATGCCCCCATTCCTTCTTCCCTTTTCTTTCTTTTTTTTCCTTTTCTTCCTAACAACTGTTTACACTTAAGACCCAGCCATGAGTGAGTGTTCAGAAATAATTGTTGCCCTGTCTAGCTAAATTGTGAATGAATGGACAAAGTTGGCTAGACACTTTATTATTATTATTATTATTATTATTATTATTATTATTCCCCCTTCTCTATTTTTGTTAAGTATCCCCACAATACATTTATTTTGTTGTACTTTTCACTCCCAACTCCCTTGATCTTTCCCCACCAAACTGCATAGCTGTGCATTGGCAACTATACAGAATCCCTGCACAGTAATTAATTTTCTCCCTTGTGTGCATGTTATCCATGTTTACAAAGCACGCACAGTAACATAATTCTTTGCTGAAAAATAGATGCTACAAAGGGTTAACAAATCTTCCTGGTCCCCTTCTCCCCACTCTCCTCTTCAGTCATGAATGAGCCATTCATACCTTCTGAAGCCGTCACCATCAGGACTGTCATTGTGCAGGGGACACGGTATAAGGAGCAACATTACGACAGGAGAAGTATCTGTATTCCACTATTCAACATTTCCGGCAAGCTGCACAAAAAGGTAAGTGTCGACAGAGCACTGATGATCACTTTTATGCAGTTTGCGCATATTGATATGTATAACCACATGCCAGTTTCTTTTAATGCTGTTATAGTTTATAGTAGAAATTTACTTTGGCTGTCGCATCTAAACGTACATTGCCTGGGAAGGGAAAAAAAATAATTATGCAGAGACAATATGTTGATTCTCATGGGAATCTGTTTAGCTGGAAACTAAAACAGGATCCTATTATATATTAAATACTATGGAGATAGACAACTTAATATATCTAAAATCACATGATGAAGATTTATTAAGAGTTCTTGTCTAGTTGAGTCCCAAAAGTTAAACTTTTTAAACAGTTTTGATTTTTAACAAAAAAAACCCTTACAAATACAAAATACAGTATTTATAAGTTTTGCAGCATTTCCCAAACTGTGGGTCGGGACACACTTGGTGGGTCGCAACCTGATTTCTGGTGGGTCCCAGGTGCGGGAAAAATCAGATAATTGCCACAAGCCCTGAGGCTATTCAAAAATCAGATAGCTGGTAATTGCCCTTCAAAGAGCTGAGCTCCTGCAGTTTGCAAGCTTGTGTAAATATAGGGAGATAAATGTTTGAGCATCTTGTAAAGCTAGGTGGGTCCCGATAGAGTGTCATTTAAAAAAGTGGGTCCCGGTGCTAAAAAGTTTGAGAATCACTGAGTTAAAGAAACAAAATAAATAAATAAATGCAATTTATTACATTCTTCCTGAAGTTAGTGTGACTTTAAAAATGCTTTTACCATGCCCTAAGTCTGCAGGTCTTAGGCTGTAATCCTATTCACACTTATCTGGGAGTAAGCCCCATTCACTATAATGGGACTTACTTCTGAGTAGACATGCATAGGACTGGGTTCTTATGTATACTGCTCCATACATTTGTGTTCACATTGTAAGCGCTCATTTCCAGTCTTACACTTAAACTAATTATTATTATTAGCAGTATTTATATACTGCTTTTCAACAAAAAGTTCACAAAGCGGCTTGCAGACAAATTCAAATGATTAAATGGCTCCCTTTCCCCAAAGGGCTCACAATCTAAAAAAGATGCAGAAGAACACCAGCAAAAAGCCACCAGAAAAGACACTCTGCTGGGGTGAAAGGGGAGCAGTTACTCTCCCTCTGCTAAATATAAGAGAAGCAACAATTGAAAAAGTGCCTCTTGCCCAGTTAGCAAGGGATAATGCCCTCTAAAAAGTACTTGAGTTTATTTCACAGATGTACAGATAGGAGGAAACGGCCAACGTGTAGATCAGGCAGGTGGGTTTTCCCCTATTAAGGTATCAATTATAGACTTACTGAAGCTGTCACCTAGAGTTCCAGATGGTTTTTCTAAGAAGGAAGAACTGTGATTATAAGGCATGCTTATATGATGAAATACATACTACTTGTAAAGTGTGGGGCTGGGATGACTTCAATAAGCACAGTTATTTAAAAAGCTCAAAGCAGAAAATGGAAGCAGGTGAGGACAAACTGTCATACCAGCTTTAAAGCCAAAGAGCATTTCTTAACAGGGTCATGCATGAAACCTTCTTTGCCACAGTTATCTTCGTAGTATAATGCTTTCCCCCCTGCTATTTGGTTTCATTAAATCAATGAAATGAACGCATCCAATTCCAGTCTTAATAGATGGTGTTCACTTGGGGCTCTCAGTGAGGTGCCAGGGCTGTTAGACAAAGGAGCAAGAATAGAAAGATAGGGCATATTATCACTGTTTGAGAATGCAATTAACTTGGTGAAGTCAAGGCCCAATTGAAAACCTGTTAACCTGAAAACAAGATGCTGAAGGTAGTGACTGAGCATCCCTTTGTACACTTGTTACATATTATGGTGCCGATCCAGCTCAAGTAACAAGTGACTATGTCCCACGGAAAATAGTAGAACTTAAGTTGGTCACTCACAGTAAAGACCCCGGCTACACACTATACTCATCACATCAAAAATAGGCTACCATGTGTAAGCCAGGTTCTGCCTGTTGAGAGTTCAGAAGCTCCCCCAGAGACAGGCAGAGAAAGCTGAAAGGGACTATAAACAGACACCCAGAGAAGCAGGGTCCGCTGACTACTATTCCATGTTGATCTTAACTTTCTGCTTATCTTAACTTTCTTTTAGTAGCTAATTCTTCCTTCTCCTCCACCTTTTGGTCATAGGGACAATTAGCCTCTGCAAGCATGGCCCAACCATGAGGCTGGTTGAACTCCTCACTTCAGATGGAGGGGGGGGGGGTTGGAGAAGGTGGCACATTGGTGCAGGGTGCCCCATGACCTATGTTGACCTCTCACTTCCCCCAGTCCACTGCTTGCCCTGCTGCTCCACCTGGCAGCCCCACCCTCTCCAATCGCGAGACAGGAGGAGGGGCTTGTTCCTTCTTCCAGCTCCACGATCTTTTTCTAAGGGCTGCTGCCTTGTGAAGTGGTCAGGTGGAGAAGAACAAGAGCCTTCCAGCCTGCTACTTTACAAGAAAGACTGGTGGAAGTGGCGGAGGATGACGAGGACAACGAGATGAGCACTTGAGGAGGTGAGTACTTCAGCCGATTTTCCGGCAATTATTCAGGCATGCACATGTAAGCAGGGTTCCTAAACTACAGGTGGGCCCCCATATCCGCTGGGGATATGTTCCAGGCCCCTCCGTGGATACTTGAAACCGTGGATAAGAGCAAACACCCCTCCCCCATTGTAGCCGTAGAAGGCTTCTGTCTAAAGCTAGGCCTCTCTCGCCATCTTGACACAAAGCCTGAACCCTGAACTATGGGCTATGGGATTTTGTAAGCATCCCACTCTCAGCCTTACCTCAACTCCCCCTCCCGTTTTCCTGTTATTCAGTACCTAAAGAGCCCAGGAAGGAGTGGGCTATGGAGATAAGAAATCAGCTTGTCTCTCCTATGGGAAATTCTGTTACAGGAACATCACACACAGACCCTCGTCCTGTTAGGGTTAGCTAAAGACGCACTCCAAGGGGAGGAGGGATTTTTGCTTGGGTTTTGTCTCTAATGGCACGTAGGCAAGCTTGTGATGTAATTCCTGCTGAAATTTGACTTGTATCCTGTCTTTTTGCATATGCATTGAATGAAGGTATAAAAGGGCTTGTAACATTCTGTATGTTGTTCCAGCTAATCTAATTTCAATCTGCGTATTGCTGGGACCCATGGCCATGCTAATATTTCAAAATGGAATAAAAGATTCTATGCAGTTCTCTCTTCTCTCTTAAGACTATGTTTTGTAATTCCTTTCGGGGCCTCTGAGCTAACTCACAGCCATCCAAAGCTGTTTTCAGCAACACCATGGTTTCCTGCAGGCAGGCATGCTTGCCCCCCCCAGCTCTTATTTTTCTTTCAGCAAGCTTTGTTTCTTCCTTAAAACAAACAGAGAAGCAGCCTCCATTGCAGGCAAGTAGAACGAGACTAAGTCCTAGAGAGGCTCTGCAAGGTTTCTGTTAACCTTGCAGAGCCTCTCTAGCACTTAGTCTCGTTCTACTTGCCTGTAATAAGCAGCCAGATGCTGCTTCTCCTGTTTCTTTAAGGAAGAAACAAAGCTTACTGGGAAAAAAGTAAAAGCCGGGGGGGGTCCCACAATCCGTGGATAACTGAAACCGTGGATAGCGAATCAGTGGATATGGGGCCCCACCTTTACTGCCGTGCTCAGTTAGTTCACAACACTTGAAAAAGCACTTACCTTTCTTTCTTTTTAAAAGGCTTACTTCTTCTTCTTCAAGGATTCTTGAGCCACTGATTGTTTCATTTCAGTTGCAGGAAGGGAAACAACTACTGTGTAATACTTCCACCTTCTCTCACTGCAAAAAGTAGCACAAGTCTGTGCAAGAACACTTACATGCAAGTTTCCTCAAGACCTACATTTATCTGGATTTAAAGCCTCTTTTGCTGCAGGTACTAAACCCAACAGTGTATGAGGGCAGACGGCTGCAGATCTTGGATGTGTAGGAGAATTAAATAAATAAATGGCTGAAGTAAGATAATTGATTTGTTTATTAAGAGCGCTCTTGGACAGAGTTACCCTGAGTGGGAAGTCTGACCACTACATGCACAAAATACATGACTTTTATAGAGGGTCTGAGGGTGAAATCAATTAGGAACATAGGGTCTCTTATACAGTATCTCATATGCCATCAATGTACAGAACGATCACCAGAAGATTCACACACAAATGTAATTAGTGTAAGCTACACACAAAGACAATAGCCCTAGAGGACATGTTTATATATGTAAACATAAACATATACTGTATTTCTTCAATTCTAAGACGCATGTTTTTCCCAATTAAGCATTTCAAAAAATGGGGTGCGTCTTAGAATCGAAGGTCTCCAAAAAGCACCCCAAAATGCTATCTTCTTACTTACTGGGGCTTGCGGGAGCTTCAGGGAGGCCTGCACAACCCTCTGCAGGCCTCCCTGATCTTCAGTTCAGCGAAAAACAGCGATTTTCAGCCATTCCCTGTTTTCGCGAAAAACAGAAACGACCAAAAATCGCTGGTTTTGGCCAAACTGAAGATCAGGGAGGCCTGCAGAGGGTTGCGCAGGCCTCCCTGAAGCTCCCCCAAGCCCAGGTAATGAAGGAAATGGCACTTTCTGATGGGGCCAGAAATGCTATACAAAGGCAGTGCACTCAGTCATCCTCAGCTGCAGGAGACATGCTGGGGAGAGCTGGTGCTGAGCAGGTAGATTTAATGAAGGGAAGCGAGTCTTACAATTGATGGATTTTTTTTCCCTGCTGGTGGTACTGACAGTAAAGGTGCGCCTTAGAATCAATGGCGCCTTAGACTCGAAGAAATACGGTAGTTCGGCAGTTGCCAACTAGCGGCCAGAAAAAAGGTGAAGTAATTTATTCAGGTAAGTCAAGACTGCACTGATCTTCTCTTTGTGTGTTTCCAACTATTGCCCCAATATGGATGCCAGGCTTTGGGCTAAATTAAAGAGTCTGTGCAAGTACCCATGGACACAAGCTTCCCTGAGGCCTGCAAGCTATCTGCACTTGCCTATATTAAAGTCTCCCACACTGTAGGTACTAGACGTAAAAGTGTACAAGGGCAATAAGGGCAAAATATTACAACTTGGCTAGCGCATGAATGGTGGTCGCCTAAGAAGGTGAGGTAATGTGTTTAAGTTGGTTTAAAGACTAAGGGCCCAATCCTAGCCGACTTTCCATTGCCGATGCAGCCGCAATGCAGCCTTGAGGTAAGAGGAAAATGTTCCCTTACCTTGAAGAGACCTCTGTGACTGCCCACCCACCACATAGCTGCATCAGCGCTGACAAGTTGGATAGGATTGGGCCCTAAATCTGTTCAGCCTTCTTGTGTATGTCTGGAAGACAGAGGCCAGGCTCAGGCCTGTATGAACAAAGAACAGAATCAATCATTGTTATTGCTGCATTAACTTTGAATGTCAAGTGCAGACTCAAAGCCACCTGGCTGACAAATCTCCTTCCCTCATCCTCCTCAGAACACCTCAGCCAACTCTCCTATGGCAACACCACAAGGCCAAAACATTTCCCGCCCTGCACGTCCAATAGAGGCTATATTCTCCACTTAATATGACATGTGCTTCCTTGATTTAAAAATCAGTTGCTTATTGCTTAGATTTCTAGCCACGCCCCCCACCTAGACAGTCTCACTAACAATTTGAGCTGCTGGCATTAGTGACGTCAACCGAAACCACAGATATATACAATATACAAAACATACACATGCGCGCGCAAGTGTGTGTTTGTGTTATGTTTTGGGTTCCCCTCTGAAAGCTAGTCAATACCGAATCTAGGGGCGGTGCTCATCTCCGTTTCAAAGCTGAAGAACCAGCGATGTCCGAAGACACTTCCGTAGTCATGTGGCTGGCATGAGGTGCACTGAATGCTGTTAACTTCCTTCCAAGGCGGAACCTATTAATCTACTTGCAATTTCTTGCTTTTGAACTGCTAGGTTGGCAGGATATATTTATTTATTTATTTATGTAATAAAATGAAACACCCCTTAATCTTCATGGGCAAGCCAGATTGCTCCCATGATTGCCTCTTATTCTTTCCATTTTGCAAACATTTATACTATCTGTATATATGGATTTATGTACAACTCCTTCATATGAAAAAGAAACAAAGGAAATTAAGGAGCAGAAGTTCGACGGACAGCACAAGCCGGTGACCCTTGCTGCTTCAAAGGCTGCTCCTGACAAAAGCATCTAATGCTGAATAGAGAATGCAGATGCAATTCTGACGCAGTTAAAATCTGATTTGTATCCAGATAACCTACATTAAACAGAAGAAGAAGAAAAAAACACAAGAGAATTAGTCATTTATAAACCTGTTCGAAACACATTATAAGAAAGAAAGCCCCAATGAAATGAATACACCCCTAACCAATTAGACTTTACTATATAGCCACACAGTTAGACTTTACTATATGTAACCACAATGTCACTCAGAACTGTCAGTCTTAGGCTGCAATCCTATACTCACCAACCCCAGAGCAAGCCCCATTGAATTCAGTAGGGGTGCGTCTTAGATGGAGCAGCGTCTTGCTACTTCCAAGCAGACATCTAATGTATTAACTACAATTCAAACCTGTTGTAAATATTCGTAAATAGGCTAACAAGAGTGATTAATCTTTTGGCTAATTACTGTGGCTTTAAAAGCCAGGCCAAAAGTGGGGTTGCAGGACTGACAGCCCAATCCTATTGGGCCCCTACAGGGGCAGATCTCATGATCCACCACTGCGGCATCATAAAAGTCGTGGGCCTGTCATGTGCTTTGGGGCTACTGGCGCAAATGGCCAGAGGTCCTGCGCATGTGCCAGCAGCTCCTACATACCGCACTGGTGCAGGTAAGATGGTGGCGTGGGTGCGGTTCAAGAGCAAGAGAGGGAGGATCGGTTGGG
The DNA here is from genome assembly GCA_026170595.1 of Plestiodon gilberti rubricaudatus. NCBI lineage: Eukaryota > Metazoa > Chordata > Lepidosauria > Squamata > Scincidae > Plestiodon > Plestiodon gilberti. The sequence continues at coordinate 140,441,527 of JANXHW010000001.1, read as the reverse complement.
GCAGAGAGAGCAGGGGGTGGTTCAAGGGCAGATCTCGGCGACACTAGCGCACACCAGATCCTATTCCTGTTTTTCCAGCCCATGTAAATAGCTGGCATAGGTCTGAGGAGACCTATTGATGGCTAAGGCAGCTTACAGAGAGGTAAGTAAAAAAAATTACTTACCTCTCCCAAGCTGTCTTATCTCCCCACACCATATAGGCTTACCATTCGTCCCGATTTCGCCGGGACAGTCCCGGGAATCGGGCTCTTTTTTTTAATTTTAAACTTACCGGGCAGCATCTTGGATCACGAAATCTCGCGTGATCCAAGATGTCGGCACCCAAATTTCGTAAGGACATGATGCCCTCACGAGATTTGGGCACCGACATCTTGGATCACGCGAGATTTCGTGATCCAAGATGCAGCTGCTGCCCGGTAAGTTTAAAATTAAAAGAAGATGGCGGCGCGGCGAGCGGCTGTCCGCCCGCTCTCTCACCGGCATGGAGCCAGTGAGGGAGCAGTCCAACTGACAGCCTGCTTGCCCGTGCAGCACGAGCCTCCGGCAGGCTCGCGCAGCACGTGCAAGCAGGCTGCGACCTGGTCTCCCAGAAGCTCCGCACGGTGCCGCTGGAAGACCGGGTTGCAGCCTGATTGCCCGCGCTGTGCGAGCCTGCCGGAGGCTTGCGCAACGCGGGCAAGCAGGCTGTGTTTCTCCCAGTGCCGCTGCGAGACCAGGTCTCGCAGCGGCACCGGGAGGAACACAGCCTGCTTGCCCGCATTGCGTGAGCCTCCGGCAGGCTCGCACAGCACGGGCAAGCAGGCTGCAACCCGGTCTTCCAGAAGCTCCGCACGGTGCCGCTGGAAGACCGGGTTGCAGCCTGATTGCCCGTGCTGTGCGAGCCTGCCGGAGGCTTGCGCAACGCGGGCAAGCAGGCTGTGTTTCTCCCGGTGCCGCTGCGAGACCAGGTCTCGCAGCGGCACCGGGAGGAACACAGCCTGCTTGCCCGCATTGCGCGAGCCTCCGGCAGGCTCGCACAGCACGGGCAAGCAGGCTGCAACCCGGTCTTCCAGCGGCACCGTGCGGAGCTTCTGGGAGACCGGGTCGCAGCCTGCTTGCCCGCGCTGCATGAGCCTCCGGCAGGCTCGCACAGTGCAGGCAAGCAGGCTGCAACCCGGTCTTCCAGCGGCTCCGTGCGGAGCTGCTGGGAGACTGGGCCAGCTTGCTTGCTCGCGCCGCACAGGCAAGCAGTCTGTTCCGTATGGTGCCGCTGGGAGACCGGGCCAGCCTGCTTGCCTGCGCGGCGCAAGCCTCCGGCAAGCAGGAGCAGCAGGAGGCCGGGGAGCAGCGCAGGGAGCAGCAAAGGTAAGTTAATTTATATTTATTTATTTAATTTAAATAATTAAATAATTAAAAATTTCAACCTAACTAGATAATAGAAACATAAGCAACAGAAGGTACATGCAGTAATTGTGTCTCTGTCCTGATGCAAACAAATAATGTGTCAGTTTATTATGGTACAACACCTTGTCTGGAAATACCAGTTAGCTAGTACGGGAAGGATATGCTTAACCAAATCAGCGTGCAGGAAGGATATTCTTATCCGAGTCAAGCTTTCAAATCCAGAAAAACTGCCATCCCTAAAACAGATTAATATACCAGCATCAGAGGCGTTCTAACATGGGGGGAGCTGGTGTGCTCCACCCCAAGCGCCGAGTGGGTGCGGGGGCGCGGCAGCCGGGCTCGGGGCTGCGCAGAGCGGCGCGGCAGCGGAGCCCAGCTGGCGCGCCCCCGTGCCGCATCCCTGGCCTCCAGAGGCCGGGGACAAGCCCTCCAAAGCAACTGCCCAGTTCGGCAGTCGAGGGCTTTCTGAGAGGTCCGAATGCGACGCCGGCTTTTATAGGGTCTGCGCATGCGCAAAACCTTACTGAGGGCAAACGGGCTGCCCGTTTGCCCTCAGTAAGGTTATGCGCATGCGCAGACCCTATAAAAGCCGGCGTCGCGTTCATCCCTCTCAGAAAGCCCTCGACCACCGAACTGGGCGGTCGCTTTGGAGGGCTTGTCCTCGGTCTCCGGAGCGGAGCCTCCGGAGGCCGGGGACGCGGCGAGTGGGCGCTCAGCCCCAAGCCCGGCTGCTTGTGGGGGCGCTCCAACCCCGTCCCCCCAGGCGCCAGGAGGGCTGGGAACGCCACTGACCAGCATGTAATGCTTAGAGATCCATGTTTTCTGAGTAGTTCGAATATGCCAGAATCTGGAGCAGTCCCAACCAATTCAGGGTTCAAACTCACTCCATTCAAGAGGCAATTCATGCAAGGAGGAATGCAGTGAAGAGATAAGGAGCTTTTTTAAGTAGGCAGGGACAGGCAATTTGGAGCCCACCTCCTCTTCCCTTTAGTCAGGCTTATCAGATTGCCGACCGGGACACTTCGTTTTGCCCTTAAGGGAGGCGGGGAGCACGCTCTGGCGCCTATCGCCCCGCCCCTCCGCCTCCCTTAAGGGCAAAACGAAGTGTCCCGGTTGGCGATCTGGTAAGCCTGCCTTTAGTTTATTTATGGCATGTATGTTCCTTGCTCCACATCACTTCTGTTTGACCCAAACTGCACTGCTTCCATTTATATCAAAAAGCAGCAGCATGTCGTAGGGAAGGCTGTATGCTATCCTCGTGGTAAGGAAAGAGACGGGTCATACCTGCTCATTCGCCCGCGTGCCTGCCCTCTCCCCACATGCATTTGGGGAGATTAAGGCAGTGTGGGGGGGCACACTGCCTCAGGCACTGGGTAGGTCTTGGGTCAGCACTGCCCAGGGGCCCCCTCCAGCGTTTGCTCCACAGAGAATGAACATCTGAAGAAGACTAACTTAGGCTATTTCAAACGAGGGCTTGGTTGATGGCCATTTACAAGAACATCCCCCAACTTGTTGTGCCGTGGTCTGTATTATGACTGTGAACTAGCAAACCTCGGCTAGAGATACAAACCTTTTTGAAAAGTCTTCAGATGTTTAAGCATGCACACAACTTGATAAAGTTGAAGGTAGAAATTATGGCAAAATATTTCCTTTAAAAGGTTTCATCCACAAATGTTAACACATCAAACGCTTAAAATTCTCTGACCTTCTAAACCAAGAGCCAAGATAGTCATACCAAATGCGCTGTTCATCTGATTATGCACACACTCACTGTGCACATATAGAACATTTCAATTTTTGCCATCTACAAATTTAGTTACAAGGACCTTTGAGCAAGTGGAAGTACTTACTGTATGTGTTATTGCCTCTGCAAACAGCCCTTTTTTCCTCATTCTTCCACCTGTTGATACACATCGTACAATCAAATCCTTACAACAAAGTAAAAAATGATCAACAACAATTGAATAACACATTCCATCTCCACCAATCGTGATAGCAGAATCTTAGGCAGCAGTAATAAATTTGTTTGGAATTAAGTGCCATTCAAAGAAGTGTCTTCAAATTCAGGTAATAAAATGATACCCCAAGATAAAGCATAGGCAGGCAAATCAAAATGTCACTTCTTTGTAAGGTGTTAGCAGTTACAAGCAAAGTGTTGTTTTTGTAATCATTGTGTAATCATTGAGGAAATCCAGGAAAAAAACATAAACATGTTTCGAAAGAACATATGACAAAACCCAACGTCTATCTGGAAAAAATTACAGGTGCATTATTAACTGTTAAACATTGAGTCACACTTCGGTGCAGGAAACTCTTGCAGTATATAAACATGCGAACATAGTACATTGATTTCCATAGCTGCCTTAAAGCGAAACGAAGGTACTTCCAGTTCAATACAAAACAGCAAGGTAAGATTTAGCTTTTGGTCAGTTTCTCCCACAGCCTGCTACAAGGCTATTAGTTGTTAAACAAATCTGGATAATCATAGAAAAGGAATAGCTCAGGAGGATAGTGGGGAAATGTCTATTAGGGAAATGTCTACAGAAAAGCTAATAAGGAACATTGCTTTTGTCTATTTTTGGAGTGATCCTGATCCTACGCTACCAGTACAGATGGGTTTTGAACATGTTTAACTTTCATTGCTTCCCCCAAAGAATCCTTGGCTTTGGGGTTTGGAGAGGGTGGGTTCACAATTCTATTAGAGATTCATGGCCCCTCACAGAATTAAAGTTCCCAGGATTCCCTGGGGTGAGGAACTTATTAAAGTAGTTTCAAGGCTACCGTTTTATGCACACTTGCTTGGGAGTCATCTCAGCTGATCTCAGTGGGGCTAACTTCCAACTAAACATTCAGGGGAATGGGCTGAAAATCTGCAGAGCAGATAAGTTATCAACATTTCAACTCCACCTCCTTGCTTTCCTTTTTGCTTCAAGACAGCTGTATTCAAAGGCTTCTATACTCAGCTGCAGGAGGAGCAGAGCAGGTACAGCGTGCCATATGTCCTACTTCATTTCATTGCTTGTGAATGTATGTATTCTGGTAACTTGATCCAACGACCACTGACCTTATTGCCATCTTGGCTGCAGTGCAATGCCACCATTGCAGCCAGGATGGTGTAGTGGTTTGGGAGTTGGACTCAGACCTGGAAGATCCAGGTTCAAATCCCTGCTCAGCCATGAAGCTTCCTGGGTGACCTTGGGCCAGTCACTATCTCTCAGCCTCACCTACCTCACAGGGTTGTTGTGAGGACAAAAGGAGGGGAGGAACTATGTACACCACCCTGAGCTCCTTGGAGGAAGGGTGGTATAATAAAATAATAATAATAATAATAATAATAATAATAATAATAATAATAATAATAATAATAATAATAATAATGTCAAGTTCTGTAAGGCAGAGGTCTTTAACAGATGGGTAATGATCCACCACTGCCTGCCCCTCCTCTCCATCCACTTCTGAGTGGATCATTACCCAACCTTAGTTGGGTTGGGGCAGCCTTGCTGTCCCCATTTTGTTTCGGGACTCAGGCCTTCATAGTGTAAACAGTAGACAGGACTAGGGATCATAGAGTAGGTACAGATTTTGAATTTGGAGGAGTTACTTTGGCCAGGCCCCCAACTCTCAGTGTGTCCCCTCAGTCTCCCACCTATCCACCCCCTCTGCTACACCTAGCCTCGCTTCCTCTTGTTTTCTCCATTCACCTTTCAAAACTGAGTGTAGAGTGTTGCCATACCACTGCCTACCCCTCCTCTCCATCCAAATGGCCTGAAAGGAAAGATGGGTCAGAAGACACATTCGTAGAGGATCCTGACTGGCTACCACCAGTGGGGAAAGAAGAGGAAAAGAATATAGGATGCTGCCTTATTCTGCACTGTCAACACTGGCAGGCAGCAGCACTCCAGGATTCCAGACAGGGAAGGAGTCAAAATATAACCAGTGTATTAAAATCCCACAAGAGAAAAGGAATCAAACAAAATGGGGAAACAGGTAGAGAAAAGTACAACAAGCTGGCTGATGAAAAACGCCTGGACTGGGCTGAATGGACAAAGAAATAGCTTGACCAAATTGGGTGCAATAAGTAATGGCCAGTGGAGGGAGCCAGGTAGCTATTTAAGAGGTAGCACAAAAGACTCACTTCAAGGCAAAGCGAGCAGGTGGACTTGGAGTGAAAAGAGCAAGCAAAACAAAATGAATTCCTAAACATCTAGCTAGAAATGCAATCCCTATTGCTAGCTGCTTACATTGTCCTAGGAGTCCTGACCTTATCTATTTACTGGAGTACAAGGGAGTGTGTCTTAACTGCAAACCAGCAGCTGGTTCCAATAGGAGACCAGGCAAAATACACCCAAACATCCTTGTGTGTGATCTTACGACACTGAGGTTTGATGATGCCATAGAGTTACCTGATTGGCTGAAATGAAACCACCTGGCCACTCTGTCCCATTCTTTTACCTAGACAAGTGGGTTTGGCTGCCCAATCTGTGGCTTGGCTAGACGCTATTGTCTCTGAGGGAAACCCAGACATAGAGAAGGAGTAATACACAACCAGCCACATGACAATTTGGGATTGGCATTTCAAAGAAAAGTTACTGCAAGAAAACATCCCAGCAGCTTTTAGGAAGCTGAGTCAGCACAGAAGCTTCTGGGGGATTGGAAAAGTTCAAACTTGGGGTGGGGGGGAAACAGGGTATTTATCACAAGGTTTTAGAACTTTTAAGGGCTAAATTGCTGGGAAACCAATAACAGGATGTGCAGACTGTGGGTGGGCACAAGGAGCTAAGAAAGGGAAGGAGAAGAGCCAGCACAGATTTCCAGGTGCAAATCTACTTAACATCAGGATATGGTAATCCAACCGCCATACTCAGAGGCAGCACCAAACTTCAAGATGCAAATCCAGTCAACGGCAAAAGTGAGAGCAACAACTTCATGTTATTTTGTTTTCAGAAGTGATCATGCTCTTTGTGCTGCTGTTTCTTGCTGTGTTGTTGCAACAATCTGCTGGAGAGGTGAGTTCCTTAACTTTGCATAGACTAGTAGCACTAGGATAAACTTCATATACACAGATAGCACTATATGAATAAATAAACAAAGTTCAATTCCCCAAAATGCTCATTTTAAATTTAAAAAAATGCAGTCTACTGCGTCAGGTCTGACCCATGTATGTTGGGAGAGAGTCCCATGGAACCCAATGGGACTTCCAAATAACAGCGCAATCCTATCCAACTTACACCAGTGTAACCCAGCAGTGTAACTAGAACAGGAGGCCCCAGAACAGAAAGGGGATTCAAATCCTTTATATATATATATAAACCCACTCATCCTGCCAGATTTCATTCAGGCCCGAAGAATCTCTTAGCAGCAAATGGAGCCTTGGGGGCACTTTTCACGCTGGGCCTGATTCTAAAAGAAAGAAAATGAAGTTACAATGCAGTCCTGACTAACTTTCCCCCAGTGGAACTACAGTTCCACAAGGTGCCGTAAGGCACGTTTGCAGCACCGTGTGAGTAAGCGGTGCTAAGACCTGCACCACTCACCCTGCCCAGGGCCGGAGACCGCATTGCTGGACGCAGGTAAGTCCTGCGCCGGGCAGCGGGAGGGTGTGGGGAGGGAGGGTCGGGGTGGCAGGGGAGGGAGCGATTGGCAGGCCAGACCAAGGATGGGGGCAGGGATATCAGTGGTGCACTCCACTGATATCCTATCCCCTATCCCTGGCCTGGCCGGCCTTACATGGCCTCCCTGGATTTGTGCTGGCCATTTTGCCGGTGCACATCCAAGGAGGTCCATAAAGGCCACTGGGGCTCTCCCCGGGGGAAATGGGGACAAACATCCCTTTCCCTCAAAGTGTGCCCCAGCTCCGCCGCCGCAGACCAAATCCTACATAGGATCCAGCGCAGCATGCTTAGTGCACTGCAGTGGATCTTACACAGGTTTGGGCTGTTAGTCTTATTTTTAATTGAACAGTTCTACTGAAAAACCAATAATATACTCATATATGCTAATACGCTCTCGCTCTTGCTCTCTTTAGTCAGATGGAACAAAATTTGCTGCTGAGTCTGCCATCAGTGGAGCTCAAGAAAAGATTATTCTCGACAAGCACAATGCCCTAAGGAGAGAAGTGCAACCAACTGCCAAAAACATGCTGAGGATGGTAAGACCCCCCCCCCAAAAAAAGCTATCATTAAACTTGTATTTCACTTTTCTCAAATGGATTCAAGTGGGTAACAACCAGTGATGTAGACTTGAGTCTATTGACGCGGACTCGAGTCGCGTCAATGACCTAACTCGGACTTGACTTGGCGATTTTAAAAGACTCGAAAGACTCGACTCAAGACTTGGAGCCTTTTACAACAAGTTGGATTTTATTCAGGTTTAGACCAGTTTTCCCCATTAAATAGATAGGGACCCACAATTTGCAACCAAATACACGGGACTTGGGGGCAAAGACTTGGGACATGACTTGAGGCTTGGACCCAGAGACTTGATCCACATCCCTGGTAACAACATCTTAATAAATAATATAGTATTAAACATCAAATTAATAATACCACTCTCCCACACATCGCAGAATATAAAGCCAACACACAGAACACAGTACAATAGCATTAAGAGAAGCAATTGCAGCATCAGACAATATCCATAAACGGCTTCAAAGCTCCCTGGAAGATTCGGGTCAGTCTTTGGTGTCTGATGCAGAACAATATGGCAACCTACTTTACCTCCACAAGGGGAGGAAGTCAACAAGGGGAGTTGAGTCAACAAGGGTGGAGCTACCACTGAAAAGGCCTTGCCTCTGGTAGGTACCCACCATACCCCTGATGTCAAAGGCACCCAAACCTCAGATGATTAATGTGGTAGATGGGGAGAAAAGCTGGGAGAAGGCAGTGCATCAAGTATCCAGGTCCCTAGGGCATTTTAGGGCACTGTTCCTCACCCATCAGCACGCCGCCCCTAGAAACCAGGGCCAATCAGTCCTGGCCACAAGCAAACCCCAGCCAGGCGTGCATGGGAGAGGCGATGCAAACTCGATGCTGGGCTAATTAGCCCAGCATCGCCATTAAAATGGAGATCTTTATTAATGAAGTAACTGGCACAGAGCCTTTTCATCACATGCAAGGCCTTGGTCATAAATGGAAGGGAAGCTTGTACGTCATAAGCTTAGTATGTGGGAGTCAGCACAAGAATTGATCACATGGATGCATTTTAAGCAGATGAGAGATTGCAATAATTATTATATTAATTAGGGAGTGGAGCAGGCCCAAGGCATGACAATATACACCTTATATCTTAATATTCTCTTGAACAAATCAATTCCACTCCCTACTTTCCTGCTTGCTTCCACCAACTCCATTCAGGCCCTGTGCAAGAAAAAACTCTTCCATGTGTACTTTCCATTCCTGTGCCTGTGCGTATAGGACATAATGAATACATGGCTACCTGAGAAAGGGGGCTGGAGCATCTCCCTTATGAGGAAACACCACAACATTTAAGTCATGTTAGCTTGGAAAAGAAGCAGTTTAAAGGGGACGATGGCATACAGGGTTGTCAGGGTGTAGAGAGGGGCTGCCAGCGACCATATGCTGATCCATGGCAGTAGTGCCTAGGGGTTAGCACACTCCCTCCTCGTTCTCTTCTCTTCCCCCTGTTTAGACGCGCAGCCCAACCCATTTGGTCCCGTTGAGTGTTTACAGCAATGCCCGAAAGTAAATAGTTTTTTTTAAAAAAAGGGCTTCCCCCAATTTTTCTGGAATTTTTTGTGGAAATTAGACAGGTGAACCTATTTTTCAAAGATTTTCTCAGAGTTCTAGGGTCACCCCACTGACCCCTCCCCCGAAGAGCAAAGACCACTGTTTTTAGGGAAAATGAGGTGCAGGAATTGGTTGCAGGGTACCCCCTCCTCACTGAAATTAGAAATGAAACGTTGGCTTTTTTTTCCATGGCCAGGGCCCTGACTTTTGAATCCACTTTGTTTGGAGCACCTCAGGTGCAGGTGATCAGCAGTACACAGCTGTAAGCAGGAGCAACACCAGGCGTTGCTCAAAGCACTCATTGGGGTTATATGGGTAGCAGAATAGACCTAATGCAGCCATTTTCATCATATTGCATCATTTCCTATACTTTGTGAGTGGATTTCTGGCTTTTTTCTCATGGCCAGGGCCCTGGCTTTTGAGTCCACTTTGTTTCCAACAGCTCAGATACAGGGGAGCAGCTGTACACAGCTGTAAGCAGGAGCAGCATCATATGTTGCTCAAAGCACTCATTGGCCCTTAAAGGGAACTCTAATGCTGTTCCTGTAAGTTGGCTGTTTGTTACTGGGTTTTTTTTCTATCCCCCCCCCCTCAGGCTGAGCCTAGTTTATGTGGGCAGGGGGTGAAGGTTGGGGCACTAAGAATTCTGTCTCCAGCCTCAAACTGACTTTTTGCAGGCTTCTCCCAGGTAGCTCTGTTATACTGCTTCTCTGCAGGATTTTTGCAGGCAGCTCAATGTAGATGTCTGGGGGGGGGGTCCTTTCCCCCTTCATCAGGCTGAGCCTATCAGTGCAGGGTTGAAGGCTGGGCTAATAAGAATTATGTCTCCAGCCTCAACTGACTGATTTCAAGCACCTGCAAGGTCATTCATTATATACTGATCTTTGCAGGCAGCTCAGTGTAGCTGTTTATTTCAGGGGGGGGGTTTCTTTCCCCACCCCTGGCTGAGCCCAGACCTGGTGACATGGTATTTTTCCAGCAACAAGTGCATTCAAGGGTCAGGAACTAGCCCCAGCTATGTGGGGGTGGGTGGAGTAATAGCCTTTGTTGCTAGGGTTGCTGAGTGGGTATTTAAATTTTAAAGCCCACAGCACAAACTGTCTTTGCAAACGGACTGTCAAGAGCAGAGGTGTATCAGCAGCGAGTGCTGCCTGGAGCACTTGCTGCTGCGCCGCCCCGAAGGGGTGGCGTCTCCCGGGGGCGGCGGCATCGCTCCGGGGGGCGGCATCGCTCCAGGGGGGCGACGCTCAGGGGGCGGGGGCGGGGGGCGATGGCGACCCGGCTTACACTGACTGCCGACTGAACGTTAAAACGTTCTGCGCATGTGCAAAACAACAAGGAATATAAATAACGCGGCGCGGCAGTCAGCCTCCTTCAGTAAAGCCCTGGCCACCGGTCGTGGTGGACGCTCCAGGGCTTTCTCCGGCTCCGAGGCCGGGGGAGAAGGCCTCGGAGCGCGTGCCCGTGTCACCGGGAGGGCACGCGCGCTCCGTCGAAAGACTGGAGCGAGCGGAGCAGCGCCACCCGGGGCCGAGGGGCGGCCCAGAGCTGCTGCTCCGCTCGCTCCAGTCTTTCCACGCCTCTGGTCGAGCTATAAAAAAATTATTTTAAAAAACCCTTGGAGGAACGGACTTGAAACTTGGGGTACACTTAGCTGAGACATACCCCTAAACACCCCTAAAGCACAGGAGCTGTTTGTAAAACACAACTGTGTGTTTGTTGAGCATTTTCGTGCTGAACTCACAACTAAAGCTGCAGTTTTTCAAGAATTTGAAGGGCCATTAAAAAAAAAACCTTGGAGGAACGGACTTGTAACTTGGGGTACACTTAGCTGAGGCGTACCCCTAAACACCCCTAAAGCACAGGAGCTGTGTGTAAAACACAACTATGTGTTTGTTTGAAATCTTGTCAGGTCTATGCTTTTCCATAGGAATGAATGGACTAATTTGCTTAACCTTAAAATCCAATGAGTGGCAAATGCAACGCCTCTGCTACAGGTGTATGGAACAACTGGGAATTTTTTGGAAGGTGGTTATATCTCTTTGGGGGTCCCTTACACATGTTGAACACACTGACATTTGGGAATTCTGGGGAAATCATACCACAGGGAAAAACCTTGGTAGATTTTGGTAGAAACCTTGGTAGCCAGTTGCAAGGGAGTGTCAACGGGAAACAGGTTATCTTGTTGTCTTGTGTGCCCCCTGAGGGATCTGGTGGGGCCACTGTGAGATCCAGGAAGCTGGACTAGATGGGCTTTTGGCCTGATCCAGCAGGGCTCTTCTTATGTTCTTATTCAAACTGCTGCCACCAGCCCAGGATATCAGGCTAGCTGCCTGAGCAGAGCCCCCCACCCAGAACAATACTGAACCTCAGAAGTCTCTATCCAAATCAATCTCACTGTCGCACCTGCAGTGCGAGGAGCATTTTCAGTGCGAGGACACCCAGCTCTGAGGGACACAGACTGGGCTATTGAGCTTCAAGCCTGCTCCCACACAAGAAAATGGACAAAATATACCCAGAAATGCACATAATATATAGACATTCCATGACAGGGGTTATAAAATTATGCATAGCATGGAGTGAATAGAAAGTTTTTCTTCCTCTCGCAACACTAGAACCAGGGGGTTGTCCAATGAAAACTGATTGGCTGGAGATTCAGAACGGAAAATAGGACGTACTTCTTAACAAAGCACATAATCTATGGCAGTGGTTCTCAAAAGTTTTAGCACTGGAATCCACTTTTTAACATGACATTCTATCGGGACCCACCTAGCTTTACGAGACTAAAAAACAGTGATCTAGAAATATATATATATTTACAAGTAAAGAGCTCAGCTGCTTGTAGGGTAATTAGCAGTTACCTTGCAAACTGCAGGAGCTCAGCTCTTTGAAGGGCAATTAGTGGCTGTCTGATTTTTGAATAGCCTCAGGATAAGCAATTACTTACCTGATCTTTCCATCACCTGGGTCCCACCAGAAGTCAAGTCATGACCCACCAAGTGGGTCCCAACCCACAGTTTGAGAAACACTGATCTATGGAATTTGCTACCCTAAGAATGTGGGGTGGCCACTGCTGACTTAGATGGCTTTAAAGGGGGAATGAGTCGAAATCATGGAGGACAGGTCTACCAATGACTACTAGTCATGATGACCATGTGCTGCCTCCAGGTTCAGAGGGAGCATGCAATTGCAGGGGAGCAATGGCAAGAGAGGAGTGTGCCTTTCTCTCCTGCTGTGAGGTTCCTAGAGGCATCTGGTTGGCCACTGTAGGAAAGAGAATGCTGGACCACCTGGGCGTTTTGCTCTTTTTGGGAAATGGAAAGGGTTAACCCTCATCCTGACATGCTGTGGTCTCAATGCAGATTTTCCCCCTTCCCCATGGCCACTATTTTTTTAAATAAATAAAAATAAAAAGACAATGGCATATTTAATGTTGCATCTCCTTTGATCCTGAAGAAAAAGGTGAGAGCACTATCGTAACCAGGATTTGAAACCTGGGTTTGAAGTAAGTTTACAAAACCTGATTAACAGGGAACCTGGTTAGTGCCATTAACTATGGTTACCTTCGGTGCAGATGCAAGATTAAAGGCAGGGTTAAGGCCAGCAATGAATGTGGGTTGGTTGCACTAGAGAACAGAGGAATGGTGGAGAAGGAGAACATGCGTGCTCCAAAGCTGACATCCCCAATTGTCATGCCAGGGTTTGGAAGAAGTCATCTGACAATCAAAGGACTATTAAAAAGGGCAACCGAAGCTTTGAAGCATGTTGAAAACTGAAAAAATGAGCTGAAAAAAATCTTCTGCTTTTTTCCATTATACATTTTCATCAATTTATTGAATGAGGAGTCTTTTTTTATTCAGGAATGGAACAGTGCAGCTGCTGAGAATGCCAAGCGCTGGGCAGCTAAATGTACTTTTCAACATAGCCCATCAAGTGAAAGAACTATCAGTAAGTAAAGCTATCATTAACACAGCACAAGTACTTTAGGCAGATGTGTGATAATAATACGTAGCATTTTCTCTCTACACAAGGCGTTATCCCCTTCGCCACCCGGAGCTCAAGTAAGTTTGTTTCCTCCTCGGGGTGAAGGGTGGACCCTGGCCGGTGGGGGGAAGGGTGGCTGGCTCGGGTTGTGGATGGACTAAATGGCCACACGAAGGAGGTGCCCCAGTCCCATAGCCGTCCTAGCCAGGATCCTCCAGTAGCCTCCCTGGCCCCTTTCTTTAAGGTTTGGTTTGGGCCTCCCCTTCCTTGCTTCCCATCCCTCCATTCTCCTCCGCCTTCCTCCCTTCCACCTTTCTTGCCCGCAAGGGTCATCCTTTTCCTTCTGCCTCTGAGGTGGTCCGGCCCCAGAGCTCTCCTTCCCAGTCTCCCCCCCTCGGCCCAAGGCAAGCTCCTTATGAGCTTACTGCCGGGTGCTCCAGCCCGGCCCCTTCCGGGGGTGGGGCCGTAGCGAAGTCTCGCTCTCATGAGACTTCGCCTGTTCCAGCGTCTGTGGCTTTATAAAAAGCCACGCCGCATTGCCAGTACGCTTCAGCCTTCTGGCTGGGGTTGACTGGAACGCCCTGGCTAAGCGCGGTCCCTACCTCACGTCTTCGTTTCTATGTCCTACGGGCAGTGCCAGGCCGCCACAATTTCCCGTCATTGTCACCTCCCTCCTCCGGCCACCTAGCGCTCTCTGCGGAGTTTGCCTGGTAATGGGCCCCCGCGTCTCTGTTTCCTGCCTGCGGGTGACAGGGCAGTATTTACTTGCTAGCATAATTCAAGAGCATAATTTGTGCTATAAGTACAAATTTCACCTCTTCGTAAAAACCATCACTTGTTTTGCTATTTTTTAGTACTGTATATCAAGCTGGTCCATATATTATATGCTAAAAGTACTCGGTCATCTCCTTTCAAGGAGACACACAGCACAATCCTACCTAGCTCCTCCACTGGTGCAGCAGTGGTGGTGGGAAAACGGGAGGCTTTGGGAGGGAAAATCCCCTTTCCCTTCCAAAGACTCCCGTTCTGCTCTCCACTGCTGCACCAGTGGAGGAGCTGGGTAGGATTACGCTGGCAGTCCCACATCAACATTCAGAACGACCTGGTTACATGATAATGATAGTGAAGAATAGAAAGTCGTTTTGGGAAAGAAACGTGCTTTTGAGTATGTCTTTACTACTTCCAGTATATCTAAAGGCTCCCCTTTTACACAGTGGAGAGACAGATCACAATGGAGGTTTTTAATTAAAAACTTGTTCTACGCATAATCTTGATTTTTCTTAACATTTACTCCCTCTTAGATAAAATAGGTTGTGGTGAAAATCTCTTCATGTCAACTGCACCCGTTTCATGGCCCAAAGCAATTCAGGACTGGTACGATGAGAAGAAAGATTACAAGTATGGGATTGGAGCAACACGTCCAGGGGCTGTCATTGGCCACTATACTCAGGTAGCCCAACATCAGTTCATGTCATTTGTAAAATGCCTGTCTCAACTGGCCGATCAACTGGACAACCACAGGAACTGGGACGGACGGACGGATTGACGGACGGACGGACCATTTGGCGGGGGGATTTGAATAGGAGATTAGGTGAAACTTTAATAGGAGTGAGACAACAGTCCTAAAATGGTATGTGCAGCTTTTGTCACACCAAACTGAGCACAGCTACCCAGCTAGGTATGGTGGCAAACTAGAGACACAATAAACTTCCCAGTTTTGCTGCTGCCAACACACCCACAACCCACAGAAGAGTCAAGCTGAGTGGCCACAATAAATGGCTGATGGGTTGCTTTTCAGTTGGTGGGTCACAAACAGTGCAGACCATGGCCAGATAACTCACATGGCACATGTTCCACATAAGTAGGGATGATGTATAAATGTATGTGTCTGATGTTTCTGATTTGGGCAATTTCTTCAGATGACCAGTCTATAACACTGCCAAGAGGAAGAACACTATTGGAATTAATTGTATCATTTATATTTATCTACATATTATATTTATATGCCTTCCATCAATTAAAAACTCTTTGTTATATTGGTGTCCCACCAATTAGTTTAGTTATACTGGTGTCCCACCATACTTACAAGGAGTTCATCATTCTGTTCAATACACCATAATAATACTATTAATTATTATTATTTTCAACATCTATTTTCATTTAGGTTCTAACTTACTTTCTTGTGCATTTGCTTCCATGTCTGCAGGTGGTTTGGGCCAAGTCTTTTATGCTTGGCTGTGCATATGCCCACTGTCCTAGATCCTTCTACAAGCACTTCTATGTTTGTCAGTATTGCCCCGCGTATGTATTAACTCTAGATTTTTGAGGGTTTTTTGAAATATATAGAACAGCATCTCTCCTTTTCCCTCCCGCGTACCCCCTGCCCTAGCCCTGCAAGCACCCCCACGTACCCCCTTCCCAAAAGTGCACCCCCAAAAAAGAGAAAAAAGAGCTTTTCCCGTCCATACGGCGCTTCTGAGCCCACTTGGAAGCGCTGCATGGCCGGAATCGTCCCCCGTTGCCGTCGCTTACCTTTTTCTGGCCATGCGGCACTTCCGAGCGGGTCCTCCGGAAGTGCCTCACGGCTAGAATCATCCGCGGTAGCTCTCCCTTACCTTAGCTTGCAGCCACCGCCATGTTGGATCCCAAAGTCTCGTGAGATCCAAGATCGCAGCTCCCAAATCTCACACCGCTATCTTGGATCTCGCAAGACTTTGGGAGATCTAACATGGCGGTGGCTGCAAGCTAAGGTAAGGGAGAGTTACCAGGGACGATTTCAGCCATGCGGCATGGCCGAGCAGGTCCTCCAGCTAGCGCCGCAAGCCGGAGGGAGAGGCTACAGCCTGGCAGGGCTAAAGCCTCTCTCTTCGGCTTGCGGCACGAGCCGGAGAACCCACTCGGCCGCACCGCATGGCCAAAAAAGCGCTTTTTCTCTGGTTCGCGCACCCTTAGGGGGTACACAGGGTACACAAAAAAGCATCTTGCGTACCCCCAGCCTGTGGCCCAAGTACCCCTAGAGGTACGCGTACCACAGGTTGAGAACTTCTGATTTAGAACATAATCCAGCCAATGCATATTTAGCTCCTATTGATTTCAATGGAAGAGGCTTCGGTGTTTAACTCCTCCAACTGAAATCATTGGGACTTAAATGTGTATAACAAGGTTTCTCCTTCTCACCTTCACTGTTTTTTTAAAGGTATATGCCTTAAGCAAATAGACAGCTTTTGCACCACCTGGATCTCTGCACTTGCCAAAAATCACTGGACTCCACCACTTGGTTTCATTGCCAGACCCACTGTGGGCCTCAACTGAGTATGCAATATTAAATATTTTTCATTTCACAAGTCAACAATCCGAACCCCAGTAGTTCACAGGGCTAGTAAGGTCCCTTCACCAGGCAGTTGATGCTAACACTGGGTCGAACCCCAACTTCTGCACAAAGAAGAAAGTTTCTGCAGAAAAACCTACCTGCCTCCCTCTCTGCAACAGCATATTCTTGTCCCCCATGAAAAGCTTCTCTTGAGGATCAGGAGGGATGTGGGAGGTTGCGGGGGTGGGTGAGGGGAAATCACTCAACGTTGGATAGAGCAAGTGGGAGGAAAGTACCTTGCACAAAGTGCCTTTTCTGATTTTGGCAACCCCCCTCCCCTGGCAGCTCCCTGCCTTTTCCCATCCCATTCCCAGCCCCCTCCCACTCCTCCAGAGAAGCTTATAAGGAGACACGGGAGGGGGGGCTGATGTGTGAAAGGGAATCGGGAAAGTTGCCTTTCTCAAGCTTTCTTCCTTGTCTGGCAGGTAGGCTCCAACCCACTGGTTCTGTTCCTAATGAAAGGGGACCCAGGAGTCATATTGTTTAACTGACAAGATTGTCAGCCCAATCCTACCTCCCCTAACCCAATTCTAACTCCCCACACACCACAGCCACGCTGGGGTAAGCCCTCGCAGCCCCACTGGGTTTACTTGGACCTGAAGGCGGATCAAGGCTAGGAATGAGGATAGGATATCAGTGGCACCGCTGCCACTGTACCTCCTCCTCCTCCCTGCCCTGGTTTCCTCCCTGTTCCTCCCACTCCTGCCCACCCACCCCCGCACTGACTTATCTGTGCTGGGGGCTCATTGGGAGGCCGCTGGCATGCAGACCTGGCCATTTGCTGCTTGCGGCAGTGGCCAGGCCGCGCTGTTTGACGTGTCACATGTTGCATTCACCCCGCACTGTCTAGTTCCAGCAGTGTAAAGCCCTGTTTGAATTGAGCCATGTGTGTGGTACTCCTAGATTATAATAAATCCAAATGCAGAGAAGGCTGTTAAATGCATTGTTTTTACACTTGTTTTATTAAATTCATGAGCAGTGTGTGATTCATTCTATTGAACGGCACAAAGATATAGTTATTAAAGTGGTTTGCAGTTTCTTGTGCTCAGTGGAGAGTGCGAAAAATATGGTGATGGAATTATGGTAGGAATTAAAATATGGTAGGAATTAAGGGCAAGGAAACAGAGATTTAGGGAAAAGATATGGAAACAACTCTCACTTGGAAAAGGCTGGAATAAGAAAACTCCCCCCACTCCATCCCATTTCCTCCACCCCATCTAGCCTTTCATGGGCATTTTATTCTCAAAAGTAGGTACCGGGTTGGATTGTGAGTCAAAGCCCAGGGCAAAGGACTGCATAACTATCATAATTATGTTATTCTCCCTGAATGCACTTGGTCAGCTAGTGTGCCATGAATGCTCTGAAACTTGTCTCCAGGGGCACCATTCTCTCATGCTATTTGTAGCCCATTTTCAGACAGTACACATATCAGCAATCAATCAATCAAGCCAAGTATTTTGCATTGTGAAAAGTAGTACAAAACACTTAAAGAGAATAGTCGACTGATATGACAGGCATTACAGTCATCATAAATGCCTCCATTTTTTGTTTTCTGTTCATACCTCCTCACATTTGTCATTTCAGAGGGAATATACAAGGCCTTATTAAAACTCCTTATGCAGCAGGACCACCTTGCGGAGACTGCCCAAGAGCTTGCGATAACCGACTATGTAGTAAGTGCAAAGAACTTCAAAGATTAAATCTGCAACTTTTGGGAAAGTTAGTGGGAGGCACGTGATTAGGGCACACAGCTCACTCGATCCATTCCCCATTTGTCTTCAAGCTAATACTGTCGTTTACTCCATGCTTCCTCAAGTGGTGAGAAGTTCGGGGGGCAGCGTGGGCTGGGTTTTGGTTTCCTTTGGAGAAGAGAGCACTGGAGACTTATGGTGCTTTTGTAGTGTTGCTTTGTTCACAAATATAAAAGTGTTCAAATATACAAGGGTACAAATGGAAGCAAGTTAGCAATGTGTGGTCCAATCAGGCGGCAGTGTGCTACCCCACACTAGATTCCCACAGAGAGCTCCCTCGTACTCCATGAACTGCCTTCAGAACTCTCTTCCTCTGTTTCTGTTTCATTTTATTCAAACACGACTGAAATGTTGTTTCTTCCTATGTGCGCGTGCATGCATGCACGCACACACACAAACAAGTGTCCCCTCCTTCTGACTGCAGGAGTGGGATGTGTCACTTTCCCCAAATTCTGATGACTTTTCCATTCCAGACACTCCAGAGAGATCTCTGTATCAAGAAACCATCTCCTAACCATTGACTCCCATAAAGAGAAATCAACAGACAGTTAAGGACTGGTAAGCAGCAGACTACCAAGCAAAAAGAATTGGTTGACTGGCGGTAACAAATGCCATAGGAGAAGGGCCCAATCCCTTCCAACTTTCCAGCACCAATGGGACATGTGTTGCATCCTGTGGTGGTGGTGACAGTCATGGAGGCCTCCTCAAGGTAAGGGAATGTTTGTTCCCTTACCTCGGGGCTGCATTGCAGCTGCATTGGCACTGGAAAGTTGGGATAGGATTGGGCCCTAAGGTACATTAGGTAGAGATAATCCAGCAAGGCAAAACACTTTGTGTATACAGATAAGACTTCTTGATCTGTTGCCATGTGCACAAGGAAGGGTGGTTTGGAAGCCCTGCATCTGGAGATGCAGAGGTTGATGCTTCTGTACAGTGCCAAACAGACCTTAAGGGATGTCCATTCTGGCAGCATTTTGTCCAATAGTATGTTTTTTAGCCTGCCCTCCACTCCAAATCCAGTCAAGATTTCTGTATATATATTTAATTTTTATTTAGCTACTAAACAAAACAATACAACATATTACGAAAGATTTCAGCAAGCGCGAAGCAGTAAATCCTACTTGTATACTATTATATATTTTCTACTTATAATATCTAACTAAGCCTATATCTCTAATATACTATTCATTAAATCCACATCACTTCTTCTCTCACTCTCTCTCTTAAAGAATATATAAGTGGTTTCCAATTATTGACAAAAAGATTAACTAACTTTTCCTTTATGGTCTAAAAAATCTTAATTCCAGCTTCAAATATTTTAATATATAAAACCACCCAATTTTTCTCCAAATTTATTAAAATAAAAACCTTCCAAATTTTTGTCTAAAAAATAAATTCTATATCCCCTTATTCTTGAAAACAAATCACACATCTTATTTAAGTCTTTTCAAATAATAAAACATTCTTTTTCTTTTATTCACAAAGGGGTTAACTAACTTTTCCTTTACCATCTAAAAGTCTTAATTTCCACTTCAAATATTTTAAATTTATTAAGTCACCCCATTTTTCTTCTTCAAATTTGTTAAGAAAAAAACCAAGTTTTTCAAAAAAATTCCATCACTCTTTATATACATTTCTTAAAAACAAGTCATATCTTGTATTTGTCATATCTTGTTTCTTTAAATAATAAAACATTTTATGTAACATTAACTCCAGTAATATTCCCCACAAAAAATTATAATTCCTTTTTAATGTTGACAGTTTGCCATTACACCTTCCATCCCTCCTCCTCCTCCTCCTTCTTCCTCTTCCTCTTCTTCATCCTTAAATCTTTCCCGAAAGTCCCTTGCTTTTTGAATTGTATCCACTTTACAATTTTTTCCATGGGATCATTCACATCTTCTAAGTTCCTCCCCCGAAAGACAATCTTCTTTTTCTTCAGCACCTCCACAAAGAATATATAACTCTTCTTTTTTTCTGTATAATTCTTAACAAAATGTCTTTTAGTAAAGTATTCTGCTTCTCTATCTCAAGTCTTGGTTTAACTCTTGGTACTTCCTCTGCTGCAATCTCTTTCTCTTTATCATTATCTTTATCTTCCTGTACTTCCATCGTAGCCTTTATTCCTTGCAGTTCGTCCTTTTCCTTCACCACTTTACCTATCTTGTACATTTGTTGTTTCAGTTCTACTTTCATGTTCTGAAATTCTTCCTGCAAAATTCCCATTTTTGCATCAAATCTCTTTTCCCAGTTTTTAAAACAATACTGCAATTGTGTAGCCATGTTGCAAATTTTTCACCAGGTGCCAATCCCTCCTTCTCTTAAAAAAAAAAAAAGAGGTAAAATAAACTTCTGCAGTCGCCGACGTGAAACAGAAAGCTTAATTGCCAAAGTCCATAAACTCTGACATGGAAGGGCTCATGTTATTTTAGGTATTGCAAAAATGTCAACAATATGTAGAAGGACACACAAATCCCAAACAATTTTCTCTCGCCGGAACAGTCTATTTAAAAAAGCTTCTTCATATCTTTCCTTCTCCTTCTCTTACTGCTTTAATCTTCCATTACAGAAAAAAATAGATACATCTCTTCACTTTAGAACTTTCACTTTCGAACGTACACTTCGTCTTTTTGCAACGTATTAATTATTTTTTTACGTTAGCTCTTATCTCGGCTAATTTCTTCAGTTCATAAATCATTTCTACGCCTCTTGCCTAAGTAAAGCAAAGCATGTGGGAGGTGGCTTGGATTACGGTTCATCTGTGGCTTGAGCTCGTTGTTATCCTTCTTCCTCGCCGACCGACCCAAAACTTCAGAGCCTTTGCCTTGAAGTGTCAGAATGGGGGCGATTGAAAGAAATGTGGTTTATCTCTTCGTACTCCCTTTCAATCCAGGGGTAGAGTAATTAAGTCCATCAGATGTACTCCGTCGATACAGAGCGATCGGCAGAGTGTCAGCCTGCCATGTCCTCCAAGCCGGAAGTCTCCTCCAGTCAAGATTTCATAGAGGACAACATTCGTTTAATATGACATACATTTTTGAGAGTGCAAATTGGATTCTAAATTTAAAGAGTAAACTAGTCCTAACCTAAATAGGTACAGAAAAAGCCATGCTGAATTCAATGTGAGTAATTCCAAAATAGGTATTTATATATTTAAAAGATCCATATACTTACTTTCCTCTTTAAAGCTAAGATCCCAAGGTGGTTCACAAACCAAAATATACAAGAGATAAGCTACAACAACAACCCAAGATACAAAAGCATGATAAAAATTGCAGTACGTATAAAGAGCAGAATAAAAACAGGAAAGCAACCTGTGGTGGGTGGGTGGGTGGGTGGGTCTCTGACAACCACTAAAGGGAAAAGATTAAGAGAAAAGTTAACTTAAAGAGAAAGAGAAAGCTTCCTTCAGAAGGTCACCAGGGAGGAGGCAGTTCTTAAGTTTATTTGGAGGGAGTTCCAATGTTGTGGCATTATCACGAATAAAGTATGGCCAATTGTAACCTAACGGTAATTGAAAAATGCAACCAAATGAAAAGAAAATAAGCTTAGCACAAACTATGATAAGCTGCCAAATTGCGAACACGGTACAAAATTCACACAGTCTACATTTTTGTGCCCCAATCCTATCCCCCACCATCCTACGCAATGCAGCCACGCTGCCAGAGCATGTGCTGCGTGCTGGGGGGGGGGGGGAACTAGACAGTCAGGAAGAGGTAACAAACTAAACATATTTTCCTCTCTGTAAACTGCCTGGCTGCCAACGGGTCTCCTCAGACCTATGCCAGCTATTTAGCTGCCATAAGTCTGAGGAAAGGCAGGGGGCATGTCAGGTTGGGAAAACAGGGATAGGATCTGGCATTACTTTAGTGCCACTGAGATCCACCACTTCTGCCCTCAAACTGCCCCAACTCCCCACCCTAATTCTCCCCCTCAACCCCCCCTGCACCTTTTCTGCACTGGTGCAGCATCAAGAAGCCGTTTGCGCCAGTGGCCCAAAGTGCACTATGGTGCCGTGGCTTTTGTGACACCGCAGCAACACATACGGAGGCAGATCGGGAGGTCCACCATTGTAAGCTCCAAATAGGACTGGGCTGTTATAATCTTGGGATCTGGAGATCAAGCACTTTAAAGGCTGCTCAACTTTTTCAAGATTGCGTCCATGGTTGCAAAACTACTTACTCATGAAGATACTGCATCAATTGAAACTACTGCTAAGCCTTCTTTTCAGTGTTTTTCTATTTTTCTGACAGATCTCCTGATTTGATTTAGGCTCCAGAACGTTAACTTACAGCCCAATCCTATGCAGGCCAGTCGGCAGTGGAACACAAGTTCTGCTGGTGGCGACTGCATTATGGCAGTTGTAAAAGGCACTCCAGCAGCGCGCAAACTTGCGTGCTGCAGGAGTGCCAGCAGGAAGACTGGAGCCTTCCTAAACCTGCCAGAGGATCGTCTCTGTCCTGCTGAGGCAAGTAGAATAGCGAGGGAGGCAGGACGGGGTCGGGGGAGGGCGGAACAGGGACAGGCAGTGGAAGGGTGGATCGGGTCCAGGAAGGGGCGGGTTTGGTGGCAGCGGCGACTGCCGAATCCTAGCCCCCTTCCCAGACCCAATACTGCGGCATGGGTTCATGGGGACCTGTGCCAGCAAATTCACTAGCGCAGGTCGAGTAGACCCCTCCGCACTGTGGAGGCTTATCCCCAGGAAAGGGAATGAATGTTCCCTTATCCAGAGGAGAACTCCGCAACTGCCTCCCCCCCTCCCGGATGCAGCGGTAGTGATTTTGACATCGCTACATTGGCGGCGGGGGGGGGGGAGAAAAGGATTTGGCTGTTAGAAGTTATAATATCCGAGATAAAGAGTCATAGGAGCAGGACTCTTTAGTGTTGCTTTGTTTTTGTTCATAGCTAAGCCAATGTTCTTTCCTTTTCAGCTAATCCTTGCAGACGTTTTGATAAGTTCTCCAACTGCAAGGACCTTGCGAACCCACAGAGCTGTAAGAGTGTTGACTGGATAAAGAGAGACTGTGCTGCTGCTTGCTTCTGTCCCACTTCTTCACTGTAATCAACTTGCCTTGGTGAAAGTTCTTTGCTGAAGAGCTACACATTTTCATGCAAATCATGACATCCTTCAGCACCTGCTGGATGAAGAGTTCCAACTGAGATTTGTAAACATATTTCCAACATTGAATATGTATGAATTCCTTTGCAATTAAATGTTTTTGTCTGATGGCAAGAGGGAGAGAGATACTGTGTGTTTGGGGGAGGGAAAGCAATCTACAAGTATCGCAGGAGAAACCACATATACTACGCACAGCTCAAGAGAGACATATTATGTGGTTGATTTATATGCTAACACCAGTAGTATGAAACATAACATCAGAGTGTAGTCTTATGGTCCCACTAAGTGAGTGCCTGCTACACCACGGCAAGCATAACGTAGTCACAATCCTATGCTCAATCAGGAAGACAGAACAAGGTTTAATTCTGGCCCATGCTTAGATGGTTGACTGCCTGGGTCTCCATGTATCTATGCTGCTTTGGATTCATGTGTGGAAGGTATAAGTGTAATAACATTAATAAATATAACTCCACAACAATAGCCAGAGAAACAAGCCAAAGGTTCCATTTCTGTCCATGATCACATACCCTCCTATCCTGAGGCTGGACGGTGCAATGCTTTAGCCAATCAGACTGGGTGGGCCAAAGGCCTAATGCAAGTACAGTATTACAAGTACAGCCAGCTAGACTCCTGGATCTCAGGTTTTGGAAGGTTGAGACTTAAAGTTTGGAGGGCAGCGTCTGCTGCCTCTTCCCTCCCTTTCATTCAAAATGTAGTCTATGTTGCTGGGATGCTATCCCGGCTCCTCCAGTTGGTCTGGATACGTAGGAGGACAAGGTAGTGCAGGGGTGGCATGACCTAGAGCAGCGGGTGTCAAACTTGTTTCATACAGCGGGCCAGATAGCATTCATGGTGCCTGCTGAGGGGCCGGAAGTGATGTCATTAAGCAGGAACCGGTGTCATTAAGCAGATGACCAGAAATAAGCATTCTTTTCTCATCTCCGAACTCATTAGCTGCAAATGAAAGAAGAGAAAATATGCAAATCTTGATTATATTTTCAAGATATGGGAGACCCCAATGTGAAGTGACACTGCAGCAGAAGCAGAAGCGGCGCTGCTGCATGATAATTGGACTCTTCCAGCACCACCCTCTCAGCAGCACCGCTTCTGTCAAGTTGTCACTTCACAAGTTAGCAGCTGAGAGCAGCTGATGGTGGTGCTGGGAGAGTCCAATTATCATGCAGGCTTCCCTTTCAGCAGGCTGCATAAAGAGCTTCTGTGGGTTGTATCCAGCCCATAGGCCTTATGTTTGACACCCCTGACCCAGTGGCGTTCCTAGAGGGGATGCGGCACCATAAGTGGTGCAAGGCACTACACTGCGCCTTGCAAACTGGTGTAATGCGCCCCCCACTTGCCCCGGAGCCATTCCAGCTGCATTGCCTTCACCGCCAAATGGCTCCAAGGCCAAGTAGGAGGGGCTGCATTACACGGGTTTGCAGCGGACCTGCACTAGTTAAAGGTAAAAAATAGTCTGAACGGGCCATTATGAGGAAAGCAGAGAAAAAACAGAATGGTGACATCTGTTTGCACAGATTTTACATCTTCCTATGCAATTTTCTTGTTGTTCAGTCGTTAAGTCGTGTCCGACCCTTCGTGATCCCATAAACCATGTCCCGCCAGGCCTTCCGATCCTCCACTATCTTCCTGAGTTCGCTCATTTTCATGTTCGTTGCATCGGTGATGCTGTCTAACCATCTCATCCTTGGCCTTCCCCTTCTCCTTCTGCCTTCAATCTTTCCCAGCATCAGAGTCTTCTCCAGAGAGTCCTCTCTTCGCATTAGGTGGCCAAAATATTTGAGTTTCAGTCTTAGTACCTGTCCTTCCAGGGAACAGTCAGGGTTGATTTCATTTAGGATTGACTGATTTGATCTCCTAGCAGTCCAAGGGACTCTCAGGAGTCTTCTCCAGCACCACAGTTCAAAAGCATCTATTCTTCGGCGCTCAGCCTTCCTTATGGTCCAACTCTCGCAACCATACATTGCTACTGGGAACACCATCGCCCTGACTATACGAACTTTTGTTGGTATGGTGATATCTCTGCTTTTTATTATGCTGTCTAAGTTTGCCATAGCTTTCCTTCCAAGGAGTAAGCGTCTTTTAATTTCATGGCTGCTGTCTCCGTCTGCAGTGATCTTGGAACCCAAAAAAGTAAAATCTGTTACTGCTTCCATTTCTGCCCCTTCTATTTGCCAGGAGTTTATGGGACCAGATGCCATGATATTAGTTTTATTAATGTTGAGTTTCAAGCCAACTTTTGCACTCTCTTCTTTCACTCTCATCAAGAGGCTCTTGAGTTCTTCTTCACTTTCTGCCATTAGGGTGGTATCGTCTGCATATCTGAGGTTGTTGATGTTTCTCCCGGCAATCTTGATTCCGGCTTGTGATTCATTCAGCCCTGCATTTCTCATAATGTACTCTGCATATAAGTTAAATAAGCAGGGTGACAATATACAGCCTTGCCGTACTCCCTTCCCAATTTTGAACCAGTCGGTTGTTCCATGGCCGGTTCGAACTGTTGCTTCTTGACCAGCATACAGGTTTCTCAGGAGACAGGTAAGGTGGTCTGGTACCCCCATCTCTTTAAGAATTTGCCACAGCTTGTTGTGATCCACACAATCAAAGGCTTTTGCGTAGTCAATGAAGCAGAAGTAGGTGTTTTTTTGGAACTCTCGTGCTTTCTCCATGATCCAGTGCATGTTGGCAATTTGATCTCTAGTTCCTCTGCCTCTTCGAAACCCAGCTTGTACTTCCGGTAGTTCTCGGTCCACGTACTGCTGAAGCCTAGCTTGTAGGATTTTGAGCATAATCTTGCTAGCATGTGAAATGAGCGCAATTGTGCGATAGTTTGAACACTCTTTGGCACTGCCCTTCTTTGGAATTGGAACGTAAACTGACCTTTTCCAATCCTTTGGCCACTGCTGCGTTTTCCAAATTTGTTGGCATATTGAGTGCAGCACTTTCACAGCATCATCATTTAGGATTTTAAGTATGCAATTCATTCCTATGCAATGCTTCATCCTAAATTAATATTTTAATATGGGTATTTCCCCTCAGTTTTACCAGACTTTTTGTGATTTTTCATTGCCCTATTCTTAATTGCTATGAAGAATAACTGCTACTGTCTTCATAGCGTTTGAAAATATTAATTATTGAAGACCATAATAATAAAATCCATCTTTAATGTTATTTGCATATGCACAACAATCCAATTCTTAGACTATCTTTATTTTCATTAACTTGCTTTTTAAAAAATCTTTGCCCTCTAACTAATGGCTCTGGAAAAAAACCAAGGTATGTCCCCCCCCCCCTTACATTAGCCTTTGGTTTTTTTTTGGCAGAACTAATGGATTCTGTTTGCTTTTCAGTTTTTAAATGCTAAACTTATACTGCCATCTTCTGGATGCATGTCAGCTGTGAGCCTAACTACATGTTCCATGCATATGTTCGCAACAAAAGCCTGATGGGTGCTTTCTTCCTGCAGAGACTGTGAATTAACAATGGAGAAGCCATGGTGTTCCATGCCAAATACACAATGGGCGGGGTGGGTCTTGGGGGGGTGTCTTGAAGGAGAAGCAGTGGATGGTAAAGGGTTGAATACCCCACACCTTTTCCACTCCCAATCATGCCTTGCCCAAACTGAGTTTTCCTAAGAAAGTAGCTGTCAGGGCATTTGTTACATGTGCGTGCATGTAACGGAAAGTCTTAAGGCTCTCGCTTGTGTGAAGAAATAAACTTGCTATTCTCACTGGGACAAGTTAGTGACTCCTATTTATCAACATTAATAAAACTAAGATCATGGCATCTGGTCCCATCAATTCCTGGCAAACAGAAGGGGCAGAAATGGAAGCAGTAACAGATTTTACTTTTTTGGGCTCCAAGATCACTGCAGACGGAGACAGCAGCCATGAAATTAAAAGACGCTTACTCCTTGGAAGGAAAGCTATGGCAAACTTAGACAGCATAATAAAAAGCAGAGATATCACCATGCCAACAAAAGGTCATATAGTCAGGGTGATGGTGTTCCCAGTAGCAATGTATGGTTGCGAGAGTTGGACCATAAGGAAGGCTGAGCGCCGAAGAATAGATGCTTTTGAACTGTGGTGCTGGAGAAGACTCCTGAGTCCCCCTTGGTCTGCTAGGAGATCAAATCAGTCAATCCTAAATGAGTGGCATGCAGATTTTCATGTCTTGTCACAATGTGCACAGAGGTAGAGATTATGGGGTTTTCAGCCATGTGAACTTTTCCAAGTTAAAGAAATAAAGATTTACATACCAAAACTTGTCTGGAGAAATTCCTTTTCTCCTTGGGGTGTACGAGTAAAAGGAATTTCTCCAGACAAGTTTGGGTATGTAAATCTTTATTTCTTTAACTTGGAAAAGTTCACATGGCTGAAAACCCCATAATCTCTACCTCTGTGCAAATCCTAAATGAAATCAACCCTGACTGTTTCCTGGATGGACAGGTACTGAGGCTGAAGCTCAAATATTTTGGCCACCTAATGCAAAGAGTGGACTCTCTGGAGAAGACTCTGATGCTGGGAAAGACTGAAGGCAAAAGGAGAAGGGGAAGGCAAAGGATGAGATGGTTAGACAGCATCACCGATGCAACGAACATGAAAATGACTGAGCGAACCCAGGAAGATAGTGGAGGACAGGAAGGCCTGGCGGGATATGGTTCATGGGATCACAAAGGGCTGAACAACAACAACGACTGAACAACAACAACAACAACAACAACAACAATTTATTTAAAGGAAAGCAAGTTGGCTCTTGACCTGAAAGAATTTAAGTCCTTTCCTACTTGGAAAGACAAAGGAGCTGGAGAAGCAAAGACAAGACATCTGGGAAATGCAAAGGTGCTCCAGGGGATGATGCTGCATGGATCAAAGCCCCTGGTCATCTGAAGCAGCTCTCCTTGAGGGAGGGTCTTGCCGGACCTATGGGGGGTACGGGGGAGCCTGTGGACCCCTCCGCAGGACTCCCCGCACCTCAAAATGCATCCAGATTGCAATTATGACCCATTTCTGGTTGGATGTGGGTCGTGCACCCGCGTCACTAGAGGGTGGCGGGGGGAAGTTCCGCTGGAGGGCGATGCGCGCAGAAGGGTGATGTGCGCACCCACGCGCACCACCCTCTGCTGCGCGCATCGCCCTCCGGAGGCTCCAAGGCCGGGAGAAGGCCTCGGAGCATCCTCCCGGGCCGGGAAAAACGTTATAAATTACGTTGTGACGCAGTGGGCCTCGTCAGAAGTCCCAGGACAGCTGGCTGGGTAATACGTCCCCGGAGCCGGCTGCAACGGGGGGGCAGTGTCGGGGGCCACCTGGGGCAGCATCCCGTCGGGTCGCCCCCCAAAAACCACGGCATGGCCAATTCTTATAGGGGTTATGTGTGGGAGGGGGGTCATTAGGGTGACGTGCGTGCCCCGCCCTGGGATGCAATCTGGATGCGGATGGGTGGGAAGGCCATAAAAGCGTGCAATAATGCTCCGTACTCTGGCTGCAAAAAAGCAGCTGCGGAAAACAAAACTCCTGCCGTGGTTCCTCCTTGCAAGGAGACCACAGTTGCCCTGCTACGCCTCTGAGAAGCAATACCATACATATAGAGGACACTTAGGATATGTGGAATAAAGCCAGAACGTGGAAAGTGAAACCTCAGCATATCTAGCTAGAATACAATGCCTAGTATAACAAGGTCTATGTAATTCTCAATTAGCGGAACCCTGCACTCTTGTGCAACACCTTCTTTGGGGGGCCTAATTACACACAATCTGGGTTAGGCATAGATTTCTTGTGCCAATGTGCTGAGCATCTCCATAAAGGCAGAATGCCAAGGGCAGCCCATTAAAATTAACCCACTGAAAACATGACAAGTTTTGTAAAAGCGGATTTAATAGTATTAGGCAATCTGACTTTGAGTTCCATTATGAAAAGCAAGTACAGTATCATGTGGATTCTCCCAGGGCCCACTTCCTTAAGCGCAAAATACTTTCTGTACCATATATCATAAAGGTGGTTTTTATGCATATCATAAGGGTGGTTTTATTATCTTAATGCACGCTACATTGACCTTTTCTGACAAAGAAACCAGGTCACGAGCCCGGTCGGAATGGGTGTTCTTGGGCAAGAGACTTCTTAATAATCTGTATGAACTCTAAGGCTTATTGCTTCCGAAAGCTTAGGTTATTGAAGTGTAACAACAAAAATCTCTGCCTATTCCTGCTTCTCAGTTAGTTGGAAAACTCCAGTCCTTTACACTAAATTTTACACTAGTCCTTTACACTAAACATTCTGCAGCAGGTGATCATTCTCTAATATTTTCTGCTTCTGAAAACATTCCTAGACAACTAGTATAATCGCCAAAGTAGCCTGCTACTCACCTCAGAATGACCCTCAGCTCAAGTGTATGCTTGGGCGGAGCTAGTTCGCGGTGCTCCCCCCAAACACATATGGGGCCTCTGCTCAGCCAGGATTGGCTATTAGCGGGGGCTCAAACTCTCTTGGGAGAGCTACGGAGTCGCCCGGCGCCATTTCCAGCACAATTTTCAAGACCCACCTGCCCTCCAGCATCTTCCTTACAGATTTGCAGCGGGTCCTGGGGGGAACTCTTAGAAGACTTAGAGCATAGTTAATTGGGGATGGGGGGAAGCTAAGCGCAAGGCCAGCCCCCCTTGTGGCAGAATGGTGCGGGCAGGGGGGTACTGTCACAAACTAGATGGGCAGCCCAATATTAACTAACTATCTGGCGGGCGGCCCAGGGCTGCCCGCAGGATCCTATCCCTGTTCCGGGCCGCTCTGGAGTTTGTCCCCTTCCCCCAGTGTAAACTGGGAAAGGCCCAATGTGCCCCCTCAGATTTCCGCCAGCTGTTTAGCTGGTGGAAGTAGGAGGAGGCCGTGTAACGGTTGCACCGGCCGGGATGGGGACGGGGATATGGTGGACACCATCCCCGCCCCCTCCTGGGCCGGCTCAGCCAACGTCCCCACTCCCTCGGCACACACACGCACGCACGCACTTTTCGTTGACACTTTTACGTGGTGCCCAGATTAAGATATGGCACTTTGAACTCTAGAAACTGAAGTGGGAAGTGAAAACTTTACTTAAAAGTTAGGATACATGCAGAGGCATCACTTGAACGTGCGTCACCCCAAGGCGGGGGGGGCGCATCACCCTAGTGACCCCCCGAGTATGTTCCACTAAAGGAAGAGATTTGGGGGGGCAACCCGGCTGCACCCTGCCCCGGGTGTCCCCCCGCCCCGCGTTGCCCTCCGGACGCTCCGAGGCCGGCCCGGGAGCTGGCCTCGGAGCGTCCGGCCCGGCCGGCGCTCCAGGGCCTTCTGAAAGAAGGCCCATGCACTGCGTCAATACGGGTACTTTTACAATTTTCGCGCATGTGCAGAGACCGTTTTGAGGGCAAGGGCCTGCCCTCTTGCCCTCAAAACGGTCTGCGCATGCGCGAAAACCGTTAAAGTACCCGTATTGACGCACTGGGCCTTCTTTCAGAAGGCCCTGGAGCGCCGGCGGGGCCGGACGCTCCGGGGCCGGCTCCCGGGCCAGCCTCGGAGCGTCTGTAGGGAGACGCGCATGACGGAGGTGACGCGCATGACGGAGGTGACGCACGTCACCCCCTGGCGGCCCGCCCCCCCCGCCACGCTCCAGCGACGTCCGTGGATACATGTAGGATAAACATCAGGATAAATTAGACACGCATCCTTTGCGAAGAAAGGTGAGAATCTGAGGGACACCAACTGTGACACATGATGCCATAATAAGAGGAGAAAATGTTTATATCAATTGCAAACTTGCAGACCACCTATGCATGAAAAGCATTCCAAAATGCTACCAGCACCAAGAGTCAGATTTTCTCCATCCCATATCTCATTAAGGAACACCAAATTACGCTCCAAGCACCAAAACCTGGGTAACACGGAAGCAGCAATATACTTCAATTTAGGTTTCATCATCACTGGATTTTTCTTCGAAACTTTCTTCATAGTTGTCACATTCATACTCAAGAGCATCTTGGTCATCATGATCAGACTGAGCCTTCTCCATCTCGTCCTTGTCCTCCTCCTCCTCTTTACCACAAGACTGGTCAGACTGGAGTTCCAACTTCTCTTTTTCTTCTTCTTCCTCTCCCTGAGAGTCTTTTTCTTCTACTTTATTTTCATTATCACTATAGAAAAAAAGAAAGAAGGCTTTATGCTGGGATTTTTGAAATACAGTTAGTTCCTTTAAAAACGTATTATGAGCCAAGTTTTGAAACATTAATAAGATCACGATGACAAGGAACAAAACTCAGTAACTAGCATGTCATCATGTTCTTCCACTGGTGAGAAAATAATTCATTCAAGTATCATCAGAGTATTATCACGTTTACAGTCCAATCCTTACTCCCCCTGAGGCAATGCAGCAGTGCCAACGCGGTGCCTGCTGTATCTCACAAGGGAGTTTCAGCCTCCAGAGGCCTCCTCAGGGTAAGGGAACATTTATTCCCTTGCCCCGGGATAAGCTCATGCCGGGCCACCAGGTTTACTCAGACCTGTGCCAGCTCTGTAGCTGGTGCAAGTCTGTGTTGACATGGGTTGGGGGATTGAGGTCAGAAAGGGGGTTAGGATTCAGTGGATGCCACTGCCACTGAACCCGTTCCCTTCCCAGTCCTGATCAGCCCTCCTACCTGCCCCGTCATGGCCCTGTGCTGCCCAGCCCCCACCCCATTCCACCCACCTCCGCCTCCCTTCCGCCCCCTGCACACACTTATCTGTGCTGGCAGGCATCCAGTGGCCACAGGCTTAGTGTTTTCTAAACACTCTGAAAACTTGCATCACTTACAGCGGCCAGGCTGCGCCTTTTGCGACAGCTGAAAAGAGCCTAGCGCCGGTGGAACACTTGTTCCGGTGGTGCTAGGCACCTTTAGGATTAAGCCATTAGTAGTGTCAAGTTGTGGGGCATTATAGTAGTGTCAAGTTGTGGGGCATTTCTTGTTAAAGAAAGCACCATCCAGTTTCTCCCTAACACTGGAGAAAGGTTCATTGTACTGTATACGTATTGGTTTGTTTGTTTTATTTTTCCTGCTTTTCAGTCAAAAAATACCTTCTTCCTGGAGCCTAGGAAACCTGCTTTGCTATTAGGAGGTACTACACCCAGGAGGGAACACTCTCTAGTAAGGGATACATGTTTAGCCAATCCTGTCCTCTGAGGTGTTGAAGAACTGAACCATTCCTTACCCACTGCCAGTCCTTGAATGAGAAAAAAAGCTTCTCTTAGATTTCTGATCCTTTTCTAACTGCAACAAACCATTTTTTAAAAAAACTGGGAGAACATGTCAAATACAGTTACCGTATATACAGGGGGGCCGCCGTATCTGCGGGGGATACATTCCAGCCCCCACCGTGGATACTTGAAACCGCGGAAAGGGACGTATGCCACCTCCGCGGTTTTCTGAGCCCCCTTGTGACCCCCGCGCCCTCCACACACACACACCCCGGCACTTTCTTTTACAGAAGAAACATCCTTTTTTTCTTCAAAAGGACCGGGGTGAGTAGCCTCCTTGCAGGCCTCACCAACAAGACTTAGGTGGTAGAGAGTCTCTGCAACCTTGCTGAGACTCTCTAGCACCTAAGTCTTGTTGGTGAGTGCCTGCAAGGAGGCTACTCACCCCGGTCCTTTTGAAGAAAAAACGGATGTTTCTTCTGTAAAAGTAAGTGCCTGGGGGGGTTATGCGGGGGGGGGGATCCGCTATCTGTGGATAACTGAACCTGCGGATAGCGGATCAGCAGATAGGGCCCCCCTGTACTTGAGTATAATTCAATCTTATGGATAGGTCGAGGACAATTTTTTCAACCAAAAATCATGGAATTCGCTATGACCCATGGATAAGTTGAGGGTAAAACTTAGGGGTGTATGAAATTCTTTAAATTCTTGAAAATGACCAGTGATTGTTTTGAGGCAACAACAGAATTTCTCCAAACAGGAAGAAAGCAAGCTATTTTACCTTGTTCTGAAGCAACACAGAAATGGAGCTATTCTCCAAACAGGAAGAAAGGTGAAGGAGCTTATGGGAGTTGTAGACTTTGTGAGGAGTACAGTACTGTACTTCCATAGCAGCAGCTCTCACAAAGATTACAACTCCATAATTCCTTCACCTTGCTCTCTTCCTGTTTGGAGAATAGCTCCGTTTCTGTGCTGCTTCAAAACAAGGAAAAACAGCTCTTTTTTTACCAACTCCCATGTGTCCTGCTTCTCAGCCCAGTCCCCCCCCCCAGCAGCTGTTCTTAGAAGCCCCATGTATAAGTCGACCCAGGTTTTCAGGGTCAATTTAAGGCATACATTTTAGACTTATACATGAGTATACAGGATATGTGCATCTGTTTCTTTAAGTATTCAATATAAAAAAGTATTTTGCCACCAGTAATTATGTAGCATGTCTACATTTCTCTAAAATGTGTAAATCCAGCACAGTCAGGAAGCACGTGTTGAAGGAATGCAGGACCTGAAGCTTTAGTCTGTCAAAATATGCTTCTTCCCAATTCACCAATCAGTTGCAGACAGTAGGGTTGCAAATGTTCCTGCTTTCTTTGCAATGGAGAAGTCAATGCCACCTCCATTAAAGTTGAGGAGAGACCCTGCAAGCACTGAAGCTCCACAGCGAGCATCTGGGCCGCTGGATCAGAGAATGCAAAACTGTTAGAACAAAGCTCTAAAAAACCTTCTTCAAGGACCATTATTCACACCTACAGGAAATAAGCAAAATACTGTCAGCTTGCTAACTTAAAGGGAAAAGTCACTGGTGATGTCTACCTTCCTTTGACCGCTGTTGAGCATTCAGAGCTAGCGCTAGAATGGGACTGCAAGAGTGTTTCTGTAGCTTTTTGACCTTTCTTTGAAACAAACTCTTCACATAGGCCCAGTTCTCGGAGGGTATCAGAGTAATGCTTCTCTGCTGCTATCCGGGCATTTTTCTAAATTAAAGAAAGAGGAAAAGAATCATAACAAAAAAAATTGTGCAGAATTCACGATGTTCCTGAGTTTAAAGAAGTCATTACATATATATGTAATGGCCATATTGCAACACATAAAAGTCCCATGGACTATAAGGCATTCCTTATTTCAAATGTATGGGAATATTGTAGCATATAGCTTCATACAGTGGAAACTACAACAGGAACAAAATGCCATGGTCAGATTGGAGGCCTCTTGGATAGAGCATATCACTTCAAACTTAGTTCAACTACATTAGCGTCTCATGTGTTTCTGGTGCACAATTCCAGGCACTGATTGATTGTTAGCTTTAAAGTCCCATATGGTTTGGACCTGTGATAGCTTAAAGACCTCCTACTTTCATATGATTCTATCCACCTATTAAGATCCTCAGGGGAGGCTCTACACTGCATGCTGCCTCTTGCTGAGTGTCATGTGCACCTAGGACAGGGCTTTCTCAGTGGTGGCCCCCAGGCTCTAGAACAACCTTCCTTCATGGAAGAGGGAAGTTGCTCCATCCCTCCTGGCATGTATTACAAACCCATTTGTTCAACCAGGTCTTTGTGGAATAATGATGTTGAGCTCTCCATTGGGGGGGCTGAGGTTGCTACTAGTTTGACTTGGTTGTATGCTGTCATTGTTGTGGTTCAACTGATCTATTTCTATTCTTTGTTTATACATTTTTATTACATATGGCACTGCATTTTCAATGTACTGTTAGCCACACAGGGGACCAGAAGGCAACATGCAAATTTAAGAACAAATACATATGTAAAATACAATGACATTTTTAATTTGGCACCCATGGCCCTGGTTGGCAACCATATATCCAGGTTATTTGTGCAAAGATTCTATTCAATGCCTCGCCTCCACTCTTTGCACTGAAGTGGGTCAAGAATGCAAAGTAAAGGAAAAAGAGGCAGCTTCTTTCAGATATTACTGCACACAGTTATAAGCGGGCAGGCAGCAAAAACGACGACACATTAAATGAGGCCTACATGAATGATGCCGTGGGAGTTTGAGGATTGGGGAGGTGGGGCAAATTGCTTCACCTTAAGAGCAATTCTTGAATATCAGGTAACAAGCTGGCACCCCAGTGTAAGGAGATACATGTAGCAGAGAGATGAGAGACAAATCAATAACCTGTGCAGTTCTTTCCAACAACAGTGGCATCTTTTCCACCCTTTCTTCCATTTCTTCAAGTTCCTGCAGATATTCTTTCATTCTTTGCTTTTCATGTTTCCTGTTTTTTAATATACCATGACATGGAAACGGTATGGGATTTAATGGTGAGTTTTTTAAACAACGTAAAAATGGAAGTAGCAAGACTAAACTATTCGACAAACTACGATGGTCTGCTACAGCACTAAAGATCTTGCACTAAAGGGTCAAGATTTGGAGGGATAAATTACAGAATACCTGAATAGTTTTAGCTTAGATTTATATATCTGAGCTAAGCTCAGGTGTGGATCATTTGCCTCAGCCCGAGTGGTAATAAGTCTCTGTAGTTTTCTCGCTCTTTGTTTCTGTTTTGCTCTATTTCTTTTCTGCTCTTCTTCCAGCTTTCTTTTTTCCTCAGTTGAATTCCTGAACATGAACATAAACTAGGACTAAATAAATTTAAATCTAAAAAATGCTTTGTAAGAATTTCTTTAAAAGATGTGCCACTCGTACAAGGTACTTTCATCCATTGTGCGTGTGTACAGAATAGTCATTTCTTTACCCTGTTAGAGAACTAAGCCACCCATGCACATAATTCCCAAAACTGCTGCCACCATCCCTGTGCCAAGTCTGTTGGGCCTGGAAACTGCCAACCCCATCAATCTTCTTGCAGCATCTCAAAGCCTGGACCTGCTATTGAATTTAGCCAGTTACGATTGGAAAAAGACTCCGCTCCATCACTCTTACTCTGACAGTGACGCCCACAGGGTCCCTGTGTGAGCTGTTGCTACAAATGCATCTCACACATCACACCAAAACCGCAAGAAGAGGGAATCCCCAGGACCCTCGGGGGGGGGGGGTTGGGGGCCACAGCAGAAGTACCCACTGAGTTCCTATGCAATCAATCACTTGTAAGATGAAGAGTGAAAAAGAAAGGAAAGTACCCTCCAACTCTGTTCTCATCACCCTGTCCAATCTTATGCACATCATTAGAAATCGGCTGGTGACATGGCAGGGAGATAAACTGAAGGCAAAGGAGACTTTTCTTCCCTCGCATTGCCTCTTTCACTTATACCAGATAAGAGGCAAGGCAGTCACCTCCCCACTGGGATCATTTACAGGAACACACATGTCTTTATATGTCAAGAGTGACCTGTGCCCTGTGTGCAGAAAGCAGAAGTGAGCAGAAAATACATGTTGTTGTGTGAAGGTAATCATTAGGTTACTGAGGTCGATAAATTACCTTCAAGACCCGTAACTGAAGTCCTATGCCTTCAAGGCTAGTTCAAACACCTTGAATCATGTCAGCTATAGATACTGGTAAAGATTTTAACACTTCACCAAAGAAACTCAGCAACAGTCCCAGTGGTGTAGCTAGAGGGGGGGCTGGGGGCCCAGGTGCCAAACTTCTGGGAGGTGACACCACTAGTGGCCGAAATTGTTAAAACCCTGGTTATATATCATTCGATGCGTATTACACTGCAGAATGTAATGGAACAAACCATATCAAATTATTAGTGTACTATCAAAAGTTATAGCCAAAAAACAGAACTGGAAAACACAATTGCCTTATGTAGCATTTATTTTCTGGCCATTATTATTATTATTCATTTCATGTCATGACTATTACTGAAAATAATTTTTTCGCATGGGGGGGGGGTTTGTCAAAAATTTATGGGCCCCGGATATCAAATGACCTAGCTACGCCAAGTGATGGACTAATTATCTTTCCCCACCAACACATTTTTGCTTTTCACAAGCAACCTGAGATTAATTTGAAAGGACTGCCTCAGTCCATGCCAATGAATGGCTTACCTTATAGCTTGCAATCGTCTTCTTGCAGTTTCTGTGATTCTTGGAGACGTAGGTTCTTCGTATACTACAGGAGTTGAATTTGCATTCAAAGACCTCATCTGAGGTTTACATCGGGATGAAACATATGGCCAACGTGTTTCCTTTAGTTTTTCTTCATCCATTTGGATGTCCTCCAGAATCTTCTCTTTTTTCAACGGGATATTTGGGGTATGGAGATTGAAGGGTTCACAGACTGTAATATGCGTCACTTTCTTCTGCTTCTGAAGCCGCTTCTGGAATTTTTGGTGCAATGTCTCGAAATCTGGGACTTTGGCTTTAGTCACTGCCTTGTGTTCCAGTTCCTCACTTGGTTCAAGGCAGTTTCGCTGCTTAGGAGCTCCTCTGTTTCCTAATCTGCTGTTGGGAAGAGCTGAATTGCGCAGAAGCTCTTCTGATCTTATCTGCATTCTAATTTCTCTGTAGAGCTCTTCCTCCTTTAGCTTTTCATTGATTTTTGGACTGTAAACACATTTAGGAACTGGTTTTGCTTTGAATACTTTTGCTTTCTGTTCTGGTTCGGAAAGGTCCTTCAGCTGCATTTTCTGCATTTCTTTCTTTTGTGCTTCTCTTTCAATAAACTGAAACGGTTTTTGTGAAGCTAGGAGGATTTCTCTCCTCCTTTCTCTAACTGTCTTCCTACGTTCTTCATTTTGCTGCATTAGTTCATGATACAGAGGAACAAAGACAAAAGCAGGCACTGGATTGGCTCGGAATTGCTTTTGACACTCTGCTTCCTCCTCTAATTGTTTCTTCAGCAAGTTATTTTCCAATTCAATCTGTGACTTGGATTTGAGGTTCTCTTGTTTCTTCTTAGCTTCTCTAATAGTCATTTGGAAAGGCTTAGGTATTGTGAGCATTGGGAACCATTTTTTTTTCTTCCTCCTGCTCTTCTTCAAAGTCTGTAACTTGAATGCAATGTTTTTGGTAGAGTGGGAAAAATCTTCCCGAGAAAACCCATCCCACACATTTTCAACGTGCTCTTTATCAAATGTTAGTGATCCATCTTCACTATAATTGTCTTCTAATTCTAATTCTCTATCAGACACATCAGATGCATCTGAATGGAAAGAATCATTTAAACTGGGTTCAGAGAGGGATCGACGTATATTCTGAGGTTGACATGAAGTCTTATCCCATGTTGATCTAAAAGGCAAAAAAAAATTGTGAGGTTAGTTTTTTTGGAAGCGGCAAATTGAATAAAAAAATTGTAGAATATTCTGCCTTGATGAATGAGCAGATTTTTAGCAGATGGTTCCAGTTTACAGAGTTTTTAGCAGATGGTTCCAGTTTACAGAGTTCTGCTGGTGCAGTGGGTTGGGCCTGCCTGTTGCAGGTCAGTTCTTTACTGCCCAGAGCCTGAGAAACCGCTCTATTAATCCCAAATGACTTAACCAAACTTCTCCTGAGTAAAATCACAGCATTAAGCATTTGTCTGCAGTTTGTTGCAATCTGAAGATAATGGATATACAGTAGTTTCCATACTTAAATAGAATGGAACTGTGGCTTGCGTTCAAACAGGTGCCTGTGAAGTGGTATCAGTTGACGTGTTTTTCAATCTGTGACAACACAGCAGTAGGAGAATTTCCTTTAGAAATATTAAGAACTAGTAGCTAATCATAGCTGTCTATAACACTAATAAAAACTCACATATAACAGAATTAAAAATAAACAAAATGGTCCTTATATTAGCAAAGCTGAATATTAGTTTTAAAAAGTAATCTAGGCAATACAAGACTGAGTAAGCATTATGCATATATAATATGTTACTATTCGAGGCTCTCTAAAAGATGCTGTGAGGCTAGACAAATAATCCCATTTCAATACTTCAGTCATAAATCTAGAGGTACATTAATAAGGAATTTTGTGTGTGTGTGTTAAAAAGTATAATATTTTGAAATAATTTACAAACTATACAAATTTAATTCTAATCAGTAAAATACTACTGTTCTTCAACCTTGGGGTCGGGGCCCCAATGGGATCGCGAAGACTCATTTGTGGGGTCGCGGCAACTTATGGGAACCAAAATGGCCATTTGGTGATAATACTGTGGGGAGGTGGGGAACCTGCTGTGGGGGCTTCCACAGGGATTTCATCTCCCTCCTCCACTTCCCTCTTTCGATTTGCTGGGGGTGGGGAACCACAACTCGTTGTCATGTTCTAGAATGACCCCACCGCAGGTGGTGCAGGCTGGGCGAGCTTGGAAGGACGTGGCAACAGGGGCAGGGGGTGGGCGGGATCAGGTCCCGGGAGGGGATAGGGATCAATGGTGGGTCCCCCGCCTCACACTTTATTTATTTATTGGAGTCGTGACACAAAAAATGTTGAAGACCACTCAGTAAAATTAGAAATGAATTAAAGCTTGGGCCAGTGGAAATGCAATACTGTACTACAAATTGTGTAACTAGGGCTGCAATCCTATACATGCACTTATCTGGAAGTAAATACCATTAAACTCAGTGGGACAGGACATACTTCCTAGTAGACATGCACAGGATTGAGCTGTAGGGTTAAGGAATCAGGAACTGACCACAGGATCGTATGCTCCCTCCTCACTTCTTTTTGGAGTCAAAATTATCCCTTGTCACATTTAACCAAGGCTAACCATTATGCCAAAGAATAGATGCTTTTGAACTGTGGTGCTGGAGAAGACTCCTCAGAGTCCCTTGGACAGCTAGGAGATCAAATCAGTCAATCCTAAATGAAATCAACCCTGACTGCTCCCTGGAAGGACAGGTACTAAGGCTGAAACTCAAATATTTTGGCCACCTAATGCGAAGAGAGGAGTCTCTGGAGAAGACTCTGATGCTGGGAAAGATTGAAGGCAAAAGGAGAAGGGGAAGGCAAAGGATGAGATGGTTAGACAGCATCACCGATGCAACGAACATGAAAATGAGCGAACTCAGGAAGATAGTGGAGGATAGGAAGGCCTGGCGGGATATGGTTCATGGGATCACGAAGGGTCGGACATGACTTAACGACTGAACAACAACAAAACCATTACATCTGCTGTGATATTTACTTATAAATATATATCCCACTTTATAACACAAAATATTCTAAAGGCACATTACAATAAGACACTACAACACGGTTAGAATTAAGCAAAGTTCTCAACCCAAGATCCAAAATCAGTTTCCAACCATGGTTTCCAATTCCAGCGTAAGGAGGAATCCTGACTAGCCCTAACCACAATTAAATGTCACTGACAATTCGACAGATAGCAAACCCAATGAGGTAAACTTGCACTTCTGAAAGAAAGAATGAATGAGGAGGAAAGAGCATATAATCCTGCGGTCCACTCCAAATTGCTTAAACATAGTCTAGCAACTGTCAGTATTACATTTAGTGACCTGAATGACAAATTACAGTACCTTTTATCTTGTGTATAAGCTTATTGCAAACCACTAAGCTGCTTAAACACAAGGATATTTTTAAAACACAAAGCCAAATCTAAAAAGTAGAAAACTGAATCGATGTTTTAAAAACATTAATGGTTCCGGGGGGGGAGGGGGAAGAGTACCAAAGGAACACAACTTTTAAAGTTATCTTCCTCTTCTGTCCAAGCTAGCTGCAGGGAAACAACTGCGCGCCAGGTAAAAACTCTAGAAGAATTCAAGATTTTTTTTCTGTTTTGAAAAATCAAGTCCTGGCCGACTCTTTCTTGACATCCAGATATGTAAAATGGGAACATTTTGGCGTGATCACCAGTGTGCTAATTCATCTGTAATATTGTGACAGTTTCATG
Organism: Plestiodon gilberti rubricaudatus; assembly: GCA_026170595.1. Taxonomy (NCBI): domain Eukaryota; kingdom Metazoa; phylum Chordata; class Lepidosauria; order Squamata; family Scincidae; genus Plestiodon; species Plestiodon gilberti. The sequence goes on along the minus strand of JANXHW010000001.1, from coordinate 140,400,441 downwards.
AACAAATGACACAACAGAAGGAGAGATGAATGTAAACCATACCTGTAACTCACACTACGGGACACATCCACGTTGGCTATGGGTTGCACATCTTTTAGATACAATTTATTCTGATACATGCTTTCCAGTTTTGCCATTGTCAGTAGGTGAGCATTCTTCAGTTCTTCCAACTTTAAATAATACTCCTGATTTGAAAGGTACATTTTGGAAAGGTCTATCCAGTCCTCGCAATCAGCCTGCAAAATAGAATTCTGCGCTCTCTCAGAGTCTAAATTCAAACTATCCTAAAAAGGAAGAATATATATTGTTTTAAGTCTTCCTGTGAGAAATTAATGTTATTAAGATGTTAGTAACTTGGTAGGGGACCACATACCACAAGGACACAGATATCAAACCCAGGGTCTGAGAGCACAATCCTAAGTGCTCCGCCCAATGGCAGCACACCTCCCATGCTGGCGCAGACTGCCATAAAGCAGTCTGCGCCAGTTGCAAAAGCCTCCCTGACAGAGCACTGGTCAGCACGCTGCCGGTGGGAGGGCCTATGCCTTCCCAGCCGTGCCGGAGGACATCTGGATGCGTGCCGGGAAAGCTAAACTGGCAGGAAGTGGGGGGGAGGGCATAGTGGGGGCGGGGAGGCTGCGGGAGGATCTGTTGCAAAAGGCCCACGCCGGATCCTATTCCCCTTCCCTACAGCCTCCCCATTCTTTTTCTCTCCTTAGACTTATGCTAGCAAACTCCTTGGACTTATGCTAGCGTAAGTCCGAGGAGAGACATTGCGGGCCATGAGGCTTACGTAGGGTTTAAACATCCCCTTTCTCTGCAGAAGCCTCCCACTCCCACCCCACACAGGATGCAGCGGCTGCCTTTTTGGCGCCGCTGCAATGTTGGGCATGTGTGTGTATAGGATTGGACTCTGAGTCTACTTGCCAAATACACAGAGTATCTTAACCCCAGCCTTCTGTCCAAATTTCACCAACACTCTTTGTGTTCTGGGGTATTTCGAATCCCAATAATATTTTCCTATCAAAATAGGGATTGAACTGTAGCCCAGAACAAAAATTTGGATACATTAGCCGGAAGTTCAAGTTTTTGTGCAGGCGCAGTATGTCCTTTGATGGTGCTTTTGCACAGGCATGATAGCGCTAGGCTGGCAAGAACCGGCTGTTTCGACTTCCGTATGTTTCAACTTCCATACAGAGCCCTAGAACCTATCTGGCACGTAGGTAGGGGACTTATGACCCAATCTTCTCAAGACTTTCCACTGACGGAACACATGTTCTGATAGCAGAAGGCCTGGGCCGCCAGAGCCCAGCCCCTTGCAAATACTGTATTAGACAGGCCCAAATGTGAGAGAGACCCTGTTCCACAACAACAAATGTTGTTTAAACTACAAGTATTTGAAAGAACTCTAAGTTTTAGAATTAAATTACTGATGTGACTTGTTTCCTCTGGAACTGTATTGAACCTACAGGTCCCAGCAGCTCCTGCAGGAAAAAGATGCTCTGTACAATTTTCCCAGCAAAGGAATATATACTGAGTGTCTTTTTCTGCACAGAAGAAAGAGCTGTAGGACTAGTGCAGCCCCAGCAGGGAACAGACACTCCACCAGGACAAGGAGTGCCCCATGCTGCCTTCCCCTGCCCCAAGGTATCTTTCTGTGTACCTTGGAAGGGAAGAGGATGTGGAAGTGGGAGTAGCTCGCAAGATCAGGGAGAACACACCCTGATCAGACTACTGCCTTATGCGCACTTGCACACCTCTGGGGCTGTATTTAGCCCAATTCAGCTTACAAGAAATTGATCAGGGGAATTTCATAATTTTGAGCTCCCCAATCAATGTATCAGAGCATCCCTGGCAACTTTGATTACTGACTGAGTGGCAAACATCAATACTCAACTTCTGCCCACCTAGCAAAAGCCTTTCCAACCTGCAAAACAGCAGCCTTGGGAACCAAGGAATACACAAAACATGAGAAGGAAAGCAAACTCTCACAGCATTTCCCCATCTTCTCCTTTACGGTACTTATCAAGCAAAGAGGTCATGGATGTACTAGATTGGTTACTTAGAGTGGAACATTGTTCCATTTCTACTTAACTGTGAAGGTGACATTTTTCTAAGTTTCCGGAATGCAAGTTTGCTTCTTGCTGAAGTGGTTGCCTGATTGAGAAGACTTCCTTATAGATAACTCTCTTATCACTCTGCCTTCTGCTTTGTTTGTAATCTAGCTCTTATTCCAAATCTGCTGCTGGTTTCCTACTTTTGAAAATATGGGTTGATCCATGATCATGACAAAAGATTATCTGAAAGCAATAATTAGGTCTATGCAAACTTTGCAACCAGATGGCATAGAAGCTGCAGATAAACTATTTATTGCACTTTGTAATTGACGGCAAGAGTTATGAAAGACATTTGACACCTTTCAATGGAAATGTTCAGGGCCACTTTGCATAAAGCAATGAAAATAAGTTATATCCCAAATATTTGTGGGATACAAATACTGTATATACCACATATGCAAATGTCAATTGTTTTTTGTGATACATTTCTACCCACAAGTGTACTTTTATTCACAAAAAATAAAAGGTACCTAGCTATATTTCAGATATGTTGTGTGAGAATGTGCTGCTGACAATGGTCTAAAAGGGCAACACTGGACAATCATTAACTTGCAAATTTTTGCAAGAGATATGCCCCTAGGATAACCCCAGAACAGAAGACCAGGGTTAAGAGCAACCGTTGTGTATCACAGACCCAACTAGTGATGCACAAACATTCTTACATACACTAAGGATAAGGATTTCTGGGATTGAGTTCAGTTGGCAGCACACCATTACGAGCTGTGAAATGGGAGCCTTTTCCTGTCCAATCCTGAGCACCAACACAGAGAACTGGGCCATAGACCATATATAAAACAGCATTTATGTTCCAGTCCATGAAAGAGTGTAGCACTACCATGTGAAAATCTCTTTTTCTCTCTACACTTGTATTTCAAAAACGGATATACTGAGACACTGTGTACATTTCTGTTGAGCTGTACATCAACTCAGACAGATATTTCAGCTTTCTTTGGGACAAACCTAATTAAGAGATTTGTGTAAGCTTGATGCAGGAATGCCATCTGGCATTTGTTTTTGTTTTTTCCCCTGAATAAGCTGATACTAAACTGTTTCCAATTATATTAATTTGCAATTTACAAGCATCACTGTTAGTAAAGTTTGCACAAAGTCTGCATATAAAATGCTAGAAAAAAAATAGACATAAAGGACTAGTTTCATAAATTGTTCCTTAAGCTAAATATTTAGGGTGTAATCACTTGCAGTTTGTCTGCCTTTTGCAGATGGTAACGTTAAAAAACGAGTCTAGTAGCATATTTCTTATTGTTTATATCCCATCCTTTTACATCAAGCAATATCTTATATACAGCTAAATTTAAAATTTTGACAAAACACAAAAAGCAGAAAACATCCTGAGTGAAAATACAAAAACTAAAAAAAAAAAAAAAACAAGGAAGGGGAGAATTTATGACACAACAGAATGTTACAAAGATCCTAACCAAACAAACTTTTCCAAGAGAACCAGTGTTGGATATCAAGCAATAGTCAGGGTAGCTTATTCTCTTTTCTAGAATTTACACTTGTTAAAAAGGGACGTTCTTTTCATTCCCAGTATGTATGCTCAAAGTATATATAATGTTCTCGGCTAGCACAGGGGGAAACACACCTGCAGGGACTGTACCCTCTAACGGGCACACTTTGCAATATCCATGGTCCTCCATTCTCAGTCAGATAGAGGAGAAGAGGAAAACCTATGTCGGACTAGATTACACAGTCCAGCAGGGCATGGCCTCTTCACCCTTAACATAACTGTACCTGCAACAAAGTCAGGTAATCTCCATTTAAGTCAAGCCATGTGGGGGAAGAAGGCAACTTGAAAAAGGTGCTACTGGTTTTCACGGCATCATCCCAACACCAGAAAGAGTCGTCGACTTGGTGACAAAGGTGTGCAATAGGCACAAATTCAACAAGAGGCACTTTTTAAAGTGGTGTCCTCTTATACAGTATTTAGCAGGGGGAGAGTAACTGAAGAGAATAACTCTTCACCCCAGCACAGTGTCTTCTCTAGTGGCTGTCTGCTGGTGGTGGTCTGCATTTATTTATTTTATATTGTGAGCCCTTTTGGGACAGGGAGCCATTTAGTTATCTGATTTTCTCTGTAAACCGCTGTGTGAACTTTTTTTGTTGAAAAGTGGTATGTAACTAATAATAATAAGTGCAGCTTTCACTATGCCAGGAAAAGTGTCAACCATTAAATGATTAGCATTAAGGCACAGCAGGAAAATAAAGGGAGCAAGAAGAGATTATTTTGGAACAAGACTTTCATCTTTCAGTGAAAAATGGATATACGAGCTTTTCTTAATAACCAAAAATAGTTTAAAGGCTACTGTACAGAAAAATTCAGGAGGTGAAGTTTTTTTCCCCCCAGCACCTGTGCTGTAATTAGACAAGCTGTAGGAGCTGAATATATTCCCTGTCCTTCCGCTGATAAAAATCCAAGAGCTGCGAGGAGCGGGGGAAAGAAGTTGGCTTGGCAATACTACTGGAGAGCTATAATCAGCTTAGATGGAGTTATGCGATGTTCTCTGGATAGTTTATCAGGAGCCATTTTGGTTATGAACGAAAGCTGCTCACACAATAATCCTCAATTGCGAACAATCAACAAAAATGCTCACATCTGCTGCTTGGAAACGTTCCTAGCAAAAATCATGGAGTCGTCTCACCCACCCTTTTCTTCCTCTGCCTCCTTTAACAGCTACGTGACAAGTAGGCTTTCAAAAAAGTGAATGCACTTTTACCAGCAGGAGGAAAGTGCAACGGTATGACGCTAATACAGTAAACTCTGAAATTGCTCGTGTAGCAATAATACAGTAAACTCAAGTGCCCCCAAGCTCATTACTTCCCCTCACCACTAGGTGGAGGCAGCAGCCACCACCGTTCCAGGCAACTCGAAAGCTTCTCGGAAAGGATGCGGTATTACCTGGCAACAGCTGCCGCGGGCGACCACATACCTACCTGTCGGTCGCCGCTCCCAGCCGTGGGTCTTCCCGACTGTCGTTCATAGAGCGCGACCGGTGCTCTGGTGCGTGGGTTGACTGGAGTATGGAGACAGGAGGCCGCGAGCAGTGCGGCCCGATGCGCCGCATCCATAGTCCCCCGATGATGTGGGAGAACGCCGCCTGCCTGGCTTGGTTACCAAGGGCCGTAATTGTCAGTTACTGGGGACGCTACGGCGTCCCTAACAGGACATGAAACCCCCGCCGCTGAGCAAAGTCGCACCATAAAGAGGCTCTACCATACCATTCTTCGCCAGTAGGCAGGATTTGCTGACTCCTTTTGACGCTGTGCTTTCGTGGTGGGTTATCGTTCTCCCCCCCCCCCCAATGACAGCATAAGAGACAGTTATTCAAACAATAGAGCAGAATGCAGCCCTTTATTCAATCTAGGTAGTAAAGATGTATGAGTCGTCATTCCCCCTACCCCCAAAAGTAGAAGCAAACACAGAAGCTAGTGTTTCCTCAGTATCAGATCTTAATATACAACACAGTACCTATGTATAGTCCTTGAAGTAGGAGGGGAGGAGAAAACAGTACCTATTATTTCCGCAGTATTTTAAAAGAGGAAAGCGAAAGTGAGATGCCTGATCAGCATAGTTCAGATAAGCTACATTGTAGCTTAGGGGCAAGAAGTGGAGGCAAAGAAACTTTGGATTGGAAAAGGTGCAGAAAAGAGCGACCAGAATGATTAGTGGGCTGGAGCACCTCCCTTACGAGGAAAGGCTACAGCGTCTGGGGCTTTTCAGCCTAGAAAAAAGGCGCCTGAGGGGGGGGACATGATTGAGACTTATAAAATTATGCATGGGATGGAGAGAGTGGATAGAGGGAAATTCTTCTCCCTCTCGCACAACACCAGAACCAGGGGACACGCACTAAAATTGAGTGGAGGGAGAGTTAGAACAGACAAAAGAAAATATTTCTTTACCCAGCGTGTGATTCATCTGTGGAACTCCTTGCCACAGGATGTGGTGATGGCACCTGGCCTAGATGCCTTTAAAAGGGGTTTGGACAAATTCATGGAGGAAAAGACCATCACAGGTTACAAGCCATAAGCAACCTCCTGGTTTTAGAAGTGGGTTTTCTCTGTGCCAGGTGCAAGGGAGTGGCGACTGGACACAGGTATCTTGTTGTCTCGTGTGCTCCCTGAGGCATCTGGTGGGGCCACTGTGTGACACAGGAAGCTGGACTAGATGGGCTTTTGGCCTGATCCAGCAGGGCTCTTCTTATGTTCTTAAACAGTGATTTAAAACAACCCTGCATTATAGGTCATTGTTAATATCCCCATATTGTAGATTCAGATGAAGTTATAAACTAATCTGTACTTATTTCCACATTTCAGCAGGGAGCAAAGTGAGAGATTATGCAACTGCACTACAAGAGCAGTCACTCATTCTAGATTGATGAAATGCCCCATCACAGGACACAGGCCTCCAAGCACAAACAAGTTACAGGATACAATATCACGGGCACCCCAATTGTGCCCATGGCCACTGCAGCGTGCAAAGGGCACTGTGTTGGATCCTGAGTAGGATCAGGCCAGCGCCAGCGGAAGCTGCCTGGGAGGGGGGAAGGGACGTTCGTCCCTTTCCCCCTGCTAATGCCCCAGACACCCCTATGGGTCTCCTCAGATGTGCACTGGCAAAATGGCAAATCTGAGGTGCCCATGTAGGGCTCAGCGGGCCCGGGATGGGGGATAGGATTCAGTGGAGTGTGCTGCCGAGGATCCCTCCCCTCTCTGGGTCTGACCACCCAATCACCCTCCTGTTCCACCCTCCCCACGCCCCCGTGGTCCGGTGCAGGCCTTACCTCTGTCCGCCGGTGACAGCCTCTGTATCGCGGAGAGTGAACTGCGCTGGCGCCGCTTACTTTCCAGGAGTCAGAAACGTGCCTTACGGCGTGTTTGCAATACCCAGAAGCAGTAGAGTGGCCAGTGCAGCCAGATGGGATTGCGCCATGTCAGTGTGTCTAAATCATGCAAAATCACCAGTCATGATGAAAACAAACACAGCAGAAGACCCCACGTAAACAAAACCCTCAAGTTACAGAAAAGGTATCTCACCCCCGCCCCCAACAGAGATCCCAATTAGAACAGGAAACAGTGTATGTGTTGAGTTCTTTTAATCTCTGCAAGTTACACTAAGAAGCTCTTTGCCCACCCCTCGCCTTCCCAGAGATCTGAGCAGAGACAAGGCAGCCTTTTCAGTGGTAGCACTCCACTTATGCAATGTGTAAAAAAGGTAAAGGTGACCCCTGCCAATTAAGTCCAGTCGTGTCCAACTCTAGGGTGTGGTGCTCATCCCCATTTCAAAGCCGAAGAGCCAGTGTTGTCCGAAGACGCCTCCATGGTCATGTGGCTGGCGTGACTCTCCTTGCTGCAGTGCATATAGCATGCAGCTGGAACACGGAGCGCTGTTTACCTTCCCGCAAGTGGTACCTATTTATCAACTCGCATTAACATGCTTTGGAACTGCTAGGTTGGCAGGAGCTGGCCAAGCAACGAGAGCTCACCCCGTCGCGGATTCAAACTGCCGACCTTTCGATTGACAGCTCATGGTTGAGCGGTTTAACCCACTGGCAATGTGGGGGAGAGAGAAATCACCAGCTTAGCACAAGGCAACAACCTGTTCATAATTATATTTAACTATTGTGATGTGCAGTCTAACCTCCATTTGCAAAAGGCCTCATGCTGCAATACTGAATATCCACATCTATGCAATTGAGAATTCATCGTTTCAGTTGTGAAAGCTTTGAAATCCCTAATCACATGTTTGAAATCCAAGTACTGAGCAAGTGGTGCATTGATGCTCGGCCTGACTTAACGATTCCCCAACATGTCCGTGTCCAATACAAAAGCTTGCACAATCCTATATATCAGAGGCAAACTGCGGCTCCTGAGCCACATGCGGCTCTTTGACGTATAATGTGCAGCTCTCGGGAATATGTTGACTGAGCTCCTTTTTGTATCACAATTAATATAAAAATGTAAATAAGAAAATTTCAAACTTTATAATTATTTACCAGGTATAAACTGAGAGTCCACTGGATTAACACATAAGTGTAATGTTCATGGTGAGTAAATATATTTAAGAATTTAACTGCTTCTTAAATATTGCGGCTCTCAAACATCTCTTACAACTCTCAAAACATCTGAAGTTCATTGTATGTGGCTCTTACATTAAGCAAGTTTGGCCACCCCTGCTATATATCAACAGAAGTTAGCCCAACTGAAGGTATCATTCTACGTATATTGTATCATATTCTTCTGTCGCACCTCAATTTCAAGTTGTTTTTGCTTCCATGGTATGCAAAACACTAAAGCCAAGGTATTTGATTGTTACTGACAATTTTAGGTTGCGTTTGTTCAAGTTTTCAGAGGTGAATTATCTTTGTTTTGTCCAACAACTCTAACTTACTTTCCAAGTGATCTCAGTAACTTTCTGGATGCAATATGTAAAGCACACCATACCCCACTTGCTGGGTTTATTAGATTCTGCGCCATTCCAATTTTAGTGGTTTTTAATTGATTAGTTATTGCTATAATCATGCATGCTTGCCCTTCATGTAATCAAAGGAAAAAAGTCTAAGATCCCTGAAGAACCTGCTGCCATAGGAATCCACTATTATCTTCAACCTTACCCAGAATATGGAGGGGGGGGGGAATCCCTTCAAGATGATTCTTCCTCTATTACATAGTTTCTCAAACTGTGGGTCGGGGCCCACTTGGTGGGTCGCGACCTGATTTCTGGTGGGTCCCAGGTGAGTCCCAGGTGATGGAAAGATCAGATAATTGCCACAAGCCCTGAGGCTACTAATTGCCTGAACCAATTAGTTGAATTGTTGCTCCCTACAAAGTTCTTAAATTTGATGTAATATTTCCTCAGAAGATTAATCATAAAAATAACGTAAACAAGATCTGCCTTTAGAACTTGAGATTTTATTAATTTAAATTGACAAAAGTACATGCATGTAACTGGGCGTTAAGCAAAGGAGCCATGTTTTTGAGTGTATTACTTATTGTGCTGAGTTTTCTTTAACCATCTCACCGAGAGTTAACCTGGAAAGAAAGAGAGAAGGGGTCATTGTATGGAATGGTACATTTAACCATGTATTACAACTTGAAGTATCCCCATAACATTTCATGTTCTAGCATTTCATTGACAATTGTATTTACCTCTTGGGCAGCGCAATCCTGTGTAACTTTAAGTGGCCAGCCTAAAGGGCTGACCACTGTATCTGAAGCCCTTTCCGGGCTGCACCGGTGCTGCTGGAGCAGGCGAGCCCGGGGCCTTTGGGCCTCTTCGGATACGCGCCAGCTCTCAGGTATACATTCAGGGAGGTCGTGTAAGGCCGGCATGGGCTACAACAGGGCATAGGATATCAGTGCCGATCTCCTGCACGGGCTACAACGGGGCATAGGATATTGGCGCCGATCTCCCTGCCCGGGCCAGCCAATTGTCCCCCTCCCTCGCCACCCCGTCCCGGCCCCTGCACCATCCGGCGCAGCACTTATCTGTGGCGGCTGGTGCAGGTACAGGACACCAGGGGAATGGAATGAGCTGTGCCGGCCGCCGCCGCTTACTCCCGAGTCGCCACAAAAGTGCTTTATGGCACTTTTGTGACTCTTTAGGCCGGCGGAGCAAGTGCTCAGTCATCCTAAAGTTACACAGGATTGCGCAGTAAATCTCTGAATCAGTTTTCATCAATTATAGTTGCAAATGCAGTCTTATCAATTTGCACATCACTACTATAAAAAACCACCACTTCAATATAAAAGTTAACATATAATCTTGTTACACTAAAACGTTGACAAGAAGACACAAATCCGATATACTATTATTCAACATTTAAACTTCGCTTACCACATCATCAATCTTAAGAATACTGCGGACAGTTTCTGTAGCTAGAGTCAGAGCACTGATGGACACCAATAAAGGCTGGACCACCAGCTCTTCCAGGATGTTGGAAATTCCACCCTATAATTTAAGAATTGCAACCTTAGTTTATAAGCAATTACCACTCAATATAAAATACAATTTTCAGCATTTTCATTATTGAGAGTCTAGGAGAAACTCGTTTAGCTGAATAATAAATTCATTTCTTGGCCAAACAATTTGCAACAATCATATCCGACTCCAAATATTATGAAATTTTTTTTGTATGCCATGATTGAAAGCTCTGAGAAAGGAACAGAATGTCTGGCCTGGAAAGCGAGACACTGCTGGCACAGACAACCCATACAGGAGTCTGGCAAGGCAAAAATGTTTCCTGTTCAGTTAAACTCGCTCCACTTAAAGTGAATCAAATATTTAATAGTGCTGAGCATAAGTCTTAAATATTGAATTATAAATAAAAACAAATATAACCAAAATGAAGAAGGTTCATATAAATATGTTTTTTTTTAAATCCTTTTAGGTAAAATATAATCAAAAGAAAAACACGTAATAGAATTCTGAGTTATTCCTACAGAAATCTACTACATGGTTTTCAATATAAGAGCGATAGAATTGTCTGCCACAAAAACAAATAAAGCCACCTATTCTGTTATCCTGCTGAATTTGGGCAAGTAGATGCTCAATGTTTGTGGAATATTGATTCAATATTCAGATTACAAAATGAGTCAAATGTTTAAATTTTAACTGCTTACAGATTAACAAGATGAATGTCTTTCACTATTTTGGCCACAAAGATAATTTCTTGAGCATAGGGGAACACTTATCAGTCCCCCAAAATCACAGATGAGACATCTGCTTGAAGTCAAGGGGAGTTCCGACAAGTACTTCTCATATCCATAATAAAATTTTATCACTTGGAAATGATACAGCTCAAAGGATCAAGATCATATTGAGTGAATAACTATCTAGATACTAAATCAGGCTTGTATTTAAGTTAAATGACAAGAGGACAGCAAGAATGAGTTAGCCCCAATTCACTACTCTAGCACCACACGCTAGACGTAATCGTACCACGATTTCCCCACTTTCAGGGAGTGCTTTCTGCATTTGTCAGGAAAGAAATCTCTGCCTGAATGCCAGTCATAGAATCCATGTGCAACTGCAGGAGAATTGAGTCACGTTCTAGATAAGTGGTTCTCAAACTGGTATGACAATGGCAGCAGCAATTCTGGGGATTGCACCGCTGGCAAAGGAAAAAATTTACGTTTTTTATTTAGCGGAGGTCTTGGCAGCCCTCCAGAGGGTGCAGGGAGGCCCACTGCCCCCTCTGCGGGCCTCCCTGTACGGTAGATCGCCATGGAGCAGTGATTACAACCACTTCCAGTTTTCAGACAAAAAACAGAAGTGGTTGCAATCGCCGCTCTGCTACTGTTCCCGCAAACACTCGCCCCGCAGGGAGAACTTTGAGAAACACTGTTCTGAAGTAAATTTATGCTTGCAGGGATCATGAGCCCAGACTGTTACATCAAGCTGTTGTGCTACACAAACTGGCAGCCCAATCCTGTGTAAGATACGGTGCCCAGCCTAAAGGGCCGGATGCTGTATCCTATCAAGTTTCTGGGCTACCCTGGGGCAGCCTGGGAACAACTTGGGAGAAGGGGATGATTGTCCCCTTCCCTGGGTGTAAGCGGCAGGAGGCCCAATGGGCCTCCTCGAATGTACGTGAGCTTCAGAGCTCGCGTACATTCATGCCACCCATGTAAGGCTGCCCTGGGCTTGGCTATTGGCGTATCTCACCGCCAATATCCCCGCCCCCCCCCCAGGACCCGGGTGGCCTATGGCAACTGCTTTACGGCACTTTTGCGACACCCTGCACCGGGGGAGCGCACACTCCCCCGGCGCTCAACGTACACAGGATTGCGCTGTGAGAAAATGACTAGCATGTTCCGGGGTGTGTGTGAGTGTATGTGTGAGAGAGTAATGATGGACAGTTATCTTTTAGGAAACTTATCTGCCAATACCAATTTTCTCATCAAATCATCCTTTATATTTTTCTCAGAAACCCCAGGGTCGTACGAATACAGTTTGGAAATTGCTATTTTAAAACTATCTGAAGATTTGGTAACTGCTGGACTCTCCTTTCTCCACCACTGTCTCAAACTGTATTTTTAAACTTGGTTCAATGAATCTGTCAAAAAATTCTGCTGTCCTTACCAGCAGAAGAATGTATCAATTTGCTGCCAGCCAACTGTACTTGTAGCCATATTCTATGCACCTCAATAGAGTATATGTCAGTAGCAGGTTTAACATTATCCAGATAACAGCTTACTCTTGAATAAGTCAAATGTTAAGAAAGTGGCTATATTTAACTGGGTCAACATTTCCGCCTGACTGTAAGAACTAAACAGCACATAACTAGAATTTAGCCTTACAGATTAACGAGATTTGTTCTTCGGCATATGCCACCAATATTTGAATTTTGCAAAATGTTTTGATTGAATTAAAAATAATGGAGTGAAAGGCATGAGAGAAACTTAACGTAGTAAGCATCCAGCCATCAGTACGGCCCTGTTTCAGAAATCAGAACTCTACAGAGGATGGTCTTTATTTTTGTCGTCACTTTGTATATTACCTTTCTGACATTAATGCCTGCAGTTATCTCTCCTTGTGCATGCCTGTTTCTCAGCTCTGTTACCGTAGTGATAGGATTAAGGCCTGCATTTTCAGCCAGGGTAGATGGAATAATTTCCATGGCCTCTCCATAAGCACGGACACAATAAGACTCCATTCCACTTAGGGTGCGAGAATATTCATTCAAGCGCAGTGCCAACTCAATTTCTGGTGCTCCACCGCCTGCAATCAGGGCTCTAAAATTAAAGTGTTGCAGTTCAAAATATTAATCAGATACACTCGTCAGATGGCATCATCAGATGGCACAATTACTGAAGTGTCTATGAAGCCAATGCCGTACCTCTTCTTTACCAAACAGCGGACAACGCACAAAGCATCATGAATTGAACGTTCAGCTTCTTCAATCACTAGTTTGTTAGAGCCACGAACCACAATTGTTACAGTTTTTCCTGGGCTAGTGCAGCCTGTAATCTGCAATACAAAGTATCACTGTAATATCCCATTTTAGCTGTATTACTGCTAATGTAGACTAGAAAGCTTCCAGTATCAAGAGCAACAGAAGCAAACGGAAACTGGATACACTTGTTTTGGCAACTTCAGCCAAGCCATATAGTGTCAGAATACCGTATTTTTCGCTCCATAAGACGCACTTTCCCCCACCCCCAAAATAGGGGGAAATTAGTGTGCGTCTTATGGAGCGAATCCAAAAAAATGTAAAAAATACTGACCGGGGCTTCGGGGAGGCCTACACGACCCTCTGCAGGCCTCCCCGATCTTCAGTTCGGCGCTAAATGGCTATTTTCGGCCATTTCCGGTTTTCAAATACAGTAAGTACAATATAAAGTTATATGTGAGCACTTAAACTGTCTTAAGCTGTCTGTGAGCACTTAAAGGTAGCATACAGCAATATAGCCTATTAGCAAGTACCATGTTCTCCCAAAAATTAGTCCTTAAAAAAAAAAAAAAAAAAGACAACACAGCATAGAGCTCTAAAGGGGCAACTGGACCCCACTTTGATAATGATACAGGTTTTGATACCATCATTCACATGGTGTTGATGGTTTGCAGGACGCCGAGATCAGTAGACTACTCTCAGGATGTTCTGCCCATTTTTGGCAGAAGTGACACTGAGCAATGAAGGATAGAGGTTGCCCACTGCCTCTTATGGCCTTCAATCATTTATCAGAGGTCAACTCCCCCACCCACTCCTATTCAACAGTGTTCGACTTGACCCACCGTCTCAGGGACTCCAGCTGCCCCCATCACAACCCTGGCAGGGGAGCAGCCACTGGCACCGTACAGCCAACACATGGCTGTACAAGTGTCACCAATTTGCAGCACTAAACTGGGAGAGAGGATGGAAGTTTTAATGTGGTGAAACTTTATTACATTGTAATAAACTGTTTCTGACTTTGACGTGTTAATTACTTTGAGCCTTCATAAGGCAGAAGACTATTTCTCAATAAAAGTTCTGTTCCTTACCTTTACTAGCTTTCCAGAGCCATTTAAATTGACCTCTTCTGCCAGTTCAGCAGATCCCAACATCTCACCAGTGAACTGATCAATATGAGCAACTGGCTTAGTTGCAATAGTCTTTTGAAAAACACAAAGAGACAGACCACAGGTTCATAATGTAATAGAATTCAGTATGCTCCAATTCAGGGGTTCTCAACCCTCCCCCCTCCACATACCACCTCCAGTGCCACTCTCCCTCAGCGTACCACCGGAAGTAACTGGCGATGACATTATTTCGGAACCCAGAAGAGCAGGTAGGAGGGTCAGGGCAGACGGGAGAGCCCTTCTCAGTGCTCCTGAGAGGCTCAGCCAATAGCAGGAGCTTCTCGGGAGCAAAAACGCAGCCAAAAACACTGCATTAGAGTGGAGTTCCGGCGGACCAGCAGTCAATGTACCATCTCCAATCAGCCAGAACTCCTGCTCAAGTTTATATACATACTAACATTCATAGTGCCTCTTACAGAAGGTATGTCATGTTTATTTTCCTTGGGAAGACACGAGGTATGGGCAATTCTTTCACATGTTGTCTCCTACTAGAATCCTACCATGCACAAACTGCATCACAAATTCCAATACAAGGAATAAGACAGTATAAGAATTCAGCAACATTACAAGTTTCAAGAACAGCAAATCAAATTATCAAGACTAGTATACATCACAAATAAAATGTTCAGTCAAGAGAGACTACCATCTTACCTTGCATATAAACTCAATGTCTTCTCTTTCAATATCTTTAATCACCATGATCTTCATTTTGTTCAAGAAATGTAAAGCTAAATCGCTTAGAGCATCCCTGAAAACATAATAAACATGCTACAAATTTATCACAAATACAGCAGTCATTAGCTATTGGTTGAACTAACACAGTCAGGCTTGAAAACAGGGCCCAGAAAATGATTTATTCAAAGCAGACTTCGGAATCACATTTGGCCCCCATGTTATCATAAACACAATGGGGTCCAATGCCTGCCCTTTCCTCAAAGCTTACTTAACAACCCACCGCTACAGAGATGAAATGGGGGGTCTGTGTTTCCCAATGCTTGGCACACTATTACAGCTGTGACATAAGATACACTGGGAAATGTTATTTTCCCAACCCTATAGCCCTGCTGGGAAAACCGCATTTCCTAGACCAGAGGTTCTCAACCTATGGTACGCATACCCCTAGGGCAGAGGTTCCCAAAGTGGGAGGCGTGACTCCCAAGTGCATCATGGAAAGCCGCCGCCAGGGGCATTACTCTTTTAATTACCACATATTCTTGCTTGCAAGAGAGAGAGAACAAAAACAAAGATCGGGAAAGCTGCCTCTTCACATCGGGTCACTCAAAGTTCACTTCAAAACACTTCAGGTTTGTAGGCAGATTTCCACGTTTTGTTTTTAACCACAGTACCGGTACTTTGGTTTCTCTCCAAATCCTGAGACATTGCAGGTTTGCAAGTAAAGTATTTTCTTTCTGTTGAATGTTTTTAAGAAAGCAAACAAAACAAAAAACAGCCGCTATGTTTGTTTGTTTGATTAATTATTAGGATTTCTCTCCTTCCTTTTTGACCCACCTCTAAGTTAGTTCCCCACTCTATTTGCTGGAACAACCCCCCCCCCCCATTGGAGACTGCCAGGAAGTATAAGAATCTGTTTTTCATCTTGCAAAGATGCTACCTAAAGAAGCTCTCTCTCTCTCTCTCTCGCTCTCTCTCTGTGGGGCATGACCAATGAAAAGAAATGACCTCCCTCCCACGCTTTGATATTTCTCTTGCCATGAATAGGACTAACGCAGACGACATCAGTGCCCTCTACGAGGTAGGCACCCCAGGCCTGCCAATGGAGGGAGGGCAGCATCCCATCCCCACCCTGTGCACTCCTGGCTTAGCTGCTGCTCAGCATAAGCATGGAAAATCCACTTTAGGGCTCGTTTTGGGAATATACACATACATATAAGAAAGGATGCCTCTGAGCAACTAAAGAGTGCCCGTTTCTTCCATGCACTGTAATGAGGAGTCACGGCTAACGGCGAGGGAGGTCAAGGGAGCCGCGAATCAAAAAAGGTTGGGAACCACTGCCCTAGGGGTACGCGGACCACGTGCTGGGGGTACGCCAAGGACTGGCTGTTATCTGCCCCATTAACACTTAAGTGTTAATTGATTTTTGTAATTTTTCCCCCAAGCCGGAGAGCTAATCTATCTGATCTACAGCTGATTGTCGGGGTTAATTTATGCGCATGCATAGCTTCTCAGCAGCCAGCAGAGGGCATTGTGCTCCTCCGATGGTGAATGAATGTAGCTTACTTTGCTAACAGAGACAGAGATCACTTGGGTAAGCTTCTGAACTGGGCCTAGTTAGGGAGACTAGTTGGTGTGGGGGAGTTGTGTTTGGTTTTTTTTTGGAATTTATGTTTTTTACTTTGGAAACTGTGCATGGGTGGGGTGGGGGAGGAAAGAGTTGAGTTGGGGGGGGTTGTACCTGGGATTTATGTTTCAGCCTCTATTTCAGCATGCATTTTGTGCATGTGTCTTATTGCTGTGTGTTTTTTTAAAAGAGATCCTGGCATTTGTGTATTTTTGTGCAAATTATGTAAATTAGCTAATTATGCTAATTTGCTGGGGGTACTCCAAAAAATTTGACCTTCATTGGGGGTACTAGGGCCTCCAAAGGTTGAGAACCCCTGTCCTAGACCTCTCTCTTTATGTCCATAGCAGGACACCAGACATTACAGGACAGGACAGGAGAGACATCCCTTTCACCAACACCAGAGTAGCAAGTCAAAAATGTGAATGGGAGGAGGTTTGGAAGCAGGCAGGTGAGTGGACTTCCTCCCTGGTTTGAATAAAAATCCGAACAAGACACTTTTGGTGGTCATAACACTCACCTCTTATTTGAAGCAAGTATCACAAGCTACCAAAATTTGTACAGCTGGACCTTTTTATCCACGCTTTTTTTTATCCACGGATTTGACTCAACACGGATGGCAAAACTGTGGAAGAGGGAGTCCAACCACACTACATTACCTCTTTTTTCAGCATTGTCGGGGGCCTGCCAGCCACTTCCAGCCTCCTGTGCGTGTCCAAACCACTGAAAAATGCAGCCGGGAGTCTCTGGCGCCAATTACAGGTTGCTTCCAGTAGTGGTCTTTCTTTTTTTCAGTCAGTTTAAACAAACTCAGGAGGAGGGAAGCGACAAAGATGCTGGGAAAAAGGCAACGTGGCACCGCTCCCAACCCCCCCCCCCCATCAGATTTCATATAACACTGATTTTCTTATCCACTGTGGTTCCAGGAACAGAACCCCAGCGGATAAAAAGATTTGACTGTATTTCCAAGTCAGGAATTCTGAAACTCTGCAACTCATTACTAGTGTGTTTTTTTCCCTGAAAAGTGTTTACTGTAGTCCAGGGTTTCTCAAAGTGTGGGTCGCAGGGGCCACATGGGGTGGGTCACAGCAGGTCGGGTCCTCCCACGCTTCAGTTTGTCTCCAAGTCAGAGCTATTCCAGAAGCTGAATGACCTTACCAGGAGGGTGGGGAGGTCTCCTCCGGGTTGCATCAGGCCGGTGACCCACTGCACAGGCCTCTGCGGGTCTCAGAATGGCCCGCAGAAGCCTCGGAAAGCCACTTCCAGTTTTTGGACACAACCCAGAAGTGCTGTTCTCTCTGCAATCCATTCTGAGACCAGCAGAAGCCTGTGCAGTGGGTCACCAGCCTGGAAGAGGCCTCCCCACCCTCTTGGTAAGTCATTCTGGCATCGCGACCCACCACGGGAGACATGGTGGGTCGCGACGCTGAAGAGTTTGGGAACTCCTGCTGCAATTAAATCAGGTCAAACCAACCACAAAATCTGCAGAAGTTGGAAATTTTGAGATTTCCTACTTAGGGTGCTTAAAATTAGTTCTCAAGATATAGCCTGTATACGTTTTAAGTAGTATTAAGGAAATAAAATAAGCTTCAAAAGGAAGTCTCAAACCTCACATACAACCATTTTAATCCCGAATCCTACGCATTATTCAACTCGAGTGCAGTATGAACTACTGGAATAAACGTACCTTAGAATAGATTTCTGAATGAGCAGCACATTGCATCCTGTCTTCTTAATTTGCTTAATTAAATTGAGAATGTAAGCTCTCTCTTCCCGCAAGACCCTGTCCATTTGGGTGTAGTCAGAAACAACAATCTGGTTATCCATCTAGTAGAAGAATAAAAATATTTAAACTTTAAATATCTACATTCCTTTAGCAATACATTTCACGGTCTATATTCAACATCAACCAACCACAAGCAAAACTGAAGAATGCCCCCTTTAAGCTGCCATTTGTCTAAGAAGTCTGCTATCAATTGCATATTCTTGGCTAAGCCAAGTCTCCTGTTCATGCTCAAGCTGAAGATTTCTAGGCAGGCCTGGTTGCTGGAAATCTGGCAAGAGTACTGGAGTAGGTGAACACAGGTCTGATCCGGCAAGGCATATTTTATGTTCTTAAGCAAGAATGCAATTCCAATATGAGTTATGCCTTAGAGCCTGAGTTTTTGCTTTGTAAATTTGATGTACACAGATGGTCCACAGGAATCCCAGCTGTGTTGCTTTGTTAAAAAAAAAAAAGGTGAAGTCAGCCCACCGTTTTAAACTTTTGGCATCTAACAAATGTATGAGAAAAGTAAAAGAATGCATTCTTGGTGCAGTGATCATTTTTTAAAATTATATTTATCAGTAAGCCATCAAGATGCCCTCACAGTGGTGCAGGCATGAAGAAAATAAGAACAATCCAACTTACATCCGTTTTGGGGGCAGACAAGCAAAACTGAATGAGACCGATCTTGGCTTTCTCCACTCTGGTTATACCAGTGCTGGCCAGTTTCTGGGTCAAGACCAGTCCTTCAACCAATTCACAGTCATCTATTGTTCCCCTAAAATTAAACATTCAATTAGCAAATTTCCTCCTCCTCCTCCTACTACTGATGAATACAATCCGGTACTTGTATATTTGGAAGTTATTACTTACCCAAGCTTTTTAACAATTTTGATGTCTCGAAGATCCACGCCACTTGCTGTCGCCGGATCTATCACTTTCATCACGGCTTCCACGCTCATGGGAGAAAGCAGGCTCGAATACTGTGAGACAACCTGCGGGATTCAATGAAGATCCAAATTTTATTGAGCAGGCTCTCAATCAATCAATCAATCAATCACACACACCCCTAAAATCACCACAAAAAAAAAAACTCAGAAGATTCAAAGTCGTACGTAGATATTCACTATCGCAAACGCATGGCAAAAGAAGAAGAGTTGGGAGTCCCCTTCAAACTATATGAAGATACCACAGGGATCTCGTGTATTACATAGTTAATACAGCTATATAAAATTTGTATTTAAAGCAAAAGTTGGACATGCCATGATCATATGCTTCTGGGTCAATCTCTTTTATGCCTACCTTTGAACTGAGTGCAGTAGTTGCATTGTTCAGCAAGGTTTCTCTGTCACTCAATTTAACAGGCTGCCCCATGCCGGTCAAGACTTCAACTCCTTTCTCCAATGCCTTCTGGAATGACTCAGAGATTATAGTGGGGTGAATTCCTAGTTAGGATTTAAGAGACAAGATTATTCAAGCCATATCAATTCTTAGATCTTAAATGAAGTCATTTGAAAAACACAATTTCCAGTTGAATTACCATATCTCGTATATTAGAACCCCTATATCTGCTGTCCCTGTAACCGCGGTTTCAGTTTTCCGCAGTTCCCTGCAGCCCCTCCCCCCCGGTGGTCCTTACCTTTCTCTGTGTTCTAGCTGTGGCCCCAAGCAAACGTGTATCTTGCTTTCACAAAACGTTATAAGCAGCATACTGGCATGCATATAAGCAGCATGCTAGAAAGGCTCAGTCCAAACGTTTAACAGGAAAGCAGGAATGTTTGGGCTTAGCCTTTCTAGCATGCAGGCTGCTTGTCTGCTATAAGCTTGCTGCTTATAGCGTTTTGTGAAAGCAAGACACACAACTGCTCGGGGCCACTGCTAGAACACAGAGAAAGGTAGGGGCGTGGGAGGCTGCAGAGATAGGGTTCCCTATTTTCCATGGTTTCAGTTTTCCGCGGGGCGGGGAACCTATCCCCCCCCCCAAGGATACAGGGGCCCTACTGTACTTATACAATATCGCATATTAATACTGTACAATCCTTCTCAATGTATTGTTCTCAGCACCTTTATGTTACTTTGGAAGTAAGCTAACTCTTCAATTAAGGACTGCCAGGCTGCTTTGATAGAGTAATAGGAAAATTAGACGCACACACACTCTCCATTATGAAAAGTGTAATACACACACACACACACACACACACACACACACACACACACACACGTATTTCCTTTGCTGTGCCTGGGAGAAAGCATTGATTTTCAATCTCAGCAGAGCACTCCCTACCTCTTCTATCAGGGAATACACAATGCTCCAACACATACTTCAGACGCACCTTAAAAGGCAATACATGGAGAGGAACAGCAGTTGGAGAACTGCCCTGTTTGGTTGTCTACCTGTCTGAGGCTTGTCTTTTCCTAACTATAAGTGAATACTGCATGATGAAAAATGCAATTTTCTCATTTGTTAAAATGGGAGCTCAACTTAATTTTTCACCAAAGAACACAAATTAGAACACATACCTGTACACATTTTCCATTGAGACAAAAAAAAAAAAAGGCAACCACCACCATCCAATTTACATTTGCTAAATCGCTAGTTAACCACATACCTTTCTGAAGAAGTCTTGAGCAGGCATCCAAAAGAGCACCTGCAATGACGACAACAGATGTCGTGCCATCTCCAGCTTCAATATCTTGTGCTTTGGATAACTCCACCAGCTATTTGGGGCCAAATTTTTAAACAAATGAAATGTTATTTGTGCTAAATAACAGGAAACATGCTCAAGTACCCAAAAGTATTATGAGTGAAAAAAATTCTGGATTTCCCCTCATTTTTGTACCTTTTTAATGCCCCCGAGGTTTCTATGAACTCCTAAATCTGGCTGAGAAATTTTCTTGCAGCACTGTTTTCTTTTTTGAATTCAGCACCATTACTGAAGGGCCATTTGACATCCCACACAAGTATTATGTGGATTCTCTGATTTCGTGTCTAGACAAAGATTCTAGCCAACCCCTTGCAAAGACTGGCAAGGGTCCACCAACTGGGCAATCAAATTCACCCAAGTTACGTAAAAAGGTAAGATGGTTAACTTTGCCCAGGTGTCCTAACTCATCTAATCAGATGACCCTATAACAGCTACCTTAGACTTGTTAAGTATATGTACTGAAATGCTCTAGTCTAGGTTGTCGCCTCTGGTTTGCCATCTGATGAACAATGTATGTGCATGTTAACAAAAGGTTTACCCACTGCTCTGCAGAGTGCAGGAACTAGACCCCCCCCCCCCCACTTCTCCTGGACAGCTTTCTAAGGGAAATCGCAAAAAAGAAAAAAAAACTGGCAAAGGATAAAGAGTTGCATCACATTTATGAAGGACATAATATGTACTTGCCATCTTGGCTGCAGGGTGAAGAACTTGCATCTGCTTCAGAATTGTTGCTCCATCATTTGTGATTGTCACATCTCCTTTGCCATCTTGGATCTGGAAAAACACAATTATTTTGCTGTTGCAAGGCAAGCACAAAAAGAGTGTTAAATCCACAAACCTGGACTGTTGGCTCAGGGTTCCTTGTGGGAACTATAAATCATGTACAAATACATCAAGGAAATGAAGGAGATGCAACACCCAGGCTTGCACATAGCACAGTAATTGTATGCAATTTTCTGATGGCAAAAATGAACACAATCTTTTATAAGCTTAAATGGGGGCGCTATGCTGCCTTTACTAAACATCTCTTCATGTATAAATTTTTTTATTAGTGGTTTATTCCAGAGGTTCCCAAACGTCTGGGATTAATGGGTCGCTACCCCCTTAAGGGGGTGGCGACATGAGGCGACAGCAGTGGCATTTCCCGGATCATGCTGCCGCCACCGAGATAAGGGGCGTAACAAGCTGCAATCCCCTTTGTGGGCCTCCCCGCACCCCAAAACAGCTCCCTGATGCAATTGCGATCCACTTCTGATTTTGGACAAGAACTGGAAGTGGGTCATGATCATGTCAGGGAATGGTTTTGGGATACGCAGAGGCCCACAGAGGAGGTCACAGCCCCACCACACCCTCCAGAAGCCCGACGTGATCACCAGGTGAGCGTTACGCCCTTTTTTGTCTCAGCTGCGGCAGCGTGATTCCGGAAGCGCGACTGTTTGAAAGACTTGCAAAGGGGTTAAAAGTTTGGGAACCTCTGGTCTAAGGCAAATGCCCTTTTTTTCCAGCTACTCTATTTCCTGAACCATCTTCTCCCAGAGCACCCTTGCCTCATTTACGAACACACTACAGTCCCTTCTTGTTTGATGGCCTGCATGGGCCTGTACGATTATTATTTTTGATCATTGTTATTGCTAAAATGATCATTAAATTCCCCCCTCCCGCACAATATGGAATTGCCCTCCCCCACAATATGGAATTGGTTCCACAACATTTGAGCACTGACTTTCCCCCTCACCAATTAAAAATTGTGACTTGAAGAACTCACACTCACTGTTTAAAACCATACTTTACAAAAAATATAAACACACTACAGTTATCTTATATACAATTCAAGACCTACCATTTTATCCATTCCCTTTGGTCCAAGGCTTGTCCTAATAGCATCTGCAACAGCTAAAATGAAGATGAACATAACATTGTTGTATACACCAATCCAATTAACAAAACTAGAGTTTGTCAGTCTTGCACAAAAGCAAGTTTCAAGTAAGTCTATAACACATATTAAGGTAAAGGTGACCCCTGACAATTAAGTCCAGTCGTGTCCGACTCTACGGTGTGGTGCTCATCCCCATTTCAAAGCCGAAGAGCCAGCATTGTCCGAAGACGCCTCCATGGTCATGTGGCCGGCATGACTCTCCTTGCCGCAGTGCATAGCATACGGCTGGAACACGGAGCGCTGTTTTCCTTCCCGCAAGCGGTACCTATTTATCTACTCGCATTAACATGCTTTGGAACTGCTAGGTTGGCAGGAGCTGGCCAAGCAATGAGAGTTCACCCTGTCGTGGATTTGAACTGCCGACCTTTCGATCGACATATTACTGTATATGTAATAATACATATTAGTTCTATCTTAAAATAATGTAGCCATTATTCCCCCCTTCCTTTTGCATAAATATTTCCATTCCATTCTGAGCTTCTTGAGAAAAACACTAAACAGATGCAAACTAAAAGAACAAACTCATTAAAAGCAATTAAACTCATTAAAGCGAAGCTAGGTAATTCTTACTAGATGTCTAGAACCATATACTGTAGTTACAGTACACTGCTGGCTCACAACTGTATGACCACGTATTACTGACAAAATACCACCCTCCATAAGAACATAAAGAAAAAAATGTCTCTCTCAACAAAATCACATAAAGCACTTATTTCAGATAATTGTTCTTGGAGCTTGGCTTTTGTAATAAAGATGATCAACATAAAGATGACCCCAGAACCAGGGGACATGTACTAAAATTGAGTGGAGGGAGAGTTAGAACAGACAAAAGAAAATATTTCTTTACCCAGCGTGTAATTCATCTGTGGAACTCCTTGCCACAGGATGTGGTGATGGCATCTGGCCTAGATGCCTTTAAAAGGGGTTTGGACAGATTCATGGAGGAAAAGACCATCACAGGTTACAAGCCATAAGCAACCTCCTGGTTTTTAGAAGTGGGTTTTCTCTGTGCCAGGTGCAAGGGTGTGGCGACTGGACACAGGTTATCTTGTTGTCTTGTGCTCCCTGAGGCATCTGGTGGGGCCACTGTGTGACACAGGAAGCTGGACTAGATGGGCTTTTGGCCTGATCCAGCAGGGCTCTTCTTATGTTCTTATTATGTTCTTAACATTCCAAAACGAGAACCAATTACAGTAATGTACTTCATTGCTATTACTATTAATGCAACACCATTTATGTATCATAGCACATTACAGAGTTTCACAAATTAAAAAAAGGTACTGCCCCCCAGGAATAATGTTCCTTTAAGGCTGCAATTCTATGCACGCTTAACAGTGGCACAGCAAAGGTCACTGGAATCTGCACAATTTACTTCTGATTAAAACACACTCAGGATTACAGAATACACAATGGTGCATACAGTACAACATAATTTCTAATAGGCTTTTTTGCGCAGCCCACTCCTACGAATATTTAATGGGACTTGCATAGGAATGCAGCTTCAGTAGCTTACAATGCTCAAATTGGGGGGGCCTCCCCATTTTCTTAGCTATTTTAAGAAAGCTACGGATGATCATGATTTGGTTAAGGCTGAGAGGAGTCATGGGGTGAGGCTTGCTGATTTCACTCAGCCCCCCCCCCTCGTCCTCGCAATAACTGAGAATTTATTTCGGAAACAGTGACGAAATCGCGACATCAACCAACGACGGGCGGTAATGCATTGCAAGGCATTCCGCCCGGATACAAAAGGGACCTCCGAACAAGCCTTTTTTTCCCCACTCTTTTCAAGCGCGAAAAAGGGCGTGCTGCAGCACATCACGAAACCCAGCATCTGCTGGTTGCCCAGCCCCATTCAAATAACGAAATGCTCCATTCATTCATTCATTCCCCCCTCCCCGCCGGTGGGAGAACAATGGGCGGTTCCCATCAAGGGCCCGCGCCGTTACCTTTGCCTGCAGCGATGTTGCTGAAGCGGATCTGAGTGGGTTTGTCTCTATCCTGGTACGAACCACGGTTCCCGCCAATGCTACGGTTCCCCGCACTCGCACCCGTTAGGGGCCCCTTCAAGCTCGCGTTCTCTGGCATGACTACGCCCAGGCGCCCTTCTGATATTCGCGATGGCGATGGATCCCTTGTCCCTCTGTGTCTAACTAACGGTTTCCTGCTCACCCGAACCTTCCAGAACGCGCCGTGGTCAGCCAGAGAATGGGGCCTTTCGCGACGCTAAAGGTCGCGCAGGAATGACGTCACTACGAGAGTTGTCTGATGGATGCCTTAACTCCGCAACGAGCTCCACTGTGATCGAACTCCGATGAAAGAGAACAGACACCATGGAGCATAGGAATAGGCTAGTTAGCAAGTAGCTCAGACGGGTCCAATGGCTTGGGTTAATGCCGTGAGAAATACAAACCGGCAAGTGAGATAGACAGCCAACTCTTAACAGCCCAGAAAGCCTGATGGGCGTGGTTCGGTAAAGGGCTTCTCGGGTGGAAAGTGGCGCGAGGGACCGAAAAGTCTCGTTGTTATCATTGGCTGCCTTGCAATTGTCAACCAAATGTTTCTGAGAAGCCCACAAGTAGGAGATGAAGGCAATAGTCTTCTCCTGTCCTGCGGCTTCCCCCCCCCCCGGCATACTGACGCCCAACCAGGACGTTTCAGACTTTTAGCCATTGATACTTAGCATCCATTGCTTCGTTTAAATAAAAAATAATCCCCTTTGAAAGCCACCTACAGCGTTATCCTGTGCATCTCAGAGAGGCTTAAGAGACACAGAGGCTTGAAATGGATGCTTGCTGATGAGTCTTTAGATAAGAGTTTTGACGTTAGTCCGCGTTCTCTCGTGCCAGAAAGAGAGAGAAAGCGACTGTAGCTGTGCGCTTGCAGTGTCTTATGCAAGCACACCGTAACGATTTTCGTGAAATGCTTTCGGATTGCTAGAGCCCATGGCTGAGCCTTACGTAAAAATAGACATGGAGAAGTGTCCGCCCCTTTTTTATTTCCGTTGCCAACAGGCGTCGCTACAGAGCCCGGCAGGATTGAAATCAGCGTTATTTTGTCCGCGCCCGGCTCCCATCCTTCTCTTCCTGAGTTGCGGTCTTCTGGGGTCTTCGAGCAAGATGGCAGCTACCGCGGAACATCCCCAGTCCGAGGTCGCCAAGCCCTTACTGGGGCTCCTGAACGGCATCGCCCAAGTCACCTATTATGGCAATTCCGAAATCACGGAGGAGCTGCTACGGGACCAGCTCTACCCGGAAACGACTTCTCAGGAGTTTGGCGCTCTGCTGGCCAAGATGACGGGGATCGTCAAGGTAACGGGGGCGGGACTGGTTAAAGGGGACAAAGGGAAGGGAATTGAAGTTAGCATCAGGCACGTCCGGCGCCGGTGCGACAAATACAGTATGCCGTATTTAACAGCTGCCTTAATCGTGATGTTTCGGGATTGGAAAAGCTTTTTGACAGACATGGTGAGCTCTAACAGATGAGCTCAGTCTTGGAGTAGCATTTTTTCCCTTTTTGCTGCAACAGACTAACAGAGATGGTGAGCTCTGTTCATGAACGCCTTGCATTAGAAAGAATGAATGTGGGGTTATTTAGTATTGCGGAGTTCATGTAGCTCCTTCCTTGTTTGGGCTTCGTGTCCTTGTGAGCATTACTGTCATTCATTTTAGCATGTTCCCTCCTAAGGGAAATGCTGGCTGGCCTGCATTTCAAACTTGAATGTTGCTTGTGACAACAATTCTGGTACCTTGAGCAGAGTCATTCAGAGCATGTGCAGAGACCTGTGCTGTGCTTTCATATGTGAATGATATGTTACTCTTGGCATAAACTGTCCTAAAGAGAAAGTGTTGCTGGGAATGAACAGAGTAGTGTTCCTCACTTAAGATTAGGTTTCTTAAAAAAATGGACCTCAGATGAGACTTAGAATGTGCACAGTTCCTTCTCTGAAAATTTGTGGGGATCAGTCATTACCTCTTGGCTTCCTTAGCAGTAATCTTTCTGCAAAGTTCACACATCTTCTCCATCACTGATAGAGAAGATGTGTGATTGTCACCCCATCAGAAGTAACAGTTAGCAGGGCTGGTAGTGGAGTGTCAGCTTATGCACACTTAATCTCGAAGGAAGATTGGCTCAACCTTCAAATAAAAAAATTGGACCCTGTAGCCAAGAAAGCATATGTATTTTTGCCTGATACCTATCTTATAAAACTACTAGACAGTTACTGCCTGAAACTAAGAGGACCCTCTTCAAGAGGTTGCATAGTGGGTCTGTTTGTGCAATATTACTGCAAAATATTGCACCACCATTGGCCTTTTGTTGACTGCAGGACTAAAAGGCTACAGATTCTAAATCCAATTCCACTTTCTGGCTTGTGGCAGTTTCCTTTTCCTTTGCCATGGAACCCATTTCTGAATTTTGCCGGTCTCTTGTGAATGTTGTGGACTAATTTCCTTGTCCTGTTTAATGCATTTCATACGACTGATCTTATAATGAACTCCAAAAACAGTTTTGTGGCACCTTAAAAGACTAATCGTTTTACAGCACAATCCTATGCATGTCTACTCAGAAGTTAGTCCCATTGTGTTCAGTGGGGCTTACTCCCAGGAAAGTGTGCATAGGATTGCAGCCTTATTGTAGCATCAGCTTTCACGTAGTAGAGCCTGCTTCATCAGATGTATGAATTGATGTCTTCAGTTGGCAGAGAGAGGCAGACACACACTACAGTACAATCTGTAGCATTTCTGTGCAAAGGTCAAATGTAAATAAAGTGAGCACAATGACTGTTCACAAAAACGGTATTGAATTACCATTTTCTTAGCGTTGCTGGTTAACCAAATGTTAACTCCTGTAGTGGGAGAAAATACTCTGGGTCCTGAACAAATACAATCAAACTATAGTTATACAGGAGCCTCCCTTTTGAAGTTCTTTTATTTTGGATGGGGTAGCACTCCCTCTGCTGAAACAGGTCCTTATTGTGTCAGTGTCATTATTGTTATATTAAACTACAATTCTATGCAAATATATCTGGAAGTGTAGCTGAACACAGTAGGACTTGCTTCTGACTAAACATACATAGTTTAGCACCCTAACTACAACAATCCTAACATCCTAACAGCCCAGTCCTGTGTAAGATACGGTGGCCGGCCTAAAGGGCTGGCCGCCATATCCTAGGTCTCGGGCTGCCCTGGGGCAGACCAGGTGCACCTCGAGGGAAGAGGACGATTGTCCCCTTCCCGGGGTGTAAGCGGCTGGAGGCCAAATGGGCCTCCTTGAATGTACACGAGCTCTGGAGCTTGTGTACATTTTAGCCCTCCGTGTAAGGCTGGGCCAGGTTGGGCCGGGCCTGGAGAGGGCTTTCGATATCTGCGTATCTCGCCACCAATATCCCCGCTCTCTCCAGGTCTGCCGCGGCCTATGGCCACCCTCCCTACCACCCAGTCCACCCTCCCCACCCTCCTCTGCCCCAGCCGGTGTAGGGCTTACCTGCTCCGGTGGGCGCAGGGTTGGGTAGGAGCCGGGGGAAGGGCTGCCGGCCTTTGTGCCGGTGGCCCTTACTCTCCGGGTGCCATAAATGGGCTTTTCAGTGTGTTTACGACACCCTGCGCTGGGGGAGCACGTACTCCTCCGGTGCATCTCCTCACAGAATTGCACCGTAATATACATTTTATAGTTATTTGGGATTATTTTAATCCCAGTTTTCAATTTGTATGCATTTTAATAAAAAATTAAAATTAAATAGGGTTTAATGACCATGTTGGTCAGTTCTTAAAAGCATCAACATCTTAACGTTTCACTCCAGAATTTGTACGGAACTGCTTCAGAAGTATGGGGCAAAGGCATTCGCCTCCCTTTCACAGCTTTATGGCTGGAGTTAAGACGTTGATGCTTTTAAGAACTGACCGACACAGTCATTAAATCTCTGTTTAATTTTAATTTTTTTTGGTAAATATGGACTGTGAATCTCTAAGACAATATTTGTATACATTTTGTTTTAAAAGTAGTGCAGCACATTCCATGAGTTTCGGATGAAATGAGCTAAATCATTAAACAAAGTACTGTATCAGAAGTTTCAAAGTAGAAATACACAGCAGGAGATGTTTAATATTGATGATTGTAATCTTAATGGGACGTGGTTATGGGGGCTGTCATGATGAGCTCCTGAATTTTGAAATTACTGGTAACCGGTACACTACTAGGGGTAAGATTGGATGGTAACAGAGCTTTTCAGAGTAAAATCAAGTGTAGTTCCCTACAACGTATACATGCTGTGCCGCAAGAACAAATATGGAAATTTTCTTTCTCATTCTAGAATCCATTAAGTTGCCCTGGAATAAGTTAATTAATGATGTTATAATAGGAACAGGCATTTACCTGGAGGCTGAGTGGGAGAAAGTATAATGGCTCTCCCTTTTCCTGGACATGCGATACATGAGAAAGTTAGGGCATGCAACTCCTAAACTAATTTTTGAATCCCTGCAGGGGGTAATGGAAACTGAAAAGCTTTCAGCAGAGGAGGGCAGCCCAGGGCAATACAGGACCATGGTGTTGCATGTTGGTCTTCCTCTGGAAGTGGTGATTTCCTGAAGACTGTTGTTGCCCCCCCTCCAGCAGCTGGTGTTCAAAGGTATACCACCTTTGAACATGGTGGTTCCACATAGTTGTAATGGACTGACAGTGATAGATCTCTGCTCCATGAATTTGTCTGATCTTTTCTTAAATCCATCTAAGCTAGTAGCTGTCATCCCTTCTTAAGGCAGCCAATTCCATAAATTCTGGATGCTGGGAGACGCCATCCCTAGCAACTGAAATTTATTTTGTTTTGTTATGCTGTCGCTGTGTTGGCTCTGTAGCAAATACCAATGTACGTCACTGAAAGAAGTAACCAGCCAACAGCAAGAGCAAACACGGCCGTGCCAGATGTGTCTGTGAGTCATATGGATTCTTTCCTTGCCTAATCAGGTGAGCAACAGCATATTAAAGGGAGATGCAAATCCCCCACACACACACACGTTTCTAGCCATTCTGACCTAGGGTGGCTCACAGTCCCAGACCCAAATATGGCAAATGATTAGATACCATGTTGAAGTAAAATCCATTTGCTGAGCTTTCCTTGGGAGACTCTTTGCCCCGAAAAAGATGAGCGACTATAAACTGTCCAACATGATTTACAAACGGGTGAAGATGCCATGTCAATTTATTTATTTCTCAGCCACAACAAAATAATTAAAACAATATCCAATACTGTCCAAAAAGTCTGGGAAATCCGGTAAACTGGACTCCAGGCTTTTTCCATCATTGATCTTCGGATCCTGCCTATGAAAATGGTCCAGGATTGGACCGAAACATTGGTTTTGTTGTCTTCTCATCTTGGATTTTAAAGCATATTGTCTGTCAAACGGATACCGGGTTTCCCGGACTTTTTGGACAGTATCAGATATTGTTTTAATTATTTTGTTGTGGCTGAGAAATAAATAAATTGACATGGCATCTTCACCCGTTTGTAAATCGTGTTGGATTATCGCAGGCCATGAAAGTGTTCGTTCAAGATTACTATAAACTGTAATTCATCTGTTCTTATGTTCTGAGCTGCTAGTTTTCTTTTTTCCTTAATTGGTCTCTTTCTATAGTGTGGGATCTCTCCAAATGTCAGTCCCTGAATCTGCTGTCCCGTGTGTTAATTGAATAAATAGTATGTAGTTCCCATGCAGAAACATCTTTTAAACTGAAGAATAGAACTTCACATGCATAGACAAAATTAGATGAATTTGTAGTCTTTGGAAATTCAAATGTATAACAGGATAATAAATATTTCCAATACAGCTCTTGCTCCCCTTTTTATGGAATGATTTTTAGTTGAGACTATTAACTTGCTGCCCTTAGGTGGCAGTACAGTATCAGCTTTGGTACAAACATTGGTAATGAGTTGAATGTGATCATTATTCTTCTAAAATTCAAGACTTGAAATATATTGAGAGCAGACTTGGTGTTATGTCTTAGTACTGTACTACATATGCAAAGTCTGTTATTACTTCTGCTATCCAAAAGAGGTTGTACACACATGTATTTAATGTCCTGAACATATTGCTTTGGAATTAAGGTTGGTACTTGCATGTTGCTAGATTTCCTCTACACAGATGTCTTCAGGATCACATATGGAGGAATTTATATGATGCATTTGTATCTGCTGTTCAGCCATTTAGACTGCCAGAAAAGCTTGCATAAAATTAAGTAATGAAATCATTACAACAGAAAAGATGGGAGGTTTATGTCTCACTGGTTATTCCTCCTCAGGCAGTTAGTGATCCTATTTTTTGTGTGTGTGACAGGGGAAGAACATGTATGTAGTTAGTCACATGTGACTGCTATGATTGTGATGGTTTCTGGCTAGTCACCACCAGTTTAGATCCCATCAGTGTATATTTAGAATGTTTTGTCCCAGTGTGCATCACTTTACGCTTCCTTACACTTGAACCTCATTTGCCATTTTGTGCCTGTTCAGCCAGGTTGGAGAGATCCCTTTGGAGATGATTTTCATAATCCACTTGGATTTTTACCATCCTGAATAATTTGGTGTTCTCTGCAAACTTGACCACCCTGCTATTCATCCCTCACTCCTGATCATTTACGAACAAGTTAAATAGTGCTGGTTCCTAATGCAGGTCCTTAGAGGCCCCACTGCTTACTTCATTGTGAGAACTGTTCCTTTCCTGTAG
Source organism: Plestiodon gilberti rubricaudatus (assembly GCA_026170595.1). Lineage (NCBI taxonomy): Eukaryota > Metazoa > Chordata > Lepidosauria > Squamata > Scincidae > Plestiodon > Plestiodon gilberti. The sequence goes on along the minus strand of JANXHW010000001.1, from coordinate 140,368,832 downwards.
CATAAAGCCCCTCCTAATCTTAAATCTTGTGAGGTTCCGTCAGAGACCCATCTCTAGCCTTTTCTTGCTGCTATTCCTCAACTCATCTGCTCCATTTTTTTTAGTCTTATTCTCTGCCTACTCTTTCCCCCAGGTTCCTTTTTCTCCATCCATTGTCTGCTCAGCACACTTCCTTTAATAGTATTGTCAACTTTAGTACCATCCACTGGTCCGGTGCCTTTTGGCATATATTAGCAGAGATGACAATGCTGGTCACTATGCTGTAAAAGCTTCATAAGCTGGTTTCTGTAGACTTAAGTTGCTGTTCAAGGCACAGGAACAGTCTGGCTGTTTTTCCAAGTCATTTGGCAACTCTGTCCTTCGGCCTCCTTACCTCTTAGTTTCCCTAGAGAGCTACTCTTGTCCCGGAGACCTGTGTGCAGTTTTTAAAACTCCCAGCTTTCCTACTTCGACAGAAACTTGGCTGCAGGCATTCTGACTGCTTTGTTTCCTAAGCGTTTGGAATGTTCATGAACAATGTTCCCTGCCAGCTCAGCCAGTCAGTAGAGGAGACCTCGCCACCACAAGAACAATACAATGTAGATAGCAAGATGCCTATCATTATGAAAAGGATGAGTGGCAAAGAGAAGCAATATCTCTTGCACATACTCCTGAACACATTGATAGGCTGATAGCCCATCTCTTGCAGGAGCCCTCCCAGCAGAACCCAAGTGTCTTAGTTGGTACTATTAGGCGAGCAGATGTTGTGATAGGGTCATGCATGTGCATGGCTACCCTTTAGAGTGCCATAACTGTAACCACATAACAGCACTATATATTTTTTTTCCAAGAGGGGCCGTTGTTCTGAGGGATAAAGTTGTTATGGGAACCCAAGCCTTTCCCAGGTGACCTCCCAGTGTCAAAGGGCAGAATTGCATCTGCCAGAACTATGTCGCTGAATACATGTTCTTTTTCTCCCATAGAACTTAATGGGAGCCAGTACAGTTATCGGGTTTGGTAGAAAGCAAATTGACAGTATAATGGGTTTACTCTAGAGCAGGGGTGACCAAACTGTGGCTCCTGAGCCATATGTGACTCAGCACAATCTTGACTAAGGAGGCCGTGTAACGGCGTAGCCGGCCTGGCAGGGACGGGGATATGGCCGACGCCATCCCCCGCCCCCTCCTGGGCCGGCTAGGCCAATGGCGCCCCTCCCTCGCCCAGCCGGACCACCCAGGCGGCCGGTGACGGAGCAGTTACCTTCTGCCACCGTCCGTGTGGAGATCCGGTGCCGTAGTGAGGGAGGCTGGCCTTGCGTCGGCCTCCCTTACTACTGAGGCGTCGTGAACGTGCTTTATGGCAAGTTCGCGACGTCTTCTGGCGACGGAATGCTCGTTCCGACACCATCTTTTTTTTTTTTAACAGGGTTTCACCCTTTGACATATAATGTGCGGCTTTCAGCTCCTTTTTCCATCACAATTAATATAAATGGTAAATAAGAAATGTTCATGCTTTATAATTATTTACTAGGTATAAAGTGAGAGTCCACTGGATTAAAACATATGGTAAGTTTAATGTTCATCGTGAGTAAATATATTTAAGAATTTAACTGCTTCTTAAATATTGTAGCTCTCAAACATCTCTCTTTCGGCTCTCAAACATCTGAAGTTTATTGTAAAGTGTTCATAAAGTGTTCAAAAATATGCTGTTTTAGAGCGAATGAAAACATATGTAATAATAACGGTTTATTGTTGTAGCGGTATACTTTTTTTTTTATCCTGGAAGGTGAAATTATGCTGATAACAAATCTCTTATAATTGCTGAATAGAAATTATTGGAATGCTCAGCTATTTGGCAGAGAAGCCACAGGGACTAGGGCTTGGGGTAGGGTGGGGAGGGGAGGGCAGCAGTCGCCATCTGATTGCAATGCAGGCAGTAAAGTTTCAAACTGCAATTTGGGAAGAATGCTATTGTAGCAACAAAATACCTAACGTACCTGTAGCTTCGCTGTAGTGGTAGCCCATTAAGCCACACCAAGGCTTGGGCTCCTGTAACAGTGTTTTAGTCCAAAGCCGAGGGGCTCCTTTTTGAGCTCGCTCCCTCCTTTAGAAATTGTTTCTAAGCAAAAATGAGCCTGCTTTTCAATCTGGGGCTGTTTGGTATGTTTACATCCAAGTTGGCAAAGGCCCCACAGCTGCATTTTTTACAAATAGCTTCACAAATGAAAAAAAAATGCAAAGGTAATTGCAACAACAACAAAAACCACCTTTGTATGTGTGTGTTAATCTGTATCTTATATCAGGTGTGGGTGGCATTACCACAAGGATGGTAAATCGGTGCACAACATAATGGTGAATTCTTGTAAAAGGCAAACTAGTGCAAATGAATCCTTTGCATCTTTTCTACAGTGATTAGGATAGAAGGTATTATGTATGGAATTGGAGAGGAGCAGGGCATTGCCTGAACACATTTGATGCAGTAATCTTGTAAGCCTAGATGGGAGAAGATCTGGGTCCTTTATGGATGTTGCCTTGAGTTTCATGATGAAAGAAAGGGGGAATATATTAATGTAATATAATGCTTCCCTTTTCCAGCTTATTTTATTTGGCTATTACTACAAGGAACAAATTGCTTGCAGCGTTTGTTATCTGCCTTTGCAGTCAGACTGGTCTATGGCTCAAACATGCAGGAAGGGTAGTCATGGTGGAATTAGCATTTAAGCTGACAGTTTGCTTGTTAGAATTGAGTTAAACGAGCACAGACGACCTGGGGAACTGACAAAATGGCCTTGTGGGAGTTAAACAGGTAAATACGTAATATTACTATGGATACTGTCTCTTTTAAAAAAAAAATCAAATTCTCCCTTTTAGCTTGGCATGCTTTGTTTACATTAGAATGGTTGTTAATTAACAGCCAGCAAAGTAACAGATCATGTTTTGCCCTTGGATGGGCAGCTGGCGCTCTCAGAAGGGAGGCTTGCAATTGGCTTGCCCAGCCTGCAAATGGGAGCAAAGAACAGTTTGGAAGAAAGGACTGGAAGAGTTGAGAGGAGGTGTGTGTGTGTGTGTTTTCTGTGGAAGCAGTTTTGGGGTTTCAGGAGTATTACTGTTTGGCTGGGGTGCACTTCCAAATGATTTTCAGCCCTTCAGAGTTTAGTATTTGAAATAATGTTTTGTCATTTTCATTCACAAGTTACAAATTAAGCCTGTGCAGAATGGGTTTACATTTTCCGTGATATTTTGCAAACTGCAGATTGAAGACAGAGCCCTCGATGTGAAAGGAATGAGTCTGCCAAGTTGCTGTTTAACTTAGTTTAATTAAATCTGTTTCTCTTCTGCTTCTGTGGTGCCAACATAGGTTCAAGGGGTTACGGTGCCTGAAACCATGCAGATCTGTTGCCCCTAACATCCCTGTTGCACTAATGTCCTAATTCCCCCCCCCCTTTTTTTAAAAAAAAATTTGGTACCGTATGTATATAAATGTGCATACCCTTCCTCCACCACTGCTGTCTCCTCTTCCTCACCTGCCCAATCATTTAAAGAAGCAACCAGGCAGGCAAGGAGAAGAGAGGGGAGCGCAGTCCCAGATCACCAGTGGTATCAGGGGAATGGACGGAAAGGAATATAACACAGTGCAGAGGTACCAGAATGCCTCCTGCCTGCCTTTATTGCCTCCCACTTGTTCTTGCCTGGCTCCATTGAACACACAGGCAGGGAGTGGAGTTACATCCAGCTTGTGTATTTAAAGATGTGGCATCCGAGGTAAGGAGGGGAGCTCTCCAGCTCTTGTTGCCCCCCCCCCTGTCCATGGGGAAAGGTGGAGTGATCCTGTTTTGCTCATTTGTGGAAGGGAAGCAATTGGAACAGGATTGCTGTAGTATCGCGCTTGCTTTTTTTTTTTTTTCAGTGCTGCTGCTGCTTCAGTCTGTCTCATGGCTGACCAGCCCTTTGTGGTGCCTCATTTAATTTGTGGTCTTGTGGAGCCTGTAGTGTGCCAGTTAAATGCCTGATTGGTGTCTACTGGCCAGGCAGAGAGGTTAGAATAGCACAAGTAAGGAGGAGCCAGGAGGGTTGCCAACCTGGCAGGTTTGGCCTAGTCTCCAGAAATCAGCGTCCATCTCCAGGAGTCTACTGAAAGTAATCATGGAGGTTTTAATAGGGCTTTTCTGACTAAATGATATTGAAGCGTGTGTGTGTGTGTGTGGGGGGGGTAATCTCTAGGAATAGCTTCAGTCAGTTGGTATGAGGACCCCATCAGAACACAATATTTGGCTTACTGGGTTAGACCAAAAGTCTGCCTTCTCTGGAAGCTCACCGGCAGGCCATATTGGAGATAGCCATTCCCCTGCTCGAAAGCCAGTCGTGTCCGACTCTAGGGTGCAGTGCTCATCTCCGTTTCTAAGGTCATAGAGCCAGCACTGTCCGAAGACGCTTCCGTGGTCATGTGGCCGGCATGACTAACGGAACTCTGTTACCTTCCTGCCACAGTGGTACCTATTTATCTACTTGCAATTTCTTAACTGCTAGGTTGGCAGGAGATGGGACAGGAGACAGGAGCTCACTCCGTCAAGCGACACTTGAGTCTCGAACTACTATCCTACCGACCTTCTGGTCTGCAGTTTAGCGTCTTAACCACTAAGGCCGGAACTACATTACACGAATCCTGGCGCGTTGCGGAGATTCTAACAGCATTTCGGAAGCAAGCGGAGCAGCTGCGATCTCCGCAATGCCGAAGCTGGAAAGATGGTTTCCCCTAATCTTTTGAGGGGGTGGGCTTCGCGGAGCTGGGGCTGGTTCGCGGAGCTACTGCAGCCTACCAATCAGATGAGAGGGGGAGGAGAGTGGCAGCATGCCAATCAGAACTACCTCCAATCACCGTTAAGGTTTTATTTCAAGGCTTAATCCCAGAGGAAAACACAGGACGAGGAGAGAGAAAACCAGAATGGCGGGAGATACTCAAAATAGCCCAAACTCCTGCTGGGATTTCTCCTCCGAAAAGAACTGATGTGTGCTGTATGGTAGGAGAGCGAGGAGGGCACCGAAGAGAGGGAAAGGCGCTGGGGTCACAGACAGTCACAGACGAGGCTGCAAGGTTTTCGGCCAATTGGAGAGCACTTGTGTTTAACCAATCACAGCTGCGCTTTCTTAAGAAGGCGGGACAGCAGGAGGGACAACAGGCGGGAAGACACTCCTCCGACCTGTTCGGCAGAGGCAAGACGCCTCCGCGCCGGGATTCGTATAATGTAGTTCCGGCCTAAGCCACCACGGCCCCTAGGATCTAATTTCTAACTATATAATTAGAGAACACAAAGCAGGATTTTTGACTCTAAGAAAAACAACTTTTCAGTTTCTCTCTGGTTCTGAGAGTTCAGTTTTTGTCTGCCTTGTTTCTTTTCTTTTAAGGAAGTCTCTGCTGTGTAGTACTGTGGGGGCATTCAGGTAACATCAGATCATGATTTGGCATGATGAGAATGTGCAGGCAAGAATCATCTAGATTGCTCCTTCCCTCTCTCCTCTGCCCTGCCTTCCTTGCAGTCCTTGTGTGAGGCAAGGAGATTAGAGCTTCCAATCAAGGTTTGTGGTGAGCTAAAGTTTGTTGTTCCTGGCAAACTGTGGGCCCAATCCTACCGATGCTGCCCCAAAGTAATGAAACAAGCATTCCCTTACCTTGAGGAGGCCTCTGTGACTGCCCCCACCACCACCACCACCACCACAGGATGCAGTGCACGCCCTGTTGGCATGGCTGCATCAGTGCTGGAAAGCTGGATAGGACTGGGCCCTTTTTTAAAAAATCTGTTTTTTGTGTCAATTGGAAGTGTCTAATCTCCCCTTGCCCATGGAATGAGGGGGAAAGGGAGAAGTAAACACTCAGGCTTTAGGCTCCTGCCTTCTCATTCCCTCGCTTCCTTTTCAATCTGATTAGGGAGTGTGGAAAACTGAAACTTTTGAATAGTTGGTGCTGCCTTATAACGTACTGGGTGCAAACTGTTGAGCTTACCGGTTGGCAAAAATCCACAAAAGGCTAAGCCAGAAATTAAGGTTAAATCGCCCATGATGCAGTATTTAAGATGTGTTGGTTTGATTTAATACGTTGCAACTTAGTTGTAGTTATCTAACATTCAAGTGATGGTATACAAGCATGCTGTTTAAAAATAAACAAAAACAAGTTTAACTTTTTGGGGGATGAGTTTAAAAAACAAAACAGAACTCACACTTTTTCCAAGCTGCTTTCTTATTCAAAGTGGTAGACCTTGCAGCCTTTTTATTACTTGTTACGTAACCCAGCTATAACCTTTGCTGCTCATAATTTCATTAGAACAGCAGAATAAGCAGAGGCTTCTTTCTTCCCTTTTCTGTGGAACATAATGAAATGTCACAACTGTGGGCCCCCTTTGAGTGAAAGGGATCATAAGAAACCTCCAGTCTCTCCATAGTGAAGTAGCACCTTTTTAATCAGAGCTCGTTCGCGGCCACTTGCTGTCAGGTGTTCTGTGCATCACAGAAGACTCTCGGCCATTCTCCACGTTGTTTGTTTGGTTGGTTGGTTGGTGTTTTTTTTTTTTTGTGCTACAGCCCCTTAGGAGTTCTTTTCAGGTTCCAGGCCCCCCCTGTCAAACAAGGATACAACATGAACAGATAAACATAAAATTCCCTTCTCACGGTTTTCAGTCTGTGGCCCCCATCAAACATGCCAGCGCTCCCCAGGGGGCCATATGGCTTCCGTTGAAAATGGCTGAGTAGTATTTTCAACTCTCGTTGACTTCCATGGGTGAGCATTAAGTGCATGCTTGATTTTTCCACTGAAATAAGTTAAAAATGTTTGAGATCACATTCTTTTGTTTATCTCTTGAGTTTGCTTGGGATTTCAGAATGGATGCAAATTCTCAGAGCTTTCTCAGCTTAGTGAAATGTACATACAGTAGGGCCCCGGTATCCACAGGGGATAGGTTCCTGGATAAGGGGAATGCTATCCCCCGCAGTCCCTCCCCCCCCCCGTGTCCATTACCTTTCTTTATCTTCATAGAGGTGGCACCAAGTTAGCGTGTTTCTTTCTTTACCAAAACGCTATAAGCAGCTTCCTGCTTCCTGTTAACGGAGCCTTTCTAGCATTTAGGCTGCTTGCCTGCTTTGTTGCTATAAGGAGCATGCTATGTTTGGTAAAGAAAGAAACATGTTGGCTTGGTGCCAGCTCTATAACGATAAAGAAAGGTAACGGGCACGGGGGGGGGCTGCAGTGAACTGTAGATAAGCAGATCTGCGGATAGCAGATCCCTGGATATGGGGGTTGCACCTGTATTCCTGTCCAAAACAAACAATTTTTATTCACTGCTCCATTGGCATTGAGTTCTTGATTTCCTTACATCTCGGTGTTGGACTTGAGGGAAATTACAGGCCTTTGGACACTTCACACCAGAGGCTGGAAATGTCCAAAGTGTGTATCTTAAAACATAATATCAGCTTATAGAAAATCTAGAGCAGAGTTTCTCAAAGTTCTCCCCATTTGGTGGGGAGAATTCTGAGTGTTTGTGGGGGTGGGGCCAGCCCCCCAAACCACTGTTTTTGTCCTTCCTGGGGCTTGGGGGGCTTCGGGGAGGTCTGCATGACCCTCTGCAGGCCTCCCCGATCTTTGGATCGCCGAAAAAGATCAGGGAGGCCTACAGAGGGTTGTGCAGGCCTCCTCAAGTCCCCCAAGCCCTGGTAAGGACAAAAGCGGTGGTTTCGGACACTTTTGCGGCGGCGGCGGCAAAGGGGGCAGGGGAAGCTTTTAGTTCCAATGGTGGGTTGCGACCCACAGTTTGAGAACCACTGATCTAGAGTACAGATGAGGCATACAGTTATGATTGGGGAAGTTATATTATTGCCAAGCAGGGATTTGTAGCATCTCATGTTTTGACCCAACAGCTGATTGATTATACCATGTTGACTGACTGGAAAAAAAACTTCAAGACAAGAAGGCCGTGTTTTTTTTTTCTTTTTCTGGAGCTGTTCAAATTGTTTCAGCAACAGTGTATGTATGATTTTTCAGGAAGTTAACACCACCACAACTCCCTTTTAAGCTTCTCTAAATTATTTTGATTTCTTAAAAAAAAATGCATCAGAGTGGATGCAATGGGAGAAGCCAGTTTGCCATTTACATTACAGCATTTTTATTTAATCTGTCAGTGGCAAAGCCAGAGGAAACCAATGACCTTTCTTTGATCTAACTTGGATTTTTAAAATGACCATTAACTTTAAAATAAAACAAATCAACCAGTTGCAGTTGACCAGCTCATTTCTTGTAACATTTTGAGCTTATTTGCATTACGTTTTAGCCCTTTAAAATGAAGGCAAAGTGGGCACTTTTCTTGTGCCTTCCAAATTAGTGAAAGGAAATCGGGGCAAGTTGGCATCATGAATTCAGACTGCTTTCACTCAAGCTTGGCCCTAACTGCAGTATGGTAGGTTTGTACACAGGGAGGTGCCATGTTTATGTCTTTGGTTAGGTTTGTGTATCTTTGCTCAATCACCATATGTGAACTTGAAGTATATTATCCTTACACTTAGTTTTACATAACTGTTAGTTTCTTCTGTGTTGGCTGTTTCTTGAATACTGTACTGGATAAATACAGTATAATGTGAGGCGAGTTCCCCTGTTATCGCTTGCCATTTTTATTCTTGCTGTTAAAAGCTCGGTGTGTTGAGTATTTTTCTTCTTCTAGATTTGCAACCTACATAAATTATATTGTTAAGATTACAAGACATAGCCCTAAAATGAAGGCAAACTTGAAAGCAAGTCTGCTAAAAGCAAAAAAAAAACCCCAAACCCATAGCTAGGCAACAGACGTTTAAAACCCCTTCCCCCACTCGTTTAACACATTTACAAATGTTTTTTTTTCTTTTCAGTCCAAAGTCCTATCATATAAAATAGCGTAGTTACAGCTCCTGTTTAATAACCTATTACTTTCTGTTCACTTTAACAAAATGAGGGTGAATTTGTTTAGCCAATACCATGCACATTCTATGAATAATTACCACTGCCCGCTTTTTAAATTTATTTTAAAAGGGCCAGTCAAACATAGAAAAGGGTTGCCAGGACTCTGCATTTAACCCAGAGTTTCAGAGTGTTAGCCTTCTTGCATCCTCCCTAGGGAAAGAGTCAGTCCTCAGGGTGAGCAACTAGTCTCCATCCTAGGGTCTGTTTTTCATGATGTCCTCCCTATCCCTCTTCCCCGTTCTACAGTGTGTGGCTGGCTGGCTGTTTATATCTGCTGCCTCTCACACACACTCCAACCTTTCCCAGAATATCCTTCTAGTTTCAGTATCTGTGTCTCTCTGTGAGAAGAGAGTGAATGTGAACACCCATACAGACTCATGGCCACTAGGAAAGAGAGTGCTGATCCTCCACTTAGAAGTCGATTTTGAGATCTTAACAGTGCAATCCTATCCAACTTACACCACCGGTGTAACCAGCGGTGCAGCGAGAACGGGAGGCCCCAGAATGGAAAGGGGATTCAAATCCCCTCCAAAGGGGGATTCAAATCTCCCTGCCCCTCCAAAGCCTCCCGCCCTTCCCTCCCCCACTGGTTACACCGGTGGTGTAAGTTGAATAGGATTGCGCTGTAAATCACTGTATACTGCCAGACTCCATTGCTGCTTCAAGAGACACGCATGAGTTCTCACCTGGGCTTAATACCGGCTACAAGCCTTTCACCTGACCAAAATGCATACATTTCTATATTGCTCACTTCATGTGTTCAGCATGCTTGACTTGGATCCAAATCATGATGAGTAGGAGAAAATGGATTCCTGCTGTTACACATGCTTGTGCAGGACCACTAGCAGATTTTTTTTCCCCCACAGTGCAGTGAAATCAGCATCATGGTAAAAGAAACTTGGTGAAGAAGGAAATTATAGGCTGTAGATATTAAACTTCACTAAGCTGTAAAAGACTTGAAGCAAGTTGTGCCAAGTCTTGTGTAAACAGAATAACTTATATGGATTTGGGGTCACTTGTCTCCATGTAATGCTCCTCTGCTTACGGTTCTTCCTTCTTAAGAGGAATACCTCTAAATCTCCTGTACAAGAGCTCCAAAGGTAAGACGTTGCACCTTGCCTGGGAGAAGGCTCTACGATCCTGAGGACAGTTTAATAGAGATACTCTGCTGGTTGTCCATGGTAAACTGGGATTTGCAGACTCAGTGGCGAACTGGGATTTGCAGACTTATTAGCTGCACCCCTCGACTCCTGCTGATTTATATCTAATCTGATCTTAATCACTCTTGAGGGAGCATTCCAACCAAATTTAATGAGAGACCAATTGGCTGGATTTTCTTTTCAAGGCGAATTATCCCTGGTGGAGGCTCAGAGTCCACGAATAGGTGGTAGAGTAAAGAATCTTGATCAGAATTATAGAGGACTCTTATCCAATATCTAAAAAATCTTAGCCATGCTACAGTCTCCAACTACAATTGTCCGGCCAGGGATAGAACTTGGGGACCTTCTACATGCAAGGCAGGAGCTCTTCCCTTCCCCCTACAATAGTCCTGAGCAGCCAAGGTGGGGAGAAAAGGAGGTTACCTGACGAGTTTGTGGTTACGAAATGTTTGAATTGGGAACTTGTTAGCTCACACTCGTAGCTATTATACTATACCAGCTATGGCACCGGGGAGTCTAGTTGTGCCTACTGTTGGGGGGGGGGGGGTCCTAACCTGCCTAGCACTGGCAATGTTTTCCTTCTCCCAGTACCAAAGTCTGTAATCAGGTCACCTTGACCCAGACCATGATGGTACACTTCTTACAGAATGGCCCATTTTACCCTGTAGTGAGCCTTCTGCACTTAGTATCCCTACGCTACTAGGCAGTGCTCAGGTGAACATGCACAGTTAACAACAATGAAGCTTATGGTCCACTCACCTTATGTGGTACAGGATCAGCATGTACCTCTCAACTCTAGGGAGGTTGCTTATATGTGACTTCAAGCGGTGCAATATGCCATTGCTTTCTTGCACAGGAAACAATCCTCATACCTTCCATTTTTCTGTTTTTAATATTTTGAGTAAAATTACAGAGAACATAGGATCCGACTACATTTCAAATCAAACACATACTTTGTCCCTGCATATTATTGTTGGGTGGTAGATTATTCTTTTAATTTTAAAGACTGCCCCCTGCAGTTGCAGGGGGCAGTCAGGGTCAGGCATTTAGGGAAGTGGTATTAATCGTTTCCCCTGTGCTATGGTCACAACAAGAATGGACCCCCCCCCCAAAAAAAAATTAGGCTATGAATGAAAGCATGCTGACCCCATACTGTCTCATTAGATTCTGAAGCACCGTTTCCATGTCCAGGTGTAAGGTGACTGAATTTTTGCCCTCTAGTGCACCATGGAGATTATTGATTGGAAGTACTTTGCATTTTTCCCCAGCTCAGGCTGTTCTGCTTAAGATCCTCTTTCTCTTGACCTCTGAAGTACAATGCATTACAGCTCTTTTTCCCACAAAGATGATGTTCCTGTTTGCCATTTGGAAAAGCCCATTAAATACTTTTCTGCATGCTCTTTCTTTTTAGAGGCAAGAGGATTTTATTATTTGCCGTTCAATGTTCTAAGCTTAAGCATGAAGAAGCTCATCCCGCCACATTATTTTAAAAGGCCATAATCCCTGGAAATTCTTTATAGCTTAATGTAGTTCGCAACCTTCTGAGATATAGAACCACCTTCAAAGTCTGGGGAAAATGTACTTAAAACACATTAGAGCTTTCCTCATCATAGAGCCCAGTCCTATCCTCCCCCCCCCCCACTGATGCAGCTGTGCCAAAAAGGCACTTGCAGTATCCAGCTGGGGGGGGGGAGCGGATTGGGAGGCTTGGGATACAGAAGAGACACCAGCATTTATTTATTCATTTCTCACAGTATTTATATACCACCTTTCTCATGAACTCAAGATGGTTTACATAGGCAGACTGACCATCAACCCCATTTTTTTTCCAAATGGGGTCTTTATAAGTTTTGTTCTATGAGAGAAACTTGTAGAACCCTCCGTTTCCCCAGATGTTTCCCTTCATAGTGCAGTCGCCGTCCTGGTTGTACAGCTCTTGCGCTTTCCAAGCTTCCACAGGCAGCAGCTGCAAATCACACCTCAGACCAGTTCTCAAGATGTTATCCGTTTCTTGCCAGCTGACGACTCCGCACTCCTCCATCAGCGGCTTACAGTCCCCATCCAAGGTGAGACCGAGGCTGATCCTGCTTAACTTTTTCAGGCCAAGTGACAGCTCAGCCTCCACCAGACCACACCTCCTGCAATAGCCACTGGAAAAGACACCATGCTGGGGTGAAGAGGCTCAGTTGCTCTTCCTCTGCTTAATATAAGAGAGGGCACCAATTTAAAAAGTGCCCTTCTGCCCAGTTAGCAGGGGTGTATGGACTTCTTGGATCGCAGTCCAAACTTTCCAGCCCCTCTTCCGCTTTCTGATGTTGCAAAATGTTAACTGTGAAATATGCATTGTTGGGAGAGTCTGCTACTGATTATCTCTAGGTCTTAGGGGAGCATAGCATCTTTCTATGTGGCTCTGCCCTAGCTGTAATTATGAAAAATGTGCCCCCACATCAAGATAACTATCCTTTCTTCTAGAGCAGGATGCCTTCAAACTTCAAAGTGAATTCCATTACATGTACAGTAAGTGTAAAATTGCTGGAAATCGTAATACACAAGCTAGAAATTATCAAGAGTAAAGATTATTTTCTTACTTTTCTTTGAAATGGTTCTGTATATTTTTACTGTCCCATGAAATAGAGTGCATATTTACTGTTCTGTAGTACACTGTCGTGTTAAAAAAAAAAGCCTTGTAAAATATTCAGTAATCGCCTGCAGTAACCCTGAGTGATCACCACTGTACTAAATTTAGCCAGAGAGAACGACAACTTTCTGTCCCTTGTGTCTTCAAAACATGAGCTGACCCGTCTTCTATTTTTAGCTGTTCTAAGTGAAACAAGATGAGACATTGAGGACTAGTCCAAAGCGGCAAGCGGTTTTCCCAGAATACTTGCAGAAATGTAATAAATAGGTACTCATTATTTTCCTGCAAAGAGGAAGGAAGGAGAATAATTCACATGACCTGTCTAGGGTGGGGAAGGTCATTTTGAAAACTCTATTGTATCCTATACATTTCTCATTAGTTTTCTTCCCAAACCAGAAGTTTTTTTTCCTTCTGCCCCATTTGACTCCCTTGAGCTGGTTGCCTTTTAGACTCCAGACCAAGTAGCCTCTATTTACTGAAATTATTTTTTAAAAAACTTTTGTTAATTTATTACAAGATGAGGGTATCGCCTAGCTGGTACTACACCATAGACATCTCTCATCCTTCCTACTTACCTACATGAGGACACAATGAGTTGATGTTGTTTGTTTATTTATTTTTCACATTTTTATACCGCCCTTCCCCCACAGAGCTCAGGGTGGGGTACATGATTCCTTCCCTCCTTTTTGTCCTCACAACAACCCTGTGAGGTAGGTGAGGCTGAGAGATAGCAAGTGGCCCACGGTCACCCAGGAAGCTGAATTTGTAAGTAAGGAAGTAAGGACTTTGAATTTTCTGGGCAATTTATTCTGTTTTGTTCTGCTACTGCTGCATTGTTTCTGCATCGTTGTTACTTATATGCATAGTTTAAATGATGTTGTTTTTAGATAAAACCAATACCGTATAATGTTAGCTACCCTGAGGGCTCTATGGAGCCATGTTTGGCGATTAGAAATAAAATGTTAGAAATAGAAGTTCTATGTTGAAATTAACATAGTTGGACCCCCTGCTGTAGATCAAAGAAACGCACACTTACACCCCTCTCTCTCAAGCAATATTTCTCAGAATCTTTGAGCTCAGAACCTCTCTGTTCAGAATGTTCCCTACATTGTGTGTGTGGTGTGTGTGTGTGTGTGTGTAATTAGCCAGTTTCCCATAACACTTAAACAGTTGGGCTGTGTTCCTTTTGTCTTCTAACTTTCTAGTACTGAACTACCAGTACCCATAATGTTGCTCTGCACAGTGTGTCTTAGCAACCAGGCTAACCATGTTGTTGAATTAGCGAAAGGAAAATATCCTGTTTTTAACTATTGTGTGTTTAAATTGCAGAAAGGGACTTTAGAACGTATGTAAGCAAATACTGTAAACTCGGATCCCTCCAAAGTGAGTAATCCATCGTTTAAAGGAAACCTTCTGTTCTGCCGTGGCTCGTACATCAGTTTTGAACTTGGCTTGTTAAAACTGGTGGGAGTGATGTTTGTGACCATAGGAAAGTATCTCAGATAGTACTTTGCCTGGTGCCTATCTATTTTAATCAGCCTGTCATTTTTCTGTGTTTTGTTGTTGATACCAGAACCATTTGTCCTTCCCCATTCAATTGGCATCACTTGGTCACGTCTCTTGTCAGTAAATTTAGGAGGCATTTTGTCACTGAGTTGCCAATTCAAGTGGGTCAGAATTGTGATGCAGACAAATGGCAAAGTGAAAGAAAATACGATGCAACCACTTTCAAGTATAAGAACGATGCAGTTTCTTGCACTCTTTGTGACAACTGTTTTATTGGAGATCAAACGTGGTATAGTGATTCGAGCAGTGAACTTGGAGTGGGGAGACTCTAGTTCAAATCCCTCCTCAGCCACGAAGCTCACCGTTGAACCTTGGGCCATATTTCTCTACCTGACGTGATGGTTATGAATACAAAACAGGTTACAGATGACACTGTGTGCCAGCCTGACCTCTTTAGATTATTTATTCCAGTGTAATAAACAGACCTGGCCAAGGGGAAATGGTGCCTGAAGCTGCCTCCTCAATGCTGCCATCCCTGCACAAGAGGGGACTGCACGCGCTCCCCACCTCCTCCATTTTAGTTTCGAAGTCGTGGTAGGGACAGGGGTGGCAGCAGTGACTGCCTTAGCCCACCCATCCACCACCACCTCTTCTATAAGCAAGGAGAAGAGAAGAAGGTGGTGGCAGCAGTGGCAGCTCTTAGTTTGCCTGCCCGTCCGCTTATTCTCTGCAAGAGAGGAGGGGTACAAAAGAAGGTGCTGGCGATCCCATTTCCAATCTGGGACCAAAATGACTGCTGCCACGATCTGCTACCTCCCCCTCTCCCAGCTGACCCGATTCCTCCTCCTTGTCCTGTTGCTCTGTTTTGGAATAGTGTTGCAGAGCCAGGCGAGTCTTTCCAAAGACGTGAGGAGAAATGGAAGTGGGACCATGCTCCCTTGTTCTGCCCCACTCTGCCCCTCTTTTTCAAGCCATAGAGAGTCAGAGCCAGGAGGAAGAGCTATGTGTGGCAGCTATGTGAGGTTGCCAATGGACACGCTGCCTGCACCCACCTGCCATCTGAGACAGCCCACCTTACTTCATGCCTGGGCTGACCCTGATAATAAAGAAATACTGGAAAAATAGTCAGCCCTAATGTTAAATAAGTAAATAATGTTATGTGACTGTCCTTCCAGTAGAATTATAGCTGATCCACATGTGTCCCTATTCATCCCAGCCCAGTGTCATCACCGGTTGCTTTCTGAGGCCTACGAAGGCCCAAGCCAGGGGGATGAGGTAGGTCATGGGGCTCTTCACTGGGAAGCAGGTAGGTCACGACGGATTTATTGAAAATCTGGATGAGTACAATTATTAATTCCAATGGGCAGAGGCGTCGCCAGGCGCCCCCATGGTTGGGGCCGCCCCCCGACGCCCCCAATAAAACTGTCAAAAATTTTAGGTTTCAGTTTCGAAACCTATTTTTGACAGTTTTTTGGGTTTTTTTTAATGTTTTCGGGTGGATTTAAGTGTTAAAACGGCATGTGAAAGTGTATGTGTGCTTTCCCGGCACTTATCTTGAATATGGGGCGTTCCAAGACACTCCAGCGATGATCTTCTTCCTGCGCCCGGGCACAGCTTCTCCCTGCGCCCGGGCGCGGACTTGGTAACGCCCCCAGCAGCGGTTTCTGGAGTTTGAGCATGCGCAGAACCACGGAGTTTCCAGGGACATTCTGCGCCTGCACAAACTCCGGAAACCGCTGCTGGGGGCGTTACGGAGTCCGCGCCCGGGCGCAGGGAGAAGCTGTGCCCGGGCTCAGGAAGAAGATCATCGCTGGAACGTCCTGGAAGCGCCCCATATTACAGATAAGTGCCGGGAAAGCACACATACACTTTCACATACCGTTTTAACACTTAAATCCACCCAAAAACATTTAAAAAAATGGAAAAATGCAATTTTTTTTGCAAATTTAAGGAGGCCCGCGCCCCCCCAGAGCCTCAGCACCCCTACGCCCTGGGGCCCACCGCCCCATATCAGCCGACGCCATTGCCAATGGGAACAATTCTAACTCATTCCAAAGCCATTCCAAGTTCACCCCAAAATTACCCTAAACGCCTAATTCCATAAGAAAAAAGTTTTGTGGCATGATAAACTGGGGGGGGGGAAACATTGTTCAGCATCAGTAAAGTGTTAGTCGTCTATATAACTGTTTCAGAAGTTCTAGCATCTCATAATGAAGTTTAGCACCTTAAGCTTTAGTTGCAAACTTTCTTCTTCTTCTGTTCTTTAGGACCCATGTTCACAGTAATTTTTAGAAACACAGCAGAGAACCGTGGATATGGTGTTCACCCCTATCTGCGGTTTTCACTTATCTGTGGGGGGCCGGAACCTATCCCCTGCGGATACGGGGGCCCAACTGTAGTTATAAAGAGGGAAGAGTGTACTTTTGGGATTGTTCATGGAGCGACAGAAAACCTGTTCCATTACTGAGACTGCAGTGGTTCTGCAACTGTGAAAAATTGTTACCGGTACCATGTATTTTGGAGAGAATTCTTTAAAAATATCATTGGATCAAGCAGCAAGTGAGGTCATGAAAATTGTCTGTTTGCAATGACTTGGAGATTGCTTTCTTTGCACTTGGTTACACATTTTAAAAACTTTAAGCGTGTTTTATGGAACAGAATAACTTTTTTTTAACCGTGTACACAGTTCTTATTCCTTGTTGATCATTATTTTAAACTTTGTAATTGGAGAAAATAAAGCCCTAACTGCCCTCTTTAGGATACCTTAAATGTGCATGGTGTAACTTATTTCTCTTTGCTGTCCACATTTTAAGAAATTGGTTCTTTATGATATTTTTGTTAGATGTTTCAGACTTCCTGGCTGAGAATATGACCAAGGCACAGGTTAAAACAGGAATGAATTATTGGTCTTCACATATTTCTATCCAAAATGGCACCAACTGTGGTCAGCTTGCACCATTTTTTAATTTTCTACTGCAGTGTCTTTTTTCATGGAATTGCATTGCAGTCCTGTGCACAGTAACCAGGAAGTCAGCTCTGCTGAACACAGTGGGACTTACTTCTGAGTAAGGGTTGCACTGAGGGGCAGCCCAATCCTAATGTAAATACAGACAGCAGAATTAGCGTTCTGCCGCCCGAAGTAGTCGCAAACATGCCGTAAAGCACGATTGCGACTACTTTAGAGCCACGAAGGCTGCCACAAGGCGGCCTTCCCAGCTCTGCCGCCAGAGCCCTTGGCCCGCTGCCAGACATAGGTAAGTTAGAATCCAGCGGGCGAAGGGGACGGTGGAGCTGGGAGGGCGGCCATAGACCCAGCCACCGGGGGCGGGGGCATGGCATCCGCCATATCCCGGTCCCTGCCGGGCGGCTGGGCCATTACATGGCCTCTTCCGACTTCCGCCAGCAAAATAGCTGGCAGAAATCCGAGGAGGCCTATCGGCCCCAGCTGCCCTTACACTCGGGGAAGGGGACGAGTGTCCCCTTAGTAGGCTTTTCGCCGCGGGGCGCCTGCTGCAGGCTGCCTGCGGCAGAGATGAGGATCCGGTGGGCGGCCTTGGCCGCCCGGCGGACCCTTAAGCAGGATTGCGCTGTAAGGGTTGCGCTATTGCAATACATAGGGTTGCACTGCCAACCTAATACTACCAGAATCATAATTAAACCCTGCCTGATGAAGTGATTTCTCCTCCTCGAATCTCTGCCTGCCTGCGAGAGAGGGAAAGAAGCAAGCAATGGCTATGGTACATGAAGCTGAATTGTATGCATTTCTCTGAGCCTTTGATTACATTGTACTACAGATTGGCAGCAATCTGCAAGTTAGAGGGTTTGCTCAAGAAAATGCCTACATGGTTTGGCATGGCAAATTCCTGGATCACAGCCACAGCTGTTGACAAGTGAAGTTCTGTTTCTGGAAACGAAGGGTGTTTTCTCACTGGATTTTCCCAATTGTTCTTTCTAACTGGTATTACATGCTTGTCAGGCTCTATTTCTCAGAAAACATAATGCATTTATATCTGTATTTCCTGCTGTTTGTGTACTAGGGCAACCTTCTTTATGAGCCTAATAAAAAAAAAATTAGGCCATACAAAACCATCTTGCTGAACCAATTATTCTTCCATTATGGAACTGACATTTGAAATTATTATTATTTAATTGGCTGGTTTTTTGAGGTGGCAGTTGTTTTGAACAAAGAAGACCATAACTAATTTGTTCTTGGCAGAGTAGTAAACAAACGTGTTCTCACCTTTTTAAGATCTTTGTATTATTTTCCCCTCCCCTTTATTTCGGCTTGAATACCAACTATTGGAAGACTTTCAGCAGTAGAAACCCCACTGGCGCCACTGCAGGGGGGCGGAGCTCTAAGTTCCGCTGTGATCCAACCCTCCGTTACATGGATGAACGAAGCAGCCCCACCCTCTCGCCTTCGGAGCCTTTCAGGGTAGCAAAAGTAACGTGCAGGGAGTCTCCTGTGCGTTGTTTTCACAGTCTTGAATGGTTCCGAAGGCGAGGGGGCAGGGCCGATTCGTTCACCCGTGTAATGGAAGGTCGGATCGCGGCGGAACTTAGAGCTCCGCCCCCCCTGCAGTGACGCCAGTGAGGAAGCCTCCATATTTCTGAGGCTGCAACCGCTGAGCAGGACTGCCTTGGGAAACAGAGAGCTGTACCAAAGCAAATAATAGTGAAAATTCTGTGTAGAGGAATTCTCAATAGTAGAATTTGGACAAGAGGTGAAATCCTTGTTTATGTCCTGCGCAAATGTGACTTGGTTGAGGTTGCGCATTAACAGGTTGCTTAAGGATCAGGTTGCTTAAGGAGGTTGCGCATTAACAGGTTGCTTAAGGATCCGCCAGGCGGCCGAGGCCGCCCACCGGATCTTGATCTCCGCCGCAGGCAGCCTGCAGAAGGCAGCCCGCGGCAGAAAATCTACTTGGGGAAGGGGACGCTCGTCCCCTTCCCCGAGTGTAACGGCGGCTGGGGCCGATAGGCCTCCTCGGATTTCGGCCAGCTATTTTGCTAGTGGAAGTTGGAGGAGGCTGTGTAATGGCCCAGCCGCCCAGCGGGGACCGGGATATGGCGGATGCCATGCCACCGTCCCCGTCCGGGACAGCTGGGCCTATGGCCGCCGTCCCTCCCCCGGCTCCACCGTCCCTCCCCCGGCTCCACCATCCCGCCCACCGCTGGAACCAGGCGCAAATGTGCTTTACGGCACGTTTGCGACTACTCCGGGCGGTGGAACACTTGTTCCGCCGCCCTAGTTTAGGGCAGGATTGCACCCTAACCTGGCTGGGTTCACATCCAAATCCAACACCCTGCGAGCTCCCAAATGAAAGTACAGGTATTGCGCAGCAAACAGAAATGGACTAGGACTCGTCACTGATCCAACTTGGTCAGACTTGCATCATGGGACCCACTTCCGGTTTGTTTCTCTTTTAAACAAACATATATGTTTTTCATCCACCTCGAGAGAGACCAGATGCAAAATTGGTGAGTGTTCCTGTGACTTCTGATGGTTGTGTAGAAGTAGGCTTTGTGAGGGTGAGAGAAGCTCCATCTGCTTAAGTTCTCCCTTCTGTGCAACTCGTGTTCAAGAAGAACCCTGCTGGCCTCTGCAGCTCTGCCCACTCTGACCCTGTTGGTATTTTTGTCCTCTTTTTCACAGTTTATTATCTCCTTCTCTGCTTAAAAAAAGAATATGGTAGTGCTGCTGGTGTGACCAGGCATGACCCACTTAAGGGACAAAACCCACCTTTTGAAGGCCAGTGTACTAGGGAAACTTTGCAATGTAATCATGTGATGTGAAATGTTTGAGTTAGGGCCCAATCCTATCCAACTTTACAGTGCTGATGCCGCCGTGCTAGTGGGGCGTGTGCTGTATCCTGCTGTGGCCGGGGCAGTCATGGAGGCTTCCTACATTGCGGCAGCATCAGTGCTGGATAGTTGGATAGAATTGGGCCCTTAGAGTCTTTGGGTATCGCCCAGATGGCAGCATTCACTGTGGTCCTTTTGTAAGAAGCAAAAGGACAATGAAGGTAGGCCTGTGGGGGAAGGAGGACCCCTTGAAATGAAAAACCTTTCAGAAAATTGGTACCCTTGCTCACAGCTCTACTAATCGCCGTACTTCTGATGGTATGTAGCTCACTTGCATTAAGAAGTGAGTGTGTATGTCAGGGCAGAAGTTATGCTTTCTCTATCAACTACAAGCCCTTTCTTGACCATACACTTCTGCACAGTGTATTGAGAGCTGTCTGAATTCAGAGTTTCTCCTGGTACAAACATGAGAGATGGTGGTCAAGGTAGTAGGAAGTAATGAGGGAGTTGTATACCAAACTTTAGTTAGCAGAGAGTACATTGATGCAGGCTATGCATTTTCTTTCTGTTTCAGTCGATAGCTTCAGCTGACATGGATTCAAACCAGCTAGAGGCTTTTCTGACAGCACAAACAAAGAAGCCAGGAGGCATCACGTCTGAACAAGCTGCGGTCATTGCAAAATTTTGGAAAAACCACAGAGTGAAAATTCGGGAGAGTCTGATAAATCAAAGCAAGTGGGAAAATACCCTGAAAAACTTAACCTGGAGAGTGGATGTCAAGTCACAGTCAAGAAACATTGACCAGTTAAACAGTCCTGTGGCAATAGTTGAAATGGAACTTGGAAAAAATGGACAGGTGAGCAATTCTTGTTTTATTACCATGACAATTTTGGGATTTGTGTGCTAATGTGTGTTAGCAACAGTGCTACCTAGCAAATCAGGGTGAAGGGTATAAGGTATTCCCGCTGCCAGGGGCTTCCACACCTGGCTTAACCCGTGGGTCCGGGTCTGCGTCTCAAGCGGCCTCAGAGCACAAGCGAAGGGACGAGGAAGGTTTCTGCACCTTGGTCCCTCGCTCCCTGGTCATGGGTTCTCTAGCCTTGGGTCAAGCCTTCAGAAGTACTATGACTGACCCTCGTCATCGGCCAGCAGATGCCTTATGAACCCTCTCCAGCCCCTGTGAGCCTCACCCTTTCCAATGGCCCCACCCCTGTTCTTTCCCTCGATGCACAACGGCCTGCACGTTAGTGCCCACCCTGTGTTAGCCCCCCCCCTACCGGTTCCTGAACCCTGCTCTTTTCATTTCCGAGGCTTCCCACATCTCCCCGTGGGAATATGACACACACCCTGATTGCCTCCCTGCTCTCCCGGTGCTCCTCCTGGCTGGTCTACAGGGCTCTCCTGCCGACCGGGGTTTGTCGGGCCTTCAGGTGCGCTGGCCGCAGCCACTGGCCTGCTGTGCAACTCCCTGCCAGCCCTT
Organism: Plestiodon gilberti rubricaudatus; assembly: GCA_026170595.1. Classification (NCBI taxonomy): domain Eukaryota; kingdom Metazoa; phylum Chordata; class Lepidosauria; order Squamata; family Scincidae; genus Plestiodon; species Plestiodon gilberti. Next base: position 140,347,291 of record JANXHW010000001.1, on the reverse strand, counting down.
CCCCTGCTGGAGGAACCTGCTGCAGAGTCGGGAGAACCGGCCACATGGCAGCTGGCGACTTCCCGCCAACTTCTCCTGCACCCGAGGAGCCTGATGCTGTGGAGCTGTGTAAGTCTGAGGCCGGACAAAGGGAAAGCTCGTTTAGAAAATGCACAGAGATTACTTTATTAAGCTGATGATGAATTTCTACTGATATAACTTTCTATATCTGTGGCAACTAGGTTGTGTCTTTCCCCCCAGGATCAAAGTCCCACTGGCCAATTGAACATTTTTGAGAAATCGCCACACAATCTAAAGTCAGTCTTGCAAACAGAAGACAAGTACAAAGTGTGAAACAAAGGTCATTAAATATTGCCCCTTAGTTACATAAAATTATTGGTTATGATCGATCTTCTTTATACCTTAACATTGGAATATTCCTAGAACTACACTAAAAAAGCTAATTTGGACATCTTTCCAACAAGTTTTAGTGTTCTGGTCCAAACATTCTGCATCCGTCCAGCAACGGACACCCCTAGAGAAAGGATTCACAATATTTTGGATGGAACTGGGTCCAGAATGTAAAGGAGGGTGTATGTGACCATCTCTTCTACCAATGGGTAACAAGTAACTTGGATAAAGTAGAATTCTAAAGAGAAAGGTTAATAAATATTTACTTAGCCAGGAATGTCAGTTATGTTTAGTACTGTGACATTTTGAAGGCCTTTGCTTTGTTGAAGATAGAACTTGTTGATAATACTGAAATAAATTTCTGAACACTGATGGCTTTTGTTTAGACACTTGCTAGTAGGGGTACATGTTCAGTTGATATGTAAACTACTATTTTAAAAAAATAGAGGTGTAGTGAAAGGAGAGTTGCCTCCGTCCAGAATTCAGTACAGTATCTGCCAAACAGATACATCAAAGAAACTACCATATTTGCGTATGGTTGATTGTAAGAGAGAAACAAGATCTAGGCCAGTGATTTTCAACCTTTTTCATCTCACAGCACACTGACAAGGTGTTAAAATTGCCAAGGCACACCATCAGTTTTTGGACAGTTGACAAGGCACAGTGCACTGCCAGTGGGAGGCTCACATCCCCCAATAGCCCTACTAATAAATGACCCTCCCCCAAACTCCCGTGGAACACCTGCAGACCATTCACGGCATACCAATATGCTGCAGCGCAGTGGTTGAAAATCGCTGATCTAGGTGGTTCAAACGCTTTATTTGTTAATCTTTGTTTTAAAGGTGTATTGACTTGTGGATTACTGTTTTGATGTTTTACAAAGCCAGTCATTTTACTTGGGGACAGTATTTCAATGGGCACAAGCACGCAACCATACCATAATGTACCTTGAATGCTTTGACAGAAAAGTGATGTGTATTATATACCTGTGGTAAGTCGTAAATCAATGTCTAGTGGTTTAGTAGCAGTGCCTGCTCATGAGTGTCTTTCAAACTAATCTTGTGGTTCAGAGAAGGTTGAAGCACCAACTTCCTTGAAACCTTGTTAAGCATCGTAAAAGCATCTTCATGTTATGATGTGGACCCTTCATGTTCTAGGCAATCATATAATATATGAAAGTGTGTATATTATACACATAATATATTATACATGTGAGTATAATACATATGTAACAGTGCAATCCTGATGTCCGTTCCGACACTGGAGCAAATGCTCTGGCTCCAGAAGCCGTTGCGAACATGCCGTAAAGCACATTCGCAACGACTCGGGAGTAAGGAAGGCTGGCGCAAGGCCGGCCTCCCTCACTCCGGCATCGGATCTCCACGTGGACTGTGGCAGAAGGTAAGTACTTCGTCGTCGGCCGCGCGGGCGGTCTGGCTGGGCGAGGGAAGGGGGCCTTTGGCCTAGCCGGCCTGGGAGGGTGAGGGGGATGGCATCAGTCATATCCCCTTCCCTGCCAGGCCGGCTGCGCTGTTTCACTGCCTCCTCTACTTCCCCCAGCTATTTAGCTGGCGGAAATCCGAGGGGGCCAATAGAGCCGGCCCAGGTTTACACTCGGAAAAAGGGACGAGCGTCCCCTTCCCCGAGTAGACCTCCGGCCCAGCGCACGCCGGGCAGCCAGTGCACAGGATCCGGCCGGTGGTCCTGGGCCGCCGACCGGATCCTTAGCCAGGATTACGCCCTTTGTGTGTGTATACTACCTTGAAAAGAAAAGAAGTCCCTGCCTTCTGATCCTCCCAAATCAACTTTGTTTTCATGTGGTTCTTCAGAAGCCTCCTTTTCTTCAACCAAACCCCAATGTGATTGTCTGACAGGACTAAGCCATGCAGCTGGTTCTTTTCAAACCTAGCTTAAAATGTTCCGGAAATAGGTCAGTCAGGCTCTTGGGTTGGCCTTATTTGACTAAACTGGGTTGGGCAGCTGGATTCTGCTTGAGTCGAGAGTCTGAGGTTTTCTGAAGCAGTAGAAACAGGTGTGGAGTTATGAAATGGGCACAGAAGTCAAGGATAAATGTTGCAGTCAGGCAGTGATGCATTTGGGGAAGGGACAGTTCTTCTCAAACAACCACCGTTTGAGGGGAAAGTGTTTTGCCTCCTTCGCTTTTGTTAACGTCCCTGGTGGGTGATTCATTATTCCTGACTCAAATGGAACACGGATTTGAACACTGAAGAACTGAGAGGTGAGCATGCCTCACTAGCAAGGTGGTTTGTTATTTCAAGTTGCATAAACAGTAAAATATGAGATTTTGTACATATGGATTTCCCCTCACCCTTTCATTGCTTGAGTAGCTGTCTTTTTCTTGTTCATCTTAAGGCTACCACCTCCTTTCTCTCTGAATTGGATGTCTTGTGTCAAGGGATCCCATGAAACCTTGCTTCCTGCAATCTTGAACTGAAGCATTTCTCAAGGCACCTCTGATATAACTTTGTAGTTGCTACCTTTTTTTCTGCCAGGGCTCTTGCATCTTTAGCAGTTGTGCAACAGGCAGCTGAAGCTTTTCAGTAAGGCATCTCCACATTACGCAAAGCTTCTCCTGCTGAATTTCTGCCATGCAGCTGTCAAAGGCACACTGTTCCATCTATGTAAGACCTACTTCTGCAAAGCAAGCCAAGAGTTCCTGTTGTTGTTGTTGTTTTTTCCTACAGGCAAAATGTACTAAATAGTTTAAGAGGGGGAAAATACAAGAAAAGAGGCTGAAATGTTTAGCATGTTACAACTGAATAAAAAATAAGTGCAATCTTAACTTGGAATTTTATTTACGGATGCAATCCTAAGCACCCATATTTTGGATGAAAATCTAATTTAAAATTAGCATGGTTTACTTCTGAGTAAATATGTTGAACCTGAATATTAAATAGCTTAGCTTCTGTCCAAATGTAAGAGCAAACTCAGTGCAATTTGAGACAACTGCAAAAAAGGGAATATAGCTGTGTGTTTTTCAAGCGTCCCATCTCAAGTAACCCCTGAGAGATAGCTATAGCATCCTTGCAAATGTACCCCAGAATCCTCTGCATTGTGTGATATGTGCTCTGAACTCCACTCAGCATTCTACGTGAGAATCTGTATTTATAGAGAAAGTTCCGTATTGCAGATACTCTGTTTTCATGGGTGGCCTGTTCATTTTGATTAATCCTCCCATCAAAAACTATCTGAGAATCTTCTGAGGAGCACTGGAATGTCTAAGAACACAGTTTGAGAACTACAGTACTTGTATTTGGTTGTGGTCATTCTTGCTAACACATTCTAAAGGGTGGGGGTAGAAAAGAACTATTAAGCTTAAACTATTTGTACGATAAACTATGTGAAATAGAGGTCTTGAGAAAAGTAAACATGGTCACGTTATAAATAGCTTTGGAACGTTGAGGGAATATAAGATGTATCTGTATTTAATCATACGGAATGAATTTACGAATAAAATGAGGGATGTGAATTTAAGGAAGTAAAGTATTTTAGAGAAATAATGCTTCTTGGAAACATTTATTTTTAAAAGTTTATAGGCTGCCTTTCTATTCCAATAATGTAGAATAAAAATAATACTCCAAGAAAGGAGTCACCAGGGCAGCTTACAATTTCAGTAAAATAATTAAATCACTGGAACAAACAAAGTCAAATAAAAACATGACAAACGGAAACCAGCCAACAGCATGAACAAAAATAAAAGCACAGCAGAATAATCAAAGGAAACTCGGCTAAAACAAAAATGTCTTTTCTGCTGCTTAAAAGTGAGCAGCGTAGGTGCCAGGTGGACCTCATAAAGGGAATGTTGTAACTGCAAGCACTGAAAAGTCCCTGTCCCGTGTCCCCAGCAGCCGCACCTCAGTAGATGATGGAACATGGAGCAAAACCTCAGGTGATGAATGCAGTGTGCAGCCAGGCTCATGTCAGTCAGTCAACCAACCAACCAACACCTTTAATGGCATAAGAAAAACCGTACAAACAAGTGCCGAAAACCCAACCAACCCAAATGCAAATACAATTGCCAAAACAGGTACATGAAATAGCTTAGTATGACAAAGAAATTATAATAATAAAATAAAATAGGAAAATGTCTAAAACCCTTATCACTCACTTATAAAGGGGCAGAGTTACAATAAGAGTTGCGTCTAATCTAGATTAGATGGAGATGTTTGGCTACCTTCTGAGTGTGACGGTAATCCAGTAAAAAAAACATGGTGTGTCAGCAACCAACCCAAGAGAAGGAGTTAGAATTGGCAACAGAAGCTGTTGACGCAGATCAGTATAATGGGAGCAATGGAGAATCATGTGGGATAAAGACTCGGGTGTAAGCGAGATCACATGAACATGGCCAGGCTCATGTGGAGGACTGAGGTCCTTCAGGCCCACATATCCTAAGCCATGTAGGGCTTTATAGGTAATAGCCAGCACCTTGAATTGTGCTCAGAAACATACTGGAAGTCTGTGGAGTTCAGGTGTAATGTTTTCTGCCCAATGGGCACCCAAAAGTACTGCATTCTGGACCCACTGAAGTTTTTGGACAATCTTCAAGGGCAGCTCCAAGTAGAAAACATTGTTGTTCAGTCGTTAAGTCGTGTCCTACCCTTCGTGATCCGATGAACCATATCCCGCCAGGCCTTTCTGTCCTCCACTATCTTCCTGAGTTTGCTCATTTTCATGTTCGTTGCATCGGTGATGCTGTCTAACCATCTCATCCTTTGCCTTCTCCTTCTCCTTTTGCCTTCAATCTTTCCCAGCATCAGAGTCTTCTCCAGAGAGTCCTCTCTTCGCACAACATTACAGTAGTCCAAATGATACATGACTTCAGACATGGATCACTGAAGCTAGGTTTCAGGAAAGGCTACAGCTGGTGCACCAGCCAAAGCTGACAAAAGCCTTTTGGTCACAGCTTCCACCTGCTCATCCAGGAGCAAGATTGGTTCCATCAAGGCTGCAAAACTGATCCTTGAAGGGGAGTACAACCCCCTCCAGATCAGCTTGCAAATCCATTCCAGTGTCAGCTCTGGAATAAGTATGCAGCTGCCTAACAGCACTTCTGTCTTGCCTAGATTAAGTTTCAGTTTATTAGTCCACATTAAGTCCTTCACCGCTGCCAAGCACTGATGCAGAATCTCCACGGCCTTCCTAGTGCTAGGTGGAAATGAGCTGTAGAATTGGGTGTCAGCAGCATACTGATGACAAATAGCAGGAAATAGCAAATGCTTTAACTGTGGAAGCTACTATGCTTACTCACTCTTCTTTAAGGGCTGAGGATACACATTTTGTTGTGGGTCCCACTTATTCCTTCTAGTACTAAACTCGGGTAGTTAAGTGCCTGTCAATTTGGAAGTGACAAGGGGCTACCCAAAAACAAAATGGGTTTCTACTAAAATGCATATTACGGTATGTAATGCTTATTTTAAAGCATTATAGTGCTTTAATGTACAAGGTGAGTCATAATGGTCTCTGGGATTTTAGTGTACCACTACATCATAATGGAAAGGGATAGGGTAACTTAGTTAATGGTAATGGTAATGAAAAGAGAATTATTCAAAGTTTTTTTTACAGACATTACAAATGCTGGATGTGTCCGCCCTTCTTGACACAGTAAACGTCTATCCTGGAATCCAATTCTGCCCACACTTGCACCAGTGTTGCCTGGTCCACCTGAGGGATAGCCATGGTAAAGCGTAATCCTGACTGATGGGAACTCCACCTACCGGCCAAGGATGTGTCGCTGCGCACATACAAAACTTGGAGACTTTCTCTTTCTATCACCATGCACTGTGTTTCCGTATCCCTTACCGTTACAGTGTTATGGCTCACCGAAATTCCGGAGACCATTATGACTTGCCCTGTATGTAAATATATTTATAAAAAGAAATCATGGAGGGTGGGTCCTGGCAGACTCGTAATCATGATGGCCTGTGTGTTGTCCCCTAATTCAGCATTATTATTATTTATTTTATTAACAGTATTTATATACCGCTTTACAACAAAATGTTCACAAAGCGGTTTACAGACAAAATCAAATGATTAAGTGACCTCTACATAGTATTTGTAAGGGACCAGTGGTGGGAGAGGGGTATGCTTTTCTGCTTCCCAGAGGCAAGTGGTTGGTCATTGTGGGAAACAGGATGGAAGGCTGAATGGGCCTGTAGCCTGATCCAGCAGGGCTTTTCCTATGTAATGTTTAAAAAAAATCATCAATTTTTGAACTTTTGACCTATTATAAATAGTTGTGTCACGGAATATCAGGGTATCCATTGTGGAAAACAAAGGAAAATGGCCTGCTCAGATGCCTAAGAGCTTATAAGTATCCTGGAGAGGGGACTTGGGTTAGTGAAGAAGGAGAGAGGATGTGTGCCTTGAGGATGTGTGCCTCTCAAAACCGTCTTCTCTGCATTGTACAGAGCTGATTTTGGAGGGGAGAAGTCACAGTCTGCCTTGCCCGTTGTGGCTTCAGAACTACCATCGCCTTCCCCCCCCCCTCCCATATATAGCTGGTTTTGATGTGTGTGAATCCAAAACTCTGTTCAAAGATTCTTAATTTACAATCTAAGACCATTACACAATGTGTCTTTTTTTCCTTACACAGAAATGCTCTCTTATAGTGGAGATGAACATATGCTGAGAGCCGCATGTCTGTTTTGCAGGGTTTACAAATGTTTGGAAGCCACACATGCAGCAAAATTGGCCCATGATTTTTGCACAAGGTGGTGCACATGAGAGTTCACAGTTTTTGCTGCACCTGTGTAGTGAAGATGTTGTGTGAAGTGACCTTTAAGTAAGACAGGCAGGACAGGAGGGTTGATGTTGGGACACAATTGGAGTTGGCTGGTATGAAAAAGCACACACAGTGTATTTATTTTAGAGTGGTTGTGGAAAAACTGCACAAAAGTAAACAAACGTAGTAATATTTTCCCACTTCTTGCAACTTTAATGTAGCCTAATCCGTGTGTGTCTCTTGCTTATACAGGCATCTCACTTTTGTAAAAAGAATAAATCCATTCACAACATATTGAAATGGCAGACCCAAACTGAGCTTGGTTAAAAAATATGCAGTTTCAGAGTTTCTCCTCTAAAAATTAGTAGAAACCGGTCACCCTAGTGACCAGGATAAATGTAATTCCTTGAGCTTTGTTCACCTTGAAAACATACGTATTAGAGGGAACAGTTATGTAACTGTATGAAGTGAAATGTGAGCAGCAACAACAACAAAAAAGGCAAGGTTCACATAGCTCAGGGAGAAGTGGAACAGAGCTTATCTATTATACTCAACATTGTTTAAACACTGTGTTCTACTTCCATGGTTTTTCCCTGCATTCTTTCACAGCTAAAATAAAATGTACGTTGATGATATGCAGTTGGGAGCAAGGCTGCCTTTTAATGTTTTCTCTTGTCAGTTCTCTCTCTGCAGCCCTTCCAGCTGCTTTTCTCCCAGCTGGGTTCACGTTTGGTGCTTGAGCCTGGCAGAGAAAGACGTGGTTGGGGAAGAGGAGGGAACACACAGGCTGCACAGAGGTACGCTGCAATTCAGCAATGTGCCTCCTTTTTGCTCTTAAAATTGCCCCCTCTGTTCTTTATACATGATTGAGAAAGATTAGCATTTAAGAGATTACTGCCACCTCATATTGCTTATGCAATGTTGATGTATCCTGTAGCATTCTGTAGCAACCTTTAGGAGTCTTGAACCAACTGGAAGCAATGCAATGACATCTTTGGGGGAATGGTGTGTATGATCTTTCGCCTCCTCTTCCTGTGATTCCCTCCCCATCAACATCAGCTCTTCCTGCTTGTGCCTCATCTCTCTGTTTTTGCTTAATTTCTCAAGCATCCCTCTCTTCCCTTCACCTCAGTTATATTCACCCCTTCACCCTCCTGTAATTCCTTCTGTGATCTCCCTCCTTTAGGCTATCTTCCCTCTCAAAGATCTCAATGCAGTTTGGACGTTTGAAAGGGTTGCCTGCATATCAGCTCTGTGTAGTTCTTCCATGGTGTGCTCTGTACCCTTTAAAAGGGTCGATATTTTATTTCTTGTTTGTTGACTAATCTCCTACCCCACCTTCCCATTCTAACTAGAGCGTTCAAGGCAGTTTACAACAAACATGACAAAACTAAAACGGAACATAGGAAAATATTATACCTAGGAGCAAAAACCATCAATAGGCAAGTGAGATGCCTAAGCAAAATAAAAGTTTACTTTGTGGTGGAAAACCAAAGAGCTGCTGGACAAAAGCAGCTTTTACAGACTAGCGTCTTCCACAGTCGGAGTGCTGCCATGGAGGAGGGGCTTTCCTTTTTGCCACCAATGTATGTGTGTTAGCTGGTGATGGGACAAGCAGAGGGGCAGGAATCCGTATAGGGGAAGGTGATCTTTAAAGTATTCTGTCCCTAATGGATCCTTAAGTGTTAAAGGTGATAACCAGCATCTTAAATTGCTTGTCCAGAAATGGATCAGCAAGTCAGTGAAGATGATACAGGAGCAGAATGACATACTTTCTAAAGCTGGCTCCCGTCCATAACCTTGCTGCATTTTGCACCTTGCAGTTTCCAAAGGGTGCAAAATGCAACTCCTCGCATACCGTGTACTTACTACATTATTTCAGACCTGACATAAACGTAAGGGGTGTGTTTTAACCATTGTCAGATCCGTTGTCTTCGAGAATGGACAGAGAGTAGCCAAAGCTGGGCATAGGCTTCCCTGGCAACTGTCACCACCTGAGAATCTAATGGCAGCACCAGGTACAGAAATGCTCCCAGACTGCTGTTTTTCAGAGCGAATGCAACACATCTAAAAAGACTGGATTCTCTATTTCTAACCAGGTGTAAAGCCAGACTAAAGTTACTTCAGGTCAGCGGTTCTCAAAGGAGCCCTTGGGTTCCCTGAAACCCTTTCAGGGGTTCCACAAGCACACCATAAGTGGCTGCCATCTGCTCGGCAGTGCACCACTCCGCACGTGTGCTGGCACTCTGGGGATCCCCAAGACTCTGCATATGCATAGGCGGGGCTCCCCGTGACACCGTTTAGGAGTGCAAAGGGCTCCGGAGACCAAAAGGTTTGAGAACCGCTGGTCTAGGTCGGGGGCTCTCAACCAGTGGCACTTCAGCCGACTGCTGGTGGAACTCGGACCACTGGAACCCTGCTCTGACACGCTGCTTTCGGCGGTGTGTTTTCGCTCCCAAGAGGCTCCTGCCTTTGGCCAAGCCTCTTGGGAATGCTGAGAAGGGCCCTCCCACCTGCCCATAGCCTCCTACCTGCGTTTTCTGGCCTCTGAAAACCCGGAAGTAATTGGCGATGATGTCACCGCCAGTCACTTTTGGCGATACTCAGCAGGAGAGTGGCGCTGGAGGTGGTACTCGACTGGGAAGGGGTTGAGATCCCCTGCTCTAGGTGATAGAGATCTAATATAGATCCTAACCTGGCAGCTGTTTGGTTGTTCAATCACAAGACTTATCCAGGGGTTTTAGCGTGAGCTGACATTCTAACGTGACACAGCCAACACACTTTTAAATCTGCTTATGCAACATACCAGCTTGGCACTGATCTATGCAGTGTGGATTTAATGCTGAACTTTGAGATTCTGTTATGCTGCCAGTCGTGAAAGGAAAGAGTTACCTTAAGAGAGTGAAAAAATTCAAGCTCCTCAGGAACTGAAAGTAGAATACAGTACAGCATTTGAATTGAACAGAAATGCTTAACAAGCCTGGTTTTTTGCTTTTTGCAAATGTCATTGTTTCAAAAGATTTCAAGCAAACACAGTTGGTCACAATCTGTTTAGTGGTAGGCTACATTTAGCCTGACATATCTGGCCTTAAGTGGAGTAATGAAACAAAGCAGATCATCACTGCAGTGTCTCGTGTTCATATCCAGTAGCCCATCTTTAAAATGCTTTCATACAGCTCAACGCTGGAAACTTGAATTATCAATGGTCCACTTCAATTTGCCCCTCGCTTATGGAAATGATGCATGGCAGCGGAGAGGAGGCAAAATCTGAATATGTTTAAATGCAATGAAACTGAAACTTGCTTCTAGTTGTATTATTGAGAGTGTTCAATAATAGTTCAGTCCTCAACATAAGGCTTGGCAACGTTTTACCCACTTGTGTTCAATGTTCCATAGATCAGTTGCTACCTGTCTGCAGTTGTTACATTAGTTTAGAAAGACCTCACTTGACAATACAGTATTTAATACAGACACTGTTGAATTTGAATTACTTCCTGTTATGTTTCCCTACAATCATTTTATTAAGTTAGTTGCACATGCTATCCTTCTAATACTGTTTCCTTAAATTAGGCTGCAATCCTAAACACACTTACTAGGGAGTAAACCCCACTGAACACTTTTCAAGTAAACATGTATAGGATTGTACTGTTATCTTATGAAGGCCTTGTGTGTAAGAATGATACTTAACCCTGCCACTTCCACAAAAAGGAATATGGATAAGTTTCAATGAAGGATCCATGTCCCATAATAGAAGATTCAGAGAATTTAAGGAGGGCTTGGGGGCACTGTTTCTGAGCTATTGGAATTGTACTGTGCCAGCAGAGAGGGCACCTCCCAGGAATTTGGATGTTGTAGTTCTGTAAATATGTTCCAAGGGATAATTCTAGCTCTAGAGGTGAATGGGACTTTAGATTAAGGGGTCTCTGCTCTTTTCATATTGATATACAGTATGTATGTCATTAACTCTTCTAAATGCTTAATTCCTTATTCATATGCCACATATCTCTGTGTGCCCTGTATGATTTGACATATCTGCAGCTGGGCTCACCTGTCTGAGTTATCTGCTCTCGTTGTACTTTTTGTTCTCGATTTGTGCTTGTAACACAACTGAAACCTGGATTGTGTCAAGTTGACTTGTGGAGGCCTTACCTGTGAAACTGTTTGGTGGAAGATGATTTTATAAGCTAATCTAGTAGCAGTGCATCTATTGAACTGTGGTGGGGGGATGTTGGGGGGGGGAGGAAACCTGTCCTCCTAAGCAGCTGTCTTGTGACTGGCTCCAGCTGACTAGCCCAGGCTCTGCTGTGGTTCTGTTTTGTTTGGCTTGTTCTTCGAAGTAGCTCCTACCATCCTGGTCTTTCCCCGATGTAGAATTTAAAGCTGGGATTGCAAAACACTGTTAGGATACTGAAAAGTTACATGTCTTATATTTGCAGTGTGAGTAGGAGGCATCACGTATGGGTTGGTAAATTTACTTAAGCATCAGATGCAAATAAACAGGAAACACTCTAGACATTCTTTAGCAGCTAGTTAGGGGGAAAAATTAGATATGATGCAGCCAAAGAAAATACAAGGTAGCCATGTCTCACGGGAAGCAGGAGAGCATGTAAATCCTCCTGGCCTAACTTAGTTACCACAAAACAGGCATTTTATTTTCTTACTTATATGCAGACTGTTCCGTCAACCGACAACTTGGTATTTGTGTTTACCCGTTCGCCCTCTTAAATATCCTTACTGAATTTGGTGTGTTGTGCAAAGGCCTTTCAACCATCATGTATAAAATGAATGTTCACTTTTCTTGTTTTTTTTTTTTTTAACCCATAGAGGAATTTTTACCTGTAAGAGATGTGATCAGCTTATTGAAGGTAGGTTCAAACAGATTCTGTTTACCCTTGGCAGTTATCCTTTCCCAGTCCTAAAGGTCTTTTCCTGTGTAGGGTGATCCCACAGTTGATCTTGGCCATTCTTTGTTTTCTGTTGGCCTGATGTGCTCCTAAGAAGAATATCCTGCAGAGAGATGCTAGACTTTGGCTGCTGAAATCCTGTATGGCTGAGGCCATCTTCAATTGCAAAATTGGCTTTGAGAAAGGATTGTGAACTTGTCGTTTTTATGGTCCCTCTTTGCCAAAGAGTCTTTGGCAAACTCCATCTCTCTCTCTCGAGGCTAAACAGAATATGAATAAACTAGAAGTAGCAGTAATAATTTTGTGTTAGCTAATGCTAACTTTTATGTTCTTTTTTTTTAAAAAAAATACTATTAGCTGTTTTGATTTCACATTTTCCAGAACAGAAAGCTTCGCTTACCTGGGTTTGACAGCCTCAGCATCTAGGCTGGACTGAATAGGAGAAGTTCTTCCCCCGGCATGTGCTTGTTTTCAGCATGGATGGAGCAGAGGCTGATATCAACACCCTAGTAGTGACAGTTTAAAAGATGTCCTGTCACCCAGATTTAGATTCTGTGCAGACCTGTACAGTGCAAGATAAGATTATTCACAAGAGCAGTTCACATGCTTTTTAAAAGTCAGTGCACCAACGCAGCACTGGTGCCAAAACATTGTTGGTGCCAAGTTCTTGCAAGCTGTACAGCACATAGGATTGATAAGGAGTGGCAAGATCCTGAATCATCCTGGCACGTGGGCTGGTTGTTTAGAGTTAAGTCAGGCTGTTGAGTTGCAGTTTGCAAATGTATATGGCATTGGCTATATTTACACGTTTCATCTTCTTAGCATGGAAAAGTTGCACTGTTTTTGTATTTTAAATAGGTTGTTGCTTAGCAACCTCTCCTGAAGATGGAAACTTGTTTGGAAGTACAGACAGGCTAACCAAGGAAACAAAGCATGTTTGAACTTGATATCACTGTGGAACATTTTTTTAGAAATCTGAATGGAGTATACATTTATCTTCTTCTACAGGTGTCCATTCATACTTCACCACAGAATCTTTCATCCATGTAAACAGCAAACGGTAGTTTTAGTTGGGCTCCCTTTCAGAACAGAGCTAGTCCAAAAGAGAGTGAGTGAGAACATTCTGTTTGTGCGCGTGTGCCACCCACCCCCTAAGTGGTTCCCAAACTGGGAGGTGCAGCTCCCAGGGGAGCCACAGAAACCAGCCAGGGGAGCTGCAGAGTGCCATGGAACTCTCTCAGATAACAGTGCAATGCCAATTGGCAGGCATCAACATAATGCAGTGTTTCCCAAATTTTTTCGACCTGCAGCTCCCTTGACCATTGGCGGCCATTGGCCGCGGCTCCCCATGACATTATGTTGATGCCTGCCAATTGGCATTGCACTGTTTTCCAAAAGGTTTCCGTGGCACTCTGCAGCTCCCTGACTGGTTTCCTCGGCTCCCCTGGGAGCCACGCCTCCCAGTTTGGGAACCACTGACATAATGTAATGCAGAGTCGCGGCCAATGGTCAAGGAAGCCGCAGGTTGAAAACGTTTGGGAAACACTGCCCTAAATTGTTCAGAAACAAAGAGGTTAAGGAGGTGGAGGGACTCATGGAAATTGTATCCTCTCCTATTATGCCGTTCTTAGATTCTTCAGCTCAGAAAAGCAAAGGGGAGCTATTTGTGTGGCATAGGGGCATGAGAGGAAGATGGCTCTTCTCCTGTTTTTCCTAGCCCTTTCAAGCTGGAAAAAAGGACAGAGCAACAGTGCTTGAATGCACATTTGCACACGTGTGCTTTCTAATGCGGCAAATAGCAGCATCAAAAGGCAACTTTAGTCATGAAAGGGAAGAGATTCCTGCTGCACTTCTGCACCAGAGGCCTGATTGGGGATCTTCTACCCACACACCCCATGAGTTCTGTTTTGCAAAAAAGTAACAAAACCAGAAATGCAATTGTACATCATTATCTCATCTGTTTTGACCTTATTTGGGCTCTGCTGCTTTAGCTGCAGGTGGTGGATCACATGATTGAATGCTCCTCCATACGAAAATCCTCCTAAAAGGGAAGCTAGGCTCAAGCCCTTCTCCCTGATATGCTAGTTTTGAGATGCAGCGTGGTGTGTGTGTGCACGCACGCACGCACGCTTGCTTTGTTTGAATCATCCTACATATATGTGCAGCCTGAAGTGGTATAACACAGATTTACCGCATCAGAATGAAACTGACCAGCAGGTATGATGAGTTGCCAACTAGGACTGGAAACATCTTAGTGTATGTGATTTTTGTTTTTCTGTTTGTAAATTTTGTGTACAGGCCTAGGGTCTCTATCAAGTAGGTAGCTCATGAGAGGTAAAACGAGGGCTCATCCAGCATAATGGATAGGTACCTCTGTCTCAGCAACTTGGTTTTGTGGATTGAAGTTGTTTCTCGTATAACCCTAGAAAATCAGGAGACTCTTTCCAGAAGAAACATAGAATTTCTGTGACAGGCATAACCAATAAATAACTTCAGACAAAGATCGATTTGTTTCCTTTGCTTACAGACACATCAGACTTGTCATAGTGAAAATAGTAATAGCTTCTGCCGTTGAGTGCCATATTGCGTCAGCTAGTTAAATTGCTCAAGGATTTGCTTTAAAGCCTTTTTCTAGTTCAGATCTTCCATCTTCTGCTTTGTACCCAACACCTTGCTTGTTGGGCTTTTGCTTTGTTTTTCGTTTTAAGATGTTAAAAATATTGCAGTGTGAATATTTGATATTAAAGTATTTCAATGTTAAAAACCTTCAGGATTTTTGAAAACACATGCATAATACACTCTGTGTGAGAGGGAGGGATGTGCAAACTGTGTCTTGAGCCTGAAGATATGTCTAGCATGATCCTGAAGGCACTTTCCTGTATGCATGTCTGCCTAACTCTCTTTTTCATTTCATATGCCTCTCCATTCTTTTGGGTCCACTGACTCTCAGGGCACTGGGGGATGCAGGAGGGAGGAGAGGTCAGGAAAGTCCCATTCTGTCAGAGGAGTACGGCTGGTGTTTCTTAGAATATAATTCTACATGTTTGTAAAGTGTATCTCAGCTAGCATACAAAACACTATACAGTTATACAGATTTTGATACAGTCTACTCTCTTTCCACAGATAGGTTTTCTAAGCAAGCTAAGGCGAAAAAAAATCTATCAACTATTTGACAATGGTTTCCCCAAAACTATAGTATAGCTCAGGGGTTCTCAACCAGTGGTACTAGTACCAGCAGTGGTACTTCGGCCAACTGCTGGTGGTACTCGGACTGCCAGACCACTGGAACCCACTCTGACATGGCAATTTAGGTGGTGTCGAGCCTCTCGGGAATGCTGAGAAGGGCCCTCCCACTCACCCAGAGTCTGCTACCCACGTTTTCTGGCCTTTGAAAACTCAGAAGTAACTGGCGGTGATGTCATCACCAGTCACTTCCAGTGGTACCAGTACACAGCAGGAGAGTGGCGCTGGAGGTGGTACTCAGCTGGGAAGGGGTTGAGAACCCCTGGTATAGCTGATAGGCCAATGTTTGATGTCAGTCATGACCCTGAAACTTAGTTGAAACTGAGCCATGATAGAGACGTTCTTTCTGTTTTGTGTTCACGAAGCACAGCTTGGTGAACAGAGCAGCCGTGTACAAATACATATTACTTTGAGTCATTTGATCCTATGGTTTCTATGGAAACATCTTCCCTAGATTGACAGGTAGACCAAAATATGAAGTAGTTCACAGATTTTTCCTTGATGAGTACTGTTGCCTATGGTGAGGAGAAATTAGGAGCACTGAAATAAACCCATGTATTTGTTGATGCCGCATCCTCTAAACAACCACGCACACTTGTGTGTGCGCGCACACACCCATACTCACCCTTCTTGTTCTTGCAGCTTGCGTAAGAATTGGCAAGGGGTAGGTAGTACAGATCCACCAGCTAGCCAGGGGCGTCTATTCAAAAGTGTGTGTTAACAGGAATGCGAGAAGCTACCATACTGAGTCAGACCATTGGTCCCATCTAGGTCAGTATTGTCAGCTCAGACTAGCAGTGGCTCTCCATGGTTCCAGGCAAGAAGTTTTTCTACCCTACCTGAAAACGCCAGAGATTGAACCAGAAACCTTCTGCAGCCAAACCAGGTGCTCTACCACTGAGCTACAGTCCTTTCCCAAATACAAAAATGTTGCCATATGCTCTGTATCGTGTGGCTACTGAACTGTGTGTCCTGAGTGCATCATATGCTCTGGAGAAAGTGGCCATGCAGTGGTTATACAATTTGGTCTTTTAGACTTGGTTCTTTTTAATAAGCAATATGCTTGGCTCGTATAGGAGTTCACAAAATTAAGAGTGTGTTTGCAGAAGTTCAGCATGAAACAGCAGTAGTATAAGTGAAACCTAAGTGAAAGCACCCAGCCCCCTTTTTCATAAAGGCCAGTGTTATTTTCAGTTCTTTCCTTCTCCTGCTGTTCACAATAATTCTCTCCAGCTTGCTTCGCCATTGGAAAAAGCAGCCTCTTAAACATCCTGTTTCTTATTCCTCCTTTTCATGTGAGCTCCTGATAGGCTTCACCAGTTTTAGGTCAGTTGGCTCCGACTGTGACCCCCCACAGCCAGCCCAGCCAACAAATGCTCCCATGCACAAAAGAACAAACCGTGTGCTCCATCAGAAATTTAAACCTCAACGCTCACTCTGTCTCTAACAGTAAATAACCCTCCCTTATCACAGTAGGCTCTGATACGCAAGAGAGAGCACAGGCTATTGGATCCCTTCCTGTAATGTATAAACAAGTAAACTTGTACCCTTAGGCCAATGTACAAGCTCCAAATGCAGAATTGCTCCAATTCCGTTATACCAGTTCTCGTCAACAGCGCCAGAATACAGCTGCCTGACTATGGGATGTGAACTAGAGGCTGCCAAAGTATTAAAGAAGGCAGTCGAAAAAGCATTCGCTGCTGACCAGTAAGGAGCAGGGAAGCACAGTTATTGTTTTTTTTTTCAAAGAACTCCAGCACCGTCACAAAGCAGTGCTAAAAGAAGCAGTGTTTTGGGAGGCATTACTGCAGTACGTGAACACAGCCACGGTGTTTTGAATTTTGCAAATTGTGCAACTTGTAGCGGGGGGGGGGGAAATTAACATGATTTTGGATCCATGTGTGTTCATGTAATGTAATTTACGTCTGCCTTTTCCTGAGTGGTTCAGAGCTTCCCTTCTTCCCCAAGACACTGAATTGATCTTGTTCTGAGAGAACCAGATCAGGACATATGCGAGCATCCTTGTGCTTGATCTAAAGTAGCTTAGGTTAAATGTGGTCATAGGTGTCCAATGGGGTGGTTTGCATCCCTTTGCATCCCTCCCTTCCCTCTGATCTGGTCAGGTGGGTTTGGATGTGTCAGTCCCAGCAGGTGGGTTGGCTAGGAACTATTTTCTTGTTGGACTTGGGCAATGAAGACAAGCAATCTACAAATAACCTGTCTGCTTGACCATGTGGTCTTTCTGCAACGGCACTGATTTCAAAAGGTCTCAAGGAAGCTTTTCTTGTTGAGCCTTATGCGGAGGCTTTCCTTAAGGGAAGCAGATGGATAGAAGAAAGGAGCTCAGTCATCACATGGGGCAAGGCTGCGAAGTGCAGCCCTAACAGAGGGTGAGGCTTCCCAGTGTGCTCCTGGATGCTGTGTAATTCTCACAGGAAAGCGGATGTGAGGAGTTAGTGCTGCTGTAAACATAGAAATAGAAAGAGACCTAGAAATAATTTCTAATTCTGTTTTCCACTCTTGGTGATTTGTCATCTCTTTTTCCTTCGAAACATTTTGCCTGGCCTGCCAGAATTCCTTGAAACTATGTGAATTATGCAATAAATGTTAAATGCCACGGCCAGGTGTCGTGCTTTAAAATTTCTATCAGTTGGCATTTTACAGCCTAATTTCCACCCTTCTAGAGTGTTGCAAAGTGGTGTCAAGCAAGTTTGCAGCACCCTGAGAGTAAGCGGTGCTGGCGCCGAGGCCGGCGCTACTCTATCCCTACCGAGGACAACACTGCATCCGCAAGGGAAAAGTGAGTTCAAGTGGTGCTCATCTGATATTCAGAAAGGGAAGAGTAACTGTCCCTCTTCACCTCAGCACAATGTCTTTTCTAGTGGCTGTTTGCTGGTGTTCCTTCTGTATCTTTTTAGCTTGTGAGCCCTTTTGCGACCGGGGAACGTTGCAGACTGAGAAGGCTGCATGGCGCAGGCTTTGTAAGTGAAGGAAAGGTGGGGTGGAAGTATGCCTGCTGATTTGCCCACATGCCTTCCATAGGAATGGTGCGTGCAGGTGTGCGTGAGCAAAAGTGACAGTGGGCAGCAGATTCAGGTCTCCCGGAGGCGAAAGCCAACCCTGCATAAAACATATTTATTAGTTTACTGATTTGTCCTTATCTTTTTCTCATGTGTCCTTATACTCATACAGGCATGAAACTAGAGTAGCCAACTGCAGTATAGCACAGTCTTTGAGGCCAGAGTTCTGATGTGTGCATGTTGCCTCTGCAGTCTTTGCCATGCTGGTCTGCGCTGTTCCTTTTTAACCCTTCTTCTCTGAGCCTCTGGTCCTCCACAAGTGCCTCCCCTCAGCCACTGCCAATTCAATGTTTTTCTTACATGGCCTCCTGTTGTTTTGCACAGTTCATTCTTAACGCACACCTTGTTCTTCCAGCCGTCCCTGGGTTTATAGATGTTTACTTGCACTTTGCTCAACTTATCACAGCTGAAAGTCTTCTTAAAACTAGAGGGCAGCTTGAAGTCTCCCTTCATTCAGAGTTGGGTAATTTGCTGTGTTTAGCCACATCAAAACTATGACCTATTTAATGTTGCATGCAGATTTTCATGGCTGTGGGTAACTGACAAGGTTCTTAACTCTATGGGTTCTGCAGCCATGTCAATGTAAAAATAGAGAAATAAAATCCTTTACCGCTTTTGTTGTTTGTTTAGATTTCAAAGTACGTGGAATTCAAGCAGTGTTTATATAATGGGATAAGATCCCTGGGGACCAGCGTTATCTAACCCCGGAGTATATGAAATTGGCTGCGAATGTGGGAAAGTTTATCTGGGACAAACGAAAAGACCAATAGGGGTCCGGGTACGGGAACATCAAAGAGCAACAGATGCAAAGCAAGAAGAAAAATCAGCAGTAGCCTTGCACGCGAAAGAATCAGGACACAGGATAATGTTTGAGCATGCACGCGCCTTGTTTCATGAACCCAGATTAAAACATAGATTAAATTTGGAGGCTCTAATGATTTCCCAGACGAAATCTTCAAAGTTACTGAACCGCCAGCAGGAAATGACATATGCTAATAGGATACGGATGCCAATTTTGAATAACCAAAGTAATAAGTGTTGAATAACTCTGAGGACAAAAGTAGTGGGTCCCTTTAACTTTGAGCAACAGACTGATGTTTAACTGTCACCACTCCGTAACATTCTTTTTCATCCAGCAGTTTTTTACTGCCAAATTGCCTTGAGAAAGCTCCGTGAATGGAGTGAAACGTCGGCTTGGGAAGTAGGATCCCATGTTGTTGTTGTTGTTGTAAGAAAACCTTTCTGTGTATGTTACACCTGCACAATATAAAGAAATCTAAACAAACAACAAAAGCGGTAAAGGATTTTATTTCTCTATTTTTACATTGACATGGCTGCAGAACCCATACAGTTAAGAACCTTGTCTATGACCTATTTTTTGCTATTTTCACTTGTTTGCATGCGTGTGCACACACAAGCATGCTGCTACATTCATTCTAACACCTATTCCAAAATTTAAAATCTATAATTCCATGAGATAGCCCCCACCCGGGTCCAGCAACCTCCATCACTTCACTTCACTGCTCCTTCCAAATTTCACCATTCCCAAAAAATCATGAAACCTTATAGTGACTTTTATGGATCTTTATCAGAAACATTAACTCAAGCTCCATTGGGTGACAATTCTGTCAATTACGCAGTAAAAATGTCAACGACATAGAGGTGGGAACACCACTTAGGTTAGGGGGAGTGGATTCAGGGAGGCACTTGGCGACCCATACACATTGTATGTTAAACACTGACCCCCTACCAAATGTTTGCCTCGGAGCAGGAGTTCTCAACCCTTGGGACCCGACGTACCAACTCCGCCAGGTCCCAGCCTCCAGAGTACCACCGAAAGTAATGGCAGTGATGTCATAGCCAGTTTGTTCCGGTTGGAGACTGCAAAGAGGCTCAGTAAATGCTGGTAAGAGGCTCAGGGCGGGTGGGAGGGCCTTTCTGAGTGTGCAAAAACCACGTGCTGGAGCTCAGCCCACCAGGCTGAGTTTTCTACTGTATTTTCTGAGCCTCTACACTACGCAGTCTCCATTACGTGAGATGGGTGTCTGCTGGTGCCGCGCATACCACCGGACACCACCACGTGTACCACCAGTTGAGGACTGCTACCTTAGAGGAGAAGTGCATCTTAATAGTAGTTGTCTTTCCAAAGTAAAATCATTCGGGTTCTGTAGTTTTGACCACGTCACCTTAGACTTGATTATATTCCAGTATTGCTCGTTCCCGATTCATTTTTCCCATTGTTCTTCTTTCTCTCTTGCTATCGAACTTTCTAAGTTGTTGCTGGGGGGGGGGGTGTCAGGCAGCTTGCAGAAAAGCATTTCCATCAAACTCAGTGCTGCTTTTTTTTTTTTTTTTTAATGTACCGGTAATTATATTTTGCGGAGGGCAATTGATTATGGAGAGGCACGTTGAAATTACTTTCCTAGAGGAAGATGCGATGCCATCAATATAAGCAGCAGACAGGCCATATTGTCCATAAATAGTGAGAGCGCTGGAAAACACCATCATGGATTTTAGACATTAAGTGAAAGGAGTTTTTGAATGTTTGTGTGTGACCCAATTCATAGTACAGCAAGTCCTCAAAGTTGTTGATAGGTTCTTCTTGGAAACTGCGACTTTAAGCGAAATAATAAAACCAATTTTACCATAGGCTGATAAACATAAACGTTCCTATGGCATTTCCCCATCAACTTTAAAACAAAACGATTTTAAATTAAATGGCTTTAAGTGAGGACTTGCTATATTTTGCTTGCTTGTCAGCTTAGGCCAGTTGCTACTAAATATCGCTAAATATGCCTGTACTTCACATGCTAATTTTTAGTTTGATTATAGTCAGGGTTGTTGTGCAAACTGCAGTTCCACAGAAGAGTGGAAAAAGACAGAATGTGGTACTGGATACAGAATTTGACTTCAAGAGAGTCTCAGTTTTCCTTAAAAAAAAAAAAGTTTCCAGCCCTTGTGACTGCAAAGATATACTTGAAAGTGTGTGACTCCAGAAGCCAGTGATGTGATTAAATGAGATGTTTGGGAATGGGGCTTCAGAGTTAGTGTCCTTCTCATGAAGAATTAGACCGGAATAAATTACACCCCAAGAATAGCAGGGTTTTGCATTTTGTGCTAGATGTAAGAACCCCAATAGACTTGTGTGTTACAGTACTTCTAGACCTATATTGATTTCATTAAAACAGAATCTTACCGTATTAATTCTTTAAAAAAAAAAGTACTTGCAGTAACTTTCTTTTCTTATTGTTAAGTGTGATTGGATGGCAAGCAGCTCCCTCAGTCTCCTTCTCCAACCTTTAATACTTGTAGAGATTAGTCAAGAATGAAGTTTATAGATATGGTTGGTACTGCTGTAATCGATAACCTCTCTCTTTCCCTTGTGATTTCTTGGCTTTAGGCATGTAAGGAAACTGCTTTCTTTGATTACTGCTTGGAAGTTCCTGACAAGTTATAATTGAGACACTAACCCAGTTACATACATACTTCCTGTCAATTGTTTCTCAAAAATCTCCTGCTTTTAATAGACCACTCCTGTAAGTCATGACCATTTAAACCTGCGTACCGCCCTCTAATTTAGTTAAGTACAGATTTTTCTTTGTCAAACATGGCATTGAATAATCTGTAAAACAGGTGGTTTCCCCAGAACCTGTTAAGTCACTGTTCTATCTATATAGATGCAAAGCATGATCTATATAGGGCAGATCATGGGTCTGGCTTAGCGGGCAGAAGAGTCTGGCTTAGTTGGGAGAGCTGCTGCCTTCAAAGCCCAAAGACCGGTGAACTTGATAAATTCGAGACATGCCGCCGGCAAAAAACTGTGAAAGCCTCCAGGAAGAGAGAGAAGAGCTTCCAGCTGCGTCGGTCGAGTGTGGGAGGCGCCAGCCAGCAGAATTGTCAGACTGTAAAAAGGATACCACCTGGAAAGTAGTCGTTCATGAAAGATAGGACATTTATATATATTGTAAAAAAAAAAACCCAAGGGGGTTAGGACAGCCTGCCCATGTACACTGCCTTGGATTAAAGTCGGAGGAGAAATCCAATGACCGAGAAAGGCGGTATATAAATACTGTATATTATATGTATAACTTGCTATAAATGTGTCCTGTGCAGTTAGAACGATGGTGGCAGAAAAACGGAAGGAGTGCCAGTCTTCATGATTGTGCAGATATACCTGGCCAATTGCAGAAATGAGGAATGTGGCCAGTTGCAGGGGAGGGGGGCTGCCGATAGATAGATGATAGATGATAGATGATAGATGATAGATGATAGATGATAGATGATAGATGATAGATGATAGATAGATAGAGGGGTGATAGGATCTCAGCATGTGTGGCTGCCACTGAGATCCTCCCCCTCCTGCCCCCGCACCACTCCCCAGCTGCAGACCTACCTGCTCCAGCAGAGAATGAGGGCAGTTCTGCGAGCAAGTGACACTTGGACGTGGCCTCCTGGCCTGTGGTTTCCTGAATCCACCCTACCTCCCCTTTTAAATATTGGTGTTAATATGACCACCTTCCAGTCTTCTGGCACAGAGGCTGGTTTTAAAGGATAAGCTCTTTTTTTTTTCCTTAGAAAAATCAGCAATTTCGCCTTTGAGGTCCTTAAGAATTCTTGGGTGGATGCTAACTGGTCCCTGTGATTTGTTAATTCATAATTTATCAAAGCATTCTAGACTCTCGTCACTTGCTGCTAATGTGTTTGCAATTTTTGTTTATTGCCTTTTGCATGTTGTCCAAATAAACAGAAAATGTATTTTAAAATACAAAAATGGCCAAGTAAAAGTGCAATTTCCGCAATGAATGTCACATTTGCAGTTTTAGGCATCTCAGATTTCTAACTAACTGCAGACTTGAGAAAGTAGAAGAAGCAGTTGTTGATGGAGCCTGTGACAAAAGGATGAAATAGTCGCTGTGACTGGAATTTTTAATGGAGCCTTAGGAAATCAGTCATCAAATTCTACTGAAATTAATGACGTGGCTGAAAATCCCATCCTCCCCTCTTAAAACTCTCTTTAAACACTGCTTGATGTGACAGTTTCATCATGTCAGTTATTGCCATGGAAATAATCAAAACTAGAGGGGGGTGATTCTGAACTAAAACTAATTGTGACATTATGCAATTACCCCAGCTGAAAAGCAGAGTTATTGCAATATGGTGATGGATATATAAGCGCACTCTCACAGTGGTGTTGCCAACCCAGCTGCTGCCCGGGGCAGGGCCGCCATCATGAGGCCTCACATCACCCCCTGCATCTCGATATCACCCCCAGCACCTGCACATCGGCCCCCTCGCTTCTAGAATGGCTCGATTTCAAGCCAAACAGAGGCACAGAGCGGGTGGGGGAGGGCACATTTTGCAGCGTTTGACTCTTAAAGCGGCATGCTTTGCACGCCCCATGGAGATGGCATAAAACTGCCACAGTGCCACAGGGGTGGTCTGCCCCTGCCCCCCCCCGCCAGCTATGCCACTGTACTCTTGCTCACAGCCACTCATGCATGTTGCAGTATGGTTATAACGCAAGCAAGCGCTGCTGTGTTTGTGCAGTCTGCTTGGCAGTGTATCTTTGCACTTCAGCCCCATCAGTTTGTGTGCATGTGCGTGTGCGTGCACGCGCGCGCAAATTTTGATTAAATTGTTTTATTAATCTCTCAATGTCATATTGCTCTAAAGCTGTAGCCCTAGTTTGGATTTGTAGTGCTTTCCTATTCATATTTATTCAGAAGTAAACCCCATTGAATCAAATGGCGCTTACACTCAAATAAGTGCGCCAAGGACTACAGCCTTAGGAAAATATGCTATCCATCAAGTTGCAGAAAAGCTCTAATGTGTTGTTTGTATTGCATTGCAAGTAACTTTCTGTAAGTTGGCTGAAATTTAAAACTAAAGAATGACTGTTGTTGTTGTGTATGGTTGGTGGGTTGGATGCCTTACTGCTTCCAAAAGTCATATGCCAGGCACGTTGCATAAAATAAACAATTTAGTAAACATTGTCAGCAGTAGAAGATAACAATATGGTGGGAGAGCTAAGCTCAGACGTAGACTTTACTGAAATTGTACAGTAATATAATTGAAGTTTAAGCAAGTTTCTGCTGCTGTGCAGGACATTGTCAAATAAGTTTGCCAAGCTTTGTTGACATTGATAATTATTGGAAGGTTGTCTGATACCAGTATGATCGTATTTAGTCTCTCTCCACTAAAAAGACTGTACTGTTTAACAAACTGTTTGTTTAAAAGGTTTAGAGTGACTATGTTTTTATCAAGGATGTGCTGCCGCAGTATGTTGCAGTCAAGGCCAAACGTTAAGAAGATTTTTGCCAGCTGGTATGAACACATGGCTGGTAATTATTACTAAAAGGTCAATCCACATTTTAGTATAATTTGTTGTGTGTGTTTTTTTTAATTCTTTGATCGAGGTCCAAACATTATGTAAGCAATTAATAGGCTTGCCAACTTTGTTTTGAGTGGGGCTCCTATTTCTCTAGCATCTGCCTGATTGGCTTTTCCTAGCATGGAGTTAAAGAGATGAAAGAACTTTCAGCTGTTAAACTTCTGCACGTCTGCTATGAAAACATTGGCGATCCCAGCCATTATTTTGACTATGCTTTGAATTTCTTGGTAGGCATTCAGTTCTGCTCTCTTCCTCAGTTCTGTTTTCAAATGCACTTTAAAGGTCGCAGAAGTGCAAAGATGTCTGCAACACTCTGGAGTCTGTGAGATGTTCTCGGAACTAGATTGGAGTTAGGGTCATTCCATGTGAAATCAACCAATGCGTGAAACCTTAATGTCATGGATTTGGTTCATTTTTGGTACATTTGTACCTCACCATGAGATTTTTTTTAAAAAATCAGATTTTTTTGGTCCACCCGTTTTCGAGATATTGAACTTTCAAAATTGCCTTAAAACGCCAAAATTCACTTGCCACCATACCTTCAAATGCTATTTACAAGAACACTGTAAAGCTAATGAATAGGGCTTTCATTTGATATACAACATGACACAATTGTAAATTTTCAAGAAATTCAAAAATATTCAAATAATATATATTTTGAATTTTTGGAAAACGGGATTTTTTTAAATTTTCAAAAAAAAATCACACTTAAAGGTATGTCCCATGTCTGTAGCTTTCATAGATTTCTTGTAAATGACATTTGAATGTATGGTGACAAGTGAATTTTGGCGTTTTTAGGCAATTTTGAACGTTCAATATCTCAAAATCTGAAATTTTTTTTTAAACATCTCATGGTAAGGTGCAAATGTACCAAAAATGAACAAAATCCATGACATCAAGTTCTAAAATGGATTTTTCATTGGTTGATTTGACATGGAATGACCCGTTAGAGAAAGAGACTTGGGCATGCCATGTGCATAGGGAAGGCGAGGGAGAGACTGTGTTTGCTGGTCTAGTCTGGTCTGTCCCCGTCCCCCCTTCCCTGCTGCCAGGACCCAGCTTCTACTGGTAGACCTACTTCCTTCTCTCTTCAGCAACCCAGGCTCTAGTTGCCAGACCCAGTTTTTTAGGTGCTAGTGGTTCCTGGCTTTCTAGCTCTTGGCCATTCAGTAGCATTGTATGATTTTTGACAAGCTAAAAGTTCTCTGGTATTAATTTTGAGAGTGACAAAAGTATATATTGGCATATACAACCTATACCAGAGGTTTCCAACCTTTTCAAGCGGCATACCACCTCTGGGGCTGCCACCATGCCACATACCACTGGAACTGACAATGATGTCATCGCAACTTACATCTATTTTTTTTTTTTACCGTGCCGGAGCCCTGAACAGGACAGTAAGAGGGTCAGAGCGGGCAGGAGGACTTTTTCCAGCATGGGAGACCCGGGCACTCCAGCTCACCGTCCTTTTTAGGGTTCCAATGCGGCTGCAGTAGTGGCCACCATCTTGCCCCCTGAGTGCCAGCATACCACCAGTCCACTGGCCGTGAACCATTAGTGGTCCGCGTACCACAGGTTGGGAACCTCGGACTATACCAATGTATTCAAAAGTTCTGACTTTGAAAACGCACAGAGTTTTGGTACTGAGAAGTGGATACTTTCTGCCCTCTGTAGAACGCGCTTCGTAACACCAATGGCAATGTATTTCCGGTGTCCTGCAGACATTATAGCAGTGGCATTCGAGCTATTTTTCCTTGGTTATGGTCCTGCTTTACAGCTCAGTCCTATCCTGCTCATCCACCGGTGCAACCAGCGGTGCAGCCAGAACTGGAGGCCCTGGAAGGGAAAGGGATTCAAATCCCCTCTAAAGGGGGTTCAAAGGGGATTTAAATCCCCTTTCCCCTCCAAAGCCTCCCGTTCTGCCCTCCTCCGCAGGCTACTCCGGTGGAGGAGCAGGATAGGATTGCGCTGTTAATGTAATATTAAAAGGCCCACCACCATTTAGGCAAGGCCAGTTGCACAGCGGGTCCTTCTCACATAGTCTTTCCCCCCAGCGAGATTCTGGCTGGGCTTCAGTCGCACAGTAAGAATTCGTGTAGTTAGCCCTATATACGGTACTGTATGTTACAGCAGTACCATGAGATGAACCTGCAGAAAAACAGCTTCCACAGGGCTGTTATAAGGTGACTAAGACAGAGAGCTTGGTATGATTCTTTTAGCAAGGATTTGGAAGGGGGGAAAACTCCCACAAGCGTGAAATTAATAGAACATCACACTTTAGAGTACTGAGAATACTTAGCTGGGATTGTTAGGAAAATTCCCAATGATTTCATCACAACAGGAACCTGAATGGCATGTCCCAGTATGAACGTTTCTGCAAATAAGCTGTGTTCTAAATTGTCAGTCACTATTTGAGAGAAAACTTGACTGACTTGTTTTCTTGACTGATTTGTTGACCTGCAAAGAAAGTAATTCTCAGTGGTGAAAGGTCTTGTCTGCATGAGTTATCTGAACTATCTATACGCTTTCAATATTATGAGTGAATTCTTGTAACTTACTGCCACATTTATTTTCTTGTTGTTGTTCAGTCGTTAAGTCGTGTCCGACCCTTCGTGATCCCATGAACCATATCCCGCCAGGCCTTCCTGTCCTCCACTATCTTCCTGAGTTCGCTCATTTTCATGTTTGTTGCATCGGTGATGCTGTCTAACCATCTCATCCTTGGCCTTCCCCTTCTCCTTTTGCCTTCAATCTTTCCCAGCATCAGAGTCTTCTCCAGAGAGTCCTCTCTTCGCATTAGGTGGCCAAAATATTTGAGTTTCAGCCTTAGTACCTGTCCTTCCAAGGAACAGTCAGGCTTGATTTCATTTAGAATTGACTGATTTGATCTCCTAGCAGTCCAAGGGACCCTCAGGAGTCTTCTCCAGCACCACAGTTCAAAAGCATCTATTCTTCGGCGCTCAGCCTTCCTTATGGTCCAACTCTCACAACCATACATTGCTACTGGGAACACCATCGCCCTGACTATACGAACTTTTGTTGGCATGGTGATATCTCTGCTTTTTATTATGCTGTCTAAGTTTGCCATAGCTTTCCTTCCAAGGAGTAAGCGTCTTTTAATTTCATGGCTGCTGTCTCCGTCTGCAGTGATCTTGGAACCCAGAAAAGTAAAATCTGTTACTGCTTCCATTTCTGCCCCTTCTATTTGCCAGGAATTGATGGGACCCGATGCCATGATCTTAGTTTTATTAATGTTGAGTTTCAAGCCAACTTTTGCACTCTCCTCTTTCACTCTCATCAAGAGGCTCTTTAGTTCTTCTTCACTTTCTGCCATTAGGGTGGTATCGTCTGCATATCTGAGGTTGTTGATATTTCTCCCGGCAATCTTGATTCCGGCTTGTGATTCATTCAGCCCTGCATTTCTCATAATGTACTCTGCATATAAGTTAAATAAGCAGGGTGACAATATACAGTCTTGCCGTACTCCCTTCCCAATTTTGAACCAATCAGTTGTTCCATGGCCGGTTCGAACTGTTGCTTCTTGACCCGCATACAGGTTTCTCAGGAGACAGGTAAGGTGGTCTGGTATCCCCATCTCTTTAAGAACTTGCCACAGTTTGTTGTGATCCACACAATCAAAGGCTTTTGCGTAGTCAATGAAGCAGAAGTAGGTGTTTTTTTGGAACTCTCGTGCTTTCTCCATGATCCACCGCATGTTGGCAATTTGATCTCTAGTTCCTCTGCCTCTTCGAAACCCAGCTTGTACGTCCGGTAGTTCTCGGTCCACGTACTGCTGAAGCCTAGCTTGTAGGATTTTGAGCATAACCTTGCTAGCATGTGAAATGAGTGCAATTGTACGGTAGTTTGAGCACTCTTTGGCACTGCCCTTCTTTGGAATTGGAACGTAAACTGACCTTTTCCAATCCTTTGGCCACTGCTGAGTTTTCCAAATTTGTTGGCATATTGAGTGCAGCACTTTCACAGCATCATCATTTAGGATTTTAAGTAGCTCAGCTGGGATATTATCATCTCCACTAGCTTTGTTGTTAGTAATGCTACCCAAGGCCCACTTGACTTCACTCTCTAGGATGTCCGGCTCTGGGTCAGTGACCACACCAGCGTGGTCATCAGGAACATTCAGATCTTTCTTGTATAGTTCTTCTGTGTATTCTTGCCATCTCTTCTTAATCTCTTCTGCTTCTGTTAGGTCCTTGCCTTTTTTGTCCTTTATCATGCCCATCTTTGCACAAAACGTTCCCTTGATATCTCCAATTTTCTTGAAGAGATCTCTAGTCCTCCCCATTCTGTTGTTTTCCTCGATTTCCTTGCATTGTTCATTTAAGAAGGCCTTCTTATCTCTCCTTGCTATTCTCTGGAAATCTGCATTCAGTTGTTTATATCTTTCCCTTTCACCCTTGCTTTTTGCATTCCTTCTTTCCACAGCTATTTGTAAAGCCTCATCTGACAGCCACTTTGCTTTCTTGCATTTCTTTTTCTTTGGGATGGTTTTAGTTGCTGCATCCTGTACAATGTTACAAACTTCCGTCCATAGTTCTTCAGGCACTCTGTCTACCAGGTCTAATGCCCTAAATCTATTCTTCACCTCCACTTATTTATTTTCTATCCACTTATTTATTTTCTAGTGGTCAAGAATCCGAAAACTCCAAGAAACGTCTGACTTTTCAGCAGTCTTTGAACTATTTATAGCCGTAGGTCCAAAGATTTTTCTTGAATCTTTCCCCTAAATATATTCCCACACCATATAGTCATTAGAACAGGGTGTCTTATCCCCTACAGCTCTGCTTTTCAAACCAATCCTTCTCAAGTTGTGTTGGCCGACCTAAAGGGCTGGCCACTTCATCCTAAGCCCATTGCGGGCTGCATCGGCACAGTCCGGGCTCACCTCGGGGGAAGGGGACATTAATCCCTTTCCCCCAGTATAAACGGCACAGGTCACAATGGGCCTCCTTGGATGCGCAACAGCTCTTTAGCTTATGTACAACCAGGGAGGCTGTGTAAGGCCGGCCTGGGTTGCAACGGGGCATAAGATATTAGCGCAACTCAATGCCGATATCCCCGCCCCTGCCCGCCCTCTCCCCACCCCTGCGCTGACCAGTGCGGGACTCACCTGCTGCAGCCAGCACAGGTCTGGGACGCTGGCGGTGTGAGCAGTGCCGGCCTCCGCACCAGCGTTGCTTACACGCTAATGGCCACAAATGTGCTTTCCAGCATGTTTGCAGCTACTTAGGCCGGCAGAGCGCTCGCTCCACTGGCCTATAGTTACACAGGATTGGGCTGTTCCCCTCCCCCCCTCTCTCTGTTTCCACCCTCTTTCAGAAGCCTGTGGAGCAGGCAGAGGCTAAGTGGCAGCAGCAGTAGGCAGGCAGATAGACACCTGCAGACATCTCCATGAGGGCACCATGTTGGAGACCTATCCCCTAGGCCAGTGGTTCTCAAATTTTCTAGCTCTGGGACCCACTTTTTAAAACGACACTCCTTTGGGACCCACCTAGCTTTACGAGACTTTGTGTAAAAAAAAAAAAGGTAATCTAGAAAGAAATTATTTATTTATTTATTTACAAGTAATATTTTATTTATTTACTTTCAAAAAACTCAATCCATTTCAAGACTTGAGGGGCTTAGTTATGTGACCCAGCCTTCACCTGCCCCCACTACCTGTCATTGACAGACGTGCGGGGGAAAAACCACCCAAAAAAAGACGCTCAAACATTTATTTCCCTATATTTACACAAGCTTGCAAACTACAGGAGCTCAGCTGTTCGCAGGGCAATTAGCAGCTATCTGATTTTTTAATAGCCTCCGGGTTTGTGGCAATTACTTCTCTGATCTTTCCATCACCTGGGACCCACCAGAAATCAGGTTGCAACCCACTAAGTGGGTCCCGACCCGCAGTTTGAGAAACACTGCCCTAGGCAGAGTGGGCAGATGAAATAAGTTGGTACTGGCATATATGAATTTGGAAACTGCATTGCAAAAGGATGTATTAGGAAAGGATCTGTTCTGAGAACTTGTGGTTTATTGTCATTGACACACTCAATTCAGGCAGCATGCCAATCCAGGATTTGTGCTAGTCCTAGCTTAGAACCCAAACCGTACTTCGAGCCTTCAAACATACAACAGGCAAGCCAAGGTTTAGAGTTGCTTCTCTTCTCTCCTTCCATTTTCCTTCTTTTTCCAGCCTTGGCTTCCCAAATTGACTCCCATCTCCATGGCGCGGCAGCCTCTGAAAGTAGAGCTGTGACTAAAACCATGATGTGTCAGTTCAGATATCACACCAAACTATAGTTGTCACATGTCAAGGTTTGCAAAACCCGCTTCAACTCTTGGTTTCTGATTCTGGTTTGCCATTTTATCACAAACCATGGTTTGTCAGTTTAGACACCACACTAAAACATAGTTGAGCTTCTTTAGCCATCATTTGGTGTGTGATGTCTGAGCTTGGTGTGTTGCCTGTACCACAAATGTATGTGGTAAGTGTGCATCAAGTGACTGGAGCTCCATGCTTATGTTTTGGAGAGAAAGGCATCTGTAGGGTCTGCAAACAGCTATTTGGACAATACTTTCTTGACCTCACCTTTACACATGGTGAAATCAGGAGCACATTAGGGGTGAAATATTTAGGGTCAAGAGAGACGCATTCAAATAAATGTAAGGTTTCCCTTATTTTTAATCTCACCGTTATAATAAAAATATCACCTGGACAGTCCCTGTGAGTTCCTTATAGCACCAACAGGTTGCATTTATTGATGTACTACCTTCTCAAGGTGAACTTTGGTAAAATCATTGTCATGTTTTTTAGGAAAGAATGTGCAATTTTAAAGAAAGGAACTAACTTCTTTGCAGCCGTTTCCCAAAATAAAGTACTTTATTTGGGATAATAACGTATACTGGGAAGGCTGCTTTTTTTTTCCAGCCTGGTGCCAAATGGTGTGTTAATACTGTGCAGAGCAATCTAATGATGTTGATCTTTTACTTTTATCCCAGTTTTAATTCCTGCAACAAATTATGAATTTCATGTTTAATGAAAACAAAGTTAAGACTATGAGCAAAGGCAACAGGATCTGTGTGGGTGGACCCTTAGGCCTTTTGTCTGCTGTGATATTCAGCACAGACCTAAGTGAAAAATCCACCCACACTGATGTGTCTCCAAAACTGAAGCTTGCATCATTCTTTCTGTAGCTTCAGGTTTAGTCGCCTTCTGAACATGTCTCTCTAAAGGCAGCTTGAAAACACCATTGCTTGCCAGAATATCAGTAAGAGCAATCTTTGTTAAAATGTCTCTGGGTTTTCCATAGCTGTTTTCCATTTTTAATAAGTTACTTTTTTCATTATATCCTTGCAGCTAAAAAGTTGGTGCCTCTGCATGAGACTGCTTCAGAGTTCGGTAGATTCAAAATACTGTACTTTGGAGTCTTTAAAAGATCTTGTCTTGTCTAAGCATACCCCGTTAAACGCTAGGGATGCATTCCTGGAAACAGGAGCGCTAACTGAATCGGCACTGTGCAGAATCATTGTAGCATAGTCTAATGAAGATGCATTCCCAATATTGTAACATAACTTGAGTCCTCTGTGAGAGAGAGAAAGCTGCCAGAGCTGCACGCTGGGTGGGAGGCAGAGTGCTGTTGGCCGAGCATGGGAGGCGAAGGCCGGTGAAAGACCAGACTGCGAAGGAAACCATCTAGAATGAAGTTGTTCATGCAAGATTGAACATTTATGTAATTGCAAAAATCTTTGTTAGGAGGTTTCAGAAAGCCTGCCCAGCCTTGGAGGGTAAATCCAATGACCAAGAAAGGCGGTATATAAATACTGGTGGTATTATTATTATTATTACTACTACTGCTACTACTGCTACTTCCGAACAACAGATTAGAGGTTTCCAAACTGTGCGTTGAGACTCCCAAGTGTGTCATGGAAAGCAGCCAGGGGTGTCAAGTTAGTCTCTTAATTACCACATATTCTTGCTTGCAAGAGAGAGAGAGAGCAAAAACAAAGACCCGGAAAAGCTGCCTCTTCTCATCGGGTCACTCAAAGTTCACTTCAAAAGACTTCAGGTTTGTTGGCAGCTTTTCCACATCTTGTTTTTAACCTAAGCCATTGCTTATCTTATGTCAAAGAACAATTAACAACTCAATGGATAAGCTAAGTACTTTGCATGAGCCTCAAGCCCAAGTTGCTGGAGAAAGCATTCTGTTTCTAACCAAATCCTGAGACATTACAGGTTTGCAAATAAAGTATTTTCTTTCTGTTGAATGTTTTTAAGAAAGCAAACACAAAACAAATGCAAGACCTGCAATTGAAAATGGTGCAGAGCAGGTTCTGCTTTACAGTCTTTGATTTCTCACTCTGTGATTAAGAGAGGTGGAAGAAGTTGCTTGCTGTAGAGATGTCTCCCTTGTTTAAGCCAGAGGAAGAGGAGGCAGCCGCTATGTATGTTTGTTTGTTTGTTTGATTATTAGGATCTCTCTCCTTCCTTTTTGACCCACCTCTAAGTTAGTTCCCCACTCTATTTGCTGGGTCACCCCCCCTCCCATTGGAGACTGCCGGGCAGTATATAAGAATCTTTTTTTCATCTTACAAAGATGCTACCTAAAGGAGCTTTCTCTCATGCAACTGGGGTTGGGCATGACCAATGAAAAGAAATGACCTCCCTCCCATGCTTTGATGTTTCTCAAGACTTGATGTTAGTCTTGAATAGGACTAACGCAGACGACATCAGTGCCCTCTACCAGGTAGGCGCCCCAGGCCTGCCAATGGAGGAAGGGCAGCATCCCATCCCCACCCTGTGCACTCCTGGCTTAGCTGCTGCTCAGCATAAGCATGGAAAATCCACTTTAGGGCTCGTTTTAGGAATATACACATACATATAAGAAAGCATGCCTCTGAGCATGTAAAGAGTGCCTGTCTCTTCAGTGCACTGTAATGGGGAGTCACGGGCTAACGGCGAGAGAGGTCAGGGGAGCTACGAGTCAAAAAAGTTTGGGAACCACTGAATTAGGAATTTATTGGGATACTTAACTATATCACAGCACAGTACAATAAGCATGATTTAATACATTTTGTGCTGTCATCTTGTCTTGGAGCAGCTCTGTGTAACAAGAGATTGGATCAACAGCAACTTTCTTCACTGCAGTCAAAATCTGTGTTGTTTTTAGTGAAGAGACCCAGGGCATCCATGGTCTTGTTGATGGCCTCTGTCAAAACTCCTATGGTGAGGCTTCTATCACATACATTATCTGTGGAGTCATCATCCTCAGTAGGACGCTGCTGTTCCAACCCTACCAGCTCTTTGTTGGTGAGGCTTGTCTGGCAAGACTGGAGTAGCTCCTGTGCATTGGCTGCATTGTCAACCTTCTACTTTTCTTTTTCTGTGTGGTCCATTTATACTTGTTTGGCAAGTTCAACAATATCATCGGCAACCACTGCTTCGTTCTCTTCAATCCCCTGAAGCTGTGTGACATGCCTCTGGCCATAGTTTCTTCGAGCAGCTACTGTTCATACAGTTGGTTGTCACTTCCTCCCAAGCTGCAACAATGTTTCTAGTGCCCTTCTTAATGTCCAAGGACTTCCACCAGTCCCTGATTGACTGCTTATCTTTACTGTCTCTCTTCTCAGCCGGTTCTTTAAGGGTTCGTCACAGGTAGTAGAGCTTGAAATGACATTCTGACCCATTGATTGAATCAATGAAGTCAGGTTTGGTGGAAGGAACACCACCGCTACAAAGATTGTAGGCTGTCCCAATTCTCAGATGTGGCCAGGGGCATTCTGGAGCACCAACACCACTCTGGGATCCAGATCATTTTCCTTGCAGTAATGCTGCACTGCTGGACAGAAACTGGAGATGAACCACTGCTGGAAGATTTCTCTTGTCAACCTTGGATTTCCAGATGACAGGCAGGTGCTCCTTAGAATACCCTTTCATCGCTCCTGGTGTCATTGAGTGGTAGATAAGCATGGGCTTCAGCTTAAAATCTCCCAAAGCATTACTGCCCGGCAGGAGTTTAAAGCGCTCCTAGTAAAGATCAGTCACTGGTAGAAGTCCTTCGACATTAAGAAGGGCACTGGCAACATTGTTGCAGCTTAGGAGGAAGTGACAACCAACTGTATGAACAGTTGCTCTAACAATAGCTGGAAGAAACTACTGCGCTAACGGTAGCTGGAAGAAACTATGCCCGGCAGGAGTGTAACGCACTTTAGACCCTGATGCATGCTTCTCTTCTTGGGAGATGAAAGTGCATGATGGCATGCGCTTCCAATAAAGGCTGGTTTCATCCACATTGAAGACAAGCTGGGAAGAGTATTTATTTTTATTTCACATTTTTATACCGCCCTTCCTCCAAGGAGCTCAGAGTGGTGTACATATTTCCTCCCCTCCTTCTTGTCCTCACAACAACCCTGTGAGGTAGGTGGGGCTGAGAGATAGTGACTGGCCCAAGGTCACCCTTGGTTCGTGGCTGAGCGGGGATTTGAACCTGGATCTTCCAGGTCTAAGTTCCTACTCCCAAACCACTATACCATCCTGGCTCATTGTCATGCTCAGTGATCGCCTCGAGCAGGGGTTCTCAACCTGTGGTACAGGTACCCCTAGGGGTACGCGGACCTCTCGCTGGGGGTATGCCAAGCCTTGCCTCTTATCTGCCCCATCAGCAGCCAATTAAGTGTTAATTAACATGGATTTTAAATTGTAATTATTTTTGGAGCCCTTCTGTCTCTCTGATTTTGGTTTTGGGCGTATTTTTGTACTTTGGAAAATGTACTTTGGTGGGGAAGGGAGGAGCTGATTTTGGGAAGTGTGACTTGGAGAAAAAAAGAGATCCTTGCATGTGTGTGTGTCTCTCTCTCTCCCACACACACACACACACACACACACACACACACACACAGTTAAATAAGACATTTTTTCACATTTAAAATTGTTTTAATACTTTAAGAGTTAATTAGCAGGGGTACTTCAGAAAATTGGACCATGATAGGGGGTACCCGGGCCTCCAAAGGTTGAGAACCCCTGGTCTCGAGCATGTCAGGGAATTCAGGTGCTGCATGGTGGTCAGCACTCACCACCTCACCGCTCGGTTTTATGCTGTGCGGGTTGCTGTGATGTTTGAACCTGTTGAACCAACTGCAACCAGCTCCAAATGTTTCTGCTTTGGTCCATCACCTTGTTCTTGGAGGTAGTTAAAGATGCTCTTTGCCTTCTCCATGATGAGGAGCTGGTTCATGGTTATCTGGTGCAGATTCTGATCTTCCATCCATATGCTTAATAGAGTTCCACCTTCTCCAACAAATTGCTCCTAGAATGTATCAGCTTTGTTGCAGTCAGTACAGTGGTGGACTTGGCAGAGCTTTTTATTTTCTCAGCATTCTTTAGAATTGTTCTCATGGTTGCTGTCACTAGGCCTAAAGCACGACCAATGTCCACCTGGCGCTCACCCAACTCAAGTCACCGTAACACCTGCATGTTAACATCCAGCATGAAACTCTTCCTTTGCTTTTTTTTGTGTGTGTGTGTGTGGCATGTCCAGCACTATCACTTGCAAGCTTTTTGATCAGTCATTATAGGTCAAAAACTGTTTGCCAGAACACAAGATAAATGGCTGAAAGAGAGGCTATGGTGAAGTAAAAACAACCCTTTGACAAGCACCGCTCAGCTCAGGATAGCACGTAGAGCGCTCATTGGCTAAGAACATTTTCAGTATGGCATGCTAATGCTCATGGCCAAGAGCAGGGGTGTCAAACATACAGCCCACAAGTCAGATCTGCCCCGTGAAAGCTATTTGTCTGGCCTGCATGAAGACATCCTGTTTACTCTTGGCCTTCCCCAGTGTCTTGTATTCCCTGGTGCTTATAGGTCCTGCAAGATAGGCTGTCATGCCTGAGCTTTGCTGTGTTGTTGCAAGGTGGCATCCCAATTATCCCTTCCCCCTCCACATTACTCCCTGCCTTGGGTCGGTCCCGGTTTGCTCTAGTTCTCCACCTTCTGGCACATGTGGTACGTCTGGCACGCTGTTCAGTGCAGTGTTGCAGAGGGTTTTTCCCAAGCTACTCCCTCTTTTTTCATTCATAGTTTTTCCTTTTGCAACAGTACTGTTTACAGTGCTGCCCGTTGTCATTGCTTCTTTTGCTCGCTCATTTCCATCTTTTTGTGTAACATTATTTTGTTCACCAGAACAGGGTCTCCTCTCCCCTCCTCCTCTTTCCCCCAACTAATCTCAAAACAAGGAATTCCTATCTCTTTATACTTTGAAGGAGTGTTCACCTGGCACCTGTTTTATGTGTTCCTGGAGTCTGAAGGAGGGGAAGGGGAAAGTTCCTACTGGAAGTACTACTTTAAAAGTACAAATATTATATAATTTGCTTCTTGCATGTTGTTGCCAAATGTCCCTAAATTGGTATTCATGTTAAGAGTGAAAACTGGCAGATGCCTGCTTAATTGCTGACTTTTTAGGCAATCAATACGTAGACTTGATCAACCAGTAGCTCTGAATTCTGTTAATCAGGAAATAAATGAAATCGAAAGTTGTAATTTCCGTTACTAAGTTACTGCATCATTTCCTCTAATAATTGCTTAGTGGCCCTGTGCCAACCAGTAGGATGGTGAAAGAGCTACATGCAGACAAGGTAGGAGTTTCTGTATATTTGGGGGTATTACTCAGCTGTAAAGAAAAAGATTAATTTTCTGTTTAAAAAAATAGAGAAGGATCCCCCCCTCCACATGCAGCTCTTGACACAGTTTGTACAAAACAACCCAACCCCCCCCCCCCCAGGACATTGAACATGATTAGAAGCCTTGACAATGATTAGAAGCAATACAGACAATGATGGGCTGGAAGGAAACTGTCCCTTCTGGAGCAAATTTTCATTTCCACCCCACAACAAGAGAGGAACAAGAAACTTTATGACAACACGGGAAGGAGGGAGTATCTTCCTGCCCCACTGTATCACTCGGATGTGGAGTTGTGCACCTAGCCCTTAACCTCCCACCCCGCCCAGTGCTTCTGCTATAGCAGTATAAATGCCCCTTCCCTGCAACTCATTTGATTTGCATGCAACAGGTTGCTATTGCCAAAGAGTACAACTTTCACAGACATAAGGAGCTGATATAATTGGTCAAAACAGCTGGGTTGACCAACATTTCAGTGGGACACAGTGGAGGTGGAGAAGTACGGTAAGCTTTATCTGCATCTATCCATGTACAGTACAAAGTAGATACTAAAATGACTTCGAGCCCCTGTTCAATCGAGTTAAGTGAGAGTATTACTCAAACTGTTGTCCCACCAATTTCATTGCTCCCAGCTTTACAATAAACCTTGGAGTTATAAAGGATCTATAGACTAGGAAAGGGCCCCTAGGAGCAATCATGTCAATTTCCTGGAGCATCTTGCTATTGCAGAGATCAACCAAGACTTTGACAGGACTATCAGCCACATCAACAGGAAAATCCCCCAGAGACACTAGACAATGATTTGCAACAGATTTGAGAACATTGAAAACATTACACTCTTAATACCCTTGAAAGCATGACAATCATAAAGA
This sequence comes from Plestiodon gilberti rubricaudatus, assembly GCA_026170595.1. Classification (NCBI taxonomy): domain Eukaryota; kingdom Metazoa; phylum Chordata; class Lepidosauria; order Squamata; family Scincidae; genus Plestiodon; species Plestiodon gilberti. The sequence continues at coordinate 140,308,990 of JANXHW010000001.1, read as the reverse complement.
GTATAAGGAATTTTGGAAGGTACAATTTGTGTGAAGGGGGAAGGAAAACGAAAGTGATGAAAAGGGGAAAAAGGAAAACAAATAGAAGGAGAGAATAGGGAAAGGAAGAAAAGCAAAGAATGACGCAAGCTACCTGTGAGGAATCTGATCCTATTGTTCTGATGAATTGTAGATAATATTAATAGGCTTTTCCATTATTTACTCAGGGCGCAATCCTGTGTAACTCTTGCACTGGTGTAACAGTAGAACCCCCGGAGTAAGAGCACTTATGCCCATGTAACTTGCCATACGCTGATGGATGCAGGACGGACAACGGTGTACCCCCCTCGGATGCCTCACATGCACAGTTTGGATGCGGAACAGACGCCAGCGCAACTCCACCAGCGCAGGGGGCGTTCTGGGGGTGTTTGAATGCCCCCAGAATGCCCCCTGCACCGGCGGAGTTGCGCTGGTGTCCATTCCGCATCCAAACTGCTCATGTGAGGCGTCCGAGGGGGGTTACACCGGTGTCCGTCCTGCATCCATCAGCGTATGGCAAGTTACATGAGCATAAGTGCTCTTACATCAGGGGATCTACTGTTACAACGGTGCAAGTGTTACACAGGATTGGGCTGCCAATCTGGTTCTCAACTATCCTCAGGTCTGAAAAGGTATTTGTCCATTTTAATATTAGTTGAGTTTTTCCCCTTTTAGTATTTCTTGTCTGAGCATGTTGCTCTGATTAATTGCAGCCTTTTTTTTAATTTGATTAACTCTATAATACCTGTGGACTATTGCTGTGTGGGGTATTTTGCATACTCTAATACCATCTGATCTTCTCTGTATTTTTTTAATACGATCTTGGAAATGACAACAAAATATCAGTTGGGTAGTTAAAGTGTCGGTATTAGTATTATACCATATGTGTCTTTGTCTCTTCTTGGATATATCGTTGATTAGTCTCGCCTTGCTTGGTTAAATAGCATCAAAAGAAAGGGTGACTATGGGTAGTAAGCAAACAAAACATTACTACTTTTCTGCAAACACTTGTTTTTGATGCACTTTTAGAAGCAGGAGTGCAAACTACACAGAAGTTCTGGTGAAATTGCTGAGAGTCCAAAGCTGGTTGAACAATCATTCTCAACAAGTGCTAATCATTGGCTCCACATCAATCTGGAGAGAATAATAATGATAATGATAATATGTTGGTATGTTTAGCCTAAAGAAGAGAAGACTAAGGAGAGAGATGATAGCCATCTTTAAATATCTGAAGAAGGGGAGGACTTTGGCTCCTGAGCGTAGGAGTAGAACCAGTGGGTTTGATACGACAGAGACGTTGACTTAGACATTAGGAAAAATTTCCTAACTAAAAGATTTCCAGTACTGTAATAGTCTGCTTCATGTAGTAGTGGGCTCTTATCTCATAGGAGATTTTTCAATCAGAAGCTGACCACCTGTCAGAGATGCAGTAGTAGTTGCATCAGTTGCACTGAGCAGGGGTTGGACTATGATCTGTAAGGTTGGACTATGACCTGTCCAACCAGCTCTAACGCTATGATTGTATAGCTCTGTGGAGCCCCCTGCCGTCCTGCAGAGATCATGTGAGTCTCTTCCGACCATTTGGTTGCTTCTGAGACACCTGGAGATGACATCATCACTGGGCATCATAGAGCCATTGGGAGATGGAGACAGTTGGCCACATCAGCTAACTGGAAGAGGATGGAGGCAGCAGAGGCAGGGGAGGGGGCGAGGGAGATATTGATGGGGAGACAGGCAGAAAGATGCGTGTAGAGCAAGGAGGCAGGTACAAAACAGAAGAAAGCGCATAGCAGGAACTAGAGAGATGTACCAACAGGGAAGAGGGCACAGGGCACAGAGGGCTTTGGGGAAGGAATAAGAGGGAAGCCAAGGCAGAAGAATGGGCAGAAGGAGCATTAGAAGGGGTTAGATTAGAAGATAAGTAGACAGAGGGAAGAAATAGGGAGCGGCAGGACCTTGCCAACTGCAGGCCTGAATCATCCACTCGCCTCATGGTTAAAGGGAACAAAGGTCAGGTTGATGGTTTCCGCAATTCCCAAGCCCACTGGCTCCATCCTAAAGGGGGTCCCTGACTGGGCCCGGCCATTCCTCCTGGGCAACTCCTGCCCTCTAGAGTAGCCGTTTCCAACCTGTTTCCGACCTAGCATACCACTTGGGGTACACGGACCAGCAGGAGGGGATAAGCAAAAGGCTGCCCCTTATCTCCCTCGATCAGCTGAGTGTTGGCAAGCCCAGTATTTTTAAATTCAAACTGCACTGCAGTTTCACTTTCATTTTCACTTTAGAGCAGTAGAACTTGGGGAAGAGGAGGCTCTCTTTGTAACATGATGAGGTTTGCCTGCTTCTGGTGTGGCTGTTTCTCTCAGATAATAACAGATAAGAGACTGGGTGGGGTGGGGAGGGAGAAGCTGATTTTGGGAAGTGGGAGAGGGAAACTATGGCTTGGAGAAAAAAAAAAAGAGATCCTGGCATGTCTTTTTGCACTAACATGAGATCAAACTCTCTGTTTGGTTTTTTCTTTTCCTTTTCTCCTGGCTGTGCAGTTCAAAGTAATTCCATTTCTACTTTAGAGTAGAACATGAGCTGGGGGAAAGAGGAGTTCCTCTTTCTTTGCAATGTGAGATTTGCCAGAAGGATGCACCAGGAGACATGGTGCAGACTGGCAGCCAATGGCTCGTGAACTAGCAACTGGTCCACGGACCACAAATTGAGAAGCAGTGTTCTAAAGGACCAAAAGAAAAAAATGGGAGGATGTGGAGAGGAGCTTTAATGATAACTTGGTATCTTTGCAAAGTAAATTCACAATACTGGACCAAAAAAAAAAAGGCAGAAACAGATAAAAAATACAGGGAGTTTTCATTAAAGGAGATTTCTGATAAAGAAAGAAGTAAGGGAACTTAAAATTCAATTAAATCAACCTAATGAACAAAACTTGGGTGCTTTATCTGAATTAGACAGTAATATTAGAAAAATCAATATTTTAAAAGGTGTAATGGAGGATGCTGCAGATATTGCTGTTTTTTGTGGAAGAACTATATGTCTGCTAGGCACTAATGTAGATGAACCAATCCATTTAGAATTTGTTATGAGAATTAATTCTGATAGGGCTAGGAGGATGTCTAGTCCAAGAGATGTATTAGTTAAATTACCTAACTCTAAGACCCTGCAGTCAGTGATATCTCTGGTTAAGCAGCTTACATCCTAAAAAAAGGAAGGGAAAATCTCAGGGTAGTTGTTTTTTAATTCAAGTCCCAATGCCCTAGTCAGTTTGGATTCATTTGTTATCTATTGGTCTTCAAATTAAACCAAATACTTAGGAGAGTCACAATACAGTATATTAGTCACAGACCAGAAAATGGAGGCTGGACACTTCAGAGTACAATCTTCTCTTAGAGTCTTTTTTTTTTTTTAAGAATTGTGTATGTCCAATAATAGAGGATATTTAGACATTTTCTGCAGGAGGTGGGCAGCCCAGTCCTGCCTAAGGATCCTATCCCCATTTCCCAGGGAGGCCCCAATAGGCCTCCTCAGATTTCCGCCAGCTATTTCGCTAGCGGAAGTCAGAGGAGACCATGTAATGGTGGATCCAGCCCGGAAAGGGGCCAGGGATATGGCAGCCGCCATCCCTGCTCCCCCAGCCGGGCTCGGCCAATGGCCCCCCCTCCCTTGGCACCCAGACTGCCCCTGCACCCGCCCAGGGATCACTTACCTTCTCTGGCAGCCTCATGGATGATCCAGAGGTGGAGTGAGGACGGACGGCCTCCACGCCGGCCACCCTTACTCTGAAGTCGTGATGAACATGCTTTACAGAACGTTCGCAACAGCTTAGAATGGCGGAGTGCTCGCTCCTCCGTTCTTTGTTTACACAGGATTGCATCCTAAGTCAACACACAGACTTCGATAGGGCACAAATAGATAATAATTTTACTCAGGAAGAGGTTTTGGCAATTATCAAGGAATTTCAGATTGGTAAATCTCTGATCTGAGATGTTCTTCCTTTAGGATATTATAAAATATTTGCATCAACCCCTTATCTAGCCTCTTGAGAAAGAGTATGAACGCAATTCTGTCAGTAGGTCGTATACCTGTAATTTGGTGTGAGGTTAATATCCACAAAACTGGGGTGCCCATTATGCAGTGGTCTTCCTATCACCCAATTTCTCTTCTGAATTACAACTATAAGATTTCACAGCAATTTTGACGAAAAGATTGGAACTTGTTATATCCCAAGATAACCCATTTGAACAATGCTTCATTAAAGATAGGTTGTTAGTTGCAAACATTAAAAAAAGTTTGATTATTTGAACTGGGGAAGAAAACAGAAAGCTGATACAACATTCATTGACACCGAGAAAACTTGGAAAGAGGAATGTCTATTTTTATTTACTGTTCTTAAAAAAAATGGGGCTTGGGTTAAATTAATTCATTACTCAATGCTAAAATATTACTCAATGGTTCTTCATTGACTTCTATATCTTTAAGTAGAGGCACCAGTCAGGGCTGTCCATTATTGCCATATCTTCTTAATCTCTACCTGGAACCCCCAATGGCCAAGATTAGAGACAGTACAGGTGTCAAGGGTCTGAAGATAGGGCTAAACAAATATAATTTTTTTGTATTTGACTATGATAAATGCAGACACTAAATTATTTCTGAAATCTAAAACATTTAAGGAATATAGTAAAGAATTAACCATTTCAGAATAGAAATAATGCCATTCAGTTTTATCAAGGTAGACTAAGAAATTTTACTAAATTCAAAACAAAGAGCTCGCTCTCTCCCCCCCCCCCACCCTCCAAAATTGCTACTGTAAAAATTGTTGCTTGATAGTCAATTAAAAGTTAATTTCTTGTTTCAAAATGTTTCATGTGCCATTCAGATTATTTATTTATTTTAAAATTCTTCTATCCTGCCTCAATTTCATTATCAAGTGAAAGAGTGGCAGAGTTTAATAAATAAATACAAATTTGTCTCTGTCATGGTACCATAATAACCAGCACTGTGAGCAGGAGGGAAAGTGAGCTAAACCACCCTGTTTTCCCCTCTGGATCTTCCTTCCTACAGACTTTCCTGCTACCACCAAGCGGAGATTTATCATTTTATAAAGCTGCCTCCACTAACTAGCTTTTACCTTGAACACTTTTTAGACTTAGTATCCATGCGATAGTAGACATGGGGTGGGAACTCCTCAAGGGAAACAAATATTCACCTTAGCTTTGGGGTATTAGAACAAGAATAAACTTTTCCTGAAAACTTTATACTGGGTCCCAATTTAAAAAGCAATAACACACAATTTGACCACACACAAAAATCTATGGTGACATAAGGGGACAGAAAAGAACTATTATTTACAGTATTTTTTTTTCCCCAGTGTAACTAGGGATAGCCTTCTATATATTGCAAAACAAAATGGGGAGAAGCTAGTGCTATTCTTGCTAATGGTAACTTTCCACTTCTCCCACCCCAGCTGTTGGTTAACTATCAGCGTGCTAACAGTCATTCTTTTCACAGTAATTGACAGCTCTTCACAATTTTGCAGGATAAAACCCAGAAACAAATTTTCATTCAATCATTACACACATAACAGGGCGGGGGGAGGGCACAGAGGGGGGCGGAGAGGGCCTGGCAGGGGGGTGGGATTGGTATCCTCGTCAGACACTGTATCCTATCCTCCCAGGCCTCCAGCCACAACATGGGGCTTCTCGAACCAGCACCACTGAAATAGGTGACGCTCACCCGAGTAGCCCCATAGCAGAGTTGGTGCGTTACTTGGGGTTAGGAGACGAATGTCACCTTACTCCGAGAAGACCCCCCAGCCCGCTACTCTACAGCACTGGATACGGCGTGGGCCTGGTACCCATGCTGTACCGGTGCTGGATATGATTGTGCTGCTTGTTTTGAGATGATTATACTGTATCTTATTCATTACTCTTAAAACTTTATTTTGTTTATCTTGGCTGTTACACATTGAAATTCTAAGAATCTCCCTTGAGATCGCTATATCTTATCTTTGATTTTTTCTTCTTCTCTGTTTAGCTTTGCTGTTGCATATTAGTTAAATTTGTAACATTGTAAGATTATGCTGTAGGATGGTTTTGTTTTGCTGAATGTCTTCATATGGTTATTTTTCATCCATCTTCACCTTTACACATTAGTTAAATCTATAAGCTTCCTTCCCTCCTTTTTTTGACAATATCTTGCTTATTAGGTCTGATGTAATACTTGCTTTACATTATAATATATATTTACAGTTGGCCATCGCTATCTGTGGGGGATCCATTCCGGACCACCACCACCCCGCTTGGATAGCAAGGATCCGTGTAAAGCAAAATCTATTTCGCGCAGATACGGGGATCACTGTAAATGTTGGGGGAAATTTTAAAATGGCATTCCTTATCTTTTTGCAGGCAAACCGCTCCTTTTTCAGGGCTGTAGAGAATGAAATCATGCACCTACAGCCTCTTCCGGATCGCTGGGCTTTCCCCTTCCCTTCCCGAAGCTTGCCCCAGTGCATTCTGGGGTAAACTTGGGGAACGGAGGAGGAAATCCAGCGACCTGGAAGAGGCTGTAGGAGCACAATTTCACTCTCCACATCGCCGAAAACGGAGTGGTTTGCATGCAAAAAGGTAAGAAACATAATTTTAAACCTTTTTTTTTCTTTTTTCAACTTTTTACAGTGGACCTTTGCGGGTCCGGAATCCTCGGTGAGACAAATCTGCGAGTCCCGAATCCACGGTTAGAAAGAGTCCACTGTATATATTTTATATTTTTATATATTATATAAGTTAAGATTTGCCCCTTTTTAGTACTAATTTGTTTCCATGTAATGACACAATTATAGTGTTTTAATTGACTGAGATTTGACTGAGACTGTACTAGGGTTTATGTTATGAGAAGAGTCAAAAACAGAGAAGTTATTGTAAAGTCTGTTTGTTTTGCTTAGTTTCCTCCGTAATGTACGATGTAATGACAGACTTGAGCTCTTATTAGAATGTATTTGTGCCATGCCTATAATGGCACTATTTACTGTATTGCGTGGGGTATAATAAAGAAAGAAAGAGCAAAATTGTTTTCTATCCTTCTCTGAAGGTGGACTGTTCCCCATCTCTGCAGAGTTCAGAAATCATTGTAAGCCTAACTCTGGCTAGCTGTGTGTTGCAGAGTGAAACTGGCAATGGGGTTCTCCAGATTTGGCGTTAAAAACTAACCAGTGTAACTGTTCTCTTTTCAGTATGAGTGCTCCTGCTTTCTTGCACTGGAGCATTATCCAATCTTTTCAAAAGAACAGCGTACAGTAACAGCATGCATGACCAGCTCCTATCCATTACATGCGGACTAGATAACGTGCTGTTGCCTCAGGACAAGTACATGCTTGACTTATCACACCAGGGATATAGGTGCACACCTTGAACTTGATAGTTTAACGGCCCAATCCTAACAGGGACAGCCATCATCATAGCGCCTCTTCCGCTGGTGCTGACTGCCATAAAGCAGTCAGCGCCAGTCATAAAAGGCACTCGGGCAGTGCACTCAGTAATGTGCCTTCGGATCCAGAGCTGCCTCCCTCCGAAGGTAAGGTGACAGGGATGGCAGGAGGGCGGAATGGGGGCAGGGTGAGGGCAGATCAGGTTTGGGAAGGGGGTGGATTTGGTGGCAGCAGCCACTGAAACCTAACCCCCTTTCTAGCCCCGAGCCTGCAGCGCAGGATCTATTTAGCTAGCGCAGGTCTGAGCAGAACCCATGCTGTGGAGACTTATCCCTGGGTAAGGGAACAATTGTTCTTTTACAATTGGAGACTTACAAAAGGAGACTTCCGCAAATGACAACCCACCCACCCCAGATGCAGTGGCAGCCATTTTGGCACCGTTGCATCGTCGGGAAAGAAAGAATAGGATTGGGCTCTAAGTGCAGAATCTCCAGCTCAAGATTAATCTTGCTTTGATTTTTTTTCTCCTTCATCTAAACTATCCAGATGTGAAAAGAAACTGCAGTTTTCCTGGGCTTCCTTTCTTCGGCTTTATTTGTAGGAGCACAGCATGATCTTCCATGTGGTGGATGAAGCCATTCCTGCTCCCCCGCTGTGGTTCATCTGACTTCCTATGAGGCTCTGGGGCTAGTGAGAAGTGCACACATTTTCCCTAAAGGCAACCAACCCAACATGATTTTGCAATACTAGTTTCCACTAGAATGAACCAGTTTGCAATTTTCCGCATGGCGTTTTCAGAATTTCTGCATCAGCCTAATGGCAAAAGTATTTCATTTTGTTGATGTCCAAATTAGTTTTTATGAAGAACAAAAATAGATAATGTAGCGCTCTCATAGCACATTCAGGACATTAGTTCTTGTTCACGCTTGAAATGTTTTCCCTAAACCCTTGCATAATCAATAGAAAACAAAAGCTGTAATTTGCCACATTCCTAGGCTGAGGGTGCCCCAAAGGATTCTCCAGCTATATCTTGTGTTGCTTGTTTGCCGTTTGTCATTAATATTTCTGTGGTCCCATCATCTGATTGGCCTTATTTTTGTTTCCCTGGAGTCATGTGGGCGCTTATGCCAGCGTAGCAAGGCTGTCTCTCCAGACATAATAACAGGAGGAGGTTGCTAATCAGTTGTTCTCCACACTCATTTCCCTAAGAAAATCCTTCGCAAGGATTACTATTATGCAGTTCAAAGCAGCCATTGAAGCACTGTGTTGGCATTCGGGTTGCCAGTCTTGTTTCTTACCCTTTGAACTGGAGAGAGTGGGACATGGTGAGGATGGCGCTGTAACTCCGTAGAAGGGCACCGGCTTTGAATGCAGAAGGTTCCAGATGCAGGCACTGTGACATCTCCAGGTTGGCTGGAGGTGCCTCTTTGCCCAATTAGCAGCGAACAGCGTTGGATCAGGTCTCATTTCCTTGTAGTGGTAAGGGGCAAGCCACTCTTTCTCTGAAAATAATCGTCTTTGCATACCCTTTGTATCCCTATACAGGACTGCTTGGGACAGGAAGTTGTCTGGATTTTGGATTTGTCTGGATGTTGGAATATTTGCATAAATATAATGAAAGATCTTGGGGATGAGACCCAAGACTAACACAAAATTCATTTATGTCTCATATACACCTTATACACATAGCTTGAAGGAAATTGTATACAATATTTCTAAATAATGTTATGCTCCAGCATGCTTTGCACTAAGCCAGCCAGGTGCTGGAAAACATTTTTTAAGTCATAGCTGTTATTTTTTAAAAAGTCTGTATTTTGGAATAGTCTGGATTTCGGATGTCTGGAGAAGGGGTAATCAACCTGTATTGCATAGGTTTAAAGGACCTATTGTTATGCAATCTTGAGTACTTAATGTCTAACACAGCAATCTGCTGGCCACACAAAATCAGAAAAATTTTTCATGCTGACAGAGATGGACAAACTTCATTGGATGAAGCTTGGTAACTGACAGTGGCTCATGGCATGTGGTTAGCAAAACCTTGTTTTGAAAATCAGAAGCCAAACCCTTCTTTGTATTTAGAAAGTGCTATTGCAAGTTACGCAACCCTTAATATTGGCAAAAAAAAACCCTTTTCAACATATGCATGACAAACATCCCTTTTAAAAACAAAAGTTGACTGATTTCATATGGCTGTATTATCTGCTGATGTTTGCTATATACGGTATTATTTTTGTCCTTGTGTTTATTTAAAAGGCAGTAATTATAATTGTTTTTGATATAACCTTGCTGTGGGTGCTTCCACTTTTGGCAGGTGGAAGTTGCACCGAAGGACTGCCCCCGCTTTTCCCTGTAATAGCACTCAGAGACGTCGCCTGATAGGGCGGGGGGGGCGGGTGGCCCCAGGGCGTAGGGCTCAGGGGGTGGGGCGGGGCTCCTTAGGTTTTGGGGTTTTTCGTATTTTTCGGGGGGGTACTGTATTCGGGGGTTTTTAAGTGTTAATGGGGCATCTATTTGTATATGTGTGCTTTTCCCCCCACTTATCGTGAATATTGGACGCTTCCAGCGACGATCTTCTTCCTGTGGACGATCTTCGCGAACTGTGGAAGACTTGCGCATGCGCAGAACGACGAAGTTTCCAGTCGACGTTCTGCGCCTGCGCAAACTCTGGAAAGCGCTGCTGGGCGCTTTACGGAGTTCGCGCCAGGCGCAGGGAGAATATGTGCCCGGCGCAGGAAGAAGATCGTCACTGGAAGCGTCCAATATTCACGATAAGTGGGGGGAAAGCACACATATACAAACAGATGCCCCGTTAACACTTAAAAAACCCCGAAAACAGTAAAAAAAACTGAAAAACTGGGGGGCGCCGGGGGGGTTATTGGGGGGCGCCGTGCTCCGGGCGCAGCAAAACCTCTGATAGCACTTCTACTTTGAATCTACACACATTGTGTTACCCCACATCTGGAATAACTACCAACCTTTGGCTTGCGATCACGAATGACTGTTTCAGAATCCCACCACATCCTTAAAGTGGTGGTGAAAGAATGGGAAACACTTTGCCTTTTTAAATGTTCCTCTTGTGCCCACAATCGGAGGGGGGGATGTTGAAGGGGCGAAAATGAATGCCAAGTGTTCGTATGTGCCCTTAAAGACTATAAAGCCCTTTTCAATTATCTAGTTTGTCTGATTAAGGCTGCAATCCTATCCACACTTTCCTGGGAGTAAGTCACATTGAACACAGTGGGACTTAATTCTGAGTAGACATGCATAGGATTGTGCCCTAAAAGGAGGAGTAGGTGGTAGTGTTTGCACTTCTGACATGAACTTCTTTCAGATTGCTCGAGGAATCTGTGTGCCTCATCCTTGGGCAGTGAGAGAAGAAAACTAGCAGATAGGAGAAATGTAGGGAAGAAAAGGGTTTTGAGAGTCTTTCCTCTTTAAACACTGTAATCATAGCCACCGACTTTCAGCATAGTTTGAAAACTGCCAGTATGACACAATGAGAAAAGATTAACTAAGAAAAATTACGCATTCCCAGTGGCAAATATAAGAAAGGAAAACAGGAAGAATAAATTGAATGACGTTGATAGGTAATGCAGTTTGAAGTCGTAAAAGGAAGCTGTGTGCAATTACGTGTAAAGCATAATTGAATTTTAGGAGTTTATGCCAGAGGATGTCATCCAAAGCTGAAGAGAGCATCATTGCCTTATTAGTCCTCATTTACTTCAAGATGTGCCGTGCAAATACCATCTCAGCTGTTTTAAAACTGAATTCCTTCTCAGGGCTTCCACTATATCCATCCTGTTAGTTAGCCTTCAAAGAACAAAGAGTACATTTACACGTTAAACGAGTAGTTTGTCTATTAGTCATCCACACTTAAGACTACCATTTTACCCTATGGTCACAGTTTGTCAGCTTACTATGGGGATAATTAATCTATTCTGCACCATGTTATGAGGGCAGTTTCTGCAGCATCTGGTTGCCTAGTGAGATGAATTGACCATGACCCTGCTATCCCACGTGTCTTTCTGGTTGTGGTTGAAATTTGCCTTACTAGCTGCTGGGTGCTACAGGCAGTACTCTTCATGTTTGGTTGTGAAACACTTTTAGTGAGCTTACAAACAACTACTGTGTAATAAATTGTTATATGTATCTATCTCATGGTACTTGGCAGCTTGGTGCTTGGTTGGTGACACCCGGGGCGAGATCTCATTGTGTCACCCCCATGGACCTCCACCCATACCAGACCACACGATGTGGAGGCCTCCTGGGAAATGTGATCCCTGTACAAGTCGTGGCGGCAAGTCGTGACGGGGACTGGGAAAAACCCATTTTCTACCCGTGGTGCCCATTTTCTACCACTGGTGTGTTTTCGCACCACTGGTAACAAATACAATAGAAAGTCATTTGAGCATCATCCCTCCCTGGGGTTTCATCCAGTGCAGTCCGCACTCCCCTAGTGTGTGTGTGTGTGTGTGTGTGAGAGAGAGAGAGAGAGAGAGAGAGAGAGAGAGAGAGAACACGTATGTATGGCAGAGTGGAAATCTGAACTCTCAATTCTGTTTAAGGGTTAAGATAGTCTTGTCTTTAACCGCTTCTCCAGTTGCCATTGGCTTTATTCCTCTTTACAGCATTTGTCACATCTCTGTGGGCAGCTCTAGCAGCATCTTAAAGCTCTGGTAGCATCCTTGATAAGAAATTCGTGTTGGTTGCCATCCTTTTTTCTTTAGAATGAGTGGGAAATGACCCTGAGACACAAAGTACAGTTGTCCTTTCCTGCCCATTCTAAAGAGGCAAAAGAAATGACCAACAGGAGCCAGCTGCCAAGGATGCTATCAGTACTTCACGCGTGGCTGAAGCTACTGCCTGGTGATGCCAAAGCAAAGTTAATGAGTAGATGAAGGGAGAGTGAGGGCACCAAGTATCTCTGTTTCCCTTGAAGGGCAGGAAGTTCAAATTTAAGGCACATGGAAGCTTGCTGGAGGTGCTTTAATGTGGGATAGTAGGGATTAAGGTGAAGTAAGAATTCAAAATGGAGCTGCCAAACCAGCACAATTTTGGACTCACTGTTCTAACTGTTTCTGAGAACTTTCCAAGTCCTTGATTTGACCCTGCAAGGATACCAATTCTTGAATGAGAGAAGGCAAAGGAATGTAGATTGGCATGATAGTGGATATCTGAACATAAGAAGAGCCCTGCTGGATCAGGCCAAAGGCCCATCCAGTCCAACTTACTGTATCTCACAGTGGTCCCACCAGATGCCTCAGGGAGCACACAAGACAACAAGATACCTGTATCTTGTTGTCGCCACTCCCTTGCACCTGACATTCAGAGATAGGCTACCTTTAAAACCAGGAGGTTGCTTATACCCATCGTGGCTTGTAACCTGTGATGGACTTTTCCTCCATAAATCTGTCCAACCCACTTTTAAAGGCATCCAAGCCAGGTGCCATCATCACATCCTGAGGTAAGGAGTTCCACAGATTAATTGGCAGAAGAGTCTGACTCAGTTGGGAGAGCTAGTGCCTTCAAAGCCCGAAGACCAGTGAACGTGATAAGTTCAAGACATGCTGCCGGCAAAAAGCTGAGAGGTAAGAGCTTCCAGCTGCGTCGGTCGAGTGTGGGAGGCGCCAGCCAGCAGAATTGTCAGACCGTAAAAAGGATGCCATCTGGAAAGTAGCCGTTCATGAAAGATTGGACATTTATATATATTGTAAAAAAAACCCAAGGGGGGTTAGGAAAGCCTACCCATGTACACCGCCTTGGATTAAAGTCGGAGGAGAAATCCAATGACCAAGAAAGGCGGTATATAAATACTGTATATTGTTATTATTAATTGCACACTGGGTAAATAAATACTTTCTTTTTGTCTGTTCTAACTCTCCCGCTAGTCAGTTTTAGTGGATGTCCCCTGGTTCTAGTGTTGTGCGAGAGGGAAAAGAACATCCCTCTATCCAGTCTATCATCCCATGCATAATTTTATACATCTTAATCATGTTCCCCCCCCCCCAGGTGCCTTTTTTCTAGACTGAAAGCATCTGGAGTGTTAATTGCCATAGCAACTGGAAGAAAGACAAGTATATAAGAACATAAGAAGAGCCCTGCTGGATCAGGCCAAAAGCCCATCTAGTCCAGCTTCCTGTATCACACAGTGGCCCCACCAGATGCCTCAGGGAGCACAAGACAACAAGATAACCTGTTTCCCGTTGACACTCCCTTGCACCTGGCACAGAGAAAACCCACTTCTAAAACCAGGAGGTTGCTTATGGCTTGTAACCTGTGATGGTCTTTTCCTCCATGAATCTGTCCAAACCCCTTTTAAAGGCATCTAGGCCAGGTGCCATCACCACATCCTGTGGCAAGGAGTTCCACAGATGAATTACACGCTGGGTAAAGAAATATTTTCTTTTGTCTGTTCTAACTCTCCCTCCACTCAATTTTAGTGCATCCCTGGTTCTGGTGTTGTGCGTGTCCCCTGGTTCTGGTGTTGTGCGAGAGGGAGAAGAATTTCCCTCTATCCACTCTCTCCATCCCATGCATAAAGTTTCAATCATGTCCCCCCTCAGGCGCCTTTTTTCTAGGCTGAAAAGCCCCAGATGCTGTAGCTTTTCCTCATAAGGGAGGTGCTCCAGCCCATGAATCATTCTGGTCGCTCTTTTCTGCACCTTTTCCAATTCAACTATATCCTTTTTGAGGTGTAGTGACCAGAACTGGACACAATACTCCAGATGTGGCCTTACCATCGATTTGTACAAAGGCATAATGATATTGGCCTTTTTATTCTCAATCCCTTTTTTAATGATCCCGAGCATGGAATTGGCCTTCTTCACAGCCGCCGCACACTGGGTCGACACTTTCATCGACCTGTCCACCAGCACCCCAAGATCTCTCTCTCTTGATCCGTCACAGACAACTCAGAACCCATTAGCGTATATGTGAAATTTTGGTTTCTTGCCCCAATGTGCATCACTTTGCACTTACTTACATTGAAATGCATCTGCCATTTTGCTGCCCATTCTCCCAGTTTGGAGAGATCCTTCTGGAGCTCTTCACAATCCCTGCTGGTCTTCACCACCTGGAAAAGTTTAGTGTCATCCGCAAACATGACCACCTTCCTGCTTATCCCCAACTCCAGGTCATTTATGAACAAGTTGAAAAGCGCCGGTCCCAAGACCGATCCTTGGGGCACACCGCTTTTCACCTCTCGCCATTGTGAAAATTGCCCATTGACTCCCACTCGCTGTTTCCTGGTCTTCAACCAGTTCCTAATCCACAAGAGGACCTGCCCTCTTATTCCCTGACTGTGGAGTTTTCTCAGGAGCCTTTCATGAGGGACCGTGTCAAACGCCTTCTGAAACTCCAGATAAATAATATCCACGGGTTCGCTCGCATCAACATGCCTGTTGACCTTTTCAAAAAATTCTAACAGGTTTGTGAGGCAAGACTTCCCCTTGCAGAAGCCATGCTGACTCTCCCTCAGCAGAGCTTGTTCTTCTATGTATTTTAAGATTTTATCCTTAATGAGACTTTCCACCATCTTCCCTGGAACAGATGTTAGGCTGAAAAGCCTGTAGTTTCCCGGGTCCCCCCTCCTTCCTTTTTTAAAGATTGGCGTGACATTAGTTATCCTCCAATCCTCTGGCACAGTGGCCGTTTTAAGGGACAAGTTGCATACTTTGGTCAAGAGGTCAGCAACTTCATTCTTGAGTTCCTTCAGAACTCTTGGGAGGATGCCATCCGGGCCTGGTGATTTATTGATCTTTATTTTGTCAATTAAGTCTGAGACGTCTTCTCTTTTAACCTCTATTTGACTTAATTCTTTAGTCAGGGGAGACCGTTCCGGCAGCGTTATTTGCCCGAGGTCTTCTGCCGTGAAGACAGATGCAAAGAACTCATTTAATTTCTCTGCAGTCTCCAAGTCCCCTTTTATCACCCCTTTCTCTCCCTCACCATCCAGCGGACCAACCGTTTCCCTGGCAGGTTTCCTGCTTCTAACATATTTGAAGAAGCTTTTATTATTCCCTTTTATGTTGTCTGCCATATGTTCCTCAAAGTCTTGCTTGGCCTCCCGTATCATCTTTTTACATTTCTTTTGCCACAGTTTGTGCTCCTGTTTATTTTCCTCACTAGGGCAAGACTTCCATTTACGGAAGGAAGCTTCCTTGCCTTTTATAGCCTCCTTAACTGTGCTTGTTAGCCATGCCGGCACCCTCCTGGACTTGGTCGAGCCCTTCCTCCTTTGTGGGATACACTCCCGCTGGGCCTCTATGACTGTTGTTTTAAACAGCCTCCATGCACTCTGGAGCGATTGGACTCTTTTTACCTTCCCTTTCAGCCAAAGTCTGCCCTTCGGAAGTCAAGGGTTTTCGTGTCAGATTTGCTCGGCCCTCTCCCTCCGACATGCATGGCGAAACAGATCGCAGCATGGTCACTGTTCCCCAACGGTTCGGTAACATTTACCTCCCTGACCAGATCTTGAGTGCCACACAATATCAAATCCAGAGTCACCTGTCCTCTGGTCGGTTCCGTGACAAGCTGCTCTAAGGCACAATCATTTAACATATCCAGAAATCCAGTCTCTCTTTCATGACCTGAGCATGAATTGACACAGTCGATGTGAGGATAATTGAAGTCTCCCATGACTACAACCCTGTCTCTCGTTGACACCTCCCTGATTTGCTTCCTCGTTTCAAGATCCCCTTCAGGTTTTTGATCTGGAGGATGGTAGCATGCCCCTACTATTACATCACTCTTTGAGCCTGGTAATCTAACCCACTTAGATTAATAGAACGAACCCGATGATGGTTCGTTCTATTAATCTAACCCACAGTGATTCTACGGAGGAGTCAGAGCCCCCCTCCAGCTCTACTCTGGTGAATTCTACCCCCTCTTTGACATAGATGGCCACCCCACCTCCAACACGCCCCTCTCTGTCCCTCCTATAGAGTTTATATCCTGGAATTGCAGTATCCCACTGGTTCTCCGCATTCCACCAGGTTTCTGTTATACCTACTATGTCAATGTTTTCCCTATCCACCAAACATTCCAGTTCTCCCATCTTTGCACGTAGACTTCGGGCATTTGCATAAAAGCACTTGTATACCTGGTCCCCCAAGAAGGGCTGCATGTTTGCACCTTTATTCCTGCAGCCTTCTGTCCTGCTAGACTGGCTGTCATGTCCCATCACGCTACCACTCCCAATTCTTACTCTGTTATTACTTGACTGTTCCCCATCCTCTGCACCCTCATTCCCTAGGGATGAGGAGTCCCGAACCGGATGCCCCTCGGCTCCTGTCGGCTTTCCCCCAGGAGTCAGTTTAAAAGCTGCTCTGCCACCTTCTTAATGTTACGCGCCAGCAGTCTGGTTCCATTTTGGTTCAAGTGAAGCCCGTCCCTCTTGTACAGGTCCGGCTTGTCCCAAAACGTTGCCCAGTGCCTAACAAACCTAAACCCCTCCTCCTGACACCAGCGTCTCATCCACGCATTGAGACCCCTGAGCTCTGCCTGCCTAGCTGGCCCTGCGCATGGAACAGGTAGCACTTCTGAGAACGCTACCTTTCGGGTCCTGGATTTGATCTTCCTACCTAGCAACCTAAATTTGGCCTCCAGGACCGCCCGGCTACATTTCCCCACGTCGTTGGTGCCAACATGCACCACAACCGCTACCTCCTCCCCAGCACTCTCCACCAGCCTATCTAGACGAGAGGTGATGTCCGCAACCTTCGCACCAGGTAGGCAAGTCACCATGCGGTCCTCACATCCGTCACAGACCCCCCCTCTCTATGTTCCTGACTATAGAGTCACCCACGACAAGAAGCCCCCTTCGCCCCCTCCCCAGAGGAGTATCCGTAGTGCGACTGGATACGGGCCCATCACCTGAAGAAGGGGTCCCCACTGTGGGCTTGTTTCCCTCTTTTCCAGAACAATGTCCTCCAGCCCTGAGACTCCCTTTCCTGGCAGCTGAGGAGCTGGCCAACTGAGGGTGGGACGATGCCTCCACGTCCCTAGAAGTCTCACCCTGGTTCCTCTCTACCTGTCTCTGCTTCTCCAGGTCAGCAACCGTGGCTTCAAGGGAGCGAACCCATTCCCTGAGAGCCTGGAGCTCTTTGCACCGAGCACACACCCATGACTTGTGCCCAAGAGGCAGATAGTCATACATGTGACACTCAGTGCAAAACACTGGATAGCCCCCACCCCTCTGCTGGCTGTCTGACTGCATAGGTTTTGAGTGTAAGTTATGGAGTTATCAAAGTTTGGGTACCTTAATGTTGTTGGAGCTCTCCTCTCTTCAAGGTTGTTGGAGCTCTCCTCTCTTCCTCTCTCCTCTCTTCAAGGGAAGTGCCGGGCAGTGTGTGGGGCCTGGCTTCCTCACCCCGCTGCTGAACTTGCCCAGCTGCTTAACTCGCTGTGTCTTTTTTACCTTGCCACTTTGTCCCAGTGAGCCACTTCGTCCCAGTGAGGCCACTCGCTGCTCCTGAAAGTATGTGACAAAACTGGATCCAGTGGCGTCGCTCTAGGTGGGGCGGAACGCTAAGTTCCGCCCGGCTCTGAACCCTTCCTTACTCTTTGGCACGAGGTGGCCTCGCCTCCTCACCGTCGGAGCCATTCAGTGGGGCGAAGGCAGAGGAGCCCCAGGGCCTGGGTCCTTTGTTTGTCCAAGCCGATTTCTTTAAATGTGATGGCAGGATGCTCCAGTGTTCATGTCTTGCCTGTTTGCCACGTTTCTGTGAGTGTGCAAAATTGCATGGTTCTCTGGATTTGTAGCCTCACAATTTGCCCATATTGTGAATGCTACCATGCTTTTCATAATTTTTTCTATATCATTGCTGCTAATACTGTGAACATCTGAAGGGAATATTTTAATATGTTTTTTAAAAATTTGTATTGAAACATCCACTCTAAAAAAAACTAGCTAATCCAAATCAATTATGGATGAACTGTGTCCTAGCAACACAGAGAGGGAGCCGTTCACAGTGGTTATGACAAAACTCTCGTTTTCAATAATGTAGAGAAACGTGAGATGGAAAATCTCAAATGTGAGACTAAGTGCTGGACTTAGTGCTGGTGGCTTGTTCACTGCAGTACTTCCAATAAACTTAAAACCCCCACCATGCTATCAAATAGCTTTTCGTTTCAACTCGCCATTGTATGACACATAATTGTAGAGCACTTTTTAAAATTTAAAACATACCAAGTTTGAAGGCATGTATAGTAAAAGGGAGCTATTTGGACACAATCTAGTTAGGAATATCTCCTGCATGAGCTTCACTGCAATGAATATATGCACAACTTTGTTCTGAGCGGGTGCAGCACTAAGAGCCCAATCCTATACTTACCCGCCGACGTCGGTCCTCCTCTTAAAAGCAGTCAGCGTTGGTCACAAAAGGCGCTCCGGCAGTGCACAAGGCTGTGCGCTGCTGGAGCGTCAGTGCACAGTGGAACGCCCACTCCAGTCGGTCCCCCAACGCTTGCTGGAGGAGTTGAGATGGTGTGGGAGATCAGAAGGTGCAGGAGGGTGGCGATGGGCGGATCTTGTCTAGGAGGAAGCGGGATTGGCGACACTGGCACGCGCCATATCCTATCTCCCTTCCTGGACCCGATCCCACAGCACAGGTCCACACAGACCTGCGCCAGCTATTTAGCTAGCACAGATCCAAGTAGACCCCTGCACTGCAATGGCTTACCCCCCAGTCAAGGGAATGATTGTTCCCTTACTCAGAGAAGACCGCCGCAACTGCCCACCACCATGGGATGCAGCTGTCATCCTGTCTGAAATCCTGTCTTTCAAGCATGTTTGCGACACCTTAGACCGGCTGAGCTGCAAAAAGGATTGCGCTGTGAGTTGAGTAAGATTGTGCCTCTACCTAGTGTGCTTTGCAGTCTGGTCTCCAAGTTTGAGAATGGCTCCCCTGATGTGCCCCCTCACCAGTGAAGCTCATCTTCAGGGGTGCTGCTTCATGCGTCATTGTAGCTTCAGACCTTCAGACTTGTGGCCTGAGATTTGCCAGAACTCATTCCTCATGGCATTGAAAAGAGGATGTTTTCCTCATCAGAAAAGTGTTCCCTGGTTGATGTTGAGGAGAATTGTAAATGCTGGGGCAGGTTGGTAGCTTTATTGGTTTTTATGAATGTTGTAAGCTACATTAAGCATAGGAAAGACAGAGTAGAAATATGTTGAATAATAGCTCAGATTTTATTATATACAAACAGATCTTGATTTATGTGCGGGTTATGTTCTCGAAAATTGGCGCCTATCTTGAAAATGCGTAAATTGAGAGTACTTTTCCCATAGGAACCAATATAATTGGTATAAGTTAAGGAAACTGTTGCTAAGGAAACTGATATTTTTTTAATTAATTTGACTCTGAGGCAACCCAAGACCTGTTTATAATCTGATTAGCAAAGTTTTCTCCAGACTCCGGATGTTTTTGTCCTCTGAAGCTGCAAAATGATTTATGTTAACCCATCAAACTTTTGTGTTTCATCGATGCCTGAAACAGTTTGCAAAGTTGTGTGCGATCTTTTACTGACTAGCTGGCCCAGTCTGCCTGTTATGTTTGCTCTGTGTTTCTCGTTTTTGGGTGCCAACATTACTGTGAAATAGATTGAAATGAAGGGGGTGTTGTGCAGGGACACAGTTACATTCTTGTTCCATTTGCTATTTGTTCAGTGCGGTTTTGGCAGGCAAAGTCCCCAGTGAATTATGTTTATGGTCAATCGGAACATTCATCTATCAAATTATTTATTTCTAATGCTTTGGACATACTAAATGGGGCCGAGGCTGAGAAGGTTAACTGGCTTTGAGTGATAGTAAATAATCCTCCTTTGATTTAAGGGCTGAACTGATAGATGGAAAAAAAAATTCAGAAATTTAATATCATGAAAGCAGTGAAATTAAATTTGTTGCTCTCCTCTGTACCAAATGGAAAGCTTGTCTTGTGTTCTTGGACTTGCTCCAATCCTTTCTATTTAATCTGCAATGAGACAGGATTGATTCTACATTAGAAGAATTAAAGAAAAATTCCTCTTGAAAGTAGAGTAACTCCCCCCCCCCCTTCTCTAACATGGCATAGAAGTTGATAGTCCTTCCCAGATCATGTCATACCAAAATAATTATGGAAAGGCCAAAAGAGGCTCAGTATATCTAGTGTGTACTCTTCCCCTCCCCTCTTCTTTTCCTGGAAGGGAATCAAAGATACAAGCTTTACTTTAGGGATTTTAAATGTCATGATTATATTTGTGGGAGAAATAACTCTGTAACGAACAGACTCCTTTTTTTGCTGCCAGCAACGTAATGCGTATCAAAACAACTGGGCCGATAGGATTGGCACTCCATCTCATTATCTTTGAGATTATCCAGCTTTTATTTGGTGATCACACGTAACTTGTACCCACAGGACAGTAATAGACCTTCAAATAACTTGTAGGTTCAGCAGTGCCATTAGGTTGCTGTGAATGCAACATAATGATAATTTTGTTGCAGCATTCTTGTATTACTTTAATGCGCTAGAAGACCAATGGTTCCTAAACTTTTTAGCATTGGGACCCACTTTTTAAAACAGCACTCTATTGGGACCCACCTAGCTTTACAAGACTTAAAAAAAATCTAGAAAGAAATAATATTTCTATTTATTTGCAAGTAATAATATTTATTTATTTACAAAAAAACTGAATTTCTTGTAACGAGGCAGCCCTGATGAAATAGCCTCAAGGCTTGAGGGGGGGTTAGTTATGTGACCCAGCCTTCACCTGCCCCCACTACTTGTCATTAGCAGCTATCTGATTTTTTAATAGCCTCAGGGCTTGAGGCAATTAGTTGTCTGGTCTTCCCATCCCCTATGTTTTAATTGGAGGCTCTGCTCGCAGCCCATCAGAAATTGGGTCGCAAGATGGGTCCCAACCCACAGTTTGGGAAAAAAACGCTGCGCTAATCTGTCACTCTCTTCTGGGGTTTCATATGAAGCATGTTTTGTTTGCATTGGTCTAAATCAGGTATGCAAGAGTAAAGCTTTGTTAGAACAATGCTACTAACTATATGGCAGTGCAATCCTGTGTAAGGATCCTGCGCCCAGGCTGCCCATCCGATGGCGGGCCGGAGGTCTCCTCGGGGAACACTCGTCCCCTTCCCCAGGTGTAAACTGGGGCCGGCCTGATCTTTGGATTTCCACCAGCTAAATAGCTGGCGGAAGTAGAGGAGGCCGTGTAACAGGAGACCGTGTGCAGACGCTATTCCCCTCCCCCTCCTGGGCCAGCTAGGCCAATGGCCCCCTCCCTTGCCCACCGGACCACCTATGCAGCCACCAGCGGGAGCTCTTACCTTCCGTCGGCAGCCGCATCCTGGTCCAGTGACAGAGTGAGGGGGGCCGAACTAGCGCCGGCCTCCCTTACTCTGGTGTAGTCGCGAACGTGCTTTACGGCACATTCGCGACACATTAGAAAGGTGCATCGCGGAAGTGTTTCCCAAACACTTCCACGATGCATTCTGGGGCAAGCCAGGGCCAATGGGGCAGGTCACAGGCCTTGACATGACCCAGAAGTGGCTTCCAGGAGTGTCAGAAACTGCCCTGCCCCGCTGTTCGCCCCGCTCTGTAACTCAAAAGTAACTTTTTTACCTTTTTAAAATGGAGCTTGAACATCTGCAGATTTCAGCATCCGTGAGGGGTCCTGGAACTGTACCCCCACGGTTGCCAAGGGACTACTGTATAAATAATAATAATAATAATAAACAGCCTTTCCACAGCCTTAAAGCTGAGATCTCTAAACCAGAGTGTACATTCATCTTGCAGTCACAGATCATTCTCAACATCCTGCTCTGTTTTTTTTACAAAGGGGTGAATGTGCAGAGCACAGGCTAAAATACTGGAAAAAATTACAATTTATTTAAACTGGTTAAGGTTGAGGATTGTTTTCTGCAGATTTTCTTTTTAGGTTGTTTTTTGGTATTTGAAGGCAGAGAGTTTGCAGGCAATGACTTGAACCTCATACACTGAGACCTTTGCATGTTAATTTACCATGACCCTTTCAGTAAGTCTGCTAAATGTATCACAACATAAGCAAAATGGATGCTAAACATATGAGTATATGTTTGGCTAGACAACAACACACCCACCCCACATCCTTGCTTTATAGTCTCAAGTGGGTCTCAGTGGCTTACAAGAAGAAGAAAAAAACACAATAAAATTGCATCTTAATTACATTAGTGGATAGGACAGAGATAAAAGTTATGAAGGGTGAGAGTAGAAAGCATTAGAAGGGGGGGATGCACTGCGGCTAGTAATATAAAAGACAGCCAGATATTTATGTCAGAAGTACACGTACAACTACAAGATCTTTTTTAGACATGTATACTGTCAATAAAATCCTTGATACATAGTCATGCCTCTGGCATAGACAAGGAAATGTAGACTGGCTGTTTTCATCAAGCTTGTCAGTTCTCCTTTCTGAGACTGAAAAGGCGCTGTCTGCTTTGCTGCAGTTAAATATGTTCCTTATCAAAGCCTTCAAAATTGATCTTCGTTCCACATGCCAGGTTTCCTAGCCTCTTGCATTTCTCCAGTGACATTTAACATTAATTTGAAAGGACGCAGATGCCCTTTACTAAACCCTATTTGGGGGGATCTGTTCCTTCTCTGAATCATAACTCATACTAATCACACCATACTAATAACTCCAGTAATAACAGTACGGCAGGTTCTGCACTTTGGTCATGACCCAGCCCTATCATACGTTTAGCATATTGGGGCATTCAGCCCAGGTGACAATGCAACATGTGCAAGTTTTTTCAGGTCGGTGCCTATTTTCTTTGTATAACCTTGAAGAAATAGCAACCAGTCCAGTGAGCTTTGCTTCTCTAAATGTTGCTCCAAAGCTGGTCGAGCAGGCTGTTTTGCTCAACGTTATTGATGATTTTATCGCATTACCAGAAATGTAAAATGACTCAAGGGGCCACTGATTTCTTTGTCAAAGGCAGATCTTTTGACGTGACTGCTGATTTGTGGTTCCTTGATTGTGTACTAAAGTCTGTAGTTTCCAGATAGAAATAAATAGCCACAGTCCATGCCAGACACTATAAGACCGTAGCCTCTTCCATTTGTAACTTTAGGAATATTTTCCATAATCTACTTCAGGGGTTCCCAACCCCAGCAGTGCGGCATACCACCGAAAGTGCTGATGACGTCATTGACACTTCCGGGTTTTTGCCACGCCGGAGGCCTGTAAAGGAAAGCTAAGGGGGAAAGGGCAGGCCGCAGGCGGGAGGGCCTTTTCCGGCCCTAGAAATCCGCTCATTCCAGCTCTGCAGGCTCTGCAGATCTTGAGCCACTGGTTCCAGGGCTCCGGCACAGTGTGGGCGCCCTGGCAGCCGCCATCTTGGCAGCCAGGGGCCCACGTACCACCACCAGCGGTTCATATATCACTACTGGTATGCGTACCACCTGTTGAGAACCCCTGATCTACTGTAGCAATAGAATGGTGATATGTGAAATAAAAATACTCCCTAATCCTACTTCTTTTATTATCCACTTGTCACATTCATGACATCTTTTCAAGCAGTCCCTGTGGGAAACACAAATTATAGCAACTTTTGCACATGCTTCAGTAAACAAGGTTTATAGCTGAACCATTCTACAATTGACACTTTTGGCATTTCTTTTGTAAACCTGATCCCAGTAATAGTGTGTTAAGTACGCTCCATTAAGCCAAATGCCTCATTAGGAAACACCCTCCTTAAAATGTTATCTTTAAAGTGGCTACACCTGTGCTCTATTTTGTAGCAGTATTTAGAGAGCAAAATCACTGTGGTTATGGGCACTCAACCACCCTTGTACTGAGGAATAAACAAAATCCTCCTTCACAGGCCTTCAGGCATGAGGTAGGAAGTAAAACTGAAGAGCAAGAACAGCAAATACAAATGACTGCATTGCTTAGTTATGTTTTGTTGAGAACTCTTGTCAAAGATAATCTCTTATGAACACAACAGTCATTGCGCATTAATAAGCAGTGTTTGCAAAAGTACAGATATGCATGTACACACTGACAGCATAATCCTATGCAGGTCTACTCAGAGGTAAGTTCCATTGTGTCCAATGGGGCTTACTCCCAAGGAAGTGTGTATATAGGATCGCAGCCTAAGACTCCCACTGGAACCTCCTTGCACACTGGCTGTTTTTCCAGGATATGCACTCCTAGGGCGGCAGTGCTTAAACTGTAGCATTTGCCTTAGTAATTGTCTCACTTGTACAAAATGGATCCTTCAAACTTTGTTGGTAACAAGATGATCCGTTGAGGGTTCCCCTTTACAGTTTCTCGTAAGTGCCACTTTGTTGTTAAGAGGTTCTAACATTCCCATAGTGTTCCTTGAATGGCCTGGGCTGATCTGGGTTTCTCCTTTACGTGGATGACACTAAGGGCCCAATCCTATCCAACTTTCCAGCTCCGATGCAGCCGTACCATTGAGGTGTGCGCTGCATCCCATAGTGGTGGGGGGAGTCACAGAAGCTTCCTCAAGGTAAGGGAACGTTTTTTTCCCTTACTTCGGGGCTGCATTGCAGCTGCATCGGCACTGGAAAGTTGGATAGGATTGGGCCCTTAAATATTCCAAACAATTCCTCCTACAAATAATAGCCAATAAAATCAATCTGGCTGTTTATTAGGATCCACTATAAATTGGGGGAAATTTTGAAATTGTGTATCTGAGTAAATTCGTTTCACACTCGCTGTATGCTAAGCGGGGAGACTCCAAACAGAATCTCAAAGAACCTATTTATGGGTTCATGAACCTATTTATGATCCAAGACCAGCACTTTCTATGTCCGGTGTGTACAGTGTTCCGTGTTCCTGTGGGAAGGAGTATATCGGGGTTACAAAAAGAGCGATCAAAACAAGGATCGCTGAACATGAAAGATCTACCAGACTGGAACACCCGGAACAATCCTCTATCGCGGAGCACTCTCTTTCCACCGGACATAAAATATTATTTGAGAACACAAGATGTTTATGCAGCGATACAAACAATAGGACCCGCTTCAATTTGGAAGCGATAGAGATCAGCAAGAGGAATGTCAACTCTCTGATTAACAATCAACAGGATTTGACGTATATTAATAAAATCTGGCATCCAATCCTGCACAAAATTTAGCCTGGTCCCTTTAAGAAGTTTCTCTGTATCAACTGCCTCAAGAGGTTACCTAAGGACATTGCAACAGATGAACGTAATTTCCTCTCCTGTTCCTATCTGATTAACTTTCACAGCTTTTTTGCTATTTCTACCCGTGTTTGCTCTGAAGTGCCTCAACATTCTGAACCTATCTCTAGACCTAGTAAATGTGCTATGATTTAGCACGAAACGTCGGTCAGACCAGCCACGCTATTGGAATGATTTGTATCACAAATGCTTTTAAAAATCGTGGAGCATTTTAACTTTGATTTTAAATTGTTTTTAATAGGCATTTTGGCTTGGATAAAAATATTTTTCTACATGGCTTTTTTACCCTTGAATCCTTTTTTGTGCAACACCTATTTATGTGTTTAAATTTCTGTGTTGATTTTGCTGTTGGTTTGTTGTGGGGTTTCTTGGTTTTTGTACACTGCTGTGAAATATTTTTAGACTATAGTTCATCAAAATATTTTAAAATAATAGTTAGGTCTCATCCCAAAAGATAGAACTAAGTTGATGATTAACATAATCTTGGCAGAATCATATAGCAAGGTCCTGCAGGCATGGAGAGATAGATGACATTAGCTGTTAACCTATATGGGGAAAGTCAGCACTACCCCCATTTAATTTATGTCCTTAGATGCTTGCCAGTCTTTATAACACTATCATATTTGTCCAAAAAAAAACCACAAGCATTTTTCCTTATGGAGTACAGAATGTCTGCAGTTGTCATTGGTTAAAATGAATCCACTTATAGGAGGAGGAGGTTTTAGTTTTCTGAACTGTGAAGCCTATCACAACGCATTTATTTATTTACTTACAGGAAGTCTTCACTTAACGTCGTCGATAGGTTCTTGGATGGCTGCAGAGAGCTTTAGCAAGGCATTCTGGGGCACTGCCAGTGAAACTGACTACCTTTCGAATGGCTGCAAAGAGCTTTAAAATGACCACGGATGCAGTGAATACATTTCAGAAAGATTAATGAAAACAAGTGAGATAATTATTTACAGAACACCATTTTTTCTCATCAATGTTATAACAAAACGACGTTCAGTGTACAGACTTCCTGTATTTACTCACTCAGTTTTTAGAACACTTCCAAGCGATCAAAGCAGTGTACAACTATCTATAAACATAGTTCTCAAGGTTCTGCGAAAGAAAGAAAAAAGCTAGCTCCCAAAAGGCATAGTATAAAATAATAAAGTCTGCCTACCCTTTTGGATTGTGGCGGAGTTGACAGAGCTATAAATCAGGAAGTCTCCAAACTGAATTCCAATTCTGCCATGAATGCACAGGGTGGCCTTAGATAAGCCTCTCCCTCCCAGCCTCTGCAATATACAAGGCTTCAATGGCAAATGTGCAGGAAACAACAGGAACAACAGGCATGTAAATAAAGTGTAAACAAATAGCTAACAAATTTGTGGAAAGAGTTCCTTGGGCTTAATTTATTTATTTATTTGTTTTATTTTGAAAACCAGTACATTCACCTTTATGTTAACATTGTCCTGTCATATCTGTATCGCTTGGACTCTGTGTTGGATCAAGTAGCCCAATTAAGTGAGATATCTGCTGCAGTATTCTTGGTTATTCTGTAGTGTGGGGATGGGGGTGTGTGTGTGTGTGCCTACAAACCAGACCACTTCATGTAAATGACCATAGTTTATGAGCAGAGCCAACTGACCACAGAAAAATGAACTTCATGCATGTAAATAAAGTGGACTCTGGACCATGAAAGCTTATTTCACAATGGACATGTTTGTCTTTATGGTGCCACAGGACTTTTTTTACAACAGACTAACATGGCTATCCCTCTGCATTTATTTAAATGTTTTTCTATTCTTATTACTCCACATTATTCCAAAGCTGTCTTGTGAAAGAAAAAAAACCTACTTTGGAACCAACTCGGAGAGTTCCATACCTCAATAGTCATCTTCGCTTGATGCTTTTTTTAATGTTAGGAAAAAGTGCTCTAAATCTAACAACTTCCTTTATATATTTATTTTGTTCCAGGAATCTCAATTTTTGACTCTAGAATTTGATGAGATCAAATTGAATCGAATGCTGAAGAAGCTTTCAGAGATTGAAGACAGCATTACTTCGCTCACCCAAGCAACCTAACTTTTGAGTAAAAACTGTGTGTGATGATTTGCAATAATTAACTTCAGTAAAAACTATTAAAAATGTTGGTCACTGTGCTTGTTGCGTCAGTATTTCAGACCCACTTCTGTTAAAAAAAAAACCAATTAGAACAAAGAAGACCCCCCCTCCCCCCCAAAAAAAGCTGAAACATGCAATAAAAATGTTCAAAGAATTTTGTCCGTTGAAAAAGAATGGAGTAATTGAACTCTATTAAAGCTAATAGTATAGCTCTGAAGAAGAACAAGGGCTATTGCTATTATATGCTGCTATTTTTTCTAGAGCAATTGAGACCAGGAGAAAATAAATGAGAATGTACAAAACGTAATGAACTGAAAGGCAGCTTTACAGATATTAGAGAGCCATCAATAACAAGTGGTCCAGTTCAGACCCTTAACTTGCCTGGTGAAAGAGCAGGCACGTGTCCTTTCACCCTACCACACACAGAACATGTGCCAGAGGCCTTCATGTACATTGCAGGCCCCTCTTCTCCCTTCATGTACATTTCAACTCCCTCTTCTTTTTGAGGAGGAAGACTTGCATAATACAGGAAGTTCTCACTTAACGTTGTCGATAGGTTCTTGGAGACTGCAACTTTAAGTGAAATGACGTATAATGAAACCAATTTAACCATAGGCTAATTGATATACAGCATGCCTTGCGCTCACTCTGTTAGGGGACATGCCTGCCTCCTTACAAGCCCATCCTTGGGATTTCAAAAAGGAGGAAAAGGAAAACTGCACAAGGCAATCATAGAACCAGTGAGTTGTACAAGCAGTGACTGGGGCCTTCAATAGTCCCACCTAGGCATGCCTGTCTCGCAGAGCTGGTTCAAATCATAAGTCCTGGGAAGCTGGGTGGTCTGTGTGCCTCAGCCAATGATCAGTCGCACTGGCATCGCTGCAGGGGGGGCGGAGCTCTAAGTTCCTCCGTGATCGGAGTCTCTGTTACACGGAGGAACGAAGCGCCCTGCCCCTGCGCCTTCCGAACCAGTCAAAGCAGTGAAAACAACGTGCAGGTTGCCACCTACCCCACTAGGTGGTTGCCACCTACCCCACTAGGAGCAGGGCTGGGTCCCAAGAGCACCCTCAAGCTGTGCACCCCACTCTTTCAGGGAGCACTCAACCCAGTCAAAAACAAGCTGAACTCCTATCTCTAGATCAGGGGCGGGGAACCTTTTCCCTGGCGAGGGCCGTTTTAAATATTAGAAATTTGCTTGAGGGCCGGCCGTAAGGCTGTCCGCCATTTTTATTTAATTAATTTTTACCCCCGCCCCCCATCGGCCTCCGGAGGCTCCGCGCTCACCATCCGAAGCCGCCGCCAGGTCCACGCGTCACATCCGGCGTACCATGCCGATGAAGGCAAGAGGGCAAGAGCTTGCCCTCATCGGCGTGGTACGCATGTGCGAAATGGCCAACGGCCTGGTGAGAAGGGGACGAGGCGGCGGCCGGGGAGGACATGCAAAGGCCCTCTCCCGGCCTCCGGAGGTGACGCGCGGACCTGGCGGAGCCTCCAGGGGCCGGTTGGGCGGCCTCCCGGCAATCTCTCCGAGGGCCTGACCGGATGGCCTCGGGGGCCTGATCCGGCCCTGGGGCCGGAGGTTCCCCACCGCTGCTCTAGATTACCTCTCCTACTAATGATCAATTCCTCTGTTTTGTCTGAATTAAGTTTCAACTCATTAGTCCACATCCAGCTTCCAAGTCCCATTTCAGGACATCCACAGACTTCCTGCGATCAGATGACATAGAGAACTGGAGCCAAGCATCATTCACATATTGGTGACAACCCCCTGACAACATCCCCAATGTTAAACAGCATAGGGCAGAGGTTCCCAAATTGGGGCGTCGCGATGCCCCAATTTGGAAGAATTGGTTGCTACCCCCTTAAGGGGGGTGGCAACGTGCAGTGGCATGCGACAGCATTCCCTGGATCACACTGGCACTGGGGGGGAAGGATGTTTTTTTGACTCACCAGGGGTTGTGCCAGCCCTCCGGACAGTGAGGGGGGCTGTGGATCCCTCTGCAGGCATCCCCACACCACAGATTAGCTTCCAAAGGCAATTTAAAGCTACTTCCGGTTTACTTCCTGGTTTCGGTGAAAACTGGAAGTAGCTTTAAATCGCCTTTGAAAGTTAATCTGGGGTGTAGGGAGGCCAGCAGAGGGGTCTGCGGACCCCCTTTCCCCCCAGTTCCAGCACGATCCCAGGAGTGCTGATGCTGCTGTTGGGGGACCCCACAATGACTTACAGCAGCCCAAACTCTACATGAGAGTTTGGGAACCACTGGCATAGGGGACAAGATGAACCCCTGTGAGTTCTCAAAGACTACAGGCCATGGTGCTGAGCAATAGTCCCCTACCTAGCAATATCGTCTAGCACTGTCCCCTCCAGGTAGGACTAGAACCAGCACACCACCATTCCTCCTAGCCCCCACTGCAAGAGGCAATCCAGAATGATATCATGGTTGATGGTATCAAATGCCCCAGAGAGATCCAGCAGAACCAACAGGGGTGTGTACTCCTGTCTAGTTACTGAGATAGGTCATCAGCCAGGGTGAGCAGGGCAGTTACAGTCCCAAACCCAGGTTAGAAGCCAGATCAAAATGTGTCAAAATAGTCTGTTTATGAAGGGATGGCTGCGGGTCAGTTCACACAAACCAAGTTGACATTTTGATTGTTGGAGCCGAGTAAAGGTGTGCTGAGTTTGACACATCGTGAAGTGGCTATATGACTTTCATCATGCAACCATGTTGCAACTCAACCCCTATTTGGCATATCATCAGTCAGCCCACTTCGGGTAGCATATTTGGTTACACACTGCTGGGTTCGTGATGAGAAATCAAATAAAATATACCTGCTTGCATTGTTCAGATGACCTATTTACCCAAAATGCTGAGAGATGGTTTTCTTCCTGCTTTCTTAGCTTAGCTAAGGGCTGGTTCACATATGCACCCATATCACTTTGAAGACTCGCAGCTAAAAATATACCGCATATGAATGCTTCCACTAAAGTGATATCACATCATAGAAAAGTACTATGTGTACTATTTGATCTGTGGTTACTGTTGTGCTCATCAGCTCATAACTTGATGGTCTGTTCACTGAGTGATGACATGTATGGTTGGAAGCTAAGCCTTGTGGTTGAATGTCATCTGGACTGGGTAGATGTCATCTTGTGTAGAATGAATCTACACAAGAAAAACTCTACAGGATCAGACCAAGGGTCCATTCTGCAGTCTGCCCAACTTTCTGTTTCAAACTAGTCCACAAGCAAGGCATGAATGGCAACAGTCTTCCCTTGCTTTTTCTTCCATATGTTTAACAATTCTAGTTTCAGTTAGGCTTTCCACCAATTTTTGCAGAACAGTCATTAGCCAAATGAACCTGTAATTTGCCAGCCAGCTCTTCTCCACCCCCAGGCAATTAGAAATACTTGCCAGGGAAGCAAAGGGAGGAGCCAGGACGTGGGTGCACATATCTTTTTAATGCATGGGGCTAGTCTAAGCTGACCAAAAGTCTACAGTAATTTGCCTTTGTATTGACTCACAGCGCAATCCTGCGCAACTTTACGCAGCTGGCCTAAAGGGTTAGGGTATCCTGAGCCAGTTCCGGGGCTGCGGCAGCATGGCACAGGAACACCTTGGAGAAGGGGACATTCATCCCCTTCCCCGAGTGTAGGGCTGCCCGGGGTATATGGGCCTCCTCAGATGCAAACCAGCTCTGAAGCTGACGTACATCAGAAGTGGCAGGGTAAGGCCAAACCGGGCTGGGAAAGGGCTAGGTCTAGGATATCGGCAGAGTGCGTCGTTGATATCTCCGTCCTCTCCCAGCCCGGCTCAGCCAATGACCCTCTTCCCTCGCTGCCCAGCCCACCCTCCACCCCTGCACCAACCGATGCAGGACTTACCTCCACCAGTGGGTGCTGAGTCTGGAGGGCAGCGGAGTAAGGGCTGCCAACCTCCGCGCTGGCAGACCTTACTCCAGAGTCATCGCAAATGTGCTTTACAGCATGTTTGCGATGGCCTAGAGTGGCAGAGTGCGTGCTCTGCCGCTCTAGGAGTTACACAGGATCGGGCTGTCAGGCTTGCCAGAATTTATGCACTTACATATTTTCTTCTTTGGGGCAGAATGTCCACTTTTTAAAGGAAACCTTTTTATAGCTTTCCTGATTCTGCTTGTTAACCAGGTCGATATCTTCTTGGACGTTTTAGTAGCTTTCCTAATCTGAGCTATCTGTTCTGTTTGAGCTTCGTTCTATTGTGGTTTTGAATAAGCTTCACGCACCTTGAAGGAATCTGATCTCTCAACCTCCTTTTAACACATCCTCTCATCTCTGCAAAGTTTCCTCTTTTGAAGTTAAATGTTGGACCTTCTGAGCTTATTGCTTGCATACTGTATATCGAATTTGACAGCACAGTTTTCTGTCCCCAAGCAATTCACAACACCTGCACTGGACACCACTCAGGACAGAAGTCAAGGACCTGCTCCCTAGACAGCCCCATAGAGTACAGTAATTGATGATATCTAGAAATTTTGTCAGTTCAAAATGCAGCAGGAACTAGGGCACATTGCTATGTCATGCCCTTGTTGTTTCACCTGTACTGGCTACCAGTTCATTTTTTGGCACAATCACTGGTGTTGATGAACACCTTTAAAACCCTACACAGCTTGGTCCCTGCACATTTTTGGAAATGCTACTTTGAGGATGCTGAACTTCAATATTCTACTCACCAGCAATGACAAGCTACATAACAGGGACACATACACAGGGACCAGCCTCATTAAGCCATGTTGCTAATTCTGTCCTCCTATCCAGGCAACACCATTACAGGTCCCAATAATGTTAGCAACACTATTAGGGGCTCCTTCACTTGCTCATCATGCAAGATGATATAGGCTATTTTCTGCCAACAGCACCCTTCTGGTGTCTACATAGGACAAACAAGTCAGTCTCTATGCAAAACAATAAATGGACACACATTTGACATCCAAAATGGCAACGTCCAGAAACTAGTCAGGGAGCATTTCAATCTCCAAAGTCATTCCACAGCAGATTTTACAATGACAGTCCTCCAACAGAAAAATGTCAAAGCAACTAAACAGAGAAAAAGCTGAATTAGAATTTACAGCAAAACTTGGCACTGTCATAGGAGGAGTGTGTGTGTTGATCTGTCTACTGAGGATTTCTCTTCATGCATCTGATAAAGTGGACTGCAGCCTACAAAAGCTGAAGCTGAAATAAATGTGGTGGTCTTTAAGGTGCCACTTAACCTTCTTTGTAACCTTCTATCCTAGCAATCTACATTTTTTTCCTAGGGCCTCACAATTCTATTTTCCAAAGTCCTTGGTGTTGGCAAGTTCCACAACAGCCAATTCCTCCCCTATACTCCCTACCACATTGTGTGATATCTCTGCTACCTTTGCACAGGAAAGCAAATCGATATGCGATGACTTCATGCCACAGTATCTACGGTATCATTTAAGCCCTGGCAATAGTTTTCTTTTGCACTGCAAAAAATAGACCCTGGAGAGAGTTTACTAGTTGTCAATGTTCACATCTGAACAGCACATGCAGCAGCTCTTTCTGGCAGCACAAGGAAATTGAGAGTCCCTTGGACTGCTAGGAGATCAAATCAGTCAGTAGCATCCCTAGGACGCGCGTCACCCTGGGGCGGGGGGTGCGCGTCACCTTAGTGACGCTCTGACATCGCGGCGTGGGGGGCATTTTGCCCTCAAAACGGTCTGCACATGCGCGAAAATTGTAAAAAAATACCTGTATTAACGCGCTGCTTGGGCCTTCTTTCAGAAGGCCCTGGAGCACCGGCGGGGTCAGACGCTCCGAGGCCGGCTCCCGGGCCGGCCTTGGAGCGTCCGGAGGGTGTCACGCGTCACGGAGGTGACGCACGTCACCCCCAGGCAGCCCGCCCCCCCCCCCGCCACGCTCCAGTGACGCCAGTGAAATCAGTCCTAAATGAAATCAACCCTGACTGTTCCCTGGAAGGACAGGTACTGAGGCTGAAACTCAAATATTTTGGCCACCTAATGCGAAGAGAGGACTCTCTGGAGAAGACTCTGATGCTGGGAAAGATTGAAGGTAAAAGGAGAAGGGGAAGGCAAACGATGAGATGGTTATACAGCATCACCGATGCAACGAACATGAAAATGAACGAACTCAGGAAGATAGTGGAGGACAGGAAGGCCTGGCGGGATGTGGTTCATGGGATCACGAAGGGTCGGACACGACTTAACGACTGAACAACAACAACAACAGAGATTCCATCTCCAAAATCTCAACTTTACAGTTATTTATCTATACTACGAGAAATAGGTTGTCTGGGTGAAATAGCCATGTAAAAAAGTATATAAACACCGAACCTCCCAAAAACACGTAAAAAAATTTCAAAGAAGCCACCAATAAAAGTGGGTACTGAGAGAATTAAAAACGGAAATCAGAAGAATCCAGTATTTACAGAAAGACCAACGTTTCAACCTCTCAGCTGAGGTCTTTTTCAAGGTAAAATACAGCAAGGTATTAACTAAATTTATGCAAGGATAACACTAGAGAACCAAGTCAGAATGCTGCTTAAATAGATTGTTTCTGCTCCAAAGCGGGCGGAGTTCAACCATAAGTTCAAACAGCTGGTTGAAACCTAATGAGTTTGTGCCGCAAAGATGTGATCCTGCAAAGAGAACAAGATGTTAAGTCTGTTTGACTGCAAATCTGTGTAGAATAGGGAACCATATTTTATCAATGAATGTACGTTCTTGTTGACGGTTCAGGAGGTTCTCCGATTTCCTCTTGGTAATTTCAGTCGCTTCCAGGTTCTGACGAGTTCTATTATTAGAATCATTAACCAAACATCTGGTGTTTTCAAACAGAATGCTGTGATTAGTTGCCAAAGAGTGTTCTAAAAGAGCAGAAACGTCCTTATGGTGTAAACGAACCGCTCTTTCGTGTTCTGACACACTTGTCCTGATCATTCTCTTTGTGACTCCGATGTATTTATGCCCACAGGTACACGGTATACTATAGATTCCAGAATGGGATAATGGGGGTCTAGGATCCTTCAGATTACATAACAATTGCTCTATTTCAATAATGGGCTTAAAGATTGTTTTTATATTAAATTGTCCAAAGGTCCTCAAGATTTTGTCTGTGACCCCTTTGATGAAAGGCAGAGTGACCCATTTATTTTCCTCTTCCTGCTCCCTGGGTGGTCTTATAGTATTAATTTTCTTCCACTGTATGCTCCAGTTCTTATCTATTTGTGCAGCAGTATACCCATTGGCTTTCAGGGAGTTGTGGACTATCTGTCTCTCAGATTCCAAGGTTCCCTCATCACAAATTTTAATTGCCCGATAAACTAAAGAATTTATCAAGGAATTTTGGGGGGCTGGGTGATGATTGGATGCCTGGTGTAGGTAGCGACCCGTATGGGTAGGTTTCCTAAAGACAGTATGTCCATATGAGAGGTTGTCTTTTCTAGTTACTAGAATGTCCAGGAATGGCAAGGAACTGTTGTTCTCCCGTTCCATAGTAAACTATTTCAGAGCACCAGCTGTTAAGATGTCTTAGAAAAATTGACAATTTCTCTTCCCCATAATCCCACACACAAAAAACATCGTCGACATATCTAAGCCAAACTTTGGGTCGACAGTGTGCAGTTTTTAGGACTTGCTCTTCAAAGTACTCCATATACAGATTGGCAACAACGTTTTTAATTCTCTCAGTACCCACTTTTTATTGGTGGCTTCTTTGAAAAAAAAATGTGTTTTTTGGAGGTTCTGTGTTTATATACTTTTTTACAGGGCTATTTCACCCAGACAACCTATTTCTTGTAGTATAGTAGCTGGCCATGAAAACTTCCGTTCCAGAGTTATTTATCTGTTAGAGCACCCCTACAACCTAAGAAGGCTGTCATCAAGTCTTTAAACATTGTAAGTTAGCTTGAATTAAAAATCCGCATGTTGCCGGGAAACTCCGTCGTTATAGATATAAAAATTTATTTCAAAAATAAATTTCACAGATGTTAAAACATACTTTTGACGTTTCGCACACGTAACATTTGTGGCATCATCAGAAATCCCCTATAGTGTTCCGAAGACAGCTTAAAAGACTAGTGCAAGACTTGCACTAGTCTTTTAAGCTGTCTTAGGAACACTATAGGGGATTTCTGATGATGCCACAAATGTTACGTGTGCGAAACGTCAAAAGTATGTTTTAACATCTGTGAAATTTATTTTTGAAATAAATTTTTATATCTATAACGACGGAGTTTCCCGGCAACATGCGGATTTTTAATTCAAGGATATGGTCGCGTTGTGAAAATCTACAAAAATATCTATTGTAAGTTAGTTTTATAGAAAATTGCAGTTGTTTTTAAAGAAACAATGGCTTATATTGATTTAACATGCACATTTTAGATCTGTTGGTTCTCTTGCACTATTAAACACCCCATTGATTATTTCTTCAAATTATGGCCAAGTGCTCGGGTAAAATAGTTTATGGCTTGAATTATTTTCTTGGGCTGCAATCCAGCATTCATCACATAAGCAGCCTAACTGTGTACACTACTGGAGCCATAAGACTTTTTTGCTTTTATTTTCCTTTTTAGCAGTTTTGTTAAAAATCTTAATCTACATTCATTGACAGCCAGCTTGACTGTCTGCCAATGAATGTAGGTAAGTAGTAGTAGTAGGAACCTTTATTGGTATATAAACAAAACAAACATATAACACAGCGCAATCCTGTGTAACAATCCGGTGTAACAGTAGATGCACTTATGCCATTGTAATTGCACTTACACCGGTGCATCTACTGTTACACCGGTTCAAGGTTACACAGGATTGCGCTGTCAATCCTTAAACATAACACTTACCACATAACACATTACAGACAGCTAGAAACTGCAACCACAAAACAAAATTATAGCTCAAACATAATAGGGAGTACCTGTCAAATTTAGGAGCTGAAACTATTATATTAACAAAGGCTGCTGTCCCTTCCATTACATCATTCACCTCCGCCAATAGAAAGTAACATAATACCTCCTGATCAGCCCAACCCTAAAGCTTGTTTAACATTGGGCCTAGATATTGCTTGTAGGTAAGGGTAGATCTGGTCTGTACAGGGGAACGGAGACAGAGAGTCAAAGAAGCTACCTTCTCTGCTACCTACATTGTGTGCTAAAAGACAAGGCCCTTAATTTCTTTTTCCACTTGTTTGTCTGAAGCTTAAACATTGCAGCCAAAACCTGACTGTAATCTTCAGCTTTGTTCTTTCTCAAATATGTCAGGTTTTCCATGGCTAGAACTCTCCTGTGGTTTGTTCAGCCACTCACTGATCCTGGTTTCCCTGGATTGCTTCCAGTTGACTGCTACCGTACCTCTTTTTGTTCCTGACATATTAGGCATAAAAACGGCCCTGGAGCAACTTTATCTTGGGCCGTTCTGTGGCTGATTTTGGCCTTGGGAACGTACCCATCATCTTTCATTTTGGATGGATTTCACAGGCACAAAGCCAATCACGAGGATAACTTTTCCATCAGTGCCTTAGCCTACAATAATAATGACTATTGGTATGCAGTGAAACGCTGTCTATTCTTGCTGTCTTTTCTTGCTCTGCCTGCAAGACTATATTCTGCATTTGCTACCCGAAAAGCCACTCCTGTCTAAAGAATTAAGTGAAATAGAGATTAAAAGAGAAGGCATTTCAGACTTAATTGACAAAGATCAATAAGTCACACAGCCCAGATGGCATTCACCCAAGAGTTCTTAAGGAACTAAAGAATGAAGTTGCTGATCTTTTGACTAAAATATGCAACTTGTCCCTTAAAACGGCCACTGTGCCAGAGGATTGGAGGATAGCTAATCTCATGCCAATCTTTAAAAAAGGAAGGAGGGGGGACCCGGGAAACTACAGGCCGGTCAGCGTAACATCTGTTCCAGGTAAGATGGTAGAAAGCATCATCAAAGATAAAATCTTAAAACATATAGAAGAACAAGCTTTGCTGAGGGGGAGTCAGCATGGTTTTTGCAAGGGGAAGTCTTGCTCTCAAACCTTTTAGAATTCTTTGAAAAAGTCAACAGGCATGTGGATGCAGGTGAACCTGTGGATATTATATATCTGGATTTTCAGAAAGTGTTTGACACGGTCCCCCATCAAAGGCTTCTGAAAAAACTCCATAGTCAGGGAATAAGGGGGCAGGTCCTCTTGTGGATTAGGAACTGGTTGAAGACCAGGAAACAGCGAATGGGAGTCAATGGGCAATTTTCACAATGGCGAGAGGTGAAAAGCGGTGTGCCCCAAGGATCGGTCTTGGGACCGGCGCTTTTCAACTTGTTCATAAATGACCTGGAGTTGGGGATAAACAGCGAGGTGGCCAAATTTGTGGATGACACTAAACTTTTCCGGATGGTGAAGACCAGAAGGGATTGTGAAGAGCTCCAGAAGGATCTCTCCAAACTGGGAGAATGGGCAGCAAAATGGCAGGTGCGCTTCAGTGTAAGTAAGTGTAAAGTTATGCACATTGGGGCAAGAAATCAACACTTCACATACACGCTAATGGGTTCTGAGCTGTCTGTGACAGATCAGGAGAATGATCTTGGGGTACTGGTGAACAGCTCAATGAAAGTATCAACCCAGTCTGCAGTGGCCATGAAGAAGGCCAATTCCATGCTCGGGATCATTAAAAGGGGGATTGAGAATAAAACAGCCAATATTATTGTGCTATTGTACAAATCAATGGTAAGGCCACATGTGGAGAATTGCGTCCTGCTCTGGTTGCCACATCTCAAAAACAATATAATGGAACAGGATAAGGTGCAGAAGAGAGCGACCAAAATGACAAAAATGGGCTGGGGCTACAGCGTTTGGGGCTTTTCAGTCTAGAAAAAAGGTGCCTGGGGGGGGGGACATGATTGAGACTTATAAAATTATGCATGGGATGGAGAGAGTGGATAGAGAGAAGTTCTTTTCCTTCTCATACAACAGTAGAAGTAGGGGACATCCACAAAAATTGAGTGGTGGGAGAATTAGAATGGACAAAAGAAAATATTTCTTTACCTATCATGTAATTAATCTGTAGACCTCCTTGCCACATGATGTGGTGATGGCACCTGGCCTGGATGCCTTTAAAAGGGGATTGGACAGATTTATGGAGGAAATGTCCATCACAGGTTACAAGTCATGATGCAGATAAGCATCCTGGTTTTAGTAATAGGCTATCTCTTAATGCCAGATGCAAGGGAGTGGTGACAGGATACAGGTATCTTGTTGTCTTGTGTGCTCCCCACTGGCGTTGCTGCAGGGGGGCAGAGCTCTAAGTTCCGCCGCAGTCCGACCCTCCATTACACCGGTGCACGAAGCGGCCCCGTCCCCTCACCTTCGGAACCATTTAAAGCGGTGAAAGCAACGCGCAGCTTGCTCCGCCCCCCCCCCCTGCAGCGACTCCAGTGGTGCTCCCTGAGGCATCTGGTGGGCCACTGTGAGATACAGGAAGCTGGATTAGATGGACCTTCGGCCTGATCCAGCAGGGCTCTTCCTATGTTCTTGTGCATTCTGTCCATTTGCCTAATAGTGATTCACAAAGTGTGTGTCGCTGTACCTGAGGGCATCACGTGGGCTCACTGGGGCGTCATGGGATGTCCTCAGTGGCACCTCTTACCAGCTTTCCCAGGCGCTGCTATCTTGGATCGCATGAAATCTCATGTGATCCAAGATGGCTGCACCCAAATCACACGAGATTTAGGTGCCACCATCTTGGATCGCGTGAGATTTCGTGTGATCCAAGATGGCGTGCCCAGTTGAGCCGGGAAGAAGAGGCTGTAGGAACCACTGGTCTAATGCATTTATATTTTGTGAAGAGTAAACTTTCCACTTTGGTCTATTTCTGCTAGTGCAATGTAGTCTCTTTAAAGTTGTGGATAATTATGGAAAGAGTGTATTAAAAGTACCAGAAAACAGTTATCATCAATCTGCTTTAATAAGCAATTTATACTGGGTTGCTTTTTCATTACTATTTGCAAACCATTTTAAGCCTAAAAGCCTCTTAGGTTGCTAACAGGAAATGTTAAAGCATTTCATCTTGATGGATGGTTCTGATTCCATTCCCCAAGTTCACACTTGCTTTTTTCTTTCCCCCTGTTTTTCCCCCTACTTCCAGACATTTTTTTTATTAGTGTGTGTGTGTACTAAATATTTAGAATGGATGGCTTAGTTTAGCTGAGAAGAGTAATGGTTAATTATAAAGACAGCCATTTAAGGAGATGATTTCATGCGACATTAGCAGGATTCTGGATAGTGATCTCAGTGATCCTTTCCAGCAGCAGCTGGAAACTGATTCTTTCACACAAGGTTTGTCATTAAAAAGGTTGTATGACTGTTTCTCTTTGGTTCTGAAAACTCCACTTTTTAGATTAGATGATTAGATGATTAGATTAAATGATGGAAGAAACAGCAGTTGCTAGACAGACATCATGCAGAAATACATTCTTTAATATCACCGCTGTTTTTTCCTTCCAAGATAAATTAGAAGTCATATACTTTCATTTAGAAGACGTTGGGGATAAACAACTGTTGTCTGTTTCCTTCTTGCTTTTCTTGTGAGCCTTTGGGCACATCTTGCTGGCCACTGCTGCAAATAAAATGTTGGAAGAGCCAGACTTTGTAATCCAATGAGCCACTCCATCACGTGTGGTGGCCCTGATTAGGTCTTTTCGGCCGGATGTCGTATCCCATGAGAGGAGTCTAGATGACATCCGGATAGGCGAGGTCAGCTGCTGGCTGAGGGCACACACTTATCAGATGGCCCATCTGGCCGGGCCACCTCTTGTACCCCCCAGTACTGGTGACAGCAGTAATGTGAGACACCAGAGGGACTCATGCTTCTGCTGCACCTGCCACCCCATCTACATGGGATGTCGTATCCCATGAGAGGAGTCTAAATGCCACACAATGTTAACAAGGATTGTGCTTTGTAGTTGCTGCTTGAAACCCTGAGATGTACTCACATCTGAGTTAAATTGCTTGCAGGCAGCCATTCTCCAGTTTCTGCCCAGAATGGCAAACTGGGCAATCTCCCTGTCTGCAGATCTGCTTGCACACAAGTATCTGCTGTACTCTGTGCAAGGGTAATAAGGACAGGACAAGGATATGCAGAATAAGGAGAGAGTTTGTTCCAGAAGAAATGGGTAGAGGTGATTTTACATCTAGCTCCAATGTGGCTAGTTTTTGCATTTTGCCTGGTTAAGGAATTCTGTGAAACCTGCATTCCTGAGACTGGCTTAAAGCTCACAGTCTCCAAGGGAAGGTTGTAACAATGATGTGGTCTGAGTAGTTTCGACCACAACGATGTGGCCAGTTTGTGGAAACCAGTCTTCAAGGCAAGAGCCTCTCCCACGATCTAACCTGCTCAGGGTACATACAGTCCCTTGACACAGACCAGTTACCCCTTTAGTACCACCTTGTAACCTGTCTGTAACCTGCATTTGCCTTCGGCATAGGATAAGGTGGGATATAATTTTTTTAAATAAATAAAATAAAATAAATATATTTGAAATCAGTGTGGCTACACTGTGCTGCTGTCATAGGAATATAAGAGTCCTGCCGGCTCAGTCCAAACAGTGTCAGCCAAACTGGGGGGCCCATGGTGCTTTTTAATGGTGTATTGGGTGGTATCGCTTCCATCAGTAGTGAGGGTTCAGGGGTTGACCTAGCTGGGTGGGCCTTTGATGAGGGTAGCCTTTAGCTAGTACCCAACCTGGCTGCTCCTGGTGTCACCCTGAGTCTAAAACTCTTATCAAGTCCAGCATCCTGTTTCCTCCAGTTTTTAGGCAGATGTTTCTGGGTAGTCCTCAAGCAGGTTATGAAGACAACAGCCCTTCCCTCCTGTTGTCCCCCCTCCCCAGCAACTAGTAGCCAGCAGCAGAATGCCTCTCACCATGGAGATTCCATTTAGCCATCATGGCTATGAGCCGCAGACAGACGCATGTGCCCTTAATTTGTATCATTCCCTTCCTTGTAAAGCAATCTAAGCCTTGTAAACAAATCTAAGTCTTAAGCAGCTCTTACAGTTAGGAAATTCTTCCTCATGGTCAGCCTAAATCTATTTCCCTGTAGTTTCAACCCACTGATTCTAGTCCTGCCCTCAGAAACCACAGAAAGAAAGCTCTATCCTATCTCCCTTTAGACTTCTCTTCTCCAAGCTAAGCATACATACAGCATAATCCTATGCAAGTTTACTCAGGAGGAAGTTATATTGTATTCAATGGGGTTACTCCCAGGAATTTGTGTTATAGGATTGCAGCCCAAGTTCTTTTAACTATTCCTCATTGGACGGTTTCCAGACGATTCACCATCCTAGTTTCCCTTCTCAGAACCCATTCCAGCTTATTATGTCCTTCTTAAAATGTCTCATGGAGTCCAGCAATGGCAGATGAGCTGAAACTTATTACAGTCAGTCATACTCTCTAACCTATAGGATTGTTAGGGCAAAAATACAGGAAACTCAAGCACAATGCCTTGAACTCCATAGAGCAGTGGTTCCCAACCAGTGGTCCATGGACCACAGGTGGTCCGTCCTTGAGAACCTGAAAGGTTGTCCACAAGGTCTCTTCTCTCTCTCTCTCTCTCTCTCTCTCTCTCTCTCTCTCTCTCTCTCTCTCTCACTCACACACACACACACACACACACACACACACACACACACACACACACACAGATCAACCTTCGGTAATTTTAATAAGTGCTGACCCCCACTTTGAGCAACAGTATCAACCCAATAATTCACAGCTAGTGAAGCAAATGCAAGCACAAACATCCTGTTAAGATACCTACCCCATGCAGTTTTAATCTTTCATTTTCTGTTCTTAAATCACAATACAAAATAAAACATAATAATTTATGTATAAAGGTAAGTACAAGACCTAATAAAACTTCTCTAATTACTGTATTTCTTCAATTCTAAGACGCATGTTTTTTCCCAATTAAGCATTTCAAAAAATGGGGTGCGTCTTAGAATCGAAGGTCTCCAAAAAGCACCCCAAAATTCTATCTTCTTACTTACTGGGGCTTGGGGGAGCTTCAGGGAGACCTGCGCGACCCTCTGCAGGCCTCCCCGATCTTCAGTTCAGCAAAAAATGGTGATTTTCAGCCATTTCCGGTTTTCGCGAAAACCAGAAATGCCCAAAAATCACTGTTTTTCACCGAACTGAAGATCAGGGAGGCCTGCAGAGGGTTGCACAGGCCTCCCTGAAGCTCCCCCAAGCCCAGGTAACGTAGGAAATGGCACTTTCTGGCAATGCACTCAGTCATCCTCAGCTGTAGGAGACATGCTGGGGAGAGTTGGTGCTGAGCGGGTAGATTCAATGAAGGGAGGTGAGTCTTACAATGGATGGATTTTTTTTTCCCCTGCTGGTGGTACTGAAAGTAAAGGTGCGCCTTAGAATCGATGGCGCCTTAGACTCGAAGAAATACGGTATTACAAATTTAATTGTATTTTTGTGTGCAGGGGTGGTGGGGGGGGTGAATGTGGTTCACGACGACTCCAATTTTTGCCTCAGTGGTCCACGGTCTCCTAAAGGTTGAGAACCACTGCCTTAGAGGAAGAGCATGATACACAAGGGACTAATAAATAAAGGGGGGTGATAGTATTCTGCCTTAATGCTTTCAGAAAAAAAACTACCTTACTGGTATAAAGAAGGTGTCTGGCAAATAGATTCCACTTACTCTGATATTTCCTCTTCCTCTGAGAAAACACAGTCAAAATGCATCCTCAGCTACTTAAGAGAACACTTTATAAAATATCAGATCTTCATATCTTTGGGGACAGGACTTGGAAAAATCTACAAAGAAACTCTCATTCTAGGTTATCTCCAAAGAGGTTCCTAAATCATTCAAGCTATGGCTGATGCTGGCTTGGAGGTTCTGTTTTTGACATAATCTGCATTCTCACAGGCCTGACATCTCTCATCACTAATAGTCTGCTCTGCTCTTCTTTTGGCTCAAAAGTTAATATCCCAACAAATGAAAGTTACATAATAGTGCCTGCT
Organism: Plestiodon gilberti rubricaudatus; assembly: GCA_026170595.1. Taxonomy (NCBI): domain Eukaryota; kingdom Metazoa; phylum Chordata; class Lepidosauria; order Squamata; family Scincidae; genus Plestiodon; species Plestiodon gilberti. Next base: position 140,265,212 of record JANXHW010000001.1, on the reverse strand, counting down.
GTTTTCTGGAAAGCTTTTTGTTGGCGAACCTTTGAAGGATAACATGACATACACATAGAACAGAGGCAAAACACACTCAAAAGGAAAGGTTTATGACCTCATCCCAGTACAAGGCTCTTCTCTTTGTACTTTTTCCCACCCACAAAATGTTTGTTTTTCGAGTCTCATCAGATAAGGTGGTCGGCTCTTCTTCTCTAAGATGGTGCTCAGGAACATTTGCACATAAATGTCTTTATCTGTGTGTTGTGACCTGGAAGCCTTGTGGATTAAGTTTTTAAAAAGTAGACTTTCTAATGTGGAAATTCCGTGCCACTGCAAGCAAAGGTGTAGCCAGGGGTATATCAAATGAATGTCTCTGGTGGTAGCAAAGACACTATTTCTGGCATAGTTCTCCTGTAGCAATTTAATTGCCTACCATCAAGGGGCAAAACATTCAAATGAACAGGAGAACACAAAGGTGGCACCGTAAGTAATGCCGCATCGAGTACCGTGTGTAGGAACCGAAAGGAGGAGGCGCCGCCCCTCACTGTCGCTACCATTCAGCGCGAAGAACGCGACCGGCAGGGAGACTCCTGCCGGTCACGTTCTTCACGCTGAATGGTAGCGACAGTGAGGGGACGGCGCCTCCTCCTTTCGGTTCCTACACACGGTACTCGACGCGGCATTACTTACGGTGCCGCCCCCTACCATGGAAACGCCACTGGGATCAACTCTCTGACTCCATGTCTCAAGTCTCTGGGTTCAAGTCTTAAATCAAGTCCCAAGTCTTTGCCCCCAAGTCCCGAGTATTTGGTTGCGAGTCCCTATCTATTTAATGGGGAAAACAGGTTTAAACCTGAATAAAATTCAACTTTAAACCTGAATAAAATTGGACTTGTCGTAAAAGGCTCCAAGTCTCGAGTCGAGTCTTTCGAGTCTTTTACAATCGTCAAGTCCAAGTCAAGTAATTGACATGACTTGAGTCCGACTCAAGTCCGAATGAATAGACTCATTTCTACATCACTGCTGTATAGTATAACAGAAAGTGGGGAGGGGGGCAGTTAGAATGGCAGGGAAACAGGAGGGAAAGACTGGGTGGGGAACAGTCAAAAACATAGAAGAAGAAACAGTCTTACAACATTGACATTTAGATAAGTGCAAAGAAAAGATCACAGAGGTAGTATGGAAGAGGCCATAGGGAGTTTGAGGGGGGAAAGCTACAAGGAGGTGCTAGAGGGATGCATGCCTACTCAGAAGTCCCATTGTATTCAATGGGGCTTACTCCCAGGAAAGTGTTATAGGGTTGCAGCCTTAGTCAAGCACACATGATGTGGCATCATCACCATGGTTAGTAAGTGGCAACCAATAAACTGGAGTGGGAACAGTGAAATGCTCAGCATGATGCTGTAACTTGTCTGCTGAACTAAGTGTTACTGGGAAATGTGGGAGGTGGGGCAGTGAAAGCCACACATTTAAGGTAACATGGTTTGGCTTAATGCTGTCCACATTGACACTGTTGTTGGTATTGTTGGGGCCATTGGCATTTTTTATCACCCCTGCGTAGGTCTGGCACCTGTATATTTGGTGTGAGCTCCTGAATTTTTTGTTTTGGAACCTAGAATGTTGTGCTGTTGTGTGTCTGCTTCACAAAATATTACTGGAAAATAATAGGAAACAGCCAGGCCTCCATAGTCAATGAGATTACACAGAGAGTGAACTGCAGCATGATCATTAAACATCATGTTTCAATTCTAGACACATCTTTGAGAGGACACGAAACGTACGCTAAGAATAGGAGAGGTTATTGTAGGGTAAAAGGTGTGTTCCAACTTGAACTTCCTCAACTGAATCACAAATAGAAAATGAACATGTTGTAACAAAACCAGCTTTTTTCTAATGACTTGGGCTGCAATTCTATACACACTTAGCTGGGAACAAGTTCCGTTAAACTCAGTGGGGTTTACTTTTAAGTAGACATGAATAACTGAAAACATGGCAGCTGAGAAACAACAGAGTCTATGTGGAGTTGGTATAGAAAACTAGATGTCATGGGCAAGGGTTAGGCCTAAGACTAGGCCTAAAGGCTGATTCACACTAGCCCTTCCGTGCACGTTTGCTCTACTCTAGCGTCTGTACGTGCGTCTAGCAGTTCTCTGAACGTTTGCCCGCCTTCTTGAAGAAAGCGCAGCTGTGATTGGGTGAAGAGAAATGCGCTTCTCTGATTGGTGAGCTGCCTAGCACCGGGAGCATAAACGCTAGCTTAAACGCGAGCGCAGCAAAAAGATAAACCGAAACCATCTCTCCTGGCTGCGTCGTAAGCTCATGCTGCGTCTGACGCAAGCATGAAAAACGCACGAAAAGACCAAACGTTAAGCCAAAACGCGCACGGAAAGGGCTAGTGTGAATCAGCCTTAAGACATTCTCCATGTTGATCACCTCAGTGAAAACAAGGTCTCATTTGTGTCTGTCTTTCCAATTCACAAGATGCCTGTCTGTCCCAACTCACACTTTGAGATGGCTTCCTCAGCAGGTAAAAAAAGGGGGGGAGGTAGTCTTCACCCAGAGCAACTAGGCTGCAAAACTGAGCTTTCAAACGGACACATTCATCTTCTATTTCCAAAATCTTATTCACCTGTTAACCTTAGTTGCCCGATTTAGAAAAGCAGTTAGCCAGGAAAAAAAATTGGAGCTTGTTTGGTATTTTTGTAGGTTTTCACGACGCGACCATATCTTCGAATTAAAAATCCCCATGTTGCCAGGAAACTCCGTCGTTATAGATAAATTTATTACAACAAATAATAAATTTCAACAGATGGTAAAACATACTTTGACGTTTCGCACACGTAACACTCGTGGCATCATCAGAAATCCCCTATAGTGCTCATGAGGCAGCTTAAAAGGCTTTTTGCAACATGCGGATTTTTAATTCGTGGAGCTTGTTTATTACCCAGAGCCTCTTCACATGCCTTTCAAGGATCTACTGTATGTGTGTATTTGTGAATGCACCTGCAGGCAACATTCCCATCTGGGCCTTGTCACAATGGGGTTCTTCTTGACTTTCAGGGTGAGTTCATCTTCATTCTTTCCTTGTGGATACTTTTAGACTGAACGTAGAAAACTTAACATTATAACATTCCCTTATGCTGTGATCTTCAATGTTGGGGTCGCAACCCCAAGGTCCTATGGTAGACAACATCTTTTCCCTTAAGGGGAGTGGCAACGTCATTGCCGAGTTCGTGCCACCAACTAAGTAGAAAAACTTACCTGTTCGCAGCAGCTGGAGACACCGCACAACCCGGGTTCTCACTGCCACCGCAGATGGGTACATCCACCCCCCTTTTTCTACTTAGTCAGTGGCAGCATTGGTGTGAACCGGTACATGCTGTCACCACCATCACCACAAAGTTGCAAAGACTTGTAGCGATCTTTACATTCAGGTAAAGGTTGAAGATCACTGCCGGGCGCGCTCTAGTTCCCTTCCCCCCGCCACGCCCCTTAAGGGCAAAACGGAGCGTCCCGGTCGGCGATATGGTAAGCCTAGCTGTGATGTGACCCAGGACGTTGCTTGTTCAAATTGTTCAGATTTCAAGTCAGCCAAACATTCACTATGGGGCCCCAAAGCAAGTTTCTATCTTTCAGCTTTCCCACCCACAATACATGGTTGCTGCTGATCTACATGGCAGGGTTATTATAAGGAGCACTGAGAAGCAACTGCCAAGTAGTGTTATGAAATGCAAACCATTGTGGGTTTCTTCTTGTCTGCTTTTCTTCCGTTCCATTTCTAGTTTCTGTTCCCCAGTAACTTTCTGATGTAGTTAAAAGATGTTTCCTCTTGCTACTTTCACTTCTTGTACCAGAGCTGAGTTTTCTTCTGTCTTGGCTTATTACTATCTCTGAGAAAAATGGAAACATCTTTCTTGTATTCTGGGCAAAGCAGAAAAGAAACAGTATCTTGGGTCCCCCCCCCCTCCTTTTCTTCTTGAGCATTGGTTTTAAAATTCGTAACTCACTTTTTTTCTGTACTGTACTGCTATTTTTAGTTTCCCATCTCATTAATTTTATATTGGTCTCTCCACATTTTCCTTCACAATAATCTGTATGGAGGAGTACACCAGGTGGAACTTAAGGGCAGGAAGGCCACATAATGATCCCCACCCCCACAACAAAACCTTCTCATCTCTTATCTGAGAGAAATGCCTTGAGTTCTGTGCCCATTTCACAGAGGTACTATACTCCTAATGGCCAAAGTCGACAATATACTAAATCTAAGCCTGCCTGCCACTCTAATGGTTCCCCCTCTATGATGGCCACTCAGGAGTCTTCTCATCAAAGCATGTATTTCTCACCACACATTATTGGTTGCTACTGACAGGGGATGAGAAAATATGGCAAGATGTGATGTCAGGACACATGTAAATTCTACTAGACGTTGTGGGGCAGGGAGCAACTTAAATGTATGACTGCCTTTTTTGCCAGCTGACATGTGTTTAGTGTAATGTTGTCTGTTTTGGCTCTTACTTTTTTAACCTCAGAATACAGAATGCTGCTTGCATTATCTCTGCTCCTGGTTGCACCTGCCTGATGTACACTGGGTTTAAGCATCCTCAGTATACAAGTACATTTTGGTGTGTTTAGAGAAACTGTACCGGTGCTAGGGCTGGGACAGGTTGCTTCTGCTTCTTCTTCTTCTGCTGCTGCTGCTGCTGCTGATGATGATGATGATGTTCACATAGTCAGACAGATGTTATTGCCTGGTTTGTTTTATCCAGACATCAAGTCCGTCCCAAGGACCAGGGATGCCTGACTTTTGTCATGTTTTTGATGTTATAAGTATCGTCGCAAAATGTAAGCTGATTCCAGTAAAGCTGCTTTTTGTAGTTGATTGATGGTAATTTCTGTTGCCCCTATGATGTTAAGGTGCTCTTCAAGGTGTTTTGGAATTATTATTTAGTAGTAGTAGTAGTTTAGTGAGCCATATCCACCCCAGCCTATATTTCTCAGCAAACACATGGGTATTCTACTCCCTTCTCCCTCTTCAATGTTGTTGCCAACATGTGGCCAAAAAGATGTTGTTGCCAACACGTGGCCTGTTTCTTTTTCATATCGGCATGGCAGGGAGAATGTGGAACATCTCATATACTGCAGCAGTGATGGGGGGAAATGCTTCTACCCAATATGCTGATGTTCACTTTGGAGCCAGGTGCAGAAGCTGGGAAAGACTAAGAGGAACAGAGGCTGACATACACTTGAGAAAATAATTGCTGCTTTCTCTCCAGCACATCTCCCATCATCTGTCTCTCCATCTGGCTGGGGAACTAGGGAAGGAGAAATGTCTGCCCTTTGAGCAAAGTAACTTTATCCTGAATGCTGGGTGTGTGTGAGTTGATTGTCTGTGAGCATCTTCCATACTCTGTCCCAGACAGAGCAGCCATTGATAGACACCGTTCTTCCCTGGCCTGTTTTATAGCTGAAGCCAGGGTGTTCTGCCTTATGACAGCCCTCGAGACACAGGGCATCTTGCATTCCTAATTGGATAATTAAATAACATGAATGTAATTAAAAGAGCATGAATAGGACGTCCTTGTGTGATTGGCACAATGGTTCTGGTTTTCTGCAGAAGCTTTGACTTTTTAAAAACCTTTAAGGGATGTGTTGTGACTGCTGTAGTGATGGAGATGGTTGAGGAAACCATTTTTCCATCTTGTATTGACCATGTTTTCTGGAAGTTTAATTCAGCCTTTTCTTCCCAGAATACTTCATTCTCCAGTCTCCATGTCCAGATTTTTATTTTATTTACTTATTTATTTTTTTGCTGTAGCTCAAAAAGGTGAAGTGAATATACACCATTGTTGGTCAAGAGGCAAATGGCATGAAAGAGAAGCAGAAATTCTGGGCAGTACAATGCGATCAAAGCAAACGGAGACAAAGATGTTCCTATTGGACAAATCGTGGTCTGATCAGTGGCGTGAAGAAAGCAGCCCCTTTTATGATGATGGGTGGGGTCCCTGTTCTTCTAAAATCACTTTCTAAAGTGGCAGTAGAGCAGGGGTGGCCAACCTCTCAACATGAATGCTCCTGGCCCTTTAATGGTTGTCTAGGTGAGGGCATTTCAGCAGGGACAGCTGCTTTACCAGCACCATCAGCACTTGCAGCTGCCAAGATTCTGTCTTCTACACAACTCTTAAGAACACAGAGGCCCTAATGATGGAAGGTGGGCCACCTATGCAGTAGAATGTCTAACACAGTGGTTCTCAAACTATTACAGGGGAGTAAGGAACCTGTATGCCGTCGTAGACTCAACGACGGCACTTCTGGGGTTCCGCTACTACGGAAAAAGGTTTTTTTCATTTCCTAGGGTTTGCGCTGGCCCTCCAAGGGTTGTGGGAGGTGCATCCCCCTCTACCAACCCCCCCCCCCCCAGGTCTCAGAAGAGCTTCCAATTGCGCTTGGAAGCTACTTCCGGTTTTCAGCAAAAACCAGAAGTAGTTCCCAAACGCAATTGGAAGCTCTTCTGAGGTGCGGGAGTCCCGTAGAAGGGGTCATGAGCCCCTGCAACCCCCAGAGGGCCAGCATGAACCCCAATAAGTGAACAAGCTCTTTTTCCACCTTGGTGGAACCCCAGAAGTGTAGTCACCGATGTTGCCACGCCCCTTAAGGGGGCAGCGACTGCTTCCATTTTTCATGGAGGGTCGCGACCCATCACTTTGAGAACCACTGGTCTAACAACTGTACAGGAGCCCATGATGGACTAGCACTGAGCAACCCTGCTGCCCCCAACGGCCTTTCCAAATGATGTATTGGGTAGTATAATAATCACACAGTTGCTTATTTGTTCCACAGTGTTCACAGGTCATCTTCCCTCAAGGAAGTGCTTCTGTTTTAGAAATATTGCGTTTCCCTAGCCCTCAAATGATATGTTGTTACTGGGGAAATGTGATTCATTTCCTAGTCAAAACTGTAGTTTGAAGAGCTTCCTGGAATGTGGCTGCATAAAAACCACTTTTTGCATAACGTCCACGACATCACACCGATGACAAGTGTCACAGTTCCACCTCCCCTCAACATGCAGTCCTAACACAAGTGCTTAGCTTGCTAAGTGGGTACTAGTTTGGGATTTGAAACTACATGGCTCAAGGTGAAACCGACTCCTTGTCAGTTTCACCAGCGTCTGTTTTCTAATCCTAGTAAGATCTCTTTTTTTATTGCTAGCTGCTAGAATAAGCAGTCAAATAAGAAAGACAAAAGGCTGAGTAAAGCCATAGCAGTGTAAGGAAATGTCTAGTCCATTATTCATGCCTATCAAGGCAACCCAAAGTGGTTCACAATAAAATAAAACAGAGTAAAACAACAATCAAAAGACATCAGACCTGTTTGCAGAGGTGTCACTGCAGGGGGGGGGGGGGGCGGTACTGTAAGTTCCGCACCATTCTAATCCTGGGCCTTCAGGATTTCAGTAGCTGAAAATCCTGTCCACTCCCTTTGCCGCACGGAATGGCTCCGACGGCAAGGGGGCGGGGCCACCTGGTACCGGGGAGTAAACAAGGAGTGGAACTGTGCGGAACTTACAGTACTGCCGCCCCTCCAGCGACGCCTTTGCATGTTTGTACTGAGCCCCACACACACACACACCTACCTGCCACCAATGATGCTTGGTCCAGGATAGCCAGGTAGCCCTCATTCTAGAGAAGTCTTTCTGAGGAGCTTTCACATGGGTGGAGCCCAAGGTTGCAGTGGTGGTAGCAGTTGAGCAATCTTGTCCAATGACAAAGCCCGATAAGCGGTCACACACCCATGTTCCATATCAATGGGTGTCTTTCATGGCGGCCATATAACGGCATCTGTGTATTTCACTCCACTGTCGCAAACATCTTTGTGACGAGGATTTCAAAGCTTATTCACAGCTATGTTTTATGGGAGGGTAACTTTGGGAAGGGGGTGTTGAGTAGTGGGCCAGGAACTCGCCTCATCCTCCCTTCCCCCCCCCAGGACAGTTGGAAAGAGGGGCTGCTTTAGACTCTCCCTTACTTCTGGATTGGCAGTTGTCAATCTTATAGTACTCATTTTTGGGGAAATATTTCTGACCACTAGTTAAGAAAGGCTTGCTGTCATTGTGAAACTCAAAAAAGTCTTCTTCAGACTTTGGTCTATATCGGTTCCTGTTTAAGTCCCCTCTTCCGTGTGCTGAAGACTCTTTTTCTTTTTCTTTTGTCACGAGAGAGATAAAAAAAATACATTAACTTCCCCTTGCTTGCTGATATGAAGGCTTCTGTGCCCCTTTTGAGCATTTTTATTTGGAATAGAACACCTGTGTTTCTTTACAGCTTACATGCATGGCAGACAGAAATAGAACAGGTGCAGTATAGAGTTCCAGTGCTGGCATAGAGCTGTCCCTGATTGTCTCTGCCTGTCATGGTACAGGCAAAGACACACAACCTGAACATAATAAGGCAACAACCCAACTTGAACATAGTGGTAAACAGCTCACGCATAGTGGTTTTGAGAACATTTGTACTTGTCCTGGTTGAGGAACAGCTCGCTTTCCGAGAACAAGGCCCTTTTTGGTAGGTAGGAGAAATTGCAGGCAATGTAGTAGAGGTGGTATCAACGTACAGCAGACCCCTGTTTTACAATACTAGTCCGTTCCAGAGACTGCATAATATCTTGAAAATATAATAATGGGAATCCAATAATAATACATTGATTTTTGGTAATTTGTTCCAAGACCTTGGAAGCCATTCAGCTGAACAGAGCGTTCCTTTTGCCCTCCTGCTGTGCTGACCCAGCTGCCTTGGAGGTATCCCCTCGCCTCTCTGGTTGACTCCAATCACCCCCCCCCTTTAAGATATTTGGGTTGTTCAGGATTCAGAAACGCCTGACAAAAGCCTCCTTCTCAGGCAGCCGACTTAAAACCTCACTGAGGCTCAAGAGAATCGGCAGAAGGAAAGCTGCTCCACCTCAAGGCTGCCAGAGAGCCCAGACATTCTCAAACCAGTGGCACACACACAACACAGAGAAGGCAGAGCTGCCCGCAACATGCAGCCAACAGGGGCCACTTACTCAGCCCGTCCCTCCTCCGTTCTTTCGGGTGTTCACCATGCTCCCGTAGTAGCCACCCCAGAAAGGGAGACCCTGTCGCTGGCTCCGCTGCCATTGCTGGGTGAGGAACAAGGGCGCGAGAAGCTCCTCCTACTTCTCTGTTCAGTCATGCACTAACTGGCCGTTGTGCCCTCTTCTCTTTCTCTCCTCGGTTACGGCGGTGCACACTTATCATAAACGATCTTATCATATCGTGAATCTTATTATGGAGAGTTCATTGGAAAGTGATTTCATCAAAGGCTGAACGAATCATCATCATCATCATCATCATCATCATCATCATCAGTAGTAGTAGTAGTAGTAGTAGTAGTAGTAGTAGTAGTATTTTTTATTGGATTTATATCCCGCTTTTCCCCACATAGGGGGACCCATAAGGTAGGTGTTCACTGTACAGTATACGATATTTGGCTGCAAGTGATACACATGCATATAACCAGAGCCTGCCAAGAGTTCACCTGCGTGCATATCTCTGCACTTCTGCCTTAGTTGGGAAACCTTGGGTGACCTCTACAGAACGCTCTCCCAGCAATGCATTGACTGGCCCTAGAAGCATGTAGGAACTGCAGGGATAGAATTCAGATATAGTATAACAGATCAGAGAGACCGGACAGAACATCTGATAGCAATGATCCAGAAAGATGAATGCAGACCTCCTCATTAGCCTTGAATAGAGAGGAATTACTTTCTCTGCCCATGAGTCCACTCTCTTATTTTTTCCATTTTCAGGCAGCAGTGACTCTTGCGTCAATGTCTCATGGACTGTCTTCAGATTGTGGTGCATTTTGTCTGCACTGGACGTCTGTGCACCAGACTACTGAATTGTTCCAAGACACATACTGCAAGCAATGCCACTGTAACTCTTAAGGAATTCTTTCCAAATTGTCCCTGACCCACAGAACAATTGTCAGGGTCAAGCCATAGCTCCTTGGTAGGGCTCTGTGCGGGATGGAGCTTGAAGAGGTGAGTCTGTTTCTATCCCTACTTTGCCAAATGGCCTCTCTATGACCTTCAGCGTGACTAGGAAGAAGAGAACAAGACCTACCTGCTCCCCAAGGCTATTTAATTTATGAATACCTAATGGAGTATGCTGATCTTTTTCCTTTTTCTTTTTTTTTAAGGAAAAGTGCAGAAATCTTGTTTGCATTCTTTAGCCTCCAGTGCAGGGAGATTTGCAAACTAATCTGTTTGGGGTTTGCCATGTGAGTATCATAGGATTGCCTCATAGCTGAATTGCAAAACAGAAGCAAAATGTGCCTCAAGAATGCATTATTTTTTCTAGCGGAACTAATGTCATGTGATATCTGCATTAACATCTCAAAACAAAGATGCCTTGATTATTCAAAGCCCATTACATGCAAAACCTCTCAGGCCTTTGGAAGCCAGAGGAAAACAGGAAAGCTTGACATTAAACTCACTTCCCCAGGTTTTTGTTCATGGATCATCTGGTCCAGGTGACCGCTCGCAACATAATCATCTTCCCTCTAAGCACTGGTTTGATCAGGAGTGCATTTTTGCTAAAAGAGAATTGCATAATATTTACCAAATTTATAAGTCTAATGGGGGATTGGTAGCTGCTCAGAATCTATCCTGGCATAAAAAACAGTATAAGTTATTGCTGGCTACCAAAAAGAAATTGGCAATGAAAGAGGCATGGGCAGAATTGATACAGGCTGCTAGAGCTAAGGACACAAGTCTTTTCTGGCGTTTGATTAATAGTTCACCTAATCGGGGTGTAGCTTTGCCAGATTGTTATTTACATCCAGGTATATGGGAAAAGCACTTCTCTGAATTATATAAGGATCAAGATTCTTCTCCAAGTGAGGCTCAACTGACTTTGGAAGGGATTTCCCCTTGGCAGCCGGTAACCATTTTAGAAATTAACAGTTTGATTGGGCAGTTGAAAGCAGGAAAGGCGCCGGGAGAAGATTTGATTCCTCCAGAGGCATTCCAAAACCACGTGGACTGGTGGGCGCCGGTTTTAGCTTCTCTATTTACTCACATTGACAATAGTGGCCAAATCCCAAAAGATTGGGGGTTGGCAATTATTATCCCTATTTTTAAAAAAGGAAAGAGGGATAACCCATCTAATTACAGACTGATTAGTTTACTTAATGTCATCAGTAAATTATACGCAAGGCATTTACAGGAGAAATTTACAGATTGGTTAGAGCATGAGAACATAATAGCAGATGAGCAAGCAGGGTTTAGAGAGGGTCGCTCTACCATTGATCAGTGCATGATCTTACAACATCTAATTGAGAAATATGGCTCAAACAGATCAGCCTCCCTTTATGCTGCTTTTATTGATCTAAAGTCAGCCTTCGATTCTATCTCCCGTAGTAAATTATGGGAAAAGCTGAAAGCTACCAACATTGACCGAAGACTGCTGACTCTCATACAGCTTTTGCATAATAATACCTCGCTAAAGGTAAAATGTAGTCTAAATGGTCATCTTACTAACACGATATCAACTCAAAAGGGGGTGAGGCAAGGATGTATACTTGCCCCTACCCTATTTAACTTCTACATTAATTCCATGGTTGGCCATTTAAATAAGACAGAATTCCATCCTCCTAAATTAGCAGAGAGACACATTGCAACCTTACTGTATGCTGACGACGCAGTCATCCTGTCCAGAACATCTATTGGCCTTAGGAGAGCTTTAAGAGCCTTAAATTTATACTGTGCAGAAAATAAGTTGGAGATTAACTATAATAAAACTAAGATCATGGCTTTTGCTAAGAAACCCAAAATACAACAGTGGAGGATAAAGGAACATCTGATAGAGCAGGTACGTCATTTCAAATATTTGGGGGTTGTCTTTCATTCAAGTGGCTCTAGGAAAGCGCATGCTGAATATGTTGCCCTAAATGGACAGAAAAGTGCTAATGCCATTCTGCATTTTATGCGCACTAAAGGGGGACAGTTTTTCCCGGCAGCACTTAAACTTTTCAAGGCTAAGACTTTGGCCCAGATGCTATATGGGGCACAGTTGGGTTCCTTTCCCAATATCATGAAACTGGAGCGGGTTCAATCTAAGTTTATTAGATCAGCTCTTGGGGTTCCCAGAGGGGTCTCGAATGCTCTTCTGCGCTTGGAGACAGGTCAGGTTAGAATGGAAGCTCGAGTGTGGTTGGTTATATTCTCATACTGGCTAAAACTTCTCTTCTGTCCGTTGGGACTTATTGCTCTTATTTTACAAGATGTTTTTGAATCTGGATGGATTAAGGGGGTCGATGCAAAACTGCCCACTTTAGGCCTCTCTAGGTCATATTTGATTGGCTTGGGATTGGATCAGGCGAGAGCTATTATCAAACAGCGGATTATCGACAGTGAGCGCCAATCAGACCTTAGTATGACAAAAGAGTTTTGTATCAAGGAAGATCTCAGATATTTAGTTGCCCCTGCCCCATATTTAGGTCAGCTGGAGTTGCCTAGCCACAGACTAGCATTCACGTTGGCCCGCTGTGGTGGGTTACCTTCTGCAGTTCAAGAGGGCCGGTATAAGAGGATCCCATATGCAGAACGATTATGCCCTTGTGAGGCCAACCAAATCGAATCAATAGAGCACGTTTTGTTGGAATGCAATTTTTATAGGGACATCCGGAAGATCCATATCTCTTCAATAGTGGAAGGGCTGGTGACAATCTCTAGAAGTGATTGTAAAGCTTACCTCCTGTCAGATTCGTACTCTCTAGTCACCCTTGGGGTGGCTAAGTTTCTGGCAGCTGCAATAAACATCAGGAGGAAGAAGGTTGAAGGAGGTGCATGAGTAAGATTCAGGTTTTGAGACTATTGTGACTAATAATGTTTTAATTTTGAGACTATTGAGACTACTAATGTTTTAATTTTAATTCTAATTATAAACAATGGCTGTAATATGTTAAATTTTTACTTGTATCTGTTCTTTACTTTTATGCTGGTCAATGACTGTAATAAAGGACTGAGTGAGAACTCACTTCCCAATGGGACTGACAGCACCCTAAACCCAGAGTGTATTTGACTGGGTCCTAAAGCTCAGAACATAGTATTGCTGCAATGCAAGGCTTATCTGAAATAAGAAAATTCACACACAACCCATTTTACTGCACCCTTGCACCATAATTCTACACCCCTGTTTCAATGGCAGTAATACTGTACACAGTGTATACATCTGTGACTGGGAGGGAGGAACAGAGCGAAAGGGCAGGAAGACACTCAAAAGGTATCCTAAATTTTTGAGGGAAACAAATATTTTGAAGATATTTATTTTGGCCTAGGGGCGCTAAGACACTAAAGGTGCTGTGAACCAGGAACGTTTGAGAACCTCTGATCTAGGCCAGGGGTTCTGAACATGTGGTACGAGTACCCCTAGGGGTACGCAGACCAACAGCAGGAAATCCGAGGAGGCCCATCAGGCCGGCCCCAGTTTACACCCAGGGAAGGAGAGAAACGTCCCCTTCCCCAAGTAGACCTCTGGCCTGCCATTCGATGGGCAGCCTTAGCTCAGGATCCGGTGGGCAGCCCTGGGCCACCAGCTGGATCCTTACACAGGATTGCGCTGTAAATGAAACACAGTCATACCTCCCATAATGCTGCTTTTTTTAACACTGATTCACTAGAGCACACTTGTCCCGTCGTGATTGACAGCTACTGTAGCCAATAGGAATAGCACATTTTGGGATGTGCAAAGCCAATCAGCACCAGGTTCCTGCCTTATCTTTAAAGAAGTCTCTGACCTATAGCACCGTTTCACACAGCCTTTGAATTTCCAGTAATGTAATCCCCCGCAGTATGAGAGTTATTACTGCATAATAAGCGTGATAAGTAGAAATAAATGGCAGGAGAAGAAAACGCTCTAATGAAAAAAATCAGGGTTGATTTATTGTTGTTGTTTTAGGCTTACTTGGGCATGGTTATGGGGGCAAGCCTATCATGACTAGCTTGTCATGACAAGCTCCTGCCCTTTCATAGTTACACTACTGGCCATTTTACACTTCTGGCCATATCTGGTGTGCAAGAACTAACAAGGCTAGTAGGGTTTCTAACCCTTCAGAATTGGCCGAGAGTCTCCAGGATTCTGTATCAATCTCCAAGTGACTCCTGAAAGCAATCCTGGAGATTTTTAACAAGAATTTTCAACCTTGCATCATGTTGGGGGAAAAAATAGCCAGGAATAGCTTTAGTCAGAGCTGGAAACCCTACCAACCAGGCTGGAAACACATGCAAGACAATCATTGTCTCTTTGAATAATTCACAACCATGTGCTACATGCAAGAGGAACCCTCCCTGACTCGGGCGTTCAGAGTTTTGACAGTTCTAACAGACCACTGATACCCTGCTGATACCCAGTGAGTCTGAGAGCCGAATTCCATGCATTCAGAAGTACCGCAAGTCCCATTATAGTGAATGGTGCTTACTCCCGGGTAAGTGTGGATAGGACTGCAGCCTGAAAGCATTGCAGCCAGGTAGAAGCAAAGAACACAGCTGGAAGGGGAACAATCTTTCTTTCCTTTTCCTCCCTCAATGTCTTTGTGTGCTGTAGCTTGATAGGTAGTCTTGCCAACCCCTTAGTGCAGTGTTTCCCAAATGTTTTTGACCTGCGGCTCCCTTGACCATTGGTGACCATTGGCCGTGGCTCCTCATTACATTATGCCTGCCAATTGGTATTGTAGTGTGTTACTTAATAGAGAAGCAATCGCACGCGGCTTGATTAAAAAGAATCGGTACCAAGTTCCACCGGTGAGAGTGAGTGAATCTGGTGTGAATCAAAGAGATCCTCTTAACCTCTCCTAGTTCTTCTGAAAGGTGTCACAGAGGAGGCAGTTGCTTGCTTGAATTTCCTGAATGCATCACATTCCCTCCCCTTTCCACATCCACACCATGCTTGTGACTTTGGGTGGGGGTGCTGGTAATTTTTCCACCAACCCTCATTTTTTTTCCAGTTTATGACTTTGAAAGTTTTGCTTGGCTTCTTTTTCAAAGAAAAATACCCGAGAAGCTAACGTTCTCCCTTACTGTATCAGGATAACCCCCCATACCCACATACACTTACAGCAATGTACCATAGTTTGATATGTTTGTGTTTATTTTCTTTCAGTTTTATGAAGACTGTGCATTCTCCCTTTTCCAACCCCAGAGTTCCTATGTACCTTGATTTTTAAAAACATTTGAAACAAAAGGCAGCATTGGGGCATTTCTCTATCCCCTCATCCACTACATTTGAACGGAATATCACAGTCTTGTTTTTGCATGGGGACTTGCAGAAGTATCTCATGAAGGCTGAAACATGCTTCGGCACTCGTTCTCTGGCCGTGGAGAAGCCCTCCGTCTCTTCCCTTTTGAAATCAGATTCTCTGGCCTCAAGGTCATCCACCTAAAGAATAGTCAGATTGCAACTGCTGGAGTCTTCCTGTTGTTCCACCTGTTTCCATGGCTTCTGCGTAATGTTTTCTCCCAAACCGAGACAGGTATTGCCTGGAGAGGCTGCATTATGAAGCTGTAGCTTAAGAACTCATGCAGATAAATTCCCCATCCGCCAGTCACTTCTATGCATAGCCTTAGGGAAATCACTTAACCTCTCTGTTTTATTTCACCTTACCTGTAAAAGGCAGACAGGTAAGTACAGTGCTGCAGATCACCGGGAAGGGAGGTTCAAAGCTGTAACAGGCTTTCAAGTTTCATAGAAATGCCAAGTGGCATTCGACTCCAAAATGTATTCAATTTAACCCCCCCCAGGGGGTGTCTTTTGAAACTGGTTCTGAAACTTCTGCCGACTATAATTCCCATTAAATATGTGTCCATCAGTTAGGGTTTTTTTCTGATGCAGTAAGAAAATATATCATGATCTGTATTTGCCATGCTTTAAGAGACAAGAATAATCCTTAAGCACATCCACTCCGAGGGATCTTTGACTTTGCAGCTCATCAGTCAACCTTGATTTTCCTCTCTAGCCTTGACACTAGGATAAGTAACAACATCCAGACTCTGTGCTCAATTATGTCCATTAGGAGGAATTGAGTGAAAAGGCACTTCATGGCAGTTTCTTCTTCTTATAACTTTCCCAACCTTCTGTCATTAGTCCTGACAACTAGAAAATAATAAACGTTAACCCAAGCTTCTCCACTGCTTAAATAAAAGCTCTTGTAAAGATAAACAAGAAAGATACTGCCTGGGAAGTTACATGGTGTTGTAATGTTGAGATGGTTGGTTGCCTTCATTTGAAGCTTCACCTATGTTTGATTAGTTTGCTCACTGTTGACTTGTCCACATTCAGGGAGAGTTGTGAGTTGAAGTTGCTGAAATAAATCCAACTATTGGTTGCAGAGGCAAACAGAGGAACTTTGCTTCCTACTTGGGAAATAAACATCCCTTATATAGGTATAGGGATATGGAACCTGGATTGTTAGAACCTTAACTTCGTGGTTCTCAACTTGCAGCCCAATCCTATTCCCCGCCACACTCTAACATGTAGGTGCACACTGCATGATATGGTGTTGGTGGTGGGGAGGTATCAGGAAGCCTGCAAGAGGTAAGGAAAAATATTTTCCCCTTACATCTGCATAGACCCCCTGATGCCCTATGGGTAGAGGTGGGAGAAAATGGTTTTATTCTTTCACAGATTTTGGTGTTTAACCCAAATGAAATAGCAGAAAGTGGTGTTATGTGTCTTTATTTTCCCATTTTTATCAATTGTAACCGCTTTAAAAGTGTACTAGGTAGGTGGTATAGGTTGTAGTGTCAGCAGATGACGAATGATACAAAGTTACATGGTTTTATTTTATCGCAGACTTTTTAGCAGAAAGCAGTGTTATGTGTTTTTATTTTGTTATCACCATTTTCTCCTGCCCCTACCTATGGGACTCCTCAGACCCATGCCAGCTGGCATAAGTCCAAAGAGCACCTTATGCCAGCTACATAGCTGGCATAAATCCAAGGAGAGTCAAAGGGTGGGGAAGGCACTGGATCCACCCCCTCCCTCCCCTGACATGCTGCCAGTTTCTCCCCCAAAAGTTCCCATTACTCCCCCTTCCTGGACTTCCACCGACACCATACCTCCTTCAGCAGTGCCTGGGCGCTCCAGTGGCACATACACACTGCAGCCAACCTTTTGCGTAGGTGGCCCTGTTGTATGCATCACCGCTGCATCTGCAGCACTGATGGAGAGGGCCTTCTGCTGACAGAACGTGCCCATAGGATTGGGTCCTTAGTGGCTTATTGGCTAGTAAGCAGAGTTCATGAGTTCTAGTTCTAGGCTTACCAGATCTCCAACCGGGACAGAGTGCTAGACCTTTAGGAGAAGGAATCTGGGCAGGTGTAGCTTATTTAATCCTTAAAGCACAATCCTAGAGGATTGTGCTCTAGGGTTTAACAAGCTACACCTGCCCACATTCCTTCTCCTAAAGGTCTAGCACTCTGTCCCGGTTGGAGATCTGGTAAGCCTATCTAGTTCCATTACAATACTGTTGATTTTGGCCCAGAGACTGGTGTGAAGGGGCCCTGATGGAATTCTGCTTCAGAAGCTTAAGTAGGTCTAGGCCAGGATGGAAAATTGCCTGGGAAACATACAAAAGCTGCTCTGTGGACGAGTAGGGCATACACGTAATAAATATTAATAACAAAACTTAGTTCTCCCATGACCTCTCCCAGCTCAGTTTTGGAATTGATCTCTCCGCTGTTGTGCTCATGCTGTGTTCAGGCTAGATAGCAATCTGTTGGAGGGCCAGAGGAAGAGAATGATTATTTTGCTTTGTCTTTCTTTGTGACTTCACTCGGAGCCATTTGGATTATTGTTTAGAACTATTCATTGCTTTGTGCAGGCAGGCAGGCCACCACTGGTACAGAGCACCTTGTTTGTTCCTGCTCTCTAGGTCTTCTGATATAATCAAACCTACATGAATTGGTAGATTTCAGGGCATGAATATGTAACCAGGACAGTGCTGGGAGCCCTGGGGCATGGTCCTGCACTGGGTCCCCATGGCACCCTCTGCTCATTCCCTGATTGCACCCACTACCACTGGTACTAAGGTCAGTCAAGGGCTGGCCCAGCCAGTTGGGCCCTTTGATGAGTTTAGAGGTGAAATGCAAGAAGAAACTAAAAGAAAACACCGCAGCTACTCATTACCTCAACATGAAGCACAATGCAGGCAGGAATCACCAGCATCTTTCAATGCTCAGTTGGTCTCCATAATGCCAGTGGCCCCAGCAGTCATAGAACTTCCTGTGGCCAAAGCCTTCAACATCCCGTCCACATCAGTGCCAACTTCTCAGCTTTCATTTGTGATCCCCTTGGTTTTGCTGGTTTCAGTGCTGATGGCATCAACCCTGGTGGTTTTGACCCAGATGGTTCTGGACCCAACCCAGTCCAGGCTCAATAGCCATCCCTCTTGGCCAGACGGCACTGTAAATGGAGGATCATCCTAGCTCCCAAAACCTCTCCTAGCCTGACTCATGAACTGGTTATGGAGAAGATGGAACACTAATGGCTCAATCCTATCCAACTCCCAGCACGGCGATGCAGCAGCACCGGCACGGCTTCTGCTGCATCCTGCAGGGGAGTTTTGGCTGCTGGAAGTCTCTTCAGGGTAAGCCCCAGGTGCCACTATTGGGTCAACTCAGAGCTGCACCAGCTCAATCACTGGCACAAATTTGAGTCGATCCGTACAGTGCAGGTGGATCAGGGGTTGGGATCCGGTGTGCGTTGCCACCACCAATCCCATCCCGGACCTGATCCACCCTCCTCCCTGTCCCTGCCCCGGTCACCATCCTGCCATTGTCATCCCTGTCACCATTGAATTTAATGGGACATTAAACATACATAGAGCTAGAACTGCTTAGAACTGCTTAAACATCAATGAAACTCCCTCATGAAAGGCTCCTGAGAAAACTCCACAGTCAGGGAATAAGAGGGCAGGTCCTCTTGTGGATTAGGAACTGGGTGAAGACCAGGAAACAGCGAGTGGGAGGCAATGGGCAATTTTCATAATGGCGAGAGGTGAAAAGCGGTGTGCCCCAAGGACCGGTGCTTTTCAACTTGTTCATAAATGACCTGGAGTTGGGGGTAAGCAGCGAGGTGGCCAAGTTTGCAGATGACACTAAACTTTTCCAGGTGGTGAAGACCAGCAGGGATTGTGAAAAGCTCCAGAAGGATCTCTCCAAACTGGGAGAATGGGCATCAAAATGGCAGAAGCGCTTCAATGTAAGTAAGTGCAAAGTGATGCACATTGGGGCAAGAAACCAAAATTTCAACATATACGCTCATGGGTTCTAAGTTGTCTGTGACTGATCAAGAGAGAGATCTTGGGGTGCTGGTGGACAGGTCAATGAAAGTGTCGACCCAGTGTGCGGTCGCTGTGAAGAAGGCCAATTCCATGCTCGGGATCATTAAAAAAGGGATTGAAAATAAAATGGCCAATATCATTATGCCTTTGTACAAATCGATGGTAAGGCCACATCTGGAGTATTGTGTCCAGTTCTGGTCACCACACCTCAAAAAGAATATAGTTGAATTGGAAAAGGTGCAGAAAAGAGCGACCAGAATGATTCATGGGCTGGAGCGCATCCCTTATGAGGAAAGGCTACAGCGTTTGGGGCTTTTCAGTCTAGAAAAAAGGTGCCTGAGCGGGGACATGATTGAGACGTATTATGCATAATTAAAATTATGCATGGGATGGAGAGAGTGGATAGAGGGAAATTCTTCTCCCTCTCGCACAACACCAGAACCAGGGGACATGCACTAAAATTGAGTGGAGGGAGAGTTAGAACAGACAAAAGAAAATATTTCTTCACCCAGCGTGTAATTCATCTGTGGAACTCCTTGCCACAGGATGTGGTGATGGCACCTGGCCTAGATGCCTTTAAAAGGGGTTTGGACAGATTCATGGAGGAAAAGACCATCACAGGTTACAAGCCATAAACAACCTCCTGGTTTTGGAAGTGGGTTTTCTCTGTGCCAGGTGCAAGGGAGTGTCAACGGGAAACAGATTATCTTGTTGTCTTGTGCTCCCTGAGGCATCTGGTGGGGCCACTGTGTGATACAGGAAGCTGGACTAGATGGGCTTTTGGCCTGATCCTGCAGGGCTCTTCTTATGTTCTTATGAAACATGAGCTTGCTCCATACTTGCTGCTTTAAAATATATTTAGTTGAGCAGCAATGAGAGTGTGATCTATTAAACCAAAATACTGTACAGAAATAGCACTTTATTTATTATTATTTTTCACATTTTTATACCGCCCTTCCTCCAAGGAGCTCAGAGTGGTGTACATATTTCCTCCCCTCCTTTTTTTTTTGTCCTCACAACAACCCTGTGAGGTAGGTGGGGCTGAGAGATAGTGACTGGCCCAAGGTCACCCAGGAAGCTTCGTGGCTGAGCAGGGATTTGAACCGGGATCTTCCAGGTCTAAGTCCGACTCCCAAACCACTACACCATCCTGGCTGACTTTATTATTATTATTATTATTATTATTATTATTATTATTATTATTATTATTATTGAAAAATAATTGCCCTGGGGTGACAGACAAATGGGTAGAAAACTGCTTATATCAATATAAAACCTTCAAAGAATTGTTCTAACCTGAAAATGTCCTCCCCTCTCCTCCCCACCCCACCCTTCATTTGTGCTTGTACAAGATAGTGATTTTCCTGGAAGACTCCAGGTACAACCAGAGCTCTAGAAAGATTATGATATTGCACTTAATGCAATATGAGGAAGGACTTTACTTTCAAATGATAAGGGCAAAGTCCAGCAGTACTAATTTCTAGACACGTGTCAGTCACTAGAGTCAAATCACTATTCATGTTAACAGAAAGCAGACGCCACAACCAACACATGTACAGTACTATACAGTATCTTCCAGTTGGTTGCTAACCCTATTAAAATGTGTTCCTTTCAGACAAAGATCTCATGCTTCCAGGGACATGGGGATGATATTCATGTGATCATCCCAAGACGTAATTAGCTCCCCCTCATCCTCAGCCACGTCTGTGACTTTTTCATAGTTCTCCCTTGTGAGAATGTTTTCCTCTAGTGACTAGCAGCGCAAACTTTTGTGCTGGTTTAACCAGCGGCGCAGCGAGGCCCCAGAACAGAAAAGGGATTCAAATCCCCTCCAAAAGAGGAATTCAAAGGGGATTTAAATCCCTTTTCCATTCTGGGCACAAAAGTTAAGTCGGATTGCCCTGTAGAGGTCTTTTTTTGCACTCTGACAACCAACCCATCACATACATGCAGTGTCTGCTTCAGGTAGACAATTAAGTGCACAATCCTCTGCAATCCTCACCCTCAGGCAAGTGGGCATAGGATTGCAACCTAAATCCCATTTTGAGAACCAACGGTGGCATGGGCTTCTTCTATCATGACATCTCTCCAAAGACTGAATAATATTTGCTTTTTTTGTAAGATAGAGTGGGGGTAAGGGGAGTGCCTTAGCTAATCACAGCCACATGCCACACGCTATACCTTCTTCAGGCATTCCCACTTGCAGCACTTGCCTGCAGAGGCAAACACAGGAATATATCCTGTCCCAGGCACGCCTGTGATGCAGGGAGTTAGGGTCATGTTGGAAGCCAGGCTTTCAACAGTTTACAAAGGAGACAGAACATACAGGAGGTAAGAACTATGGATGGCTCCAAGATCACACTCAGAAAGCAAGACAGACTTGGATGTTGTTCCAGTAGAGCAGTAGTTCCCAAAGTGGGAGGCGTGGCTACTAGGGGAGCTGCGGAAACCAGCCAGGGGAGCCGCAGAGTGCCACGGAATCCTCTCGGAATTTCGGAAAACAGTGCAATGCCAATTGGCAGGCATCAGCATCATGTGATGGGGAGCCGCAGCCAATGATCGCCAATGGTCAAGGGAACTGCAGGTTGAAAAAGTTTGGGAAACACTGCAGTAGAGTTATGCAAGGTGGCTAGCTCTGTCCCTTCCTCAAGAAGCCTGCTGTTGTTTAAAGGGCCCTCATCTGATTATGCAGCCATTGACACAGGCAGTGCGGGGGGGGGGGATATTTTCCCCTTGCGTGCTCAGGAGAACCTTTGGGGACAGAAGAGGAGGGTACAACTGTGTCCTCTGTCTGTGAAGGGGGTGCTGAGTTCAACTCCAGGAGCTGCCTTTGCGTAGGAGGTTTTGAGGTAGAGGCTTCCAGGATCTGTATTGGGGGGAGACTCTCCAAATCCATCCCCTCTTCATATTCATCTGCCTCTTTCCCTAAATGCAGGGGGTTCCGTTTCCAGGATTGTGATAAGAACCTTCTCCCCAGTGATTTGAAACACTATGTAATGAATTTCCATTTCCCTCCCTTGTCACACATTGGTTCTCCACAGATGATATTTGCAAAGGGTAATGTCTCTGATCATCATCATGCTTGTCCCTACCTCCTGCTGTCAATCAGTTGCCACACCATGCTGATTCAGGAACGGCCAGCTGGCCTCCTCCTATTCTTGGGCCGTGGCTCAAGTCAGGGCTTTGGTGGCACTGCAGTTGGCAGTGGCAAAAGAGGGCTGATAATCGGGGGAAGCCTTCTCTCTCCCAACCTCCATCACTGCTCCAGATGGGTGTTGCAGCAAATCCAACTCTCCATATGCCAAGAGTCCTGGAAAAATAAGGACTCGGCTTGTAGTCCTGTAATTGTCCATTTCTGATTTAGGTTAAAACTGAATGCTGGGGATATTCCGGGCTTTTGACATGATAATCAGATCTGAGCAGAAGAAACCATACAATGAAGAGAACCTCTAAGCTTTCTGACAGCACAAGGAGCCAAAGGAACATGCACTGGAGAGGCAGTATTTCAGAGCAGAGCTCTGTGCCCTCCAGTTACATTAATCCTTTTGGCTGAGACATTACATATTTCCCTTCCATATTTCTGCTCTGTCTGGCCTTTTGGCAGCTCTGGCTCCATGTTGTGCTAATATGAACTTATCCCAGGCGGATTCAGTGAGTGGCAGTTTTCATACTAAACAGCTTTGTGCAAGCTGTAAATACATTATGTAGTCAAGGAGAAATGAATGTTTTCCTTAGGAGCATTTGTTGGGGGAAAGTATCTTCTATAAAGTTATGCCTCTAAGCTTCTCACATGCAGTCCTAACTCTGGGAGTCTGCAAAAGTCATGGCCTCTCAGATGACGTTTGAAAAGAAACAAAAACAAGGCAAACTGATCTTCAATACAGAGGAGCTACTTTGAAAATACATTTCCTCTGGGATCCTGCAAAAGCCCATTCAGATGCCAAAACAGACCATTTGGTTTTATAGACATGGGAGTCTGCAACATCACCAACTTAAATGCCCAATCCTAACTAGGGCATCATGGCAGGTTTTACCACAGTGGAACAGTGTTCCGCTGTAATAAAATGACTGCTGATGGCGGCATGTAGTGCGCTGCCAGCAGCCATTTTGCAAGTGCCGCTGCAGGAGGCAGCAGCAGCGCAGCCTCATTGCTGGAGTCCGCTGCCCCACCACAGCTAGTAAGCCACTGGTGGGGGTGGTTGGAACAGGGCGGGGAAGGAACAGGGCAGAGACCAGGGCAGGGAGGAGGGTGGGTCAAGGCTGGGAAGGAGGTGATAGCAGCAGTGCCACCACTGATATCCAATGTCCGGCCTTGATCCGCCTTTCCGGGTCCACTCTGACTTGGGTCAGCAAAAGAGCTGGTGCAGGACCAAGTAGATCCATTTGGGCAGCAGAGGCTTACCCAAGGCAAGGGAACAAATGTTCCCTTACCTGGAGAACTTCAGGATGTTCCCCCCCCCTCCGTAGGATGCAGTATGCACTCCGGTGGCACAGCTGCATTGTCGGGGGGATTAGTTACGATTGGGCTCCCCATATGTGAGCTGGTAGCGAATGGATTTCATCTCCAGCAGCTTCAGCAAAGAGAGTTGGAGGCTGCTTGTAGTATATCTACTCATCCCATGTTTACCTCAGCTAAACAAGTTTGGCAGGTTTTTTTAATTGTATCCAAATCTGTTTACCCAAAAAGAAGCATATGTGTATGCCATATATTTCTGAAACCACTTTCAAGTATCATTAAAACTATTGTCCATCTCCAGCCTTATTTCTCTGATGCTGTGTTTTTTTTTTAATTCCCCAGAAGTCATCCAAGCTGCCCATGATGAACTACCTGTTATTGTTCATACAACCACAGGAATGATTCCTGCCCACATCTGCAAAAACATGCCTCTGCAGTATTTTTCCTTTAAAAAGCAAAGTACCACTTTGGGGGGCAAACGGCTGCTGCAGAGGAAAATGGAAAAGCACCTCATGCCACACTATGTTCCCATGCCAAATTGCCTCCCTTTCTGCAGCCGTTCAAGAATTTCAAAAGACCACTTCCAGTCCAATTCTGGCTTTAAAACTGTCTGCTAACAGAACTTAACTTGAACCCTGGATTCTGTTCTGAATAAGAACAAGGGAATAGCCCTGCTGGATCAGATCAAAAGCCCACCGAGTTCTGCATCCTGTTGCCACAGTAGCCAACCAAGTGTCTCTAGTAAGCTAACAGGCAGGGCCCTAAAGCAATAGCCTCTTCCATTGCAAGTTGTCAGAACATGGCGCTGGAATGCCAGATCCAGCCTGAAACAAGGGCAATAACTGAGAAGACCTTGCACATGTTTGTACAAGGGACTTTCCTCAACAACGGAGTAATTCACAACTGCATGAATCCGTAATATATAGCAGACATTCTTCTGGGGCAGACCTGAAGCAGGCTTGAGTCAAGGATCTCCTCCTGTTATGAGTCACGCATGGTGGGTCTTAATTAACACAGCTGATGATTATTTATGATAGAAATAATGACAGCACTTTGGAATATAGGCTGATTCATAGTCACAAGCAGCCAATTCTGGTTAACCCTTATTCTTAAACTTTGGGTGCGTGCACGTATTTATGGCAAATTAAACACTAGGAACCAAGTCACTGCTATTACACACACACACACACACACACACACACACACACACACACTAATGCTGTCCCTCAAAATGCAGAACTCAAAATGCAAAATTGAAATTCAAATCAGGGTTGGATTTTTGGGGTCTATCTATCTATCTATCTATCTATCTATCAAGAGAGAGAGAGAGAGAGACAGAGAGAGAGAGAGAGAGAGAGTCAAATGGCCAGTCTGCCTTAACACACAAGATACCTCAAACGGCTGTTGTCTCATTCATTCATTCCTGGCTGCTATTGGAAATGACCCCCCTCCCCAAAATCCAAGGTTGATTTGAATTTCAATTTTGCAATTTTGAATTCTGCATTATAAGGGACAGCAGTACAAGCATCCGAATTTCAGATTTCTCTGGTAATCAGGGTGCCCTGGACTATAGGTGTACTAAATGTTTAGGGCTGTAACTCATTGAAACAATTTTCATATCCATGTCAGTGAGTCAGCCAGGAAGGCTCAAACATCTTATACATAATAATAACATACTCAAAGCAAATGCCTGAAGGGCCATTCGCTGATTTCCCCACATGCAAGAAATGTGCTGGCGACACCCCTGAAGGTAAAATGCATGCTGCCTACAGTCCACACATTGGATGTTAGCATGGAGGGCTCTGTGCATATATATCAATATATGTGCATATACTGTATATCAATATATGCAGCTCCTCCATGCATCTGGAAACCTTGGTAGCTCCAGAGTTTGCAAACATAGGGATGCATGCATTCATGCAAACCTACATGCATACAGTTTCTTCACACTAATGACCAACTCACGGGTGTCAGGGGGCATGGCCAGTATGCACTCAAGCATGGGGGGGGGGGGTCATGACCAGCAAGCACAGTCCATGACTCCTAGAAAAAATAAATGGCACTAGTTGTGGTGTAGCAGACTGAGGGTTTGAAGCAGATTGAGGAGACCTGGGTTCAAATCCCTGCCTAGTTATGAAAAACTCATGGAAAGTTATTGTCTCACATAGGTGTCAAACGGGACAGCCTTGCATATAGCTTTAGCACATACACATTAAAAATGTGGGAAAAAAAAGACATAACATTTCAAAATGACTAAGAAGCATCTTTCTCTAAGTAAAGATTTCAGGATGCATAGTTCTCAAGCCACATTTTAGGAGTCTACTCCTTGAAAATGGATTCTTTTCTGAAAGTGTGTGTTCTAAATCAGGGGTTCTCAAGGCCCTGGTGCAACGTACCACCAACCTCCTGTGCTGAAGACGTCTTGACATACCACCGGAAGTAACTGGCGATGATGTCATTGCCCAGTAACTTCTGGGTTGGAGACCTTGGTGCTAGTCTGCAAAAAACACTGGTAAGAAGTTTGAAGTGGGCAGGAGGGCTGACTGAGCCCCCTACCGGCGTTGGCAGACTCATGCTGAGGTCTCCATGACGTGAGGTGGGTGTCCATGGGTGCTGCGCATACCGCCGACATCCAACCTCGCTTACCACTGGTTGAGAACCTCTGTTCTAAATACAGGATGACAGGACCCACTGAAATGGATGTCTCAAGGAATACAACAGTACATTTCTAAACACATTTACATGGAAGTCCTGTTCTTGTCAACTGGCAATTTCTGCCGGGTAGAAGATTGCTGCCTTTTAAGATTGCTGCCTGATAAGGAGCCAGGATGGTGTAGTGGTTTGGGAGTCGGACTTAGACCTGGAAGATCCAGGTTCAAATCCCCGCTCAGCCACGAAGCTTCCTGGGTGACCTTGGGCCAGTCACTATCTCTCAGCCCCACCTACCTCACAGGGTTGTTGTGAGGACAAAAAGGAGGGGAGGAAATATGTACACCACTCTGAGATCCTTGGAGGAAGGGCGGTATAAAAAAAATGTGAAAAATAAATAAATAAATAAATAAGTAAACAAGCATGTATCCATTGTACAAGGCAGGGGCAGCCCATCCATGAGGCTATGATGCAGGTTGCATCAGCAGCATATTGTGGGGGGGGGGAGGGGACAGATCAGGGGTACTATTCACTCCAGGTCTGCTGCCACTGCTTCCCTTCAGCCCACCGTGGATGTGAGTGGCATCAATCCGCTTTCTGCCCACTAAAACCAGGCAGAAGGCAAAGCATCTGCCTCCTTGTCTTGCTTCTAGCACAATTTCTTCAACTGCGCAAGTGCAGGACTTCCCGTTTGATGATCTACAAGGACTGTGCAAACAAAGGAACTCCTTTATTTGTGTGGTCCCTTTAAGTTTAAATCAAGTCAGAAGTCCCACACTTCCACAGCTAAATAAACGGTGGCAGGAACAAGATAAGGTAAGGATGGTTTGTTTGTTTTTAATTGTGCAGAGTTGGCTGTGGTGGACCCAAGGTAGCATCAGGTGGCATTCTGGGTACCTCCCCCCCCCCAGTTTCTCTTACAACACACACACACACATTGTATTCACACTGCAGTGGAACACTTCAGCCTCTTTTTCTTGATCACCCCAATCATGTCAATTTCCCAAAGTCTTGAGTCCTTGACTTCAGCCTCCCTTTGGCTACAAAAAAAAAGCTCCAGAAAGCCACCTTCTGCCTGTTATGGGCAAGTCTTTGAGATGCATCTATTTCATCTTGCTCCCTTACCTTCATACTCATGAGCAGGCTGCTGCTAAAGGCACTGGAGCAGGGCCTATCAAAAGGCAGCAACCATACACAAGGGCCACCATCTTTTGTGATGGTTGTGTGTGTTAGAGATCCCAAAAATAAAATCAATCCATCCACTGCCATAAGTAATAATAAGCTTCCCTACTCTGCAAGAGTTCTTAGAACAAACACTAACTCACAGCGCAATCCTGTGCAAAAAAGCACCAGGGAAATATGTGCAGAGGAGTTTCTATGGTAGGGGCGGTACTGTAAGTTGCGCCCCGTCCTAGTCCCCGTTTACAACCCGGAACGAGGAGGCCCCGCTCCCGTGCCGTCTGAGTAATTCCGTGCGGTGAAGGCAATGGGCAGGAGACTCCCTGCCCTAGGATAGGTCGGCTGGGTATCCTATCCTTTAGTCCGGCTGGGTATCCTTACACAGGATTGGCCTGTTAAAAGTGCAAACGTATATAACAGATTAATGTAGAAACAGATTAGGGCCCAAATCCTATACACATTTTCCTGGGAGTATGCTCCATAGAACAGAATGAGATTTACTTCTGAGTAGATATGCATAAGCTTCTGCTGTAATTTTCAAGACCCTTGGAAATTTGTTTCCCTTGCAAATAAAATACATGAATTAGAGTAAATTCATAAATATGAATTATTTAAGTCTCCTTTTGAAATCAGCTTTTAGACCTGTTATATATTTCATTGCATTGTGTATGAACTATTTTTTTAAAAGGCTACATTGAATTTGATAGTTTTAGTTTAATGATTGATGTATGCTTACTGATTTCTCAGTTTTCCCACAATGAAAACTATTAAAAGAACCCAACTTAATTGGGAATGTTATTGGAACTTCTCCTGTTTCCCTTGGATGTTCTACAGTTTCAATACATCCAAACAGTTGGCAATTGTACTGTTCAGTCACATGTTCAATCCATTGTAACCTGAAATGGCATCTGGAAATTAAAACACATTTACTCAGAAGTCCCCGTCTTTGTCATAGCCCCTGTACAGTTCCACATTTGATTTTGCAGATATGTACAAGCCACTAGGCAGAACCAACCAGAACCTTCAAAAAACCAAAGATTTAAAAAGTCATATCCCTTTGTCCAAGGAAATCAATCTGAAGAACAATATGCACAACATTCAGAGTGTTCTAGAATCAGTCTACTACAAAAACCTGGAAAGAATGACCTTTTCCACTCTACTTCTAAAAGCAGGTACAGTACTTGTTGAAATTGGATCCACTGCTAGAAGTTGTTAAAAAAAAAAAAAAGAGTGAATTTTGCAATGCTTTCAAATGCAAGTTTAGACTGTTATGTAAGGGGCAGGCCAAAAGTTGAGAGTGCAGGGTTTAACAGTTCTGTCCTGCTGCAGAGGCTTTGGTGAGTGAGTGGTTGGGCATGAGATGAGAGACTATGGCCGAAAAAGGCACTGGAATAGATACGGTACCTTGCAGTTATGTACAGATTTCAGTTGTTTGTTTTGGTTATCTGTACAATAAAACAGTTATTGTTGGAAGTCTGAAGGGTGGCACCTCTTTCCCGAGCAAATTTAATACAGCAGTGGTTCTCAAAGTGGTGGGTCACGACCCACCGTTGGAACCAAAAGCTGTCCCCTGCTCCCTTAAGGGGTGGAGACAGCATGGTGGCGGCAGCGATCCTGGGGATCGCCGCCACGAAAACGTTTTAAACATGAACTTATCAAGGGTCCTGGAGCCCTCTGGGGGAGGGGGGTTGGGGAGGTCTGTGCTACCCTCAGCAGGCTCTCTGAGCTTCAGCTCATGATTTTAGACCACTTCCGGTTTTCGCAAAAACCGGAAGTGGTCGTAAATTGCCGCATAGAGGCGATCTGAAGCTCGGGGTGCTGCCTCCCCGAACCTTCCTAGCACAGGCCTCCCCGAAATCTCTGGAGGGCTCTAGGACTCCTGGTAAGTCCGCAAATTGCATTTTAAAAAAATTCGCGGTGGTGACCCCCAGGATTGCCGCCGCTGGCCCTGCCCCCGCAAGCACTCAAAGTTATCCCTGCCTCGCTGTATTACAGAATTCATACTGCGATTAGGATTAGAATTGCCAGAATTGCAGGAGGTCTGGCTCAGTTGGTAGAGTTGCTGCCTCATAAGCCTGAAGATCATTGAACGGCAGTTCGAGACACGCTGCAAAGCTGTGAAACCCTCTGTGAGGAGAGATAAAGCTGCCAGCTACATCGGCCGAGCATGGGAGGTGGCCTGTGAGAGGCCAGACTGCAAAAGGATACTTCTGGAATGTAGTTGTTCATGAACAATTGAACATTTATATATTGTAAAACCCCTCATTAGGGGGGTTGGTAAAGCCTGCCCAGAGGAGAAATCCAGTTTCAGAGGAGAAATCCAATGACTAAGAAAAGCGGTATATAAATACTGTTTTTATTATTATTATTATTATTATTATTATTATTATTATTATTATTATTATTATTATTATTATTATTGGAAAGGATATTTGCACAAAGACGACCCTGATCCTTCAGTAGAAATTGCTTGACCTGAACATTTAAAATTTCTGTATTGTATTGATAAGGTCTAGAATCTTTTTTAAAAAAATGAAAGCTGAGCAAAGTTCTTAAGATTCCGAAAGAATTACCAGATGTATTATTCAATGCATGACTGTGGATTCTAGTTTCCCATCAGAAGTAGTGGTTGTGTGTTTGTAATTAATCCAGGCCAGTATTTAGAATGCCCTGGGTTAAGCCCAGACTAACAGTCCATGCTACGATTTTTACTAGTCTAAAAGGACAAGGAGGATTCGGGCAGCCCGATCCTACCTCACTTTTTGTCCAGCGATTCAGCGAGGCTGGTGCAGACAACCCTGGATCCTGAGCAGAAAACAGGAGCTGGGAGGTCACCTTGGGGAAGGAAAATTTTGTTCCCTTACCCCGGATAAAGCCCAAGCCCCCACTATGAGTCTCCTCGGATCTGCACCCACTTTTTTGGCGGTGCAAATCCGGGAGCCCCGTGTAGGGAGAACCGGCCAGGGAAGAGGGATAGGATTTAGTGCGCACCAGCATCACTGATCTCACCCCCCCTCCCAGGCCCAGTCCTAAATGAACACTTGTGTCCCAATGATGAGATAGAATGAATATATTTCTCTTAGTGCCACCTTATCTGAGGAAATTGATGTGGCGCTATTGACATATGATAAGGCTCAGATGAAAAACACACAAACAACCTTAAAAATGCTCACTCTTTGCACTGAGCTAAAAGTTCTAGCAGGGTGAGGATTACTATATCCTGTGACATTAAATTGCATGGTATTGATACCCTGGGAATGTAGCTCTACTTACTACATTCATTCTGTTATTAGCATACTGGGCTTTGCAGGTGCAGCTACTAAATCTGTAAAGCGAATGTGCCAATTTGCTTAAAGATGATTGAAGAAGAGGATTTTTTTAACTAGCATTAAGTGTTTTATTACCGTCTCCCAACCCTGAACAAATGACAGGGTAGTTATATACTACCACAGGCAATATCAGTAGCAATAATCTATTGCACCATTTCTCAAACTGTGGGTTGCAACCTGATTTCTGGTGGATCCCGCAGAGCCTCCAATGAAAACATGGGTGATGAAAATATCATATAACTAGAGGTGTGTGGGGGTTGTGTTGTTTTTTTTGTGACCAACACAGAACGCTAAATAACGCTAATTTTTACTCAAAACGCTATATAAAACTATTTTAGCTCTAAGCGCGAAAACCCTTCATTCCAAGAAATATCACTGCTTTTTCTTACTTTTGAGTAGTCTGCCAGTACTTTTAAGTAAGGGATTTTGCTTGGAACAGTTGTAGAACCTCCCCAACAGCTCAAAAGGCCGTCCTGTTGCTTCCAGTTGCTTAGCTTCTGCTCCTTATCTGTACTGCTCTGTATGGTTTGCTGCATATACAGCATTCCACCACTAGGTGGTGGAGGCAAGAACGAGCGCAGGCAAGCCTCTTATTTCCTGTTTCTTTTCCAGCACAGTATTTCTATGTTATTACTATATTTGAGCAAGCTGCTCAAATTGCTGTATTTGAGCTGTATTTGAGCAAGCTGCTGCTCATGCTGCTCATATCTGTAAAGATTCAGTTTGTAGAGATTCAAATCAATAGGTATGGGGGTAGTGGTGGATGAAACATAACTGTCCAGGGGAAAGATAGGCCAAAAAACAGAGAGACTGAAAACTGAGGATGCCAAAAACATGTCTGATATTCTCCTGATGTAAAGCCTATACTAGTGTATAGTATATCTGCTCTTTTGAGATAAGTTTCCAAAGCAAGAAGTGGATCTGTGAATACTACTGTTTGAAAAAACAAACAAACAGTGGCTTAATTACTGCATTTGCTGACACTATCATCTATCTAGTGCACATATAGTCCATTTTAAAAGCAAATAAAATTATTAAAAATGAAAAATTGGAATAAAAACACATAACACGACTATTTATGATGAATAAAAACACATAACACAGCTATTTGCATTTTTAATCAAGAATTTTTGACAAAAATAACACCAAAACAACAACACCTCTACATATAACTAATTGTCTCAAGCCCTGAGGCTATTCAAAAACCAGATAGCTGCTAATTGCCCTGCTGAGCTCCTGCAGTTTGCAAGCTTGTGTAAATATAGGAGATAAATATTTGGCAGCCCAATCCTATCCAACTTTCCAGAACCAATGCAGCCGCAATGCAGCCCTGAGGTAAAAAAAAACAAACAGATTACATTCTGGGCCCCATGGAAGCCAATGGAGTGCATCCAGTGGCGTCACTAGGGCGCATGCCACCCTAATGATCCCAAATTAAGTCCTAATGATCCCAAATAAATACCGTGTCGCCACATTGGGCCTCATCAGAAGGCCCCAGACCGCCGGCCAGAGAGGATGTCATCCGAGCCGGCAGCAGCAAGGCCCGGGGGTAAGACTTCCGCCACGGAAGTCTTACCCCCGGGCCCCACTGCTGCCGGCTCCAAAGACATCCTCCCTGGCCGGCGGTCCGGGGCCTTCTGATGAGGCCCAATGTGGCGACACGGTATTTATTCAGTTTTTCGCGCCTGCGCAGAACATTTCTGAGGGCAAGGGCTGCCCTTTTGCCCTCAGAAACGTTCTGTGCAGGCGCGAAAAACCTAATAAACACCGTGTCGCCGCATTGAGCCTTGTCAGAAGACTGCGGACAGCCGCCTGGGGCAGATGCTCCGAAGCCAGGAGAAGGGTGATGCGCAGCGTGTGTGTGCGCGAGTGCGCACGTCACCCTTTGCGCGCGTCACCCCCCGGCGGTCTGCCCCCCCGCCACGCTCCAGTGACGCGCATGCCTGGGCCTGGTGCAACCTGGACAAAGCCTCCGGAGGCTCCCAGAAGTGCTTTGCGGTGCAACATTGAGCATCAGATCGCGATCCACCAGTTGGTCTTGACCACTAGCTCATTTCATCCCAAACTCTTGGAATAGGTTGTAATAGTTTAAAACAAGTGTATAAAATTGAAAAACTGAATTTAAAAATATCCTAGATAAATATAAAATGTGTATTAGCCATAAAATGTGTGTCCCCTACACACACTTATCTGGGAGTAAATCCCACTGAATTTAATTGGTTCAATGTCATGGGTTTATCTTGCTTGTGCTGCTCCTGGGGAAGGAGCAATAGTTTTCTGGAGAAGAAGAGGATGGACTAATTCAAGCAATGTTTTTTTTTCCCCCTCACTACCCCTCCTGGCTATCGCCCAGCACTCACCATGCTTCACTTGAGAGCCTGGGTCTGTAGTCAGAAAAACTGCAATTCACCTGGTGAAGGATGTGGTGTTCAGCCTGTTCTGGACAGGGGTGTGCTCCCCTCAGAAGGATCATGTGATTCATATTCACCATTTGGGAATGCCACATTCTGATAATAGCTTTATTAGAGGTAAAGTTATCCCCTGCTCGAAAGCCAGTCGTGTCCGATTCTAGGGTGCGGGTGCTCATTCCCGTTTTTGGCTGAAGAGCCAGTGCTGTCCAAAGAAGGAGGAGAACAAAACACAGGAGAAAAGCAGTATTGGCAGAGCATTCAGAAGAAGAGATATTTATTATGTTCTATTGTGGTCTGACATGTAAATTTCAATTCTGTAAAAGATTACAGTATAAGATTTGGAAGATAGATCTGTATGCTGTACTAAAAATATAGGGATTTTTGGGCTCTAAAGTGTAAAAATGTTTTCTCCAATGAGTGAGAAATGCACGTATTGAAGTTTAGTTTTCAGGAGGATATGCTTGCCACCAAACCCTTTGACACATGCTTGTGGTGAACAATCTTTTCCACCCTGATTCTAAGCACCAATACTTAGAAATGTCCCACTGCAATGGAACTTCCTTCCTTGTAAATGTACAGCACAATGGTTCCATTGAATTCATTGAGATTTATTTTCAAGGATACATGCATAGGATGTACACCTGTCTATGCCACCAGGAGTTAAATGAAAGAAAGTTGTAATAAATTATACTAATGGGTGGAAGATCTCTGATATTAAATGCAGCAATGCTACTAGCCCTCTCGGCGCCCAGAGCAAGGGCGGGGCCTTGGTGACGGGCGACGGGTGCCCTGTGTAGCCAATGGGAGGGTGGAGGGAGGCAGCTGCGCGCACAGCGCGGCTCCGAACACGCCCCCCCGGCAGTTTCCTAGCCATTTTGGAACCGATCGGGCTCCAGGGAGGGCTGGCCAGAAGACGGCCGAAGAAGTGGGTCACGTTAAGGGCGGCGGGTGCGAGACACGGCTGCCCGGAGCAGCTGCTCCACGCGCTCCACTGTAGTTGCGCCTCTGTAACTGGTCACTGCAAAAATTATTCTAATGAGACACTGGAAAAAAGCTCCGGTGCCTGAAACCAAAGAGTGGTTGATTAAATTTTAGAGATTGCTGAGATGGATAAATGGATGGAT
This sequence comes from Plestiodon gilberti rubricaudatus, assembly GCA_026170595.1. NCBI lineage: Eukaryota > Metazoa > Chordata > Lepidosauria > Squamata > Scincidae > Plestiodon > Plestiodon gilberti. The sequence goes on along the minus strand of JANXHW010000001.1, from coordinate 140,230,730 downwards.
AATGTCCATAGGAGAAATGGGGAAATTGTAACTATCTCTCTGGCAGATAAGTAGTTCCCATTTATACATTATTGGAAATTGTACTTGTGACCCACGGGCCCAATCCACTAGGCTTGCTCGCATTCACCGATGGAAGGAGGACCCCCCCCCCGGACGCAAGTCCTTACATGAGTCGACTCAGTCAGGTCTTAAGAGTATGCTGGCTGAGCCAGATAAGACTTCTAAGTGCTGACAGGAGCCATCCCCTCACCCAGCAGCCCCAATTACGGCAATGGGTTGCAGCCATGAGGCTTGGAATCCCACCCCTCCGCTAGGTATAAAAGGAACCACCTGTGGAGCCGAGATAGCCAGTAAGCCCCTGAGACAGAAGTTTGGTCCTCTAATCTTCAAAGCCAATACCCAGAGAGGGAGGGCCTGTTCCTTTTCCCTTCCTAACCTAGGAGAGTCTTGGGGACCCAAGACTCCAACCACCCTTCGACCTCTCACCAGCGGATGAGGCCTCAGGGCTCTGCTGTGTCCTGAGTATACATCCCCGTGTGGTCAAGCGATCTAACCGTTGGGCCTCACCAAGGAGAGGACAAACCTGTGGACTAGGCGGCAAGACAGCCCACTGCTCCTGTTGGGTTGGCGACCGCCACCCGCACTGCCTGAGATACCAACCCCAATGAAAGAGCGTTGACGGTTAGCCAAAGACGAAGACATCAGTGCCCTGCTTTCCTCTCTGGTGAAGATTCCCTGGAGTGGAGTGATCCTCCTCGGTGGAACCTGATAACAAGCCAGCCAGACTCCTTATTTGTATTGAAGTAAGCGTGGCGCAGTGGTGGCACAGTGGGTTAAACCGCTGAACCATGAGCTGTCGATCGGCAGTTTGAATCCGCGACGGGGTGAGCTCTCGTTGCTTGGCCAGCTCCTGTCAACCTAGCAGTTCCAAAGCATGTTAATGTGAGTAGATAAATAGGTATCGCTTGCGGGAAGGTAAACAGCGCTCTGTGTTCCAGCTGCTACGTGCTGCGGCAAGGAGAGTCATGCCGGCCACATGACCACAGAGACGTCTTCGGACAACGCTGGCTCTTTGGCTTTGAAATGGGGATGAGCAGCACCACACCCTAGAGTCGGACACAACTGGACTTAATTGTCAGGGGTCACCTTTACCTTTTTTAAGCGTGAATAAACCTTCAAGTTGTTTCATCCACCTCAACAGTGTCCAGTCTGTTTATCCAGGTATCGGAATGGCCCAAAGCAATCCTTTTGATGCGCCACTCCCCCCGTGGGGATGTGACAGTACTGTAATTCCATCTTTTTGAGTAGAAATCAGTTTGTGCAACTGTGTATTTATAATCTACTTCTAAAAAAAATATTTATTAGGTATGCATATACATTCAGAAGTGAGCCCTAATTTAATTGAATTAATTAATTTTTAATTACATTTCATTTCTTTTTATTAAAATTTACATTTAATTTACATTTCTTAATTCTTACTTTATATTTCAGTTTTGCAACTAAAGACCTTCAACTTCGTCAGACAAGGTGACACTTTGTCAATAGCAAAAGCATGTTGGCAATGTTTGCATATATCCAAAATGTGCTTTAATTTAGAACAGTTTTCCTATTTTTTTAAGTCTAGGATGTCTCATTTTTCAGGAGTCTGTTCAGGAACATGTACCTTGGCACAGAACTCCACCCTTGGTCAGTAGAATGTATGTTCCAAATCTGTTTGATATATAGGTGGTGTGTTACCGGGTGTGCTTTTTAAACACATGTAACATGTGCATGGGGGAAGGGACTAATTTGTGTGCTGGAATCCTGTGTAGTAGCTAATTGCACAGCTATGTGTTTGTTTATTTATTTATTTAAAGAATTTTTACCCCACCTTTCTCCTGATAAGGGCAATCAAGGTGGCTTACAATTAAAACATGTTAAAATACATAATACAATACAATAAAACAGGTATTTAAAACAATTAAAACAAACAAACCCAGTGGGCCACCTTATGATTGCATTTATTAAAAGCCAGCCCACCATGTCCTGTTTTGGTGGGGAAAGGTGAGGGAGAAGATGAAAGGTGAAACAAAATAAATTTGTTGTGGGGATAGTTAACAAAAACGGAGAAGGGAAAATTAAAATAAAACAGTATCTAGCTAAGCCTGTCCACTTATATATATATATATATATATATATATATTAATAATAATAATAATTACAACAGTATTTATATACCACTTTCCATAGCCAGCATTAGTGCCCATCCCTAGAATTCCTGAACATTCCCCATCTTAACATAGAACAGAAGCTGTTATGACCCGCATCGTATCATCTTCGGGATTAAGGTCATAAAAAATACTAAAAACGTTTAAAAAGTATCTGCAGATGGTAACTTCCCCATCTTGTTCCAGCCACCCCAGTGAGTCCTGTTAGCCCGCTTTTCAAGGTAAGATCACACAATACAGAGAACTGTACATATTTCACAACATGTTTGCTACCAAGATCAGAGCAACTTACAAACAGACCCCTGGAGCCTAACCTGCTCTTAAGGAGGGGAGCTTCTGTATGTTCAGAGTAAGAATAAATGGCAGGAGAACACTCTAATGGAAAAAATTCAAGCTGATGTTTTGTTGTATTGTCTTAGCGGGGCAAAGCTATGGGAGTGTAATGACATGCTCCTGCACTCTGATACTGTGGACCCACTACTCTATATTCTCATCCACACTTCCTGTTCCATTTTGACCTCCTTTTGAAATGCAGCATGCTTGAAGAGGAGAATGGAGCAGTGCTCTTCACATGCTGTCATGGAATATAGGGGGCAGACTCAGAAGATGAGGGGCAGTAGCAGCAAGAGCAGGAGGACAGGTGAGGTGGTGGTGTTGATTGAGCGCTCTGCCTCAGTCCCCCTGGGCTACCTCTCAATCCAGGGCTACTTCTTCCTCTTTCCAGCCATTCCTAGATTTTGACACAAGAGCATCAAAATAGAAGTTGCGCCAGACGGTGAACATCGTTTCCATCCTGTCTGGATGAAAAATGAAGGTGACAACCTCCAGCACTTTGGTTTGCTGCATAAAGCAATCTGTCTGTTCGATCAGGCTTCGAACAGACAGGCAATCAAATGTTAGGCAAAAAGGTCTACATTAAAATAGTGCGTCCATTATTTGAATATATTTAAAAAAAAGAATCACAACAATGCTCTTAAACGACACAGATTTGTAGCAGTTAAACTTCAACCAAATCCGATATCTGGATGGACTTTTGGACTTTACTGAAGTTTAGCTCTCCTTCAGTTCCCTCGGCAGAAATCGCTTCCCGTCGCTTACGGAAATCTGAGCTGGCGCCCCGGATCACCCCGAAATGGTAAAGAGGTGAGTCGAGCAGGTACGTTGCAGACACCAGAATGGTTGGGATTCGAATCGAACTTGAGATATGGATGGCTGGGATTTCTTGTGGGAACGAACGTTCACGCAGTCTGAAATCTAATGAGAATTTTCCCCAGCGATTCCCTGGAGGAGCTGCTGTTTTGACGCACTAATTGCTTGTGTGTGTAATTACGCCAAATGTGGGTGGAAAAACGGAGGCACTAATTCGCCCTGATGGCACTGAAGAAAAATCTGAAAGCAGCAAATATGGTCACAGCCTATATACGGCGTCATCGGGCAGGAAATTGTTGTGCTCCAGCCATAATAGAGCACTCGGGGGGCCCGAGAGGCCGATCCTAAGCACGTTTACACGAACCGCCAGAATCCAAGGAAGCTTACTTAATCCAAGGAAGAGTACAGCCTGAAAGCGGTGTAAAAATCATTTCCAGGTTGCCTCCAGTGACGCCAGGCGCCTCCCCTCCCTCCGAGAAAGCCATTTGACAACTGGTCTGAAGTTGTTGTTTTTTAACGCATGGCAGGAATGGGTGTGTTTCGTCAAGAAACCCGGCGGCCGGGTTTCCCGACCTTTATTCATTTGGGCTGATCTCCCGCCTTTTGTTTACCAACGGCAAACTCAGAACTGAGTTTCCGTAATTGCGTTTTCAATATGCACAGGGGGGCGAGTGGGGGGTGTCATACACTGTCGACGTAGTCTTCAGTTCTACGGCCCCGCCCTACCTCTGGGCAGGCAAAAGAGTGGACACGAGGGTCCGCCCAGGAGGCGGGGCTTGGTGCTCATGTTGCCCCGCCCCTCTTTCCTGTCCTAACTCAAGACAGTTGCTACAGTGGTGCAGGAGGTACGGCGAGGGTCGCTTGGCTGGCTCTCGCGCCAAGCACAGCGGCTTGCTTGGGGCGTCTCAAGGCGCGCGGGCTGCAGCCGAGGGGGGTCGTCGTGGGAGCGCGTCATTGACGGGCACCGGAGCAACTAGTGGTCACCTTCCTCCCACCTGAGGCGAGCCCGCCGCCACCTCTCTCCTTCCCGAAAGTTGGGGGTTTCGAGCCCTCTCATCGCCGGCAGCCTGCAAACATGTCTCCCGGCACCAGAGGGGGTGGCTGGAAAGTGCAGATGCGGCCGCCAATGCTGTGGCTTTAGGCTCGCCGACTGAAGGAAGAAGAACCCGAGTAGACGTCGTGGAGTTGCCAGCGGCAAGAGCGCCTGCCGCGCGGGGGTGAGTCACCCAAGCGTGCAGAGAGGCGGAAGCGGCGCTTTCTTTTTAGCTTCTCCCTTTCCCGGACTTAGGCGCGCCCTCCTCGCTGTCGGGCAGAGCCTCGTGAGGAAGGGAAACCCTCTCACCGGCCCCACACGTTGTTGGACCGTGAGTGTGGCGGCGGCGCCTGCTGCTGCTTTCCCGCTCGGCCTCGTCCTTCCTTCTGTGCCACTGAGCATCGCATCTCCGGGGAGAGCGCAGAGCTGAAACGACTCGTAATGGGGGCTGCCCCGGTGGGTCCTGGAGCCTCCGGCGAGGCCATCATCACCTGAAAGCGATGGTGGCGGATCTACGGGCGACGACGACGACAGCAGCGGAAGCCGACAGCGCAACAGCAGCAGCGGGCCCCGGCCATTGTCTGCCCAAGGTAGAGCAAACGCCGACCTCCGGGCTTTTTTTGGGCTTGTGTTGTTTGGGGGAAGCGGCGGGCGAAGCAGCGTTGGAGCCGTAGCTGTGCTCCAGTGAGGTTGGAACTTGGCTGGCGCGCGGTGGTCCCGTCGGAGAGGCGGGGCTAGGCGGGTGGTGGGAGAGGGACACGCGCAAGTAGTTGGTAGTGGGTTTCCAGGGTGCTTGGTCCCAGACACGCACGCGCACTCAGCAGCCTCTTTCAGAGCTTTCAGCTTTGGTACATTTCCACACCACTGATCGGATGCTTCAAGGCAGACCGGTTTGGTCGTGGAAAATTCAGTCCCAGGCACGTATGCGACTGGCGTCAAAGTCAGTGTAGTCTCATCAGGGGAGTTGTTCCCTCGGTGACCGAGTGCAAAGGAACCAGCGGTGAGGTTCACGGTGGGGTAATGTTCGGAGGGCCGGTAACCGGAGCGCATATATTGTTCGGGGCTGTTCTATTCTCTGCCTTCCCGCCGCCAATCTAGTGGCAGATTGAACTGTACATTCCTTTCATCAGTCCTCCACCAGTCCCCATAAACTCGCATGTCTGAGTACATGCACACAGAAAAACGTAGATGGTTTTAGCTTAGAAAGATGCGTGGGATGACATAATGTGTGCGTGGGTAAAAGGCAGGGGCCTTGAGGCTTTTTTAAAATAATCTATATGCGCACATCAAGTGGCCCACTGCTTGCAGGTTGGAACGGAAATTACAAGCTGGTTCTCTGGGCTCTTCTTGAGCTTTGTAGTCCTCTGGTGTTGAGGTTGCATCGAGCCTTTGTTTTGACGGGGCAAGAATGTGGGATACTCTTGTCTATTGATGTGTGTGCTGTAGAAGTTGTAGCCTGTGGAGAGAGTGATGCTGTTCAAACTAGAAGCTGCAGAATGTAATCCATGCCAGCTTGACCCTTCAGTTCTTATGCTCTGCATATGGGAGATGGGGAGGAATGGGAAAAAAAAAGAGAAGACCAGTAGTCTCTTAAAGTTCTCAAAGAGCATCAAAACATGAAGGAGTTGTAGAAGGAGAACTTTTCTTAAAATATATACAGGACATTTTTGCATTTAGCTTAAGTAATTTAATTTCAAAATGTGTTGGACTTGGACAATCCAGGTTCAAATCTCCACTCAGCCATGAAGCTTCTTGGGTGACCTTGAACCAGTCACTGTCTCTGAGCCCCATCAACCTCACAGGGTTGTTGTGAGGACAAAAGGGGGGGAAGGAACTATGTACCCCACCCTGAGCTCCTTGGAGGAAGGGTGGCATAAAATGTGATATATAAACTGTTGTTGTTTTGTTTATGCTACTTTTGGTTTGGATGTTTTAATTTGATCTGCAGTATTCCTTCCCTAAAGAGATAATTTGGCTAGAAAGTGTACTTCCAAGAGATCATCTTCGTAATTTGGTAAAACTGATCACCTTGAAAGGAGATGTCTGCCCTCATACACAGAATCTCATGAAATTACATGTTTCACAGAATGCATTAATGTGTGCTGGTTTTTTTTCCCTTGAGTGGGAGGTGGGTCTCAGCATGAGTGGGAGGTGGGTGAAACAGAGTATAGCAATACCTTGGCTTTCATCACTTTGTTCTTTCAGCCATTTTCAATTATAACCACACTTCAAATTTCGTCCACATGCTTTCCTCTTTTGTCCAATTTCATCCAACCTTCCACAACATCGACATCCTTATGTTTGTTTTTCTTTCTGTTTGTTTAAGTTTCTCACGCATTTGCATGGGTTATATAGTTGTTTTTTTGCCGGACCAAATAAATGTGCAAACTAAATAAGGTTGTACTTTGACATTCATCCATTTTTACTTCCGTCCTTGCTCTTGTCCCTAACCAAAGTACAAAGTATTGCTGTAGAACCATGGGGGGGGGGGGGGGGGAGAGACGTTTGCACTTTGTCCCAACTACTGATCCTGATCATAGCCCCCTCCCTTGCACTTTGTCCCAACTACTGATCCTGATCATAGCCCCCTCCCTTGCACTGTTTTAATTAAAAAACTTTTTAGCTTTCAGTTGATCCTTTTTTCCTAATTAAAGCTGAAATGAAACATGCAACAACTATTGTGTCAAGTAACAGCTTTAAAGTACTTTCTTTAACTGTAGGCAGTTGTACTCGGAAATTATTAGTCATAACAGTCCACCTTGGTGTGTAGTGTAATGATTAACTTCAGGATCCAGCTGGGTAACATGGAATCTACTTGTATGATAATGAGCTGCCAAGCACCTTTCACCAGATAACTGAAATTGTTGTATTCTTGAATCTTTCAATTATACAGTGAAGATAAAACATAAATGTAGTCCTCATTTCATGGATAGAAAAATGGCCATGATCGACTTCTCCTAACATTCAGTCCAGTCCTGTGTAATGATACGCGGCTGGCCTATACGGCTGGCCGCAGTATGCTGGATCCTTCCTGGGCTGCTCTGGCATGCTCCGGAGACTCCTGAAGAGAAGGGGATTTTTGGCCCCTTCCCCCGATGTAGTGCTGCCTAGCCCAAATGGGCCTCCTCGGATGTATGTCGGCTCTCGAGCCGACGTACATCTGGGGCGACTGGGAGAGGGCTTGGGATATCGGAGGAGCTCGCTGCTGATATCCCTGCCCCCTCCCGGGCCATCCAACGGCAGCCCTCGCCACTTGGCCTGCCCTCCTCCCACCCCTGTACCGACTGGTATACATTTTACCTGCACCAGCAACTGCAGGATTGTCTGGGAGGCAGAGTACAGGCTGCCAGCCTCCATGCCCTTACTCCCCGGGTGCTAAAAACCCGCTTTAGGGCATGTTTACGGCACCCAGCGCCTGTGGAACACCCACTCCGCAGGCGCAAAGTTAGGGTGGATTGTGCAGTTTGAACTGTGTAATGATAGTGGAGTAAGGTTGATTTGAGAAAATAGTTTCTGTGGCTGGGATGTAATGCCATCTTATGCTCTTCTATTACATGATGGTGAACTTCCGTAGTGGTGATTGATGATTTTTGTTAAGGCTTTGCTTTTTAGTAGATTGCCTGTATAGCTGAAGGATGGAAAAAGTTGTGGCTTATGAGGCGTCTAATGGCTTGAGGAATCAAATTGTCTATTTCCAAACCTCCTGTGCAAGAGATACAACAGTCCTTTTTTCAGCCACATGCTGGGACAACTGTAGTGTAATATGAGGATTATGTGCTTTACTACAGGCACTGAGAGATGGATCAATGGATCAAGGGTCCAGAGGAACAAAGGAGGGGTAATTTGCTGTAAAGAAAAAAAGGGCATGGGAGGCAGTTGGGGAACAGACTGTGCTAAAACAAAAGAAACTAAAGAAAGGTAGAATGCAGTTGGACTCTCACCCCTCATGAAATCATTTATTCTATGAAATACTCAGGCTTGATAATTTGGCCATCCCAGATAATGAGATTGAAACATGGTCAATGCTTTGTTTTCTGGTGTCTCTTTCAAAGAAGATACTTGAGGCTCAACATGTGGGTAGGTAGTTTGCAGTATTGGTATGTATATGTGTGTTTACAAGTCTGCTTGTTTTGTGGTAAAGGTAGTTCACCATTATAGAAACTAAAAAAAGGCAAGCATTCATGCTTGAAAGTCTCATTGAAATCAGAAGGAGTTGGTACCAGCTTTGGTTTGAGTCCATGACATGAACTAAAGATGAAACAAGAACAGTGAAAGTTGCTTGATGCTACTTTTTAATACCATTCCACCTGTATTTCTGAAATACTTATTTTTGTGTATTTTAGCAAAGTTTAGGGCCCAATTCTGTCAAACTGAATGATGCAGCTATGCCAAAGAGGTGTGCACTGCATCCTGCGGTGTGAGAGGCAGTCATGGAGGCCTCCTCAAGGTATTTGGGGGCTGCATTGTGGTTGCATTGGCGCTGGAAAGTTGGATAGGATTGGGCTGCCAAATTGTGTGTGTGTGTGTGTGTGTGTTTTGCAATTCCCACTGTGAGTTCACTAAAATGTGAATCTTTCTTGGGTTACATATTCAGTTATGAACTTAATGCAAATAATGTCTTAGATTTCATTTTAAACTAGGTTATTTTTTTTAAAGAGGAACTCATTATAGTTGGAACATAAATAAAAATTGGATTTTATTTTTTTAAAGCACTTTATCCACCTTTCACTTAATAGTGTAAAAATTTATTTTAAAAAAATTTTTTTTGCTCCAGGGCCCCCTTTTAGACCCAATTTTTTGCCCTGGGCCCTTAAGGGGGACCCCCTTAACCCCCCCCTCAGAGGCCCTGGTCAACAGTATGCCTGGCTGCAATTGGCGGTCTGCCTGCCCAGACCTATAACACTAGCCTCAAAAGTCTTATACGTTTGCCTCTGGTTTGTTCCAAAGTCCTTTCGGCTTTATGTGCTTTACAGCGCAATCCTGCTCAATTGTCTACATGTGGGGCGTGTGCTCCACAGGCGCCGGGTGTCAAACGTACCATAAAGCTTATTTTTGACACCTGGAGAGTAAGGACACCTGTTGTCGGAGGCCAACAGCCCTTACTCTGCCACCTCCTGGACCCAGCACCCACCAGTCGGGGCAGGGGAGGGCAGGCTGGGTGGCAAGGGAGGGTGGCGATTGGCCGGCCTGTGCCGGCAGGGGCGGGCATATCTGCGGCGCGCTCTGCCAATATCCCGTTTCCGACCTGGTCTACCCTTACCATGCCGCCCTGGATGTATGCCGGCTCCAGAGCCAACATACATCTGAGGAGGCCCATTGGAGGTGGGCATCCCTACACCTGGGGAAGTGGACGAATATCCTCCTCTCGAGGTGTTCCTGGGCTGCACCATCATGACCTGGGAAGGGCGCTGAATACTGCGGCCGACCCTTTAGGCCAGCTGTGTATCTTTGCACAGGATTGAGCTGTTAGAGAGTGTCGTGGATTCTATGTTAAGAGATTTTCAGCTTATTACAGCACAGTTCTATCTATGCATGTCTACTCAGAAGTAAGTCATGGTGAGGTCAATGAGACTTACTCCCAGGTAAGCATGTATAGAATTGTAGCCTTGGAGTTAGACTTGACTCTGTTTGTATTGCATTCAGGTATCACTTTAAACCAGGTTGTTTTTAAGGCTTAGGTAACTGTCATATAAAAAGTTACTTAAAAAAAATTAAAAGCCTAACTTATTATTTTTTTTAGGTAATTGTTGTCACACATTAGTACAGCTGGGCCCCCATATCCGTGACTTCAGCATCCATGGATTTGTCTCACCGTGGATGCTTCGCGGATATGGGGGCCAATGTAAAAAGGTTTAAATGCAGGGGGGGTTACCTTTTAGAAGTAAACTGCTGCGTCTTCTTGCTGAAGGCATTTTTACCCAAGGGCGTGTATACGCAACAGGAGTTAAATGCGTACTCTTGTGGGCTGGGAGGGAAATGGGTAGCTGAAACTGTGATCCGGAAGCCTCTTCCGGGTCAGACGACTCCCCCTCCCTGTTCCAAAATAGCTCCAGAATGCATTACAATTCATGTTTCTTGTTCTTCAACCAGTTCCTAATCCACAAAAGGACTTGCTCTCTTATTCCCTGACTGCGGAGTTTTCTCAGGAGCCTTTGGTGAGGGACTGTGTTAAATGCCTTCTGAAAGTCCAGATGTATCAATGGGTTCACCCACATGCCTGCTGACTTTTTCAAAGAATTCTAAAAGATTCGTGAGGCAAGACTTACCCTTACAGAAGCCATGCTGAACGCACCTCTTGAATTATCTGTAGACAGTTTCTCATACTGAATCTTTTTCACCTGCACACTAAACACACAGTATTGTGTGATCTTTGGTCAAAATGTGTTAACTTGAAAGAAAATATAAAAATGGAGATAATTAATTTCCTTCATAAGATCTTGGATAGCCACTTATAACCTACAACTGTATCTAACTGTCAAAGCTAGCACCTTTGTCTCTGCATGTATGTTTGCTGTGAATGCTGAGTTTAGTTTATGGGAGGAAGTTAAATGTACAGTATGTTTGCATTTCAGACTGATCAAACACTTAGTACATAGTCTCATCTGTTATGGTCATAGTGATGTGTGGATTTTGCTGTTACTTGATGGCTGCTGAATGAAATATCTCTTTGTCTATAAGAAGAACATGGGTCACTAGAAAAGGTGTTAAGATTCTTATGTGAATGAATTCAGATTAGGGTAGTACTCTTCTCCCCGAAACATTCTCTTTCTAATGAGGAAGGGAGGAATCCTTCAGTATTGTCATCCGTCAACTGCAGTCTGGAGTAGAACAGCCCAGACGTAGGTTTATCCCTTCAACAAATCCCTATTCCAAGGCCAAATTCTCATTGAAGTACTCAGCTTGTAGGTATGCTATTGCTAAACAAATGTTTAAATTAGTAGTACTTTTACTATAGTTGGCAACATCTAAGTGTAACAATTGCACATCTTCAGTTCAGTTGATGGTTGAATAACAAAATGTTACGTTAGCATATACTTGGCTAAGAGAAAAATGGAATAGAACCCCCCTGAGAGGCAATTAGTATTTTAACCAGGTGAAGGTCCCCAATGTGCCTGGTGGGCTGGCTGGATTTCTTTTTTTTTTAAAGCAAAAGGGAACTTGATGAAATGATTTCATCAGTAGTGGGTAAGCAAAAAGCTTAGACAGACCTCAATACAACAGTGGCGTTCCTGGAGGGGGTGCGGGACCGTAAGTGGTGCAAGGCGTTGCACTGCACCTTGTAAACTGGTGTAACATGCCCCCTCCCACTTGCCCCCAGTGTATCTCTCAAATCATATGCTGAGCTGCAACTTGGAGGAGTGCTGAGCAAGAAAGAGCTTCCTTTGCTCTGTGCTTCTTCAATTCTGTTTTTGTTAGTTATATCTCATACACTACCCTAAAGGCAGGGGAGAAACTTGCCCAGCTGGGTTAGTCCCTGCTCAGCAGATTCAAGAGGGCATGTGTTTTGCAGGCTGGGTAGAATGAGGGATGTGAGCAGAGGGTAAGTAGAAAGGATAATTTGTTACTTTATATTTTGCAAGAACTTTGCATACATCACTGTGGAAAGTTTGTAATCTTAGCCATTACAACACTTAGTATTGCACTGATCCTTATTATTGAATTGATACACTTCGCACCATTGACTCTGTCCAAAGAGGTCACAGAGTTGAAGAATTTGACATGAAATGGAATGCAAGTTGCTCAGTAGTTTTTGATCTCTGTGTACCCTGTCGATATTTTTGCATGAAAATAATTGCAACTGCTACATGGCAGTTCCCAGGGCTGCAACATATGGCTGTGCACTGCACAAGGGTATTGCATCTAAGGGGGTGTCATTTACAAAGGAAGGAGAAGGAATGCCAAGTAGAACATCACTTCCGGCGGGGAGGAAGGGCACCCTTTTCTACTGTGCACAATGGTGCTGTATGGGCTAGGGGCGGCCCTGGTGGTTGCCTCTTCACAGTGACATTTCTTTTGTCACTGCAGTTTGCAGTGCATCACTATTCCAGCGATTGCCTTATCTTTGAGGGAAGAGAAGGTTAAGATTCGGAGAAGGCAGCCAAGCAACTATTTTATTTTATTTATTTTAAAGAATTTCTATCCCGCCTTTCTCCCAACAAGGGCAATCTAGGCGGCTTACAGATAAAAACGTTAAAATACACATATACATTAAAAATGAATAAAAACAAATAATTAAAACAAACAGCCCCAGTGGGTCACCTTAACCTCTTCCAGCTTCTGCTAACTAATGGTTGGATTCTTTCTTACTGTAAATTTGTCTGACTCTTTCTTAGTAGTTTAGCTGTCTTTTGCCATATTTTACGCCTTAATGATGCGAGTTAACAGATTGATAAATTCAAATCTGCTAATTTCATTGAATGTATCTGAGAACTTCAGTGAAGCCAGTTAAATAAGGGACTATTCTTTCAGGCATATAATTCATGGTTTTGACCATCAAAACTCTCATGCATTCTCAGCAATTTCCTTTTAAAACTGAAGGGAGACCATATTTTAATTAAGATAATTGTAAACAGTGTACTTGAGAAAACTGCAGGCTTGCCATAATAGCTGCAGGGATTATAACACCGTGTAACACAAACATTGTTTGTGTTTATTTCTAAATGTTTCTTGTACTATTCAGAGGTGCTGATTCCAAGGGCACTCAGATTTTTTGTATCGTCAAAAACTTTTTTTAGTTATCTTAAATTCTGTGTTGGTATCGAAACATTGTCATTGACCTTTACACCAGGGTAAACCCATCCACAACAAGAGGTTGTAAGCTCTCCCTGAGTAGCGTAAATTGTGACTGAATTATTGATGCTATGGCAAAAAATAGACATTTTTTAAATCCTTGCACCAAAATTAATACAGATACATCAAAATATTCAGCTAAACATGAAATTGTTTGAATTTTGTTACACAGTGTAATCTTGATACAAATTGTGACACAGGTTTGGCCCATTTTAAAACTGAGTTGTTGGATGTTCATGTTAATTTAAAATCTGAAACTTACTGTTTTTACCTGTACTGGCATATCTTCTGGCATATTTTCAAAGAAGTATGTTCTATTGAATTTACTAGATTCTAATTGTAAATCTATTTAGAATCTGGCTGAAATATGTTTTACAGGGTAATCCTAAGGATGTTTGTTTCGAAGAGTCATTAAATAAATTGTACTAATTCCCTTGGAAATAGGCCTTTGATTGGAGCCTTGATTGCAGGGTCAGGTATTTGAAAATTAGCAGTTGAACTTCACATCTGTAAGTGTAAACTGAATAATCGTGTCAGAATGAGGCAGTTCTTAAGAAAAAATGTGATCAACTAATCGAAGGTTATCTTAAAGGCAAAGAAGCAACATTACGGTGCAATTCTGTATTTGTTTACCCAGAAGTCCCAGTATATTCAGTAGTGCTTATTCTCAGGTGTGTATAAGATTGTAGCCCAACTTGCTTGAGAATTTCCAGATCCACAAATCCTAACTTGTAACCAATTTGCTTGGCAATTCAGATGTGCATGTCCTGTTAAAGAAGAAAAAGCTTACAACTAACAGGCTCCAATAGACACTTCTCAGCAGCATGGCAGTCTAGTAGTTTGATCTCGCTCTTCAAATTGGGAGTAGGGGAAGGAATTCATTGGGGGAATTCTGCCCAATGTAACACAAATTATGTGCATTTGCATTATTGACTTTGCGTAATTTAATTCTACTTCTGCTAGTCCTGAGGACAGGCAAAGGCACTGACGCACCACTGTTTCTGCCCATTGGAAATACTATTCAGCAAGTCTTTTAGCCTCTGAAATTTCATCAGACATAACCTATACATTTTCTAGTACTGTATATCTTTGCAACCAGAGTGCTAAAAAGTTGCTGTAAAAGGCTGTGCTTCTCAGGAAGCAGAGTTCTGCAGTCTGCCATATTTGGTATTCGGTGACTCTGTGGAATTGCAGCATGCACATAGCCATGATTGTGGGTCCTCAATTATGTTAAAACACAAAATATAAATAAAACAATCCATTAAATGCTGTCAGGCAACAAGAAGTAATATATTTATTACAAAATTACTTATTACAAAACAAAAGGGGGGGGAGCTCAACCAAATGCCTGTATAAACAAAATGTCTTCACCATGTGGCATAATACCACTGAGGGGGCCAATCCAACTATTTACCTAGGCCGTTCATGAATGCATGATATACGGTATATGATATAGTCCTTTTGACCAGGCAGAAAGTGTAAGATTGAAGAAGGCGGGAGGTAGCCCGATTTGGTCAGATACATCATATGTCACTTTGAGCGCAAACTAACACTGCTAGTGGCCAGTGAAAGAAAAATAATTGTGTACAGCCTGAGTGAAAACCTTTCTGAATATCAAAAGTTTACTGCAAATATTCTTCTTGTTCTTTGAAGATTTTTTTGTTAGTAGAAAACATCTTCAAACTGAATATATGCCCGCGCGCACACGCACACACAAATTTCACTGGAACTATCTAGCCATGGATGCCCAGCATTAAAAAAAAAAAAAATCCTTCCCTTCCACAGAGTTCTCAGTGAATTATAGAGAATTTGTGGAGAACAGTCACTTACTGTCCAAGTGTGAGAGGACAGGATCTCTTCCCTGAGTTCTCTGACATTCATGGAAACTTGAAGGGAGATACTGTCTGGTCATTGGAGAAACAGACACAGCAAGAACGATTGGTGTCACTTCTATCACCAAACTTTTTTGAAGAAGGAAAGTACTGTAGTTTAAATCTTCTAGGGGGTCGAAGGGGTTCTTGGTGAAATTTATTTATTTATTTAAAATATTTCTGTAGCACCTTTCCCCAGACTACAAGCCTAGTACCCATGCATGCCATCCATGGGTTCCTTTTCACTTGGTTAGTGGCCTCCACTCCCCACAAGGTCCATCATGGTGGGGCTTACCTTGGTAACTTTGGTCATCTTTAGAGACAGGCTCCCATTTGCAGACAGCAAGGTGAGAAGGAGTAAGAGGTAACATCGCTGCTTCCTATTCTCCAAGTGGTCCCATCTGCAAATGGAGGTTTGCCCTGTAAAGAACTTCCATTTGCAGAAGGGTGGTGATGTCCGAAGGAAGAGGGGGCAGTGAAACATCTCTCTCGAGTGATTGTTGCTCTGATGCCACTTTGGCATCAGAGCATTAAATTTATTTGCAATATTTTTACCCTGTCTTTCTCCCCGAAGGCTACCCTGGAATTGTCAGTGAGCCCCATAAGAGCTTTCAGCAACTGCCCAAGGTACCAACACCAGCCCTGGAATCCCTCTTCTGCTTCATTGGGAAGTGAGGCCATCATTGCCACCCCTTTCTGAATAACTTTGCGTGTGCCAGAGGATTTTGGGGGCAGGGTAGAAGATACTGGTGGCCACAAAAATGGCTAATAAGACAAGTTCAGAGTTTTTTTTTGGGGGGGGAGGGTATATATTTATATTTTATTGATATATTAAGACATAAAAACAATACATATTTCATAAAGTTATAGCAAGCACAAAGCAATACATCCTACTAGCATACTATTCACTATTTTCTACATATAATATCCAACTAAGCCAAAATAACACCCACGTTCTGTTCATTAAATCCGTATATCATCACATCGTTCTTCTCTCTCTCTCTCTCTCTTAAAAAATCGATAATGGTTTCCAGTTATTCACGAGTTCAGACTTGAGCCCCTGTAATAAATACAAATGACTCTCTCACCTAGAAGGCACCTGCCTCAATATGTTTAGAATTCGGCACAAGAGAGATGCAGTCAGAAATTGTATGTTACTTCATGCCCAAGGAAGTTCTTCTCTTTGTCAAGTTTGTAATAAAGAAACTGAGGAAAATTTGAAAACTTGATTTGTGACAAGTTGCAGTACAGCTAGTTCTATTTGGAAAGCTTCTGTGGCCAAGTACCAAGCCATTTATTGGAGAGAGTAGTGTGAGGTTTCCATGGCCACATACTTGGGCAGAAGCATTCCATTAATTGCATTGGTATGCATAGAATGCAGTTATCTCTGGTGGTGGTCCACCTGCTGTTTTAACAGTCCTGGAGAGACAGGTAGTGCTTTCACTGTGCCTATAGATATCGCCTCCTATATCTAGTAGCAGATAGGACAATGACATCAACCACATGAAACTATTTATTAATATTAATGTTTAGGAGTGTTACCTTTTGTATCTTGCATCCTGGTGCAACACTAGTGAAACAGCTTGGGGATTGAGCTATTAGCTTCGATTGATCATTTGACTATTGCAGAGTATTCTGCAAAATTGTACAGTGCTAACATTTTGTGAAATACTGTATACACTAATGAAAAGCATATTTATGACTTGAAGCTAATGCAATTATGTAAAACCTACAAAAGTTAAACCCAGATCAGCTTTTGGTCTTGAGGTTTTGTTGTCTTCGTTTTAGAACAAAAACTGATAAATACTATGTATGCAAAAATGTGCCTAGAGATTGCTTCGCTGTACTATACTGTTCATTACTGCAGTGCATTAACAGGAGTTGGTTTCACTTAATTTTAATTTCATAGAAGGGAAGGTTCCAATGCTCAAATTGCAAGGGGAGCAGAAGAAGCCTGCACTTCACCTTTTGTACCAGCTCTCTTAGCTACTGTTTTCATAAGGCTACAGAAGACGCTATGTTTTGGCTAAAATTAGGGGGACTTGGGGGGGGGTGGAGCTTGTGTTAATTTGGGCTCACCTACCTTCTCCCCCCCCTCAAAAAAAATTAAAGCACTGAGAGCTTTGCTGATTGTTCCAGCAGAGGATGAAGGATCAGAGGATGAAGAGGATCTTGATAAATCATTGATTATATTCCCTAGTTCAGTTACCCTGCTACAATTAAACCTAAGTACTTGTCCACAAAATAATTGCATACTCTTACTCTGGCATCATTCCCTCCCTTTCTCTGACTCCCGTATGTACTTTAGGTTGTGAACCCCTTTGGGTAGGGACACATGCTCATACTAACCACACATGCTCAGGAACATGCATCCAAACATGTATGTTTTGTGTGTCTTTGGGCTGCTGGCTCGTGGCATACCCCAGAGGAAGTTGACATTTGTGAAAGATGAGAGAGTTGGATTTAAACTGAAATTCCGTGATATTTATTGAGAGGATTAGAGTGGAGTAAAAAGGAAGGGGAAGAAAAGTGAGAACACAATGAAATAAACAAGCATTGATTTAAATCAGTGGTTCCCAACCTTTGGGAGACCACGGACCAGTGCTGCAAAGCTCAAGGCATCATGGACCACCCTGGCAATTGCAACACCACCAGTTGCTTCCAGATTGCTGGTATTTCAGAGCCAAACAGAGCATGGGCAGTCAGGCCCTTCCAGCTCTGCTCATCATACTCCGAGCGTCACTGGTGGACTCGCAGCAAGGGCCAAAGACTCGGTTGATGCTTGTGTCCCCCCCCCCCCAAATGTCCAGAGGTCTTGCAGACCACCTGGGTTGAGAACCACTAATTTAAATGGTTATATGTAGCTCATACAGTTAAACCCAAAGGGCATCGCCTCTTGGGAAAAACAAGAGTATTGGGGGGGGGGGGGGGAGAGAAGCTTAACTTCCTGAAAGGGAAGGAACATGGAAATGCAAAGTGGAATGGGGAAGAGGTGAGAAGGAAAAGCGGGTGTCTACAGAGGGACCTTAGCTTCTATGGAGATGAGGGGATTACCCAGATGGATTGGGGGGGGATTAAGCTGTGGGGGCTAAGCTTGGAGAAAATGGAAACTTGAGCAAAAATGCAGCCGCGGCTTGTCTTGCTGCTCTCTGGAGAGGGATCATGAAGAATGAGTTAGTTAGGCTGTTAATGGTGGTCTTATGCATGTGTATGCAGAAATAGGTCCTGTTGTATTCAGCGGAATGTACTCCCAGTAAAGTGTGCATAGAATTGCAGCCTTAGTAAGTCAGAAATGAAGTCATTGTTCACGGTGGAAGAGCTCGCTCCACACTGTATTCGTAAACAATATTCTAATATCTCCTGTCTGAGACCAAACACTACATTTGTAACATCCAAATATTGAATATTTCAGAGGGCCTGAGAGATGGGAGGGGGAACTGGTATAAACACCTGGTAGAATGTAGACTTGAGGAGCAGATTTGGAATACAGACTAAAAGACTAAACTGCACTGTCAGTGGACTGCATGTGGGGAAAGGAAACTGGAGAGCAAGGCGGCCAATAGCCAAGGTTATGTCTCCTTAGCCTGCTGAGATATTCTAGATTCTAGAATGTAGAAGTGGGGAGAGGTGTAAGGGTAGAGAGCAGCAGGGCATCCAGAAGAATAATAATGTAGCTGGGAGGTAATGGAGGCAAAAATACATTTCAAGTGGGCGATTTCAAAAGGGGAGGTTTTGGGGTGCAATTACAGAGTGCACTGGTTTGTAGTTCATCTGGTTTTAGCAAGGGAAAAGAGAGGCATGGGGAGGAGGCAAGAGAAGCAGGAGGACAGGCAAAGAAGCATGTTACCTTTCCTAGGTTCAGGGGTTGGCATGGAGATTCCTGGGTGTCTGATGGGATAGTAGTGCATGAAACGGCACAGTGGATAATTCTCAACCATGCTGGAGTCATGCACAAGGAGAATGAACAATTTGGGGATCTCTGGCCAGACTATGTACAGGATATTCTATGTACTATGGCCAGATGTACTATCTGGATGTACTATCCTGTACTATGTACAGGATAGGTTAAAAAGGCAATCTTTTGAGACTGGACTCATTCCGGCATAATCTCTTGTCTATTGAAAGCTCTTAATATCCCATCCCTAGTTTTCATGGGTGCATCATTGTGTTAGGGGAGAGATAGTGAGATTGAGGAAATGGTTGGGATCTCAACCTCTGCAGTAAGGTTTGACTGGGACATCCCAGAGAGCTATTGCACTGCACTGACATATATGACTCAATGATCAGAATTTGCATTTGAGTGGGAATGAATCTGTGGTTGGAGCCAGTAGCCTAAATGGCTCATTTATCCCTGAAGGCAGAAACTCTTTCTAATCAGAAAGTTGTGCGTGCCAGTGTCTCCAAGGCAAATAAGCTGGGTTTTGGCTTGGCTACTTGGGAAACTTCTGTGAAGTTCTTACATGTAAATAAGGGGGGGGGGCAGAGCAGAAAAAAAATGTCCCTTTTTGAATTTAGGGTGATGCTCCTTAGAATCAACCTTGATCAAAAGGGACACAACTCTGACTTGGGCTCCATGCCTTTGTGGTACTTACCCTGGGCCAAAGACGCGTGTCATGCCCATACCCAGAACAAGAGGGCAGCTACATAATTACTATGCACATCAATGACACTGTTTCAAATAAATAGGAGTCTCGGCTGTTTCACTTTTGACAGCTCTGTATTGATCTGGACAAACTGTTTAATTGTCACAACAGTGTCCTAAACAGATTGAGATCTGATTTAGCATGTTTGGATTATGTGTACTTCTCGTTTTAATTTTATCCCTTCCCATTCCATTTACAGATATAGACCTGTGTGTGTGTGTGTGTGTGAGAGAGAGAGAGAGAGAGAGAGAGAGAGAGAGAGAGGCTTCTTAGGTGTAGTCATCTTGAAAAATGGACACTTTTTCACCCTCTATCATAGTGCTGAGGGCACATAAGTTCAACGCAACAGAAACTGCATGTTTTGTGAAGATTTTTATTCCCTGTGTATGTAAGCAGCTTGCAAACCTGACTCGCGGTGGGTTACAGAAACTGCTCCAACTGTCTGTGTGTGTGTGTGTGTGTGTTTCCTGCTGACTGTCAGGGAAGAAGTTGGGGTGCAAAGAAAATGTACGGTGGGGAGATCCAAAATGGCTGCTGCTGGGCTCTTTCACATCAGCTGCCAGTAATGTGAAATCCCAGCTAAGCTGCATGACAGGAAGAGGGAGAAAGAAGGAAAATACAGCTGATTCCATCATATGTTGGACGTTTGGGGTTAAAGAGGAGTCCTAAGTTTTGGCCTGGAAGCTTTGTAGCACTTCAAGAAGCCTGCCAATATTTAGTACAGTCAGGTCACATATTACGCGAGGGTTACCGGTACTTTCTGGAGTCTGCGTGTAAGGGTAAAAATGTGTATAGTTGTAACTACCTTAAATCTGGAAAACACACGCTGTCTCTTTAAAAACTACTCTCTCACTGCGAGTCTTGAGGGAACAGCAAATTAGTTCTCCCATCCCATGTTCACTCTGGGGCACTGAGTGGAATAGTGGGGCACTGTTGAAACTGTTGGTTTTTCTTTTGTTGTTGCCAAGCATGTATACTTTGTGCGAATATAACATGTGCTTATGATATGACCTGTCTGTACCACTAATGCTAGAATTAACACACTATGACAGTGGTAACTTTAAATGAGATCATGTTCCTGAAACCAGATTTGAATAACCTTTGAAGACCAGGAGTGGCGCATTTGTTTTCTGTACTCTGATCTGTGCAAACCCTTGTCTTTGGATCTCCACTTAAGACTGCTTCACCAGGAGACTTTTTAAGGTGCATAGGTAACTAAGTGTAGGTGAGTGTAGGAACAAACTAGATTATTACAGATTGCACAGTTGGGGCATGTGCCTATATTCATAACAGGGATGTATCTAAGTAACTAGGTCACGAGTGCGAGTGCAAGTACGAGTCATTTTTGCAAGAGTGCGAGTCCGAGTGCGAGTCAGTGTCAAAATTTTGGGGCAAGTACGAGTCAAGTGCGAGTCATTTTTGCACGAGTGAGAGTCGAGTACGAGTAAGGCCAGAAACCACGAGTCACAAGTCGCGAGTCGAGTCACTTTGGGGAAAATGGCTTTTTTCCCTGAAAATGGGGTGGGTGGGTGTCTGTGTGGGGGGGGGACCTCTGAGACTTTTAAAGCACCCACTTGGTTCCCCCTATGCCCTTTCCCTCACCTCTCAGTCTTGTCACCACCCATCTGGTTTGGGAAAAACAAGCGTGTCTACATTCAAACCATTTATTATTCCCTCCCTGCACCTTCCCCTTGCTGAGCCGAGCATCCCTTGGGCTTGGAGTTTTGGTCAATGAGGAGGAACTGCTGCGGCAGCTTCGCTTTCCCTCACTGCTCCCCACCCCTTGCGCTCGGAGTTCTGGCCAGTGGCAAACAGACAGCAACAAAAGGGGGGGCTCAGAGCCAGGCTTGCTTTCCCACCCCCTTGAAAACCCTTCCTCCCTGCTGCCCTCCTCCTCCGAGGTCTCCACTGCGCCTGCCTGCCTGCATTGATGCCGGCCATTAAAGGAAAATGACTTGGAAATGGCAAGTCGTTACCCTCACGAGTGCAAGTCAAGTACGAGTCCCGTGGGTCACGAGTGCGAGTGCAAGTGCGAGTCAGTGGGTCACGAGTACAAGTATGAGTACGAGTCAGGGAAAAAGTGGCTAAGTCACACTTGCGAGTCGAGTCATTTGACTCGAGTCCCCATCACTGATTCATAATAGTTGCTATAGGCACACAGCCTACTGTACAGCCCCCCCCCCGTATCTGCTGATTCAGCATCCGCGGATTCACTTATCTGCGAATGCTGAATCCCCACACACCCCTGCACGTGCGGGGGGGTGGGGGCCGCAGAAAACAGTTGATATGGCATTTGTCACTATCCACGGTTTTCACGTATCTGTTGGGGGCCTAGAATGTATCCCTGCGGATACGGGGGTTTACTCTGAAGTAAACCCCACTGAATTCAGTGAGATTTGGTTCTGTGAAATCCCTTGCACATGATTGTTCGGAAGTGCAGTAGGACTTTAGAGTAAATATGCATAGACACAGGTTGCCTGATGTACTTTAGATATAGCTGTAAACTGAAGCTTAGAAAAAAGATACTATTATTACTAATGGTATTATATACTATTTTGTACAGCATCCTAGAGCAGCAGTTCCCAAACGTACCATGGTCACGGTGCCCTTCTTGCACAGTGCCCTGTTGCGGCAGCACCATCACCTGGCTGTCCCAGGTGCCGCCATCTTGAATTGTCTCACGAGATCTTGCATGATGCGATGGTGGTGCGGGAGAGAGCTGGTAAGAAGAGGCCACCGGAGACATTCTGCGGTGCCCTTGTGGGTTTGCCACGACATCCTTAGACGCAGCAGCGCACAGTTTGAGAACAACTGTCCTAGAGAAAGGACAGCATACACTATAACCTGGGATTGCTCCTGGATAGTGCTTCATCTTGAATGCCTACCTTTAATTATTTTTAAAATTATTCAGTATTGCTTGTGGCAACTACTTATGCAATGTTTGCAAAGCTCTCTCTGAATGTTCCAGTCACTACAGCTCCAAATATGGATAGTAGCTAGTTGAGTAGGCATGAGCATGAGTATGTTTGAGTATGTTCTTCGGATATCTAAAATTCTCTGTCCTCTACCAAGTTATGTGGTAATCTCCAGTTAAGTGTGTGTGTGCATGCTGGGTATGTGCGACTCATCCTGCCTTAAGGACTGTGTCTTATCTCTGAAACCTGGAATGTGAATAAGGCCTAAATACCACATCAGTGAGTCGTGCTCCTAATGTATGATGACAATGCACTTATGTAAGTCATAACACACAGGAGAAGTGTCGTTGGTCTTATGCAGCAGCCTCTCTCCTTTGCACCTGTCTCCCCACCTTATTTGAGGAGAAGTAACAATACAAAATTTTCTCCTGTCAAGAAATTTTCTTGAAGGCTATGTAATAAATGCAGCATTTTACTAATGGATTTTCATGACTCAATGATTATTGACTTCAACTTCTTTGTACTTCTGTATGGTCCTTTTGATAGTGGGTTGAGCTAGGAGGGCGTCTGCTTAATTTGGCATTTTCCATATTATCTTCAACTGTCAGACTGTATTGGGGAACCTCCTTCTGTCATAAAACTTATTTAAGTAGTGGCCTTGTTGGTGGTTAGCTTGATAGAGACTTGGAGAGCAGCTTTTTAAAATTGTCACCACTTTTGAGCAGTTTATACCATACTGAGGTTACTTTAAAAATACAGTTACTTTAAAAATAAAAAAATACATAAGGGGCCCTTCAAATCAGGTTTATAAATAGCTGCTTCTCTGATTGTTTTGACAATAAGAATTGCCATTTAAAAAAGAGGGCAGCACCTAAATAGCAGCAAGAAGAAAAAAAAGAGGAAACCTCCATATAAGTGTAGAAAAAGCAGTGTGTTTTAGTAGATTATTGAAAGCCCAACATGTTTTGGTGTTTTGCTGCCTACGGGGTTGCTAAAGAATCAGACAAATATAAACAACCAATATATATACTTGCCACCACGAGTCAAAATGAACAAAATAATAATCAAAGAATATATGCCCTAGTTTCTATCATAATTTAAAATAGACTTATGAAAACACTTAATATAGCAACTTTTTAAAAAGCCCAAACCAATTGAAAATGCAGACCATAACAAATCAAGAAATGATACACATTAAACCACATGAAAAATAATAAAATAGTATGCAACAAACCAAAGGAAATACAAAAAGTAGTAATATGATCTAAATTTGATCATTTGATTTTGAGCCATTTGATCATTTGATTTTGTCTGTAAACCGCTTTGTGAACTTTTTGTTGAAAAGCGGTATATAAATACTGTTAATAATAATTAATAATATTAAATGTTCCACTTGAGGCAAAACCATAGAGGTTGTACATACAAATACCATTAAACATATCTAAAAAAATATGTCTTAAACTGTATACAGAGATTGAGTTTTTGTTTCTTTAGTGCTCTGAAGAACGCATATGCCAAAACTCATTGGGCTTTCAATAACAACCTGCAATATATGTAGTCTAGTCCCTGGCCATAAATACTGTAGGAATTTTGAGGTGGACAAGTTCTCTCTTCAGATCCTGTTGCCTAAAGGAAGGGTAAAATCTTGGGTAGACATCTGGCAACCTGGGCACAAGTTTTATAGGATGCCATTTAGTTTTTGTACTTGCAAAAGCTGTCATACAAGATGATGCCGATGCCGCAAAAACTTTGAGAACTTGTCCACCTCAAAATTCCTATGGGACTTGTGGTCAGGGTCTGTATCAATGTAACTGTAGGTTTACTTGCAAAGAACAATATGGAATATCTGAAGTAAAGGTCACTGGACTAATGTGCTGTTAAGGCTCTAGGTTCACTTCCATTATATTTGCTCACCCTTGTTCAGTAACAGGGCCCTAAGTCCTCAGGTTTTTTCCCCGTCCCAGTCAGATATGTCACTAAGAAGGTTGTCTTTAAATCTCTCTTCCATTTCTTCTGTTTTTATGTTTGCTCTAACTGAGATTCAATTTAAGAATTTGGCATCTGTCTGCTTTTTCATGTGTTTCTGTCAGAGTATGAATGTGCACTTTTCTGTCTTGTGTTCTGTATTTCCGCATAGTATGCCAGGAATGATAACTTGCAAGGTGGAACACTAATGTCTTCTGGTTGCCTGCTCCTTCCCCAATATTGACAGTAGGAAGCATTAGGGTTATCATGCTGCTGAACTGACTACAGTACCTGTAACAGGACTGTAAAATATTCCAATGAAGCCCAGAACGCCACAGTGTAGATGGCAGCCTACCTTTTTATATCACAATATGGTGTCATGTTCACCAGGAGGGGAGTAAGGGCCATGCCTCCCCTAGTCCTACAGCAGTCAGAGTGAATCTAGCAGCATAGCGAAGCATCTCCTACTAATTAAATGCTATAACTGTAGCAATTCCCAATGGTAACAGGAAGACATTCAGTCGTCAGTGGTAAAAGCCATTTGTTACAATTCTCTTTTAAAATATTTTTTCATTTGTTACAATCATAACGTTGGAAGGGGTCTAGTCCACTCCCTTCCTTGAAGCAGGAATATTATCTAGGACAAGGATTCTCAACCAGTGGTACTAGTACCACTAGTGGTACTTTGGCCGACTCCTGGTAGTACTCGTACTGCCGAACCACCGGAACCCCGCTCTGACACGGCACTTTCGGTGGCATGTTTTCATTCCTGAGAGGCTCCTTCCTTTGGCCCTCCCATCTGCCCAGAGCCTCTTACCTGCGTTTTCTGGCCTCTGAAAACCCAAAAGTAACTGGCAACAATGTCATTGCCAGTCACTTCCAGTGGTACGCAGCAGGAGAGTGGTGCTGGAGGTGATACTCAGCTGGGAAGGGGTTGAGAACCCCTGCTCTAGGAGCATCACCAAAAGGTGCATGTGGAGCCTCTGCTTGATGGCCTCCAATGAGGGAGAGCATTGTGGCAGCCATGGAGGAAAATGGGGTTAAAGCTGCTGCTGCTGCTGCTCCTTGAAAAATTATCCTGCTGTCTACTTAGCACAATTGCCTTTAAAACTTGACTTTGTTGTTAATACTGTAGCTGTTGTTTTGCTTTAGAACTATATTTATTTTTTAATGAAATTGGCAGATCCTGATGTTCTAAGATAAAAGCCAAAGAGAACTGTTCAATGATTCATTCACACTTAAAAACAAACAAAAAACCTTCCGTAACTTATGTTAATGCATAACTGTAAATTAATGTCGTTATTATTGTGTGTGTTTCTATCTGGCAAAAGTTACCCATCTCATTACCCACATCTTGCTGCAGCTCATCACACCATCTCTTCTTCCATTTTTAGATACTAGACTGCCTTATTGTACCAGTGGGACAAGGGGAGCATATTGCAGTGTCTTCCCCAAAGGTTTCTTTCACTCTCTTTTCACTAATCATGGAGCCTACTTTAGAAAACGTTAAGTTCAGAACTCTAACAATTAAAAAATTAGCAACAAATGCAACTTATTGAAGTACTTTAAAAAGGACTGCCTTTTCTTTCCTGGGGTTACCTACCAACTTGGGTCATGAGCTGCATCTATGCTCTGCATTCCTCTCCTTTTGGTGTTAGGCAAGTAGGTATGCTGAGGACAGAACTTGTTTGCACCCAGGTTTTGGCTTTTCTCCCCCCCCCCCCAGCTTTGTCTGGTTCCCTCACTCCTTAAGCATCAGGTTTTTTTTTTACTTTTTTTTTGAAGGACTTAGGAATAGAATGTTGCTCTTTTGTTTGTACTCATGCCAGCTATTTTTGTTTGCTTGTATGACTTTGGTTTTTATGTCTATTTTTGAGATTTTGTGAATGTGTTAGGTATTCTTTTTAACAGGAAAACAGATCATAGTAAAACAGACAAAAGGTGTAGTTTTTTTGGGGGGGACTCTGTGAATCCTCTGCTTTAAGAATAAAAAAAGACAAATCTGCTTACAGGCCTGACGGAATGTGCAAGATACAGAACTGTATAACTTGAGAAAACGATTAATTTGCCTTTTGTTTGCCTTCATGTGTTGGAAAGTGCTATAGATATTTTGAGGCACCCCTAAGTTTCTAGTCCAATCTGCTGACATACTGTGACCTAAATGCAAGTGATACAAATCTTAACAATGCAGGTATCCATGCTTAATGACGGGGATTACTTCTCCGATCCCTCTCATTAAGCAGTCTCCTCATTATTCGAATCCTTACCTTTCTGTTGGTGGTCCCTCATTAGGAAGCCCCAGAAGCCTCTTCCAGGGCCCACAACCCACTATTGCATCTGCGGGCCTCAGAATGGTCTACAGAAGCTACTTCTGGTTTCCGGGAGTTCCAGTTTGTTCCGGAAAACCAGAAGTAGCTTTCAGAGGCTTCTGCGGGCCGTTCTGAGGTCCACAGAGGCCAATAGAGTGGGTTGCAGGCCAGCACGACCCTGGAAGAGGCCTCTGGGGCCTCCCAATGAGACATCCCAGGAAGAAATTTTGCATTGTAAGAAATCCTTTTTAAACTATTTTATGGGACCGATCAGTCGTATATCTGGTCAGTCGTTAGTCAGACTGACATTAAGCATTTGTGTTTTATCCTTCTACGAAAGAGCTCAGCGTGACACATACAGCTGGTCCTGCCTCACAAGAACTCTGTGTGGTAGATTAGTCAGAGAGGCAGTGAAATGTTGCCCAGTGAGTTCCATGGCTGAGTAGGGATTTGAACCCTGGTCTCCTTGATTCAAGTCTAACATACTGTCAACTGTGCCATGTTGGTTACTTTTGGGCTCTTTGCCAGTAGCAGCACCTAAAACATAAGTGTCTTGTCCCATAAATGACTAGTATATTGAGCCAAGTAACAAGGACATTCTGCCACAGAGGGAATGTGTTATCCTTTTTGACCATACCTCTCTCCTTTGAATAAGTGTAAGAGTAGTAAGGAGGGTAGCGCTCATTCTTAGTTCTAAACATTGGAAGCCAATTTAAATATTCAAGCTTCTACACAGAGCCTCCCCCATTGGCCAGTGGGGAGAGAAGGTGAAGCTGCCACCTCCAAGTCTCCCCCTTTTCCATTTGCCAGTACAGGCGTCCCCTCATATCCGTGGGGATACGTTCCCACCCCCGGATATCAAAAACTCAGATAAAAGGGAACCCTATACTTATTGTGGTGCCAAGCACTCATGTCTCTTCCTTTGCAGCCTGTTACAGAGCACTAGAGGAGGAACATAAGAAGCAGTCATCTGGAACACTAGAGGGAGGGGAACAGCCAAAATGCTAACAGGAAGCAGATTACAGGTTCCTGCTAGCGTTCTGGCTTTCTCCCTCCTCTAGCGTTCCGGCTGACAGCTTCTAGCGTTCTGTAACAGGCTGCAAAGGAAGAGACACGAGTGCTTGATGCTATGAGTGTTTGGCGCCACAGTACAAGCACATGAGTGCTTGGTGCCACAGTAAAGGAACAGATAAGTAATGGGCGCATGAGGGACGGAGAACCGTGGATAAGTGAACCTTTGGATATGTGGGGATGCCTGTACACTTTCGTGGCACAACATGGAGAGTCGAGTGCTTGTCCTTTTCTTCAGGCCCACTGTAACTTGGCACTATCCCTGGGTGAGAGAAATGCAAGTTAGTACTTGAGCAATTCACACTCGGGGTGGGGGTGGGGGGTTGACTGTTATTCCTCTTTTGTAGCATATGGCCGGCAGGTGGGGTTTTAGGGGGATGTTCATGAATACCTTCTAATATCTTAGATTCTGCATCTTCATTAATTCCTTACTGACTGCATGTTGGTCAGTTCTTAAACATAACTTCAAGTTAGAATGGCTATAGCAATACCTGTTTCAGCATATTGAAAAATGTGAGAAAGAAGAATATATTTACTTACTGAATAATATTGCAGCATGTTACCAGTGCATCTAAAGTCCGTTGCTGGGTGGAGTCATTTCCATGGCACCCATGTAGTTTACCCAGGGCACCCGTGTATATTCATACATTTATGAATACATACATTCATACATGTATGTTCATATTCAAACAAGAGTAATACCATCATTTGTGTATATTTAATGAATTTATATCCCACCTTTCCCAAGCCAAAGCAAATACCCAAGGCAGCTTACAAAGTTCCATAATAAAATGTACAATGTATACAATGAGTAAAATCATTAATAAAAATCAATAAAACAATTGGGGGTATATGTCTTGTCTTTTTTCTATACATTGGTTATATCCTCCATATTCTGTTTGATGTACATTTAAACAATATGATATGCCTTGTCAATCCAATAAAAATGGTAGCTTTGTTGTATTCAGTGAATTGTTAAAGCTACTTAGTAGGTTGTTTCCTTATTCAGACGCGATCATCCTAACTGCAGTGATGTATCTGAGATTGTGCTACTCTTCTTGTTTTAGACTTTCTATCTTTGAAAATCTTCATTCCTAATAGTTGCTGTAATCAGCTTGTGTTTTACTATACTGTATTCTCTGTGCAAGATGAGATCTTGATTTGTTGACTCTTACATTTCCTTCAGATAAACAGAAATTGATTTGTGACTATCTGAAATGAAACAGTGATAGATCCTTGCGCATTTTCCTGATATACAGTAAATGACTTTTTTGTTTTCCAGATATGAGACATGAGTGTTGGACGCAGAAGATTAAAGTTGCTGGGAATTCTGATGATGGTAAACTTCTTCATCTATGTGATTGTAGAAGTCTCCAAGAGCAGTGGCCAAGAGAAGAGTTCAAAAGAACATGTTGTAATACCCCGCAGCAAATTTTGGAGGAAGCATACCTCTCACAAGGCATACTGGAATAAACAGCAGCATAAGTTGGAGCGCCTGTACAATCCCATTTTGACATTATCTTCCAACATGACTGTGGAAGAAAGCTTATTTTATAATGGTAGTACTTTGAACCCCTGTGATCCTGACCCATTGGTAGCTTCAGAAGTTAGTGACTTTGCAGATTTGCCAGATAGATTTAAAGATTTCTTATATTACTTGAGATGTAGAAATTATTCATTATTAGTAGACCAACCACACAAGTGCAAACATAAACCTTTTCTACTTCTGGCTATTAAATCGCTTATACCACATTTTGATAGAAGACAAGCAATTCGGGAGTCTTGGGGAAAAGAAATTAAATCTGGAGACATAACTATTGTGAGAGTCTTCCTGTTGGGCCAGACCCCTCCCGAGGATCACTATCCTGATCTCTCCGATATGTTGAAATTTGAGAGTGAAACCCACCAAGACATTCTTCTATGGAACTACAGAGATACTTTCTTCAACTTGACTCTGAAAGAGGTACTGTTTCTGAAATGGGTCAGTAATACCTGCCCAGGGGCCCAGTTTATTTTCAAGGGAGATGATGATGTTTTTGTGAATACCCATCAGATCCTGGATTACTTGAAGAGTTTAACCAAGGACAAAGCCAAAGACTTATTCATAGGTGACGTGATCAAAGATGCTGGACCTCATCGTGAAAAGAAACTAAAGTACTATATCCCGGAAAGTATTTATGAAGGCTCTTATCCTCCCTATGCAGGAGGAGGTGGGTTTCTTTATTCTGGTGATCTGGCACTAAGGTTAACTAACGCATCTGACCAGGTTCTTCTCTATCCCATTGATGATGTGTATACTGGAATGTGCCTTCAGAAACTTGGGCTTGCTCCAGAAAAACACAAAGGTTTCAGGACATTTGACATTGAAGAGAAACACAGAAATAACATTTGTTCCTACACAAATCTGATGTTAGTTCACAGCAGGAAACCTCAAGAAATGATTAAGATTTGGACAAACTTGCAGGATCCACACTTAAGTTGTTAAGTGCATAGGTATCGTGTCCAAAAGCTCTTTCCAAATGTTGGATTCAAATTTCTTGGCAAAATGGTTAATATTTTGTCTTTGGTGGCTTATTTTGCAAAACAAAGTTAGCTACAGTTTGTCTAGTACATTTAAATGTGAGACGACATTAATAATAGCACATTTTGAGGATATGGCACGAAGATGTAGTCATTATCTTTCTACTGTCATGTTTCAACGGTTTCACCTAATAAAACATTGAAAAATCATAGCCTTCAGAAGTTGTGATTAAACTCATTCAGTAAATTCGTTAGCCATGTGATATTAGAAGTATGGCTTTCCTGTTTTTTGAATGCTAGTAATCATTTAATTGTGGTGATTGAAGCCATACTTTTTTTGGCTTGTTAGCTAAGATGAGATCTCTGAAATTTGTGTTGTAAATCAAATTCAGGATAGTAACTTCTGCATAATGAACCATGATATACAATTCCCTGTTTACCGAAATACTTTTTTTAATAACACTTTAACTCTCCATGTTATCTACTACTGAACAGTATTCAATTACCGGTACATGAAGCAGAGCTATTGGTGCAATGTGCACATGTGACAGTGCATTTAAAAGTTCAAATGATACATTGTTCTCTATCAGCTAAAAGTGTCATTTGGGAGGTTGAGTGTGTTTTTATATCAGAATTAGTTAATGTACAATCTTACATTTTTTTAAACTGTAACTGGTATCAAAGCTCACACACTCACCTGTGGTTTAGAAAATAGGCTTAACATTTGTTCAGTAGTCATCTTCTGTGTTCGTTAAATATCAGGCAATTTGATTTGATAGAACTTACAGGTATGTAAAATTGCTCATTGGTTCATAAAGGTTGGGCCACTTCTGCTGGGTGGACATGCACCCTCATACAGATGTGGTGATTTTTGAATTCTAAACCTGCAAGGGGTATCTCAATGGAACAGATTACAAAACTCCAGAATTCCTACCTGCCATATCTTCATCTGTGTTCTAAGAGAAAATTATTCAGAACCGTGACTGCTTTCTTTTTTTATATATATATAATATATATATATTGTATATGTAGAAGTGCCTGTATTTATTGTGCAGATTGAAGACCAAAACACTTTCTTAAATATATTTAAGAAGCATTTTATTTGTATAGTGTTGTCAGTCATATTTAAATAGAGTACTCTATATTTCAAAATGTGTTGAAATATAAAATATTAAAGTTAGCCGTTTTTGAATTTGAAAAATGTGATAAATGTGATTTGAATGGTACTTTGTTTATATCCCAGATTCTGTGTGTTACTTTTGGATAATTTACTCTATAGCAAACACTCCTGAATGGATTTCTCAGTCTGTATGTTGGAGCTTTTATTTTATTCAAGTACTCTTAGGACCTGGTCTATGTTCTGCTGCATGAGCAACAGAGCACACAAAATTGGACACTACCCTTGTCCATTAGCGCATTGCAGAGAGCTAGAGCAGTAAGGAGGCAATTTGTGTCTTTGTGCTGCTGGTGGGAACAGGCTGTGATCAGAGTGCCGCATGTGCTGACATCTTGCACCGGAATGGCTACTCTATTTCCACTGGGTGCATTGGTGCTCCCCAAGAACAATTTGGTGCGTCTTGGTGCATAGGAGGCTTAGACTACAATCTGATACACACCTATCTGGGAGTAACAGCGCAATCCGACTTAACTTTTTTGCCGGTGTAACCATCGGCCCAGCGAGAACGGGAGGCCCCAGAATGGAAAAGGGATTCAAATCCCCTCCAAAAGAGGAATTCAAAGGAGATTTGAATCCCTTTTCCGTTCTGGGGCCTCCCGTTCTCACTGGGCCGATGGTTACACCGGCAAAAAAGTTAAGTCGGATTGCGCTGCAAGTTCCTTTTGAACTCAGTGAAATTTACTTTCAAGTAGAATGCTTAGGATTGCACTGTTAACCTTTTATTTGATGCCCTCATAGTGGCAGAAATACTATTGGAGAACCTGCAAAACCAATGAAGAGTCTTAACAGACTGAAAACATTATTGTAACGTAAGCTTTTTGTGGACTAGAGCCGACTTCATTTGATATACAAAGTGTTCTCCTCAGTTGGTCCATATAGACAAGGATAGAGATGGAGAAAGGATAGGAAATGTAAAAAGTGGGGACAAAGAGCTATGACATGCAAGACAATTTTTATGTAAAACTTAAATGTAAGAGATAGATACATGCAAAAAGTTACCTTGGTAGTAAAGGGTTCTGGTAAGCTACAAAATGTTTCAAACGTATGTACTGTGTTTCTAGATAATGATCTAAAGCAGGGATGGCCAAACTTGCTTAACATAAGAGACACATACAATAAACTTCAGATGTTTGAGAGCCACAATATTTAAGAAGCATTTAAATTCTTAAATATATTTACTCACCATGAATATTAAAGTTATGTTTAAAGCCAGTGGACTCTCTGTTTATAACTGGTAAATAATTCTAAAGCTTGAAAATTTCTTATTTACCTGTTTATATTAATTGTGATGCAAAAAGGACCTTAGTCAACATATTGACTCATATCCAAGAGCCGCACATTACTGTATATGTCAAAGAGCCGCATGTGGCTCTGGAGACGCAGTTTGGCCACTCCTGATCTAAAGATTACATCAATGGCATTCCTCCATTGAAACGCATTCGGAGACAAAGCTAGAGATGATGATGATGATGATGATGTACTTCTGTTGATTGAAGGACAACGTGGACATTTTATTTATCCTTAAAATATTCCACCCCAGTGATAAGCATGCAACTTTGTTAACAAGGAAAACGTTGTGCTCTTCCACTTAGTCCTTGGGGCCCTTCTTGCTTTTGTTGGTCTACTTTTTCTGTATCCAATCTTACAGCTGCTACGCCACTGCTTATTGTATCCCTAAGCTTCATTTTGTTAAGAGATAAACACGAGTTTCTTTCAACTCTATTTTTGTAAACAAAATAAAATCTCTTTGAATTTGAAAATTGGTGTGTTACTATGAGATCTGGATAGAATATTTTTCTGCAGAATTTTTGGTTTTTCTACAGTGGTCTACCTGACATAGTCTGTGTATGCTGTACAACAGGAAGATATATGTGGTTCTAATGTTTTAAGATGTGGTTCTAATGCCTATAAACTGGTTTGGCACAGCACAGAAATTTATTGAAGATCCCTGTGCATATACAGTGCAGAACGCGCAGAACGTGTGGCCCATGTGGTTACCGTGACTCGGCGGTTCGATTGTCAGACTGCTGCTCTGGTGACTACACTGGCTGCCAGTTTGCTTCCGGACACAATTCATGGTGTTGGTTGTGACCTTCTAATGCCCTTTATGGTTTAGTTTAGGACTAGAGTACCCAAAGGAGGACCACTTTCTCCTATACATTCCAGCCCTTTCCCTGAGATCATCAGAGGGGGCCCTCTTACATGTGCCATTCCAAATAGAAGTAAGCAGCAGTGAGGAGTAGGGCCTCTTTAGCCAATGTATTGCAGTTATGACACTCCGTCGCTTGTGCATTGCGAACTGCCCCCTCCCTTGAAACATTCCAGCAGGGGCTAAAACAAATTTGGTTTGCATTTATGTAGTGATGAGTGGTGGTGGTGGTTTCATGCTGTATTGATGTTGGTCTTTAATGTGTTATGTCCACTTTTGTTGTCACCTTTTTGGCTGTCTTTTTTTTTTTTAAATAACCATTTATTGATGCTTTTACTCTGTGCTGCTTGTTTTTATGTTCCTCTCAGGGCCAGCTTTAAGCCAATTGGACCAATTGCTCCCGAATGGACCCTGCCCCTATGGGGGCCCCATGCTAGGGTAATCTAATCTTGTCAAATACACACGACAACACATTGCAGCATACACAACGCCAGATTGCAGGTTTATATATTGTAGGCCTATATTCAGACTCAAATATTTAAGTTTTATATACATCCATTTGGTCCATTAATGTGGCCCAATAACTCACATGTACTTTTTAAGCGCACTCTTGGCTGTGAACCTGGGGCCCTGCAAAAAAAATTCACAATTGGGCCCCCAGCTCCTAAAGCCAGCTCTGGCTCCTTTTGATTATGTACAATTGGACCTCACTATCCGCGGGGGACCTGTTTTGTGGGTGACACACCTCACAGATAACAAAGATCTGCATATACTGGGGTCCACCTAGAAAACCCTGTTAAAAGGGGAAAAAGCTCCAAAATCACCATTTTACCTTTACGCCCTGGGAAAAGGCTAGGAGAGGGGAAAGAGCCTTCGCGCGACCTAGATGTGGGTCGCTAAGGCTGCAGAAGCTCTGTGGACCCTTGGAAATGCAGCGGTTTGGCGTTTTAAAGATGGCGATTTAGGGGCTTTTTTTCTTTTAACAGCGTTTTCTAGGCAGACCTTTGCAGATCCGGGACCCACAGTGTAACAAATCCGCAGGTCCCAAACTCGTGAATAAAAAAGGGTCTACCTGTATTGCAGATGCTTTTATGACTTCTTTTGACTGCTGCTTCTGGCTTTGTGCTTCTGTTTTATCATTGCATTGTGTTTATGTATGTGTGTATACATATGTTATGGTTTTTATGACTTCTTTTATTTTGTCAGTTACTTTGGACACCCATGTTAGCAGGGGAAAGGTGGAGTACAATATATTAAATAAGAGAGACCTATGAAAGGTCCTGGGAACAGAAAGGAAAGTTGTTTATCTGCTAGAGGATATAAACTACTGTACAGCTTTTTTTTTTTTTTTTTGCTTTCCTGAATGAGGCCTAATCTGGGAGCTTTGTAGTGTCCCAGCCCTTTCAAATGGGGGCAGTGTTAGGGTTGTTTTGCTGGTTCCGTTCAAGTCTGGGAGAAAGGCGATGTATACAACTTTTTAATCTTAAAAGTTTTATTGGACTAGAAGTGTATCATGCTGCTTCAGAAGTAAAGTGTTGTCATGCAACTTTTGGCATGAATGACACATTTCTATTCTTCATAGTTGTAAAGAAGTCTTTCTGCAGGTTTTCAGTCATCGCGCAATCCAGTAGTAACTCATTTTGCACATTGAAAATCCAAAGGAGCCTTCTGTTGCCTCAGTACCCCCTACGTATGACCCAAGACAAAGATCACTTGGAGTAATATTGGGCCACATTTATTGTTTATCTGTGCACAAGACCCACTGCAGGGTAATGTCTCCCCAATACTCCTCCCTATTTTAGTGCAGGCACATACCCTGGAGGAGTAGGCTAAAAAAATTTTTTTAAAAAAAAAATCAAATGCCTATCAGGTAAGGAGTAAAAAAAAAAATCCTACCCTAGCCCACAAAAGCATTCACCTAGTCTCAGACTATTCCAAAGCCCAGGCACAATGGGCTTCCAACATAGAGTGGAACTTCTTGGATGCAGTGCTTGAGCTCTAGAATATTCTATTGGCAGTGCCCTCTTTACACAGAACAAGCCTGTGAGCAAGAAGCCCAGGATCCTGAAATCCTCAAAGAGAACAGGTAAAAGGTGGACTCAGTACAGTATTGCATTTTGGCATCAATGTGCCCTTGCTGCAGCACTGCAAGATTGCAACAGCCTTGTTGAATGATGGCACATACTACACTAAATAAAGGTGCTGGTATGCTATTGTTCATGGAGTGGAGGAACCCTTGGGATATGGAAGATGGTGGATTGGGTGCTTTCTTGGGCACCACCCCCAGGGAGACACATGGAGGTTGGCATAAGGAGGCACCACCCTGCTCTATCCCAATAACTTAACATGTTGGAAGATATTACTTGGACTCTGGGCAGGGCGTGTGGAATCCTGAAGCCCTCTATAAACCCTTCTCACAAACAGGCAGCTGCCCATCACCCCGAGACCCTCCTGCCAGGATCCCTTCAGCCCTTGTCTTACCTACTCCTTTTCCTGCCTCTCTGCCCCAGTTCACCATCTGCTGACTGGGATTAATCTTGCTTCTCTCGTGCACATCAGCTTCCTCTGCCTGAGGCCCCATAGAACAGTAGTTCCCAAACGTTTTAGCACCGGGACCTGCTTTTTAAAATATCACTCTATCGGGACACACCTAGCTTTACAAGACTTTTTTTTAAGTGATCTAGAAAGAAATAATTTTATTTACAAGTAATATTTTATTTGCAAAAAAACCTCAATCCCTTTATCTTAATGAGGCAGCCCTAATGAATAGCCTCAAGGTTTGAGTGGCTTAGTTATGTCACCCAGCCTTCACCTGCCCCCACTACCTGTCATTGATGGGGGGGGGGAACACCATAAAAAGACGCTCAAACATTTATCTCCCTGTATTTACATAAGCTTGTAAACTGCAGGAGCTCAGCTCTTTGCAACTAGCAGTTACTGTATTTGATTTTTGAATAGCCTCAGGGCTTGAGGCACTTAGTTATCTGATCTTTCCATCACCTCTTTTCATTGGAGGTTCTGCAGGACCCACCAGAAATTGGGTCATGACCCACCAAGTGGGTCACAACCCACAGATTGAGAAACACTGATAGAAGAACCTTGCTGGATCAGGCCAAGGGCCTATGTAGTCCAGCTTCCTGTATCTCACAGGGGGTCATTGGATGCCTCAGGGAGCACACAAGACAACAAGATACAAGTATCCTATTGCCACTCCCTTGCATCTGGAATTCAGAGAGAGGCTACCTTTAAAACCAGGAGGTTGCTTATACCTAGGTCTACCATATTTTCCCCACCCCCAACTGGGACAAACCCCCCCCCCCACAACACACACACCCCAGTCAATTAATTAATTAAATAATTAAAAATTAAAATTGAAAAATAAACCTAATAAAAATAATTTTAAAACTAAAGGGGGCGCAAAGCGTGCTCAAAATTTTTAATTATTTAATTAATTTTCCTATTAAAAATAAATAAATTAACTTATTTACCCCATCCGGCGTGCTGGTCGCCCTCGCGCTGCTCCTCGCACTGCTGGAGGCAAGCAGGCTTTGTGGCCCGGTCTCCCAGACCGGGCGAAACACAGCCTGCTCGCCTGTGCTGGACGAGCCTGCCGGAGGCTCGCGCGGCACAGGCAGCAGGCTGTCGTTTGCCCGCTCCCTCGCTGGCTCTGTGCCGGTGAGAGAGCGGGCGGACGACACCCGCTTGTTGCCGCCACCGCCATCTTTAAAAAAAAAAAACTTACCCGGGCGCTGGCATCATCTCTTGGATCACGAAATCTCGCGTGATCCAAGATATCGGTGCCCAAATCTCGTGAGGGCATTTTATTCTCAATCCCTTTTTTAATGAGCCTGAGCATGGAATTGGCCTTCTTCACAGCTGCAGCACACTGGGTCGATACTTTCATCGAGCTATCCATCAGCACCCCAAGATCTCCTTCCTAATCTGTCGAAGACAGCTCAGAACCTAGTGTATACATGAAGTTTTGATTTCTTGCCCCCCTGTGCATTACTTTACTTGCTGGATTGAAGTGCATCTGCCATTTTGCTGCCCATTCCTCCAGTTTAGAGAGATTCTTTTGGAGCTCTTCCCAATCCTTTCTGGACTTCACTCCCCGGAAAGGTTTAGTGTCAGCCACTACTTATCCCCAACTCCAGGTCGTTTTATGAACAAGTTGAAAAGCACCGGTCCCGAGACCGATTCTTAGGGCACACCGCTTTTCACCTCTCTCCATTGTGAAAGTTGCCCATTTATAACCACCCTCTGTTTTCTGGACTTCAACTAGTTCCTAATCCATAAGAGGATCTGCCCTCTTATTCCCCAAATGTGGAGTTTTCTTTGGTCTCTTTGGTGAAGGACTGTGCCAAATGCCTTCTGAACATCCAGATAAATACCGGTAATATCAATTTATCTTCAGTATCTATACCCCACATTGTCATAACATGTCACACATTATGTTTTCTTGGAGGCTTCTATTATTCATCAGTTTTAGTTAATTTTCACATTTGTATACCCTCCTACCTCCAAGGAGCTCAGGGTGGTGTACATGGTTCTTTTCCTTCTTTTGTCCTCACGACAACCCTGTGAGGCTGAGAAATAGTGACTGTCCCATGATCACCCAGGAAGCTTTGTGGTTGAGTGGGGATTTGAATCTGGATCCTCTGGGTTTAAGTCCAACACCAGAACCGCTACATCATTCTGGCTGTCATAGTTTTACTATGTAAACTGCTTTGAGAACCTTTTGTTGAAACTGTGTGTGTGCGCGCGCGCCTTGGAACTGGAAATACCTAGGTTCAAATCCTCAGTGAACCACAAAGTTCAGTGTGTGACCATGGGCAAGTTATCTTTGCTTATCCCTATGCAGCAATAAGTTCCGGCTAGTTCCAACTCATGAAATTCAGAAGCATTTAAACCGCATTGCCTAAGCCAAATAATAGCTCTTAATAGAAAACAGATACTTTAAACTTGTAAACAGTCCAAACCATGCTGTGTTTCTTAAAAAGTTAGTTCATGAGAAAAAAGACACACACAGAGAACAGAGCAGTTCAATTTACAAAGATGTGTACAACACAATCTTATGTAAATTTGTTCAGTAAAATTATGTTGCCTGTTACGTTCTGTGGCATGCTCCCAAGTAAGTGTGCATGGGATTGCAGCCTTTATCTCCGGTTATGGTGTTGTGGGTTGGAGTCTGATCCTAGAATGCACATCTTGCACTGTACAGGCTTGCTTTGAACTGTCCTTGATGCTGGACAAAACACCAGTAACCATTTTCTTTACTGGTTCGAACTACTAAAATGCTACATTGAGGTTTGGAGCACAGAGATGATGGTACAATGAGAAACGTGTTGTATGCAAACACAAGTAATAAAGCACTGACAGCTCCAGGGCTGGCCCAAGGCCACCTGATGCGGCATGCCAAATGCTGCCCCCTTTGCCCGATGATGTGCCAGCCTCTGCTCCTCCCATTCTCCAATGTTCTGGTCCAGCATTCCCCTCCCCTCCACATTTCCTCGTCCTCTCTGTCCCCTTCTTCCTTTTCCAATCCAGGGAGAGAAAGGAGATGGAGGAACAGTGGAGGCAAGTAGGCAGACAGAGATGGTGTCTGAGGTGACTTCTTCAGCTGACCTTATGTAAAAGAACATTCTGGAAAGGGTGTCTTGAAGTGAGGGGGCCTTAACCCTTACCCTGTTTGCCCCCTTTCCACTGAGACTCCCTCAGTCTCAGTAAAATAAAGGTGGTGGTTAGCCCATGTTTCAGCTTTTGGGTCATCTTATGGAGTAATCACTGGAAGCAAAATACTGTTTTTGTTTTCCAGGGGAAACCAAATCAAAGGGTGAGATGCTATTCATCACTGCAGTCCTAGACGTCTTTGCCACTCAAAGAGGGCCCCTTTCTGTTCTGTATTGGTTGAAACACTACAGAACAACTAGATAGGAAACCAAGACTTGCCTGACATTGTGGAACATGGTTCTAGGCTTGAAATAGATCTTGTAGTACAGACTGTTTTTCAGGCACGAGAAGGGAAAGGTGTGTGCACCATCATGTATAATAAATGCATGTTATGGGCCAGTTTAAATATGACAGCTGCCAGGTGAAAGTGGCTTGAAAAGACCACTAGGGGGTGCAGGGGTGTGGACCGCACCAGGTGACACCCTCGTGTGTGTGTGTGTGTGTGTGTGTGTGTGTGTGTTACATATCATTTAATGCAGAATGTAATGAAACCATTTTGAATTATCTGTATTCTATCAAAAGTTATGGCCAAATAACCAGAAAAAGAAAACACAACTGCCTTATGTAAGAAAAGGGGATTTTCTTAACTCAAAACTGGCCAATAAGCCTGATTGATCTGAGAGTCAATGAGGTGTTATGACACAGCATGGAACCAATAAGGTGTTAGCTTGAGTCAGTTTTCATCTCTATGTCTCGGAGCTAATACTAAAACTCTTTATTTAGTAGTGTGAGTGTCATCAAGTTGACCACTGATTTTTTTGTTGGTTATTGATTTGTGGGTGACGGTATATTAAAATAAATAAGGTCAATGGGGGTGATACCATGAGTTGCTGCCCCATGAGACACCAACCCTAGTGATGCCTCTGAAAGGACTTGCACTGTACCTGGGGTAGGTGGAATGCCTGCAATGAGGGTATATGCAGGTGGAGCTCTCTGAAATGTGTTAGCGCCACATGCACAAGGACTTTCATCCCTTTAAAAAGTGTCTTCCTCCAGAAGCTCCTACTTGCTCTCATGATGTAGTTTCTCTAGAAACTATAGCTTCAACTTGCTCGGGGAGGGGGGAGGGAAGCCCTGAAACTCCCCCCCCCCTCATCTCCCACCCAGAACTCCAAAATGATTGCTTGGAAAGGTCCTTGAAGACGTTTATGAAATACAGTCGAACACAAATAGTTTGGCATTCAGTTGTACAGCACTCCTGGTAGTTCAGCATCAAAATGACAAGAATACCATTCTAGATAGCTGTTCATGGAATATTTTTTCTTATAGTATCCGACCATAAAACATACGTTATGGTCTATCTGCTAAAACTTACATTCTGGAAATGTATAATTTTATCTAGTGCCAAATACCCTCTCTTTCCTTGATTTTTGTTGAGTATGCATCCTGTTGGCATTTGTAAAGTAATTTAGGGAAATGTAAGGAAATAATTGGATCTTTGAGAATATATCTTGAGTGTTTCTTTCATGATTTTATGTATATAATTCCAGAATTTAACTCAAAAATGGTGAACTGGTGACTTCTGTAAAACTTTCTTACCTCAGATATGTCCACAACTCTTCTGCAGCTGTATTTGTATGTGATTGTGCTATAATACTATCAAATATATACCATCATGTAAGCCGTAATGATTATAGCTGTAATGTCACTATATGGATTTAAATTTAGTTTTGCTTGTTCAAACAATAGTATCTGCAAAAGCATTTACATCTTGATCAACTAGAGCAGGGTTTCTCAACCCTTTCCCGGCTAAGTACCACCTGTGGCGCCACTCTCCTACTGAGTACCACCGGACGTGACTGGTGATGACATCATCACCAGTTACTTCTGGGCTTTTGGGTTTTCGGAGGTCAGAAAACACAGGTAGGAGACTCTGGGTGGGCGGGAGGGCCCTTCTCAGTGTTCTGAGAGACTCGGTCAAAGCCAGGAGCCCCTCAGGAGCGAAAATGTGGCACCAAAAGTACCACATTGGAGCAGGGTTCCGGTGGTCCGGCAGTCCAAGTACCACCAGCAGTTGGCCGAAGTACCACTGGTGGTACGCGTACCACTGGTTGAGAACTCTGGAACTACAGTGTACTTTTCTTGTCATTCACTTCTGCCAGTGTGTTCATGAACAGAGCACACTAAACACTTTCCACTTTAGAGCAGCCATTTAATATAGAGATAATGCTAGCCGAAAGTGCTTTAATAAATACTGGAATGTGGTGTGCGAGAAAGGGGGGGGGAGAGGGGCTTTTCAGAATTGAGTGCCTTCAACTTGACCTGGCACAGCTCGCCTAGATAAAATGCTTCTTTCTTCTGCTGCCTTGTTTTGGACAACAGTCTGCTTTGATTAGTTGGACAGCGTTCAGAAACAAGTTCCGTATCTCAAAAAGTTCCACAGGGATCAATTAGACAGTGGTAGTGCTTAGCAAAGCATCTACTTAGATGTGTACGCACAAGATAAACACATATCTTAAAGTAGGTGTTTTCTCTCTGTGTGCATGTGCACATGTCTATATATATACACACACACACACACACACACACAGACACAGTATTTTGTTGGTTTTATGTTCCTGAATAAGAGTCTTTTCAGAGTGCAAGTGTACAACCATCTTCTTTTAATGCTTAAGTTGGAGTATGCTATTGAACACACACACACACACATATATATATATATATATATATATATATATATATATATATATATATATATATACATACATACATACATACATACATACAACTAATGGATTGTTGGTTCTAAAGTGAAAACTGATTGTACCGCAGTACAATACAAGTGCTTGAGACCTATGCAGCACTTGAGTTCTGCTAGAAAGATCTTTGAGCCCAATCCTATCCTTCCCTCCCCCCCCCCCCCAGCAATGCAGCCGCACCAAAAATGAGCATGCTGTATCCAGCAGGGGGGCAGATTGGGAGGCTTCGAAGGAGAGAGGAATTATTTCCCCTTGCCTCTCCATATGCCT
Organism: Plestiodon gilberti rubricaudatus; assembly: GCA_026170595.1. Taxonomy (NCBI): domain Eukaryota; kingdom Metazoa; phylum Chordata; class Lepidosauria; order Squamata; family Scincidae; genus Plestiodon; species Plestiodon gilberti. The sequence continues at coordinate 140,188,232 of JANXHW010000001.1, read as the reverse complement.
CCCACTCCACAATGGGACTCCTCAGACCTGCACCAACTCTGCAGCTGACGCAAGTCTGAGGAGAAGAAAGGGACAGGGAGGCTGCTAATAGAGGGGATAGGATCTGATGTGTGCTATCACCACTGGATCCACCCCCTGTGCTCTCCCTGTCCCCATTCTCCCTCCCAGTTTAACCCTCTCCCCACCCTGCCCCTGCCGTACCTGGTCCAGCGGCTGCAGTGGAAACCAGCAACGGACGCAGAGTGCTGCCGCCTCTTGTGGCTGTGCTCCCAAAATGGCCACCAATGGAATGCTGTGTGCTCCTTCAGCAGCCATTTTACAACGGCGGAAGCATCTTCCGCCATTGTAAATCCTATCTAGGATTGGGCTGTCAGTCACTTTGACCAAGTGTATGAATGTTCCCATGGTACGAGGAATGTGCTGTTATGTTTTTGGGTAGAAAGGGTGCCATTTAAGGAGGACAGGTAGATCAGTCTCTCCCATTGTGTCCCAGACCATATATGATTTCTTAAGAGTCTGTATCTTTCTGGCCAACTCACTTGTTCTACAAACTGACTGTTGTCATAAACAGTGATGTGGGCCTACATATCAGACACATGAGAAAAACACAAGGCAGGATTACCCTGTGCTGAAAACACTATAATAATAATAATAATAATAATAATCAAGAGCAATATGAATGCACCTCCAGTAAGTTTTCTTAAGTCACATCTTTTCTTTTGTGCATCCAAGAACTGGCCTTTGAACCTTGTTGCGAATCTTTTTTTTACCAGAGAACTAGAATGGCACTCCTGATGGTCAGAAATTGTCCTCTAAGAGCCCAGTGCAACTCGGGTTGAAGAGGACACACTGCAAAGGCTGGGAGGGGGGCGGATAAAGCAGCTTGTGGGGGTCAACTGAGCAGAAAAAGGGCTGGTGGGAAGTGTGTTAAGCATCTGTTTCCTGCCATATCATTATTCTCAAAGGCTGCTTTTCATTTTCATAAAACACTTTGGGGTTTCAGTGCCATGGGAGTTTGCTTGTAATAAGTAGCTTGCTCTTCAAGAAACTCAAGACAACTCAGAAAGCTGGCAGCACATGGATAAGAAAGACAAAGGGTTCGAATGCGACCTGAAGCCTGTGCTTGCAATTGATGGTTTTTGCCTGTGGAGGAGGAACAACCTTCTGAGCAGATCATGCTGCTGCTGCCAAAGGGCAAAATGATTCCTGGTAGATATTCCAAAGCCAGCCAACTCTGCACCTTGGAAAGTACATTTACATATGTCTGCCCACTCACTCACTATCTTCTTTTGTTAAACATTTGTTAAACATAAGAACATAGAGCCCTGCTGGATCAGGCCAAAGGCCCATCTAGTCCAGCTTCCTGTATCACACAGTGGCCCCACCAGATGCCTCAGGGAGCACACAGCCAACAAGATAACCTGTTTCCTGCTGCCACTCCCCTCCACCTGGCACAGAGAAATACAAATACTTTGGTTACAAATACTCCCTGCCCTCTGTTGACTGTTGCCATATTGGGAAGGGATGTTGGGAGGACCGTGCCCTCCTGAGAGTGTGTCAGCTGGGTGAGAGGAAATGTCCTGGTTCCCTTGGCAGTAGCATTAGGATCTTCGTGACTTACTGGATTAGGGCAGAGGCGCAAAAGGTGTGTGTGTGTGTGGGGGGTCAAAATACACTAGACCCTAGGGCAAAACTAATATTTCTGTCACAGAGTGTATTGTAATAAGGTTTTTTTTAAAGATTTCACAGGATCAATTAGACATGAGAAAAAGCAATCTGTGAGACGGGCAGCGCAATCCTGCCTATGTATCCATGGTTCGGCCCAGAGGTCTACCTGGGGGGCCTCCTTGAATTTTCGCCAGCTATCTAGCTGGTGCAAGTCCAAGGAGGCTGTGTAAATGGCTGCGCTGGCCCGGGAAGAGGACGGGGATATGGCGGCCGCCATCCCTGCCCCCCTGGGCTGACTTGGCCAATGGCCCCCCTTCCTCGCCGCCTGGACTGCCCCCGCCGGGGGATCCCTTACCTTCTCCTGCAGCCGCAGGGACAATCTGGCGATGGAGTGAAGGCATCTGGCCTCCGCGCCAGCCACCCTTACTCTAAAGTTGTCGCAAACATGCTTTACGACACGTTTGCGACAGCTTCGAATGGCGGAGAGCTCGCTCCGCCGTTCAGGACTTAGACTAGATTGCGCTCTTATTGTGTGCTTTGTCCATCTTTTTGAAGTTGATTTTAAACTTAGGTAACTGGAACATGGAATCTTTCTGACCAGCACGTGCAGGATATTGACAGCCCAATCCTTTGCCGGCCTTCACCGGCATGACTAGGTCTTGCACCATTTGCAAACGTGCTGTAAAGCACGTTGCACTGGTGTGGAGGCCAGTGCCGGCAAGCCTCTGCCAGTGCAGGAGCAGCACCGACGAGAGGCAGGTGGGCTCCACACCGGGTGGCAGGGAGGTGGGGGGAGGGCAAAATGGGGTGGGGATGGGGTGTTCCAAGGCTGGGGGAGAGTGGAACAGGCCCTGGTGTGGGGCGGGCTATCCCCCTTCCCGGGCTTGGAAACCCGACCCGGGGATGCTCGGATTTATGCTGGCCATTTAGCTAGTGCAGATCTGAGCTGTCCCATAGCCTTGCTGGGATTCGACATGGGGTAAGGGGACAAATGTCCTCTTACCTTGAGGAGGCCACCAGCAGACTCCAGCCCTGTGTTGGATACAGCGGTGCCTGACCCAGCGGCGCTGCATCCCAGCATGGGGCTTTGGATAGGATTGGGCTGTCAGTTTGTTCCTGTTAGTCATTTTGAGGACCAGAGGCGACAGGTGCTGGGAGGGCGCCCGGCGCGTGGGGCGGGGCCAGCGTCGTGTCGCGTCGACGCGCCCCCACACCCATTTTGCTCCTATTTTGGAGCCAAACAGGCTGCAGGGAGGAAGGGAGGGCCAAAACGCGACGCTGCTTCGGGAGAAGGTGAGTTCTCCCGACCCCGCTCTGGCCGCCCCCCCCCCCCGCGGTGGAGCGCCTGCTCCACCCGCTCCACCGTAGTTCCGCCGCTGCTGAGGACCATACATACAGGCCCTGCCTGTGCAGCTTGGCTAGTAGCCTGGCTAGTAGCGTTGTTATTATTATTATTATTAACAGTATTTATATACCGCTTTTCAACAAAAAGTTCACAAAGCGGTTTACAGACAAAATCAAATGATTAACTGGCTCCCTGTCCCAAAAGGGCTCACAATCTAAAAATGATGGAGTGATTTTATTTTATCCAATGCATTTTAGGCCAGTGTGCAGGAGGCTGACAAGCAGAACAGTGAGGCCCATGCGATTCTTCACCGCATCAAGAACGAGGCTTGTCCTTAGTACATCATCTTTTTGGTCACCAACATGAAAAGCATGTGCTGGTGTTGTGTTTGTAGATGATCCAAAGTCATTTTCCATAGTTCTTGAGGAGAGGAATTGTAAAGTGTGTGACCATGATCTTTAAGAGGAAAAGTAGCCAAGTAAATTTAATAACCAGACCCTACTGAGAGAGAATGGTTTTGTTAACATATCTATGGTTTTATTTAGCCACATGATGAGTCATGTTGTCTTCTGCCCTACCTGTCAGAAAAGCATCCTCATCTTGGCCACTTACTGTTAAATCACCACCTGAGACTGTCATTGGGTTTATTACTGGGCAGCAGGACCCACTAAAGCACTTAAGCTGTGATATGAGCCTGTAGAATTTATTCTTAACACCAGAGTTTTGAGAAGTGCAGGAGATTTTCAGCTCTGCTATAGTGGTTTCTCTTGGAAAGAAAAAACACACAACAACATTCCTTGTGTGCTCCCTGAGGCATCTGGTGGGGCCACTGAGATACAGGAAGCAGGACTAGATGGGCCTTTGGCCTGATCCAGCAGGGCTCTTCTTATGTTGTTATGTTCTTATCATTTGCATCCTTTCATGGAAAAGACAGCTTGACTGTGCATTAAATCTGAAAGCGCCATGAGAAGTTATGAAGTGAAGAACTATGCCGAAACCTCCTTTTTTCTACACTTTGTCAATGAGTGATATTAGGAAAATTCTTCAGGTTAATCTTGGTTGCAGCTGAGACTCATTCAGGTGGTTTGTATATTTCTTAATAACAATGTTACTAATAATCATGATGATTTCTTCAGTCAGAAGCTAGGTTTTTAACTAAAAAAACCCCACCCTATCATCATTGTATGACTTATAAGGGGGTGCTGAGAAAGAATGCCACTTTGGGTAGAGCTCAATGTATTATATTGTACATCAGGACTTAACAGGCAGAACAAAAAAAATGCAATTATTTCTAGGACAACGCCCTTTATCAGGCTTTGATTGGTCCCAAATGATTCAGTTACTGCTTGCTTACATGAGACCAAGGGAACAATGTTATTTTTCAACACAGTTACTTAATTTCCTCACCCATAGGAACAAGGATGGTGGTGTTATTCTTGGGAACTTGCTTTCTCCTTCAGTGAAGAAACAGGTTCATTGAAATGGAAATACAGGTGACCTCTTGAAGCTGTAATGAACAAGGAAACATCATGAAAGCCCAGAAAGCAATTACATTTATGGGAGTGGAGTCCAGCTCGTGGCTGGCTTTCCTAAGAGAGAGTAATAAAATATGGACCGCATGCCAGTCAGCTGGACGTCCCTGTGTAAAGGTGTGCTAAGATTATTGGGGGGTGGAGGGGGGTGCATCTTCTTAGTGAGGAAAGCTTACTAGGTTGAGGATTTCCACTTTGGAAAGCAGTGGGTGGGGTCAAGTAGGATCGTGATTCCCAGGATAGTAGTAATTTTCTCAGTTCTGCCTGGAGATGCTAGCAGGGATGTATCTAAGTAACTAGGTCGCGAGTGCGAGTCATTTTTGCAAGAGTGCGAGTCCGAGTGCGAGTCAGTGTCAAAATTTTTTGGCAAGTACGAGTCAAGTGCGAGTCATTTTTGCACGAGTGCGAGTCGAGTACGAGTAAGGCCAGAAACCACGAGTCATAAGTCACGAGTCGAGTCACCTTGGAGAAAATGGCTTTTCCCCTGAAAATGGGGTGGGTGGGTGTCTGTGTGTGGGGTGTGTGTGGGGACCTCTGAGACTTTTAAAGCACCCACTTGGCTCCCCCTATGCCCTTTCCCTCACCTCTCAGTCTTGTCACCACCCATCAGGTTTGGGAAAAACAAGCGTGTCTACATTCAAACCATTTATTATTCCCTCCCTGCACATTCCCCTTGCTGAGCCAAGCATCCCTTGGGCTCGGAGTTTTGGTCAATGAGGAGGAACTGCTGCGGCAGTTTCGCCTTCCCTCACTCCTCCCCACCCCTCGCGCTCGGAGTTGTGGCCAATGCCAAACAGACAGCAACAAAAGGGGGGGGACTCAGAGCCAGGCTTGCTTTCCCACCCCCTTGAAAACCCTTCCTCCCTGCTGCCCTCCTCCTCCGAGGTCTCCTGCCTGCGCCTGCCTGCCTGCCTGCCTGTGTTGATTCCGGCCCTTAAAGGAAAATGACTTGGAAATGGCGAGTCATTACCCCCACGAGTGCAAGTCAAGTACGAGTCCTGTGGGTCACAAGTGCGAGTACGAGTGTGAGTCAGTGGGTCACGAGTACGAGTACGAGTCAGGGAAAAAGTGGCTAAGTCACATTTGCAAGTCGAGACATTTGACTTGAGTCCCCATCACTGGATGCTAGGGATCAAACATGGGACCTTCCCCCTTGCAACACACGTGTCCTGGCACTGAGCTACAGCCCATTATCAACCTTGTAATAAAAACCAACATGGAGGGCTCAGTCCTTTATGATAGTGCCTCCATTATTGAGTTATTTTGCATTTTATTTTGCCTCCTGAGTTATTTTGCATTTTAAATAGCAAAATTTTTATAGATGTTGGGATTCCTCAAACATGCGCACGTGCACACACACGCACACACACACACACACATATAAAAGCACCAATATAACACACCAATAAAAATATGTCAATAAATGATAAAAGTTTTATCATGATAAAAACTTCACTAAAGTGCTCAGCTGTTAGTGTCACAAGCAGAGGATAGAAGGGATAATAGTATACTAGAGCAGAACAGTTTGTAGCATCAGGAATACTTTTAGTAAAATGAAGGATTGCTTTACCAGTGAAGCTGTGCATCAAGCAAGAGAAGAGCAGCAGCGATAGGGAACAGAGTTACTGAAGAAACCACTCCTTGCCACAGCTATGAGATACTGATTGTGCAACTAGAGCCACCTCATTATTTCACAGTATCACAAGAAAAAAAATCACATTAGCAATGGGAAACAATGGCTGATAGTTCACAGGACATAGGAGAGAACAGCCTTCTTACACCACAATCCTATGCGTGTCTAAGAACTAAGTCCCACTGGGTTCAATAGAGCTTACTCCTAGGAAAGTGTATATGGAATTGCAGCCCTAATTCCTAGTTACGGTTCATAGTTGACTCATCAATTGAAAAACCTGTTGTTCTGCCTTACACAAGGCTCAATTGGAGATGCTACTTCAAATAGCTCCTTCAAAACACATTTGCTATTCACAAGCAGCTCCCACTTATACATACAAAATTCTTCTTTCAAGCCGGGGTCTTCCCCTTCTGTCTGCTCAATGGGTATGCCAAAGTGTAAGGACAGCATTTCTCCATAATAGAAGAGGAGTGATACTCTGCCCTGAAGGCAGTGATTGCACTCCCACATATACCGGTACATACAGTGCTGGCCTATGCATGTTTACTCAGGGGTAAGTCCCACTGTGTTGAATGATGCTTACTCCGGGATATCTGTGCATAGGATTGCAGTTTGACTGCAGACTTATGCAGACCTTGTTAAACCCCATTCAACACCAGGGCCATCCCAAGACCTCCTGGCACCTGAAGCAGCATGCTAAATGCTGCCCCCCCTTATCCAATGATGTGCCAGCCTCTGATCTTCCCACTCTCCAATGTTCTAGCTTAGCATTCCCCTCCCCTCCGTATTTCCTCTTCCTCTCTGTCCCCCTCTTCCTTTTCCAATCCAGGAAGTGGAAGGAGATGGAGGAACAGTGGAGGCAAGTAGGCATACAGAGATGGGCACCGCCAACTAATCTGCTGCCTGAGGCAACCACTTCAGTTGGTCTCATGCATGGGCCGGCCTTGTTCAACACAGTGGAATGTATTTCTGACTATGCATAGGATTTTAGTGTTCAGGTCTTTCTGCACCATCAGTTGCAGCATGGCTCAAATGGATTTTTGAAAGCCCCCTTTCAAAGAGATAACATGACATCCCATATGCATTTAATAAAGGCAGGAATAAGTAATGTTTTGCTAGAATATGCACAGTTGGCTGCGAGTCCAAAGCAGAAATAAGTTAGCAAGGCAGTGATTCAAGCTAGTAGACAATTAACTTTCTTTTGCTTTTTTATATTAACATAGTTCTGCTGTGGTCCATAAGTACAGCATCATATTTGATTTTCTTTGTTTGACTCTACTTTTCCTGTTCTGACCCCCATGTCCCTTCTCTTCCAAGTGTCTTCCAGTTATGGCTGTTGCATGTCTGATTTTTGTCTTAAATGGATGCACACACGGGTTAAGGATATATACAGGTTTAGGGACAAAACACATACACCGTCATATACACATACACATACAATTGAAAACTGAGCAAGTGTTTTGTATGTACATGAGTATGGAAATGCACCATAAAATACAACAGTGTGACTTTAACGTGTGATGGGTATACACAGGTATGTGTGGATGGATTTCATTTCCACCTGTGTTTATGCCACAAAATGTCATGTGTCAATTTGAAATGCAGTTAAAATATCAAGTAGCTCTTGGTTTAATACCTGAATGGTTTAGTACCAGGATGGTGTAGTGGTTTGCTAAGAGGTAGCTTTTCGGTGGGTTGAATAAAAGTAAAATAGTTACCGTAGGTAATATCAGCAGAGAGCTACAGCACTGAAGCAACCTAAAAGCAAAATAGCTTGCAAAAATGGTGTAATGTACTCAAATGTCACTTATTCTAGTAACGGTACCCTCCATGGTTTCTCTCTCTCTCTCTCTCTCTCTCTCTCTCTCTCTCTCTCTCTCTCTCTCCCCCTTTCCTTTCCTCAGCTGCCTTCTCTCTTCCCAAATGTTGTGGTATTATTCAGCCAAGCCATGCGCAAATACATCTGTTTGCAATCCGATGAAGCAAGCAGTGTGTGACTCAATACCCTCAACTGTGTTGGCTGCAGCTCTGTCTGGCTTACACACCTGGAGTTTCTGTCAGGGTGTTGTTGTTTTTCACTGGCGATGCACATGATGGTGTTGCAACATGCAATTTTGTATTGCTGTTGCTGAAGAAAGCAAATTGTAACCCTTTTCATTAGTTGCCAAACCATGCCAAATCCAAAACTTCTACAAATCCATGTTCCATTCACAAAGAACGTTTTTGCCCACATAGGTATGCTGACAACCACATGGGTCATCATCACAGACCCAGATAGCACCGGTTGTACTCAGGGCCTCTGAGAGGGGGGGTGCAGGGGGGTACATCGTACCTGGGCCCGGGGTCAAGAAGGGGGCCCATTAGCCAAAGGAGAGGAGCTGGAAATTTCCTAGGGTCTTGACAGAGCATTCTACTCTCGTCTTCCATACCCTCTGACCTTACAGGCTATAGCTCATGGCATAAATCCGTAGTGGATAAAATGGAGAAGGATAAAATTGACTAATGGAGAAGGGAAGGGGCTCAAAAGAAACTTTGTACCCCCTGATAAAATTCCTCTCAGTGTCCCTGGTTGTACTCTTGTACTTTGTGCTTGGTAACCTGTTATGCACATCTTTAACATTATACTAGGAACAGATAATTCGAATCAAATAGATCTATTTCTGCAAGCTGTTCAAAGGAAAAAGGGCTATTTCTGATATTGCATGTTGTACTGACCACATACAGATGCTGTTCTTTTTAAAACAGAGGTGTGTATTTAATGTGGCTTATGAGGATGCCATCTGTTGTTTGTAGCAGGTGCAAAAATGATCGTGTGACACTGAGAAAGTGGAAAAAAGAGATGCCCTTCTTTGTACCTGTGAATTTACTTACAAATAAATAATCTGTAAATTAAACAGATTATTTATTTAATCTGTTTAATTTAAATAAACAGCCAGGTGGCGGCTGTGGCCAGGGGGGCCTTTGCCCAGTTTCGGCTGGTGCGCCAGCTGCGACCGTACTTGGATCATGCAGACCTGACCACGGTGATCCATGCCACGGTGACGTCGCGACTAGATTATTGTAACGCGCTCTACATGGGGCTGCCCTTGAAGACGGTTCGAGGATGGCTTATTCACATGACTGCATGACACATAGGAACTTTTTATTAGGAATTATAGGCTGGTTCAGAATTCCTCCATGATAATATAGGAGGAATAGCATTAGCGTGCACACACACACGTGCGCACACACACGATTGCAGCAATTATCACTCTCATGGCAGCTCCTTTTGAATCAGACTTTTGGAACAAGTGCTAGACTAGTTGCAATCCCATGTTCTGCTTTACACTTTCTGTTCACAGGGTGCTTCCTCCATGTGTATACAGTGGACCCCCACTTTACAATGCATTCACTTTACGATCGAATCACTTTACAATGGACTCTCCTTAGTAAAAAAACTTTCACTATATGAAAAGATATTCACTTTATGATGGAATCACGATTGCCACCAACAGGCCTCGTGGGTGATAGATAAGCCAATCAGTGATGCAAATACAAATGATTTGTAGCATCTCAGCCAATAGCAGAATTTTTAACTTCATGGCTGACTGAGTATATTGAGGAAGGATATAACTGATGTGAATGCTGATGCAAACACAAACCTTCTAGGTAGCGTTTCAGCCGGTAGCAGTGTTTTTAACATCATGGCTGTGTGTATTGAGGGAAGGATGCAGCCTTGTAATTTGTGTCTTATAAACTGATAACCGTATAGCCCCTGAAGAGTGAAGTAGGCACCCTTTTAAATTATTTTTAGAGAGGGAAAGAGCTTAGCGAAATAGCTTAGCTGGCAAAAACGTCAACTTTCAAAGTCTTGGAACAAATTATAAAAAAAGCATTATTGGGTTCACATCGCAATATTTTCCCTAATACAGTGGTGTCTCTGGAACTGATTACCATCGTAAAGCAGGGCTCCACTGTAGAGTCTGAGAATGAGCAGAAATGTCTCCAGTGTCATCTCCTGGAGGAAATTTTGCATGTCTGCTCCATCTGTGTATTGGCCCTAAGATCTGTGGTTTTCATATGCATAAGTTTTATTACAGCTGCTTAAATTCACAACTATAGTTCAGAGAACCACAGATTATTTAAAAAAAAATAACAGTCTACCGATGCATATTCACTTAGATATAAGTTGCACAAGGTTCAGTGACACTTGCGCCCAAACAAGTGGATGAGGGCTTCAGAGTCATGCTGTAAAATGAAAACTTCGCAGATTTGAGAACTTGCGACAGGAAAAAAGTGGACAGATTCATCTCTTTGGCCTTTCTACTTCAGTGCCGACACTAAGTAGATAGTGGGGTCCACGTCCACTTGTCAAGCAGCTGCTTCTGCTTCAAGAACTATTTAAGAATGCTCATTCACTGTGGAGACCTGGACGGTTTTGGATCTCCATCCCTTTGACAATGCTTCCCACAGATGGCAGCGAAATGTCACGAGATAACTCTTTAGGTAGGAGATAACTCTTTTGGACCGTGGTTTGATTACCCAAACAATGCTTTTAATTTTGGTTCAGACATTTTAAATATTTCAGAAACAGAGATTCAATTATTTGGAAATGTAACATCAAGTTTTGTAGGGCTGTTCTCCCCCGCCCCCCCCCCCCAAAAAAGAAGACAGTGCTGGGTTTTATATAAACTTGCCAAGTGATGATAGACCCAACTCTCTGAGCACCTTCAATACACCTTCAATTCGTTTCAGTTGGAAGCTGAAACTTTTCTGAAACTTGGAGCTCAGTTGGAGAGCACCATTTGGTTGGGCTGTGCCTGATTCTTCAACCCACAGACTTTTCAACAGAGATTGGCCTATTGCATAACACTTAGGTGTTCAGTTTCTTATCTCTAAAACAGAAGCAAAGTTTAGCATTAATTGGATTTATGGTGCAATCCTACCCATGGGAAATGCTGGTACAAAAGGTGATCCACCAGCCCAACGAGAGCTGCACCGGTGGTGCATTTTCACCCCCTATGTGCCTTACTTCTCTAGTTCCTGCCCTGTTTGCATGCACTGGCAACCCCTGCCTTGTGCTTTCCCTTTGGACATGGCGGAGCTGCCAGCATAGGATTTGGCGTAGGCTGCACCGGTGTCCCTATGCCATTGGCGCAGCAGTTACTTAGGATTGGACTGCCCGGCAATAACATCAATTGGTACCTAGAAAAGAAGTCATTAGTCATATTTGGAAGAGTCACCAGCCATTGTTCAGCTCATGGATTCTTTCTTATTTCAGTTGTTTGGACTATCTACATGTGTAACTTTATCCTTCTAGATGCAGCTCACGTAACAGAAGCTACTTGCTAAACATTACATGTACTGGCAGCAATCCGATGTCACTGAGTCTTTTGTGCTTTTTTCCCCATAGGCTGTGGCTGATAATGCAGTGTCATTTTATTATAATAGCTTAGCCTACAGAATGAAAATGGAGAGATCAGAGTACAGAAACATCACTTCTTTCATGCTAGTGGAAATAAGACAGCCCAAGTCATCCCTGATAGAACTATACTGATGTCACTGAAGATGAGATTTTGCCCATCACAGTGAAGTCACGATGTTGGTGAAGGTAATATTGTAGCAGGAAACTGTCTCCATTTAGTCAGGCATAATAATACATATAATGTGCCAGATATCATTATATCTATATTAAGAGCTCTTCATCACATAGTTCATTGTTACTTTTTAACTTGAGGACACAATCCTACCCGGCTTCTAGGCTGGCATAGGACATCTACACTGGCCCAGGACTGTCGCAAAAGCTGCCGTAAAGCAGTTGCTCTGGCCCTAGACCGGTGCAGAGGCCTACACCGGCCCCTGCAGGCCGTATCCGGATGGCGTGTGGCCTAGGTAAGTTGCAGCTGGGCTGCATGGCATAGGGGCATGGGGAGAGCTTTCTGGGTGCATTTCAGGGTGGGGGTGGGCTCAGAGGCGTCGCTCCAGTGGGGGCCCTACCGTACGTTGCGCCCCGTCCTAGTCCTGTTTACAAGCCGGCAGAAGGCGGCCCCACCCCCTTGCCGTCGGAGTCATTCCCGTGTGGAGAAAGCAACGGGCAGGGAGTCTCCTGCCTTCTCCGCATGGAATGGCTCCGACGGCGAGGGGGTGGGGCCTCCTGCCGGCTTGTAAATGGGACTAGGATGGGGCGCAACTTACGGTAGGGCCCCCACCGGAGCGAGGCCTCTGAGTGGGCGGACAGGGCCCGGAAGGGGCGGGATCAGCGACAGCAATGCACACTGTGTCCTATCCTCCTCCCATGCCCGTTTCTCTATCGTGACATGGGCTTCCCGGACTTATGCCAGCTCAACAGCTGGTGTGGATCCAAGAAGACCCATTTGGGAGGCTGGGGCTTTACCCAGGGTAAGGGAACAAAAGTTCCCTTACCTCAAGGAGACCTCCAACCCCACATACTCTGCTCAGGATCCAGCATTGCAAGCACCGGAATACCTGGATTGCTTAGCAGAGCGTAGGATAGGATTGGGCTGTGAATTCTACAGTATTTTCTCAATACCACATCTCATGCTTTGCTGCTGCATCCCTGCACCATGACTATAGCCTGATTTATACAACCATTTGGACATAGTTACGCTAATGAGGGTGGCCTGTTCCTGTGCGCAGCACATGTGAATATCTTAACGTGTGTGAGGATTATGACTCAATAAACATGTATAAGGATTATGACTCAGTAAATACTTATATTCTAAATATGTTCTCAAGTTGTCACAATGTGTCCAAATCTCAGAATTCAGCGTCATAATTTTAGTTTTGGGACTGATGTTGTTATTTATGACGTATCACTGGGTACTGTTTTGCATGGGAGTTCTTATTTGTTAGTAGCACTTTAACACCACCGTGGATTCCCTGTGCGGTTGGAGGTTTGTTACAGGTTTCCAGAAAACACTAATCAACTGATTAACATAGGGTCTAGTGTCGGTTAGTGAATTGCGACGTAACATCTGGGTTCTTAGAGAAATGTTATATAGTAGCAGTCGTTTGCTAGTGGTGGGTTACTTCTGAGGATGCCACAAGTGTCTGTGGCGAAATGTAAAGTTTTTTTAACATCTGTTATATTTTGGAATAAATTACATTAAACGACAGAGTTTTCCCGGCAAGATGTTGGTTTCTAATTCTGAGACTTATATTCTACTTTTAAAACATTTTTGGTGATATAGCAAGTTATAAATCTAGACACATGAAACACAAGATAGGACTTTTCACTTCTATTTTAAAATGCTTTATATTACATTTTCAGAAATATATACCGAAAAAAAGCACCATATAACCAAAACTGAATAACATAGAACCAGGATGCTTGCAGGAAGAACAGATGATGAAAGTAGATGAATCATAAACACAATGAAGATGGCATAAATGGGAATCTTTCCTAAGAGCTTCTGGTGTATCATGGGTGGTCTTGTAGCTGTGGAATGTGTGTTAATGTGTGAAATATAAAGGAATACCAGGTCATGTAAGCCAGTCTCATGTGCTTTGTCCTCTTGATAGACATATTTTATGGGTCAGTTTCTCTGTGCCAAATTCTTTTGTGTACTAGTTCTCAACAGAAGGCGTGGATTCCAATTTCCAATGTAGCACAATTACCAGTCTAGCTGCTACTAAGGGAAACAATAGCAAGTCTTTTATACAGCAAGTTAGAGTAACTTCCCCCCAGAATAAACAGAACAGCCCATTTGGAAGCAGGAGTGAGTGCCCAATGTTAAGGAGATCTCTGCAACTACGGTATTTTTTTCTCAATAGTGCACAACTTCACCCCGTAGTCACTATATATACGTAGTAATATGTCCCATTTGTGTTACATCCTCCCCGACAAGACCCATTAATAGGTTTTTGAATAAAATTTAACTTCTGGGGGTGTAGGTACAATCTGTGGATTAGTTTAGTTTAGGTGAGTTTTCATGTATTTAAAGGGCCTCTTTTGCCAAATGCTCTTCTACAGTTGTTCAGAAATCTCTTTCCCCCCAAATCCTTTCCCTATGCAATTTCAAGTCTTGGGCAAGACTACACAAGGAAGAGAGTTGCTCAAATGGGGATAGGGGCCTAATAGACTGGTCCCTCATTTTGTGAAGTCAAGTGCGCAACTTGAAAAACCTGAAACCCTAACCCTAACCCTAACCCTGAAACCATTTAATCTTTGTCTCCCAACTTATTTTTAAATTGCATGTTAACTAGTGGTACGTTGCAGAGGAATCAGTCCTGCAAATAGTTTAGACCTTCCAATTTTTAAACTGGAAGCATTTGTCTCTATAAAAAAAATTAAGGATGTAATAGGAAAGAAATTACCGGTAGGCGTGAGGAAGGTGTTAATTTCTTTTTCAATTTCTTCCTCACTAAAAGTGATAGCAGGCACTCCATTCTTCTGGAGGGAATGGACTCCTATACTGTAATTATAACTTTAGGCCAACTATTGGATCAAACTGGGGACTTCTTGTCATTCAGGGCCCTGCAATCCATATACACCAGTTACTGGGACAATGCAATGCAATATGTGCAACTTTTTACATCCACTGACAAGCATTTTTGGGCTGCGTGCTTGTGCTGCTTCAGAGATTCCCCCATCATTGTCTGACTTGTAATGCAAAAGATCTACCTAAATTAATATGGTTTCTATACAAATGGCTCTGAGGGTGTGGCAAGGTTAGATATTTCTTATTTAAGAGGTGCCTGGAATGAGGAATTAGCATGCTGAGTTCAACCAAAACAATGACAGAGGACCTTAGGAATGATCAGGCCTTCTCCGGTTGACTTGAGGGTACGGCTCATTCAGCAAAAACTAATGTGAGTTTACTTGACTCCAGGTAGGCTCCGTGAGACATGAGGTCTCATGCCAGATGCCGAAGGTATGGGCATGAGCCCAGCAACCTCCAACATTTGGAGGTGCCTAGTCATCACCCCCTTTTGAGAGGAAGTTTTAGTTATAATTAATATGGTCTTGGATAAAGCATTCATCTTTAAAGACATGTATGTGATGTTGAATTACATCCTTACTGTTCGGAATCTTTTTCCAAAATGAATTATGGATGTTGAAAGCTTTTAGTTTAGCAGAATGAATAATCCTACAGAACTGAAAAGACAAATCCAGCCTACTGTTCAACAATGGATCACAGTCCTACTCAACTTGCAGATGTTTGAGCAGACTGTGTTTCAATGGGGACATCCACTAAAACTGAGTAGCGGGAGAGTTAGAACAGGCAAAAAGAAAATATTTCTTTACCCAGCATGTAACTACAATTTGTAGAACTCCTTGCCACAGGATGTGGTGATGGCACCTGGCTTAGCTGACTTTAAAAAGGGGTTGGACAGATTTATGGAGGACAAGTCCATCACAGGTTACAAGCCATGATGGGTATATATGCAACCTCCTGGTTTTAGAAGTAGGCTATCTCTTAATGCTAGATGCAAGGGCAGAGGCGTCGTCTGATATGGGGCGGGGGGGTCACCGCCCCCGGGCGCAGGGGCGTTGAGGCCTCCTGGGGGGCGCGGACCTCCTTAGATTTAGTTTTGAAACCTTTTTTCACCGTTTTTTTAACGTTTTCCCAGGGGGGTTAACTGTTTTCCCGGGGGGGTTAGTGGTTACGGGGCATCTGTGTGTGTAGTGTGTGCTTTCTCCCCACTTATCTGTTATCTGTGAGTTGTTCGGAAGCGCCCCGAACCTCCTCCGGCAAGCGCCCTTCTTCGACTCCGGCAAGCGCCCAGAACTTATTCATTCTGCGCTTGCGCAAGTCCTTCGCAGTTCTGCGCCTGCGCTAACTGCACCGGGCACCATCTCCCTTAGCGCAAGCGCAGAATGAAGTTCTGGGTGCTTGCCGGAGTCAAAGAAGGGCGCTTGCCGGAGGAAGTTCGGCCCCGGGCACCCGAACTTTGGGGCGCTTCCGAACGGCTCACAGATAACAGATAAGTGGGGAGAAAGTACACACTACACACACAGATGCCCCGTAACCACTAAAAACGTTAAAAAATGTTAAAAACTGTCAAAAATAGGTTTCAAAACCGAAACCTACAATTTTTGACAATTTTATTGGGGGCGCGGGGGGCGCCCCAACCCGGGGGGCGCCTGGCGATGCCACTGTGCAAGGAAGTGATGACAGGATACAGGTATCCTGTTGTCTTGTGTGCTCCCTGAGGCATCTGATGGGCCACTGTGAGATACAGGAAGCTGGACTAGATGGGCCTTTGGTCTGATCCAGCAGGGCTCTTCTTATGTTCTTCATGGGAACAGCAAGATGACTCTTATGACATCTAAGACTCCTTTTTGGAATTGTATTCAGAACATACAAAGAAAAGTCATTATCACTCTGGATGGATGTGCCAGTTGAGAGATTTTCCTCCTCTCTCCTCCCATCCCTGTGTTATTTTTTTGCTGTTGTATTGTATATTATGTAACAAAGAAAAGCAACACTTTTCAAAAACAATAAATTTTAAAAAGACAGGAAGAACAATGTATTCATCGTTATCATTCCATTAAGATCATCTATGATATATTCCCAAATCTGATTGCATTATTACAGCACAATTACATCTGCATCGTTGAGTAGGGAGCATGTAACATGCCAGCCACTTCCTGAGCACAATGATTTAACTGAAAGTCATTTGCAAGTTAAGTTTCTACCCTACCTGGTGGAGGAAGTGTGTGCATCAGTCTGTGAAAAGAAACCACCAGTACCAGTTCAATCATAAAAACCAATCTACTTCCTTGCAAGCATCTGTTAGATGGGGGTGGGTGGGGACTTTCTTCTTCATTATGAATTGCACTCAGATAGCGAAGTACTGATATGCTCCAGACCTCAAGAACTGATATACACTGTACTTGATTGCTAGCCTAGAGGTTCCTTTTCTGCTGCAGCAGAAGCGGTTACTTACTGTTGCCCAAGAGACTAGCTTTTAAAAAAACAAATGAAAAAGCACACAAAAAACCCACTGGACATTACGGTAGTTTATCTCTTCAGCAGTGAAAACTATGGCAGTAGAAACACAAGCAAAATTCCAGCTGCAAACTTGGCTATGATCTTCTACTGTGTATGTGTAGCTTTTTCAGATTGTGACTTTATTATTAGGCATGTTCCTAAATGCACAAGTAAACTTTGCATTTTGCATTTTTAAAGTAAATAGCAAGTGGAGGGAGGCAAAATAGGCTGAAACCATAGCAAGATAGTGGGGGGGGGGCGGCGCTACAGTACTTTGCCCTTGCTGTGGTTCTAATCCTGATTATAGGCCCTTCCCCACTCTATTTTTTATGGGGGGAAGCATCTACTGAAAATCAATGGAAGGTTTTTTCCCATTAAAACTTGCATGACAAGGGGGACACACAATCAGGATTGGAAGGAACTGTGGCTGGAGCAAAATATTAAAGACTCCACCATCTTGCTATGATTTTGGCCTGTTTTATCTCCCATCATATGCTATTTACCAGTACTTAAAAGACACACACACACTCACTCAAGTTTAATATGCATTTAAGGTCACATCTATCTTGACCCTTCGTTGTAAACCCAGAGGCGTCGCTCCGGTAGGGGCGGGGCCGTAAGTATCGCTCCGTCCTAGTCCCGTTTACCAAGCAAGCAGGAGGCGGTCCCGCCTCCTCACTGTCGGAGCCATTCCCGTGCGGAGAAAGCAGCAGGCAGGGTCTCTTGCCTGCTGCTTTCTCCGCAGGGGAATGGCTCCGACAGTGAGGGGGCGGAGCCGCCTCCTGCTCGCTCGGTAAACGGGACTAGGACGGAGCGATACTTACGGCCCCGCCCCTACCGGAGCGACGCCGCTGTGTAAAGCCCTCATTGTTCAAGCTGCTCAAGTAAAAACCTTCTTGGATTTGGGATTAATAAGATGTATAGCAAACAGCAAATGTATGGCAAAAAAATGGGGCCATGGCGGCTACAGACCGGAAGGTCGGTAGGACAGCAGTTTGAGACCCGTGTGCTGTGTGACGGAGTGAGCTCCCATCTCCTGCCCCAGCTCCTGCCAACCTAGAAGTTTGAAAGCAAGAAATTACAAGTAGTAGTAGTAGTAGTAGTAGAAGTAGAAGTAGAAGTAGTAGAAGAAGTAGGAAGTAGAAGTAGTAGTCGTAGTAGTAATTAATAAACCAGTATTTATATACCGCCTTTTCTTTGGTCATCAGATTTCTCCTCCGACTTTAATTCAAAGGCAGTTTACATGGGCAGGCTTTTTAAACCCCAAAGGGTTTTTACAATACAATAATGTTCTAATCTTTCGTAAAACCCTTCATTCTAGATGTTTCTTTCACAGTCCAGCTCTCCTCTCTCTCTCTCTCTCTCTCTCTCATTCAAGTAGATAAATAGGTACCACTGCAGCGGGAAGGTAACAGCGTTCCGTTAGTCATGCCAGCCACATGACCACAGAAGCGTCTTCAGATAGCGCTGGCAATTCGGCCTTAGAAACGGAGATGAGCACTGCATCCTAGAGCCGGACACGACTGGCTTTCAAGCAAGGGATATCTTTACCTATAGCAAACAGGTAATGTTATCTAAGAGCATTGTCAGGATGCAATCCACTAGGATTACATCCTGACAATGCTCTTAGATAACATTACATTTGGGGTGGGTGCTGTTTGCTATAGGTAAAGGTAATGGAATCCCTTGCTTGACTACAAAAATGGTAAGCATGTTCTTTTAAAACAGTTGGGAGAAAAACTTACATTTTTATCAGTATCCATGATTAAAAAAAAAAAGCCATGTAAGCTCAATAGATTGCTATTAGCTGCCAGTCACCACAAACCTGGGCTCTTGGCACCATGAACTTGGTGCCAGGAGATGGGTAGAAGAAGGGAAAGCTGAGCTGAGACAAGGCAACAGTGTATGGGGGGGGGGGGAGCCTGATGTGATGAGTCACTGGCCAACTTGATCCACAAGAATTTTTCCTGACAACTTGAAATATGGAAATTAATAAAGACTAGAGTATAAAAATGAAATTAGTGTGAAAGAACATTTGTTCATATGCCTCCAAGGCATAATAATTGGTCCTTTGATTTGCCAGGTGCCCAGATTCAAAGGGGGTTGACCTTCAGTAACAGAATCCCAGTTTCTCATATACATTGATGTGGTCTGCGTCTGCGCTGTTGGTAACGAATCGGGAAAGAGATCTGGGGGTCGTAGTGCATAGCTTAATGACAACGTCAACCCAGTGTGCAGCAGCAGTGAAAAAAGCAAATTCCATGCTAGAGGTCATTAGAAAAGGGATCAAGAATAAGATGCTAATACCGGGGGGGGGGGGGATTGCTGATTCGGCATCTACTGATTCACTTATCTGCATATGCCGAATCCCCCCTGCACCCCACCACCCACCCATGTGACCTCTCCAGCTGTTACCTTTGATGGTGTCTTGCTTAGAACAAATGCGATAAGCAGCCCCATAGCCACACCCCACTGACTATAGAACAAAATGCTAAACTCTAAATTCTTCATTTGAGTGTTGTTTTCTTTTCCTGCTCCTTATTCCTACTCTGAAACTTATTATAACTTCATTGAAAAATCTCGCTCATTTAATTTCATTCCAAATTCCTTGAGTGGTTTGTTTGAAACAAATGTAGAAAAATTGAAAAATGGCATTAAAAATGTCCTGATAAATATAAAAAGTACCTTAGAGTGCTAGCCTCTGTATGCTTACTCAGAAGTAAGTCCTGCTGTTTAGTAGGACTTACGTTTAGGTAAATTTGCATAGAATTGTAGTCGGGCAGTCCAATCCTGCCTAACTATAGGCTGGTGGAGCAAGCGCTCTGCCAGCCTAGGGTGTCATAAATGTGCCGGAAAGCATGTTTTTGGCACCTGGAGAGTAAGCGGTGCCGGCGCAAAGGCCGGCGCCACTCACTCCGCTGCCGTCCCGGACCTGTGCCAGCCGCCGCAGGTGAGTGCTGCGTGCATCCCGCACCATTTACACCAGGAGAAGGGAAAGAATCAGGACTCATCTAATGAAACTGATTGGTGAGAGATTTAGGACATGCAAAAGGAGGTACTTCCTGAAAGTCATGGAGATCAGGTCTATCAATGGCTGCTAGTCTTGATGACTATGCACTACCTCCAGTTCAGCAGCTGCAGCAGCATGTATGTATGTATGTCTGTATGTCTGTATGTCTGTATGTATGTATGTATGTATGTAATTAAAAGATTTATGCCTCTGACAGCACAATCCTATTCAACTTCCCCCACCAGTGTAACCAGCAGGGGAGTGCAGGGCGGGAGGCTTTGGAGGGGAGGGGAGATTTAAATCCCCTTTGAATCCCCTTTGGAGGGGATTTGAATCCCCTTTCCATTCTGGGGCCTCCTTGCTGCACCGCTTGGGGAAATTGGATAGGATTGCACTGTATCAGTTGCAAGGGAGCAATGGTGGGAGAGAAGTACCAGTATGTCTATCTCTCTTGCTTGTGGGCTTCCCAGAAGACGCTGGTGGGCCACTGTGGGAAACAGGATGCTGAACTAGGTGGACCTTTGGCCTGATCTAGCAGGGCTTTTCTTAAGTTCTAAAAATAGGATTTTCATCGCTGCTATTAGAATCTCCTATTTTTAGTACTGTTTGGCAATAGCAGACATCATCAAGTGAATTGCACAAACTGCCGTCATTTGGTCATATATATATTTCCACAGTTTTGTATTACAAACGCTGAGCAAAACGATGACACACTTCAGGGATATGATTAAAATCTTTATGGCATTTTGAAACCGTGCGACACATCTGAAATAAAACCACGTGGATCTCTGCAAGACCAGTTCTATTGTTGCAAAAGCCCATTCACTTAACAGACCGAGCCAGTTCCACCACCTAAAAAAGCACCTTCTTGCTGAACTGGCCCTGTGTCAATATTGTCACCGCCTTTTCTTGTTTGAGCTACTACAACCCTTTCCTGGTTAGGTAGAGGCTTTTTCAAAACTAGGAAGGGAAATGTCTCCCTTAGTTATATCCAGTCCGGATACTGCATTTCTACAGCACTATTCCTTCATTACATTCATGTTGAAGTTAAATATTTGCAAAGCGCTCACATACACAGTGTCTGAGGTGTAATCTAGCAATCTAGGGACAAAATCTTCAGTAAATTATATTTTCTGCTTTGCTACTGAAAAGTGTTGCATCATTTATCCAGGAATCCAACAGTGTGGATTCCTAAACAGTTAAAATATTTTAATCCTTACCCGTAATTATTTACCCGTAATTAAGATATTTAATCTTTACCCGTAATTCTAAAGTCTTGGAAGATAACTGCTGGCCATGAAAGCTTTTATTCTTTCTTATTTTAATCCTGCTTCTCCACTTGCTTGCGGCAGCATACAACAAAATAAAAATAACGTTCACGTTGAAAAATGCAACTATTTAAAACAATTAAAAGACTAAAGATGGTTTGCAGCACAGTAATGATTGACAACCCAATTTTGTGTAAGGATCCACGGCCAGCCCATAGGGCTGGCCGCAAGATCCTCAACCCTTCCCAGACCACTCCGGTGTGGCCTGGGGACTCCTCGGGAGAAGTTCATCCTCTTCCCCCGGTATAGGACTGCTCAGCCCCAATGGACTTCCTCGGATGTACGTCGGCTTAACACAGTCATTAAAACCCTATTTTAAATTTTTTTAACTTAGTAAACATGGTCTGTGAATCACTAAGACAATATTTCCTGATATTGTTTGCATCCTTTAGAAGTCTGCTTCACCACTCTTTCCCGTCTATCACATCCATTTCTGCTCCCTCCACCCCTTTTGCTTTTTGTTTTGTTTTGGGCTTGCTTATTATTGCCTGTACCTGATACTTGCTTCTAGTTGGCAGTAATAATGTGGTCCTTTGCTCAATGATGACTCGACCAGGGATGGCTCCTCTGCCCTTACTGCTCCCTCCTTGCAGCAAGAAGCAGCCGGGCAAAGAAGAAGGAGATAGCGGAGGCAGAGAGATCCCGTTTCGATAATAACCCTCCTGGATGGGGAGAGATCAGAATAAACAGTGATGGCGAACCATTTGGGCTTGGTGTGTCAAAATTTTTGAAAATGCCTAACTTGACTCTGCTGGTGTGTCGCCCCCACCCCCCCTAACTTTTAATAGTACTTTGACTATTGCTACTTTTAATAGTACTTTTGAATTGAACTGAACTGAAAACAACTATAGGACACGTTGCATTTTATTTAACATCAATTAGTGACTTTTTTGTTGCCGAGTTTTACTAGATAATAATTTGAAAGAGGTCTGCCAAAATCTCTGTCCTAAACGTTCAAGACAAGTCTGTAAAACATTTGCAAAAATGTAAGGTTTGTCGGGGCACTGGCGTGTCACCCAAAATGACCCCACGTGTCACCAGTGACACACATGTCATAGGTTCGCCATCACGGGAATAGGATCACCATGACCCCTGCTGCTTCTTGACCCAGCAGGGCTGTTGTGATTGCTTGCAGCAGCAGCACTGGAGGAGAAGGTGGATTACTGCTGCCCTGAGGGTTGGAGCATAGGCTGAAGCGATTGGATAGATGGCAAGCAGCCAGGTGAGGGGTGTAGGACAACCCTCATCAGTTCACCACCACCGCCAACGCACCTCCTGAAGCCACTGCCACCTTGTGGGTGGACTGGCCCTGATCATAGCTAATACCCATTTATAGGCCTATCCTCTATGAATATGACAAATCTTTTTTTTAAAGTTAACTGGGCTAGTGGTTAGCACTGTAGGCTACTTTGGACAGTATATCCACATACAATCACCATGTGGAAGGAGGGGTGGGATCATGCCTACTTGGCCCACATCCAACTTCCATGTCTTGATTGGTTCATCTGCACAGAGCCTACACACATACAAGTGACATGTCCAAGAATGAAGGGTACAGATGAAACAAGATCCTAGGCATCTACAGTCATCTGCCTCCTGGACAATCTGTGTAGGGTCTGTGCAGATGATCGGTGCCTAGAGGAGGGGGATCAGTGGGTGTGATCCCACTCCCAGGTTCTCTGCATTGATGGTACACAGATGTATTCCCTCAAAAGGCTGGTGACTTGCCGGAATGGAATCTATTTTCTTTTGCTTCTCCTGAACATACTGCTAGAAGATGTCACCGGATAACTTCAAAATCTAGTACTTTGCTAGGGAGAGTTTTTCCCCCTTTTCACGCAATAAGGGGGTCTAGGAATCTATATTAAGCAGAGTTATAAAGCAGAAAGCTTTTTTTTCTTTTTGCCTGAAGCAACCCTCTAAACCCCAGCTAGATTGCTGCTGAGAATAAAATAGGAACTGAGGCATAAAAACAGTTTCAAAGAATACTTTACTCACAGTTCATGAGCATGTACATCTTTGTTAGCTTTACAGGTCTTAAATATGGAACAAGTGGCTTCTCTGTCCCAGTGTCTAGGGACAGACACTGTCCCTAGACACTGTGATTGCTTGCAGCAGCAGCAGCACTGGGAGGAGAAAGGTGAAGAAGGTGGATCACTGTATTAGTACACTGTGCTGTATTGAATGCGTCATGGAAGAGCTCAAAGTCATTAGGTTACTTAAGAGGCAGTGAAATTCTTTTCTATTGGTTCTATGAAGTAGATTTTTCTAATCAAACATTCTAATTGTAAACATTGGCTTGTCTTTCAAGCGATAGTGGGTTTATGTTTGCTCATTTCACGTTGGTGAAACCGATTGGCTGGTTTGACAAAATTAAATATGTGTGACTTTCTGTTGAACCGGACACCCAATTTAGTTGAACTCTGCTGAGAGACCATCTCAAATCGAAGAGAAAAAAAACACAGATTTTCCTCAAACAGACACTTTCCAATCCCATTTCTTAGAGGCTTTATTTTTGAATGTATTACTGTTTGCATGGCCAGCATGAAGGCAAGGCAAAGAGGGCTTTTGTGAGGCCGTTTTGATTCCAAAAGTAAGAGGTCTCCTGGATCAGAGCCAAAGTCTATCTGGAACTGTTTCCCACTATCAGATGCCACAGGGAAGCCACAAGCAGGACCTAGAGCCACACATTATACGTCAAGGAGCCGCATGTGGCTCAGGAGCCACAGTTTGGCCACTCCGTCCCCTGTAATAGATGTTAGTTCTTATCCGTTAAATGCTGAGTATTGCAGCTTTGATAATGTTCAAAGTTATTTGTATTGAATGTGTTAACCTGTTAATAAGCAGGTGATTCATTACCTAATATCAGGCGACAGTCAATATTTATGTGATGTGATCATCACTATGGCCATCTATCAGTTAGATGAGTGCTAAGAGTTTGGGTCTAGCAACATGAGCAAGCTCTGCACAGGAATGAACAGGACAAGCAGGAATTGTGTGTGGCATCAAGCAGGAATGCAGCAATAGAAACCATGAGGCAATTGAGTCTTTCAAGGTTGGCATCACACCATCAATCTGCTTAATGGCCAGTGTCTGGGGTGAGGGCAAGAATTGTCCAATCAGTGAACAGGCCAAGGCTGACTGTGTCTTTGCCACAGTGAGGTGGTCTGCATCATTCAGTAACAGAACTCCAGCCTTTGGACTCTTTCCACCTTCCCATTTATATGGGTTGTTATCCATTTCATAGGTCAGGCAGCCTTGAATTAACTTATTGAATAATTCACTCAGCTAAGTGGGAGCGCCCTATTATCACCGTGAATTTCCTCCTTAATAGATTCTGTCTTTTGAATGTGTGGCCTTGCTGGTTCCATGGAAACTTGCCTTTTTCCATAAACCTTCCACTGAACTTGCTTGGCACGCCTGAGTCAAGCAGTGCTGATCGTCACAGATATGAGCTTCATTCAGGAATATATAAACGTTTCAACACTGGTCCTCTTGATAGATAACACCTGTTAGGAGCTTGCCTTCTCTTGTAAAATTCAGTTCTACAAGGTCACATTCAGGGCCACTCAGCTCAGTATCTTTCTAATAATGTCCCAGCCATCTGAAGGGCATGTCTCCATCGGCTTTTCTCTCCTGAAGTGCTTCAGCACCAAGGGTCCTGTCAGAAAGCCTAGAGGGACAAAAGGTAATAAACTGGGTTTTGAAAACCTGTAGCCTTTCCCCTATATACAGCCTCTGCCTAGCCCTCCCCCTTGGAACAGCAATAACACTGTGTAACAAAATTTGAACAATGTCGTGTTTAGCGGAATATTTTGACGTATCTTTATTAATGTTGGCGTGAGGATTTAAAAAATGCTGTTATTTTTGGCATAGCATCAATAGTTCACCCACAATTTATGCTACGCAGCGAGAGCTTACAACCTCTTCTCGAGGCCATGTTTACCCTGGTGTAAAGGCGAATGACAGTGTTTCAATAACAACACAAAATTTAAGATAACGGGCAGCTCAATACTGTGTAGGATACGGCATCCGGCCTAAAGGGCCGGGCGCTGTATCCTATTGAGTTTCCCCTGGGAACAACTCGGGAGAAGGGGACGATCATCCCCTTTCCCCAGTATAAGTGGCAGGAGGCCCAATGTGCCTCCTCGAATGTGCACAAGCTCTGGCATAATTTCTGCACGGGAAATTCAGGGAAGAGGTCATGCCTCAACTGACCATATCTTACAGTTAAATTGTGTGGAAAACATGTGACAGAAGAACATATTCCCACACAGAGATAATTGAGTAGCTTCATTCCAGACAGGTCTTGGAAAGAGGGAGTCAAAAGTGGTTCAGGGGTGCTCCTTGGCTGGCCTCTGTCAGTGAGGATTATGTTTTCCATTCTTGAGCTGGTCTGGATTAGGTCAGGGCAGCCGTAGATTGTAAATTGCCCAGTTTCTGGACTTCTGGATGGAAATTCAAGGATGTGCTGGGCTGGTGATGAAAATACCCTCTTATGGCATGTGGTAGCATTGACTGACAGGGAATAGAGTGTGCTACTAGTACACTAAGGCCAGCGGGTGGCGGAGTGGGTTAAACCGCTGAACCATGAGCTGTCGATCAAAAGGTCGGCAGTTCGAATCCGCGACGGGGTGAGCTCTCGTTGCTTGGCCAGCTCCTGCCAACCTAGCAGTTCCAAAGCATGTTAATGTGAGTAGATAAATAGGTACCGCTTGCGGGAAGGTAAACAGCGCTCCGTGTTCCAGCTGCATGCTACGCACTGCGGCAAGTAGAGTCATGCTGGCCACATGACCACGGAGGCGTCTTCGGACAACGCTGGCTCTTCGGCTTTGAAATGGGGATGAGCACCACACCCTAGAGTTGGACACGACTGGACTTAATTGTCAGGGATCACCTTTACCTTTACCTTACTAGTACACTGTGCTGCTACGCATAGGCACAGCTTGGCTATTCATGTGCTCCCTTTCTCCTGTGAAGGTGTGGCTGGCACACCTGCATGTTGTTCTGGCTACTTTGTTGCAGCATAAACAGAACACACTATCATGAGCACCCATTAACATCTATGAGATGCTTTTGACTTTGTCCCATGTAATAACAATATGCTATTTAACAAGATGTTGTTTAACTTTTATTGCTGGGCTTTAGACTAAGCAGACTAAATTCGGAAATTGCTGTGCTGCAGCATCAAGACAATATTTTTGCACAGTCAGTGCACAAGATGGCACAAGTCGGAGCTCTGCCAACTTCAGGCGCATATTAATAGCAGCTTGGTTGACAAGAAGCCCAGAATGGACTGGCAGAAGGAGATGGCTACCAAGCAGGGTTGCCAACTCTAACTAACGGCGCAATCCTGTGTAACTATAGGCTGGCGGAGCTAGTGCTCCGCCAGCCTAGGGTGCCATAAACGTGCTGTAAAGCACGTTTTCGGCACCTGGAGAGTAAGCGGTGCCAGCACGGAAGCTGGCACCTTTCTCTCTGCCACCTACCTGGACCCCCGCTGGCTGACACAGGTGAGTGCTGTGGCAGATGATGCAGGGGACATGGAGAGGGCAGGGAGGGTGGGCAGCGGTGGCGAGGGAGGGAGGTCATTGGCCAGCCCGGGCTGGGAGGGGGTGGGAATAATCGGCGCTGAGATTCACCGATATCTTATGCCCCGTCGCAGCCTGAGCTGGCCTTACACGGCCTCTCTAGTTGTGCCCCAACTCCAGAGCTGGTGCACATCTGAGGAGGCCCATTGTGGCCCATGCTGCTTACACCAGGGGAAGGGGACAATCAGTAGCATCGCTAGGACGCACGTCACCCTGGGGCAAGGGGCGCGCGTCACACTAGTGACGCTCTGACATCGCGGCGCGGGGGGGCGACCCGGCTCCCTCCCCTGCGTCGCCCTCCGGATGCTCCGAGGCCGGCCCAGGAGCCGGCCTCGGAGCGTCCGACCCCGTCGGCGCTCCAGGGCCTTCTGAAAGAAGGCCCAAGCAGCGCGTTAATACGGGTATTTTTACAATTTTTGCGCATGCGCAGAGACCGTTTTGAGGTCATTTTGCCCTCAAAACGGTCTGCGCATGCGCGAAAATTGTAAAAAATACCCGTATTAACGCGCTGCTTGGGCCTTCTTTTAGAAGGCCCTGGAGCGCCGGTGGGGTCGGACACTCCGAGGCCAGCTCCCGGGCCGGCCTCGGAGCGTCCAGAGGGTGTTGCGCGTCACAGAGGTGACGCACGTCACCCCATGGCGCGCATCACCCCATGGCGGCCCGCCCCCCCCGCCATGCTCCAGTGACGCCAGTGGGGACAATTGTTCCCTTCTCCCGAGGTGCACCTGGGCTGCACCAGGGCAGGCTGCAATGGGCCTAGGATACAACACCAGCTCCGGAGCCCTTTAGGCCAGCCGCGTATAGTTACATTGGATTGGGCTGTAAAGCTATTTCTGGAGTGTTTTTTTTTTCCCCAATGTGACACCACGTAGGAAATTTCTCACTGAAAACTCCAGGTTTGCTTTCTGGAGTCACCTGGATATGATGCTGATTCCTGGAGACACCAGGTCAATCTTGGAGGGTTGACAACCCTAAAGTGCCATTTGACAAGTGAAATGGGTGGGGGATTAGGGGAAGGGCCAAAGAAAATCAGCACAAACAATTTTACGTGGATTTCTTAATGTGCATTCTGCGTTGGTATATTTGCTCAGCGCTGATGCTGTGTGATTATCTCATGTGATCTTCCAAGATCCTACCTCGTGGTAGGAAATCCAAGGGCACCTTTGGAAAGTTACTTCTCTGTGAAAGGAAATACTGCATATTTATGGTGCATTTGTGATATTTATTGTGTACAAATATCCAGACTGAGCTGGGGGGGGGGGGAGAGAGGCATTCAAGCACACAGACTGGCAGTGCTAGTGTTAAAGTGGCCTCACAAAAACTGACACACACTTGCAGCCTCCTAAGATTACCTTTTGCTAGGCAGTTCAAACAATGCAAGCTGCTTCTCTTTCTCTGGACAAAACCAAACTGCCTCTTCCTTCCCCTCAGATCAAAGCCCAAATCCAGTTGTTTGTTCCACCCAGACCAGTGGGTGTGATGTCCTTAAAAGGCCTTTTTAAAAGATTCCTCAGGAAAGAGTAACTTTGTAAAATCAAACGACTTGCTTACACCATCATTATTACACCCGAATGTATTAAGCAACATAGTGGGCTATCCTCTCTAACTTTAGAGTGGCAGAGCATGCTCTCCACCGCTCTAAAGTGTCGCAAACATGCCATAAAGTGTGTTTGTGATGACTTGGGAGTAAAGGCCGCCGGCGCAGAGGCCGGCAACCCTCACTCCCCCAGCAGACCGTCCCTACGCCCGCTGGTACAGGTAGGTCCTGCACCAACTAGTGCAGGGGCAGGGGGAGGGCGGGCAGGGTGTGGAGGGAGGGGGTCATTTGCCGAATCGGGCCGGGAGAGGACGGGGATATTGGAGGCATGCTCCGCCAATATCACCAGCCCTTTCCCGACCCGGTTTGACCTTACTCTGCCGCCTCAGATGCATGCCAGCTTCAGAGCTAGCATGCATCCGAAGAGGCCCATAGACCCCGGGCAGCCCTACACTGTAAGGGAAGTGTGTTCCTGGGAAGTGTTTTCCTGGGCTGCGCCAGTGCAACCTGGGAATGGGCTCAGGATCCCGCGGCCGGCCCTTTAGGCCGGCTGCGGAAAGTTGCACAGGATTGTGCTGTTCCAGTGCAATCCTATGCACATCTATTCAGAAGTAAGCCCCATTGTCTTCCATAGGAGTTGCTCCCCAGGTAAGTGTGTATAGGATTGCAGACATACAGTTCTACAATAACTTTCTGATCAAAGAGCCCACAAAACCGAAAAGGCAAGGAGAAGGGAGAAATAAAAAACAATACAAAGCAGCAATCAGCATTCAGTGACGTTATTTAAAAAAAATGATTAAACCATTTCCAAAAATTGTTAAAATTCCTCTATTGATTTAAGACTTATTGTTAAATTATTGATCAACTCAGTTCAATGAAATTATTATACAAAAAGAAAGCAATGTTAATTTTCAAAACCTTTTAGAAGAATGGGAGTCACATTATAAAAGAGAGCAGAAGCCTATCTTCAGGCCCCGTCTAAGTAGAAGAGACGTCTGAAACAGTACCCTAATTTTCTGCTCAACCATCCCTCCCTCCTCTTTTTTTCCCCTTCACGTGTGCTGAGGCATGTTAAGAACTTTAAAAAAAGCCCTGCTAGATCAGGCCAAAGACCCATCTAGTTCAGCATCTTGTTTTTCACACAGTGGCCCACCAACTGCCTCTGGAAAGCCCTCAAGCGGGAGAGAGAGAAGCATCTCTCTCTCATACTGTTGTTCTCCTGCAACTGGGATTCAGAGGCTGAACCTGGAACCTAGTGGAACTTCATGATTAGTAGCCACTGATGGACTTGTCCTTCATGAATTTGTCCAGTTGTCTTTTAAACCTATCCAAGCTAGTGGCTATCAGCTCATCTTGTGGCAGTGAATTCCAAAGACTAATTATGTGCCATGTGAAGAAGTACCTCCTTCACCCTAAGTCCTAAATCTGGGTCAGTTTCATTGGCTGACCCCTGATTCTAGTGTTGCGAGAGAGGGAGAAAAGCTTCTCTCTATTCTTTCTTTCTACACCATGCATAATTTTACGAGTCTCACAGCCCGTTCCAACGCAAGGGCTAAGCAGCACAAGTCAGACATAAACTCAGCATAAGTTGCTTATGTCGAAGTTATGTCTGGAACGCGACCATTTATGGCGAAGTTATGTCGAAGTTATGTCGAATTTACAACCGACGGACGAAGAACGGACACGCATGCGCACAACCGACGCCGACATAAGTCGGACCTAAAGTCGACATAAAAGTGGGCGGACCAGGGGCGGACCATGGGCGTAACGGGGGCGGAAACCAATTAACGTCGGATTCCAGACCCTGGCGAGCACAGACACGCCCCCTCCAACACAAATGCTGACACAAATTTTATGTCGACCAAAAGGGTGGACATAAATTCGAGGAGACCCATAGGAACCATTTTACCTTACCCACTCCAGCCCTCTCCTGAAAAGTTCTAACACCCAACTCCTGAGTTATGTCAGAGTTATATCAGAGTTGTGTCAGCAAGGTCTGGAAACCGACAGAGTTATGCCAAAGATAGGGAGCCTATCAGCACCCAGCCCCACCCAGCCTCTTTCCCACAAAAGCCCAGCCCCAGACCTCCAGTCTCTCTCTCTCTGAGCACGTGGCGTGGGGTTCTGTCCCCCACAGCCACAAAGTGGGACTTTGTCAGTGGAGGGCAAAATTCACAAACACCCCACTTCTCTCTTCTCTTCTCTGCCCCCCTCAGGGGCAGAGAGGGCTGTTCTTGCTGTGGCCAAACTGTTTACAGCTGTGCCTGGGCAGCTGTCTCCATGCTACCATTTGCTAACCCATGTCTTTCTCCCAGCCTCTCGCCCCCACCCACAGGCAACAACACCAGCAGGTAAGAGCAGGGTTTGTGCTGATATGTGGTCTGACTTCTGCCTCTTTGCATATAGAAATATATGAGACATGCCTCTTTACCAATGTGCCCTCTCATGTCTGCCTGCTTTGCCTTCTCTGAAATGCCTCTTTACCAATGTGTTGCCTGATAACTGCCTGCTTAGCCTGCTATGATATATAGGATACATGCCTCTGTACCACTGTTGTGTCTGTTTGCTTCCTGTAGTCATGTGAGCAGACACTGCCACAAGTGTGGAACTGTTAGCCTTATGTAGACACCAGCTGTCCCCCCCCCCTTGTCTCCACAGGGTCTACTGACAGGTCAGTAGTGCTAGGTTTGCCATGGTTGTGACCCCCAAGTTGTGTTGTTGTCTCTCTCTTTGACCCTTTCCCCTTACAGGATCATGTTCTCCTTACACCCAGGTAAGCAGCTCAGACCATGCTATGTGTGTCACACCTTTCAGCTGTGTTTTATTTCTCTCCCTGCAGGCTTTTGCAACCGACACACTGGCTTGTCTGCAATGGCGACTGCTTCCACACACCAGCTGACATGTAACTCCCCCTTGTTTTTTGTCTCCCCAGGAACGTCCACTACCACCTACCTTCTTGGGAGCACCCCTGGGGCTGCAGTCTGGTTGCCCCACTGTCGTCTGCCTCGATGCTGCCAGAGGTCAGGGAGCCAGCCCTGCAACCCTCCGCAGCTGCTGCTGCTCCACCCCCCTGGCTGTCGTACTTACTGCCCCTCCCCTTTCTATGGAGCAGGCTGTGGTTCCACAGGGTAAGAGCCTGCATCTCCAGGTCCATGGGGCAGGTGTGCTGCTGCTGCTGCTGCTGCTGCTGCTTTCAGATTGGCTGCTGTGACTCCCCCTGGCAGCCTCGCCTGGCCATCTCTGCCAATGTTCCAGAACAATAAAGACGCCCCTCAGGCAGAGCCCCAGTGAAACATATGTGCCCAGTGTTTACACAAGCATTGCCCCACACACAAAGATAGCCCCCAGCACTGAAGCCCCTACATGAGTCCCATCCAGGGACTGCCACTGCCTTCCCTGGGAGAACACAGCAGGGGGGCTGCCAGACCCCCATGGCACAGAGGGGAGGGGGGAGTTGGGGGGGCCTCTCAGGCAGGCAAACAGTGACAGCCAGGGCGTCCGCCCGTAATGAAGGTACTTCCGTCGAAGGTCCGCCCGTAATGCAGGCGCTTCCGTCGAAGGTCCGCCCGTAATGAAGGCGCTTCCGTCGAAGGTCCGCCCGTAATGCAGGCGCTTCCGTCGAAGGTCCGTCTGCATAAGAGGCGCCTGTTTATGCATCACCTTCATCTGCAGAGCGCCCCCTGTGTCCCTATCGGTCTCTGAAGACCCCTCTCTCAGAATCTGTCTCCCACCAGCCTTGTTGTCTGTCTGTCTGTCTCTGACCCACCGGTGCCCCTCCCCAGCACCCCCTGTCTGCCTGCCTGTGTGTCTGCCTCCCCTCCCACTCCCTGATGATGGCTGCTGGCCACCCCCCCACCCTGCCAGAGCGCCTGCCACGAGGCGCCGTCGTCGCCCCATCTGGGGGTGTGATGAGCTGCGTGAGCCCTTCACGCTCGCAGCAGACAAGCCCAAGGCATCTCTTGGTCTTGGCCGGGGCACAGAGCAGAACGCACGCCGGGATGCCTTCTTTGTGGGCATTGCCCCGGCCCTGGAGGCCCTGGGGTTCAGGCAGCGCA
Organism: Plestiodon gilberti rubricaudatus; assembly: GCA_026170595.1. Taxonomy (NCBI): domain Eukaryota; kingdom Metazoa; phylum Chordata; class Lepidosauria; order Squamata; family Scincidae; genus Plestiodon; species Plestiodon gilberti. The sequence continues at coordinate 140,155,596 of JANXHW010000001.1, read as the reverse complement.
CGGGCGAGTAATGTCAGAGGCGGTTCCAGACCTCATGAGACCCCCCTTGTGTGTGACGTTCCCACCCCCTCCTTCCCTTCCCTCCCCCACTCACCCCCCCATGACCCCCACGTGCAGCCTCAATGTGGCTTGGGGGTGGCATCGCCTTCTGCAGGAGGGGGGATGGCCACTCTCCCCTGCAGCGGGTGGCTGATGCACAGGGTGCCCTGTGGCGGCTGGCTCAGGCACCTCGCTCACCTGTCACCTGCCCTGCGCCCACCACATGACTGGCGCAACCCCCATGCCTGCGGTCAGCCCCTTTGCGACTGGGCTGCGACAGACCCTGCGGCAGCTGCCATGGATGGACGCTGACACATGCAGACAGAGGCCTGCACATGCCCGAGCCAGACACGGAGCCTGGAGAGCCTGCCTGCCTGGGAGGTAAGTGTTGCCTGGATCCTGGGGTGGTGCTGGGCCACAGAAACTGCAGCCTGCCTAACTCTGGCATAACTCTGACATAACTTATGTCGAACTTATGCTGAACTTAGGCCACATGCCAGACTTGCGGAGGAGTTGGGTTGGAATGGGCTGTCAGGACCCAATCCTATCCAAGTTTCTAGCATCAATGCAGCCTCAAGGTAAGGGAACAAATGTTCCCTTACCTTAATGAGGCCTCCTTGAGTGCCCACCCCTTGCAGGATGCAGAGCATGTGCCGCTGGCATGACTGCATCAGTGCAGGAAAGTTAGATAGGATTGGGCCCTCAATCATGTCGCGCCTTAACTGCTTTTTTTTCCAAGCTAAAAAACTGCAAACACTGTAGCCTTATCTCATAAGAATAAGAACGTAAGAAGAACCTTGCTGGATCAGGCCAAAGGCCCATCTAGTCCAGCTTCCTGTATCTCACAGTGGCCCCACCAGATGCCTCAGGGAGCACACAGTCAACAAGATAACCTGTTTCCCTTTGACACTCCCTTGCACCTGGCACAGAGAAAACCTACTTCTAAAACCAGGAGGTTGCTTATGGCTTGTACCCTGTGATGGCCTTTTCCTCCATGAATCTATCCAAACCCCTTTTAAAGGCATCTAGGCCAGGTGCCATCACCACATCCCATGGCAAGGAGTTCCACAGATGAATTACACGCTGGGTGAAGAAATATTTTCTTTTGTCCATTCTAACTCTCCTTCCACTCAATTTTAGTGCATGTCCCCTGGTTCTGGTGTTGTTCGAGAGGGAGAAGAATTTCCCTCTGTCCACTCTCTCCATCCCATGAATAATTTTATACGTCTCAATCATGTCCCCCCTCAGGCGCCTTTTTTTCCAGATTGAAAAACCCCAAACGCTGTAGCCTTTCCTCATAAGGGAGGTGCTCCAGCCCATGAATCATTCTGGTCGCTCTTTTCTGCACCTTTTCCAACTCAACTATATCCTTTTTGAGGTGTGGTGACCAGAACTGGACACAATACTCCAGATGCGGCCTTACCATTGATTTGTAGAAGGGCATAATGATATTGGCCGTTTTATTCTCAATCCCTTTTTTAATGATCCCGAGCATGGAATTGGCCTTCTTCACAGCCGCCGCACACTGGGTCGACACTTTCATCGACCTGTCCACCAGCACAGCAAGATCTCTCTATTCATCCATCACTGACAACTCAGAACCCATTAGCGTATATGTGAAATTTTGGTTTCTTGCCCCAATGTGCATCACTTTGCACTTACTTACATTGTTGCGCATCTGCTATTTTGCTGCCCATTCTCCCAGTTTGGAGAGATCCTTCCGGAGCTCTTCACAATCCCTGCTGGTCTTCACCACCCGGAAAAGTTTAGTGTCATCTGCAAACTTGGCCACCTCACTGCCTATTCCCGACTCCAGGTCATTTATGAATAAGTTGAAAAGCACCGGTCCCAAGACCGATCCTTGGGGCACACCGCTTTTCACCTCTCGCCATTGTGAAAATTGCCCATTGACTCCCACTCGCTGTTTCCTGGTCTTCAACCAGTTCCTGATCCATAAGAGGACCTGCCCTCTTATTCCCTGACTGTGGAGTTTTTTCAGGAGCCTTTGATGAGGGACCGTGTCAAATGCCTTCTGAAAATCCAGATATATAATATCCACGGGTTCGCTCGCATCCACATGCCTGTTGACCTTTTCCAAAAATTCTGAAAAGTTCGTGAGGCAAGACTTCCCTTTTCAGAAGCCATTCTGATTCTCCCTCAGCAAAGCCTGTTGTTCTATGCGTTTTAAGATTTTATCCTTAATGAGACTTTCCACCATCTTCCCTGGAACAGATGTTAGGCTGACTATAGGCCTATAGTTTCCCGGGTCCCCCCTCCTTCCTTTTTTAAAGATTGGTGTGACATAAGAATGTTTGTTTGTTTGCTCTGCACCTTTTCAAGCTCTGAGCCAATATCTTTATGCCATATTTTCTTAGAACTTTCTGCTCCCCATTGCCATTCCGTATCTCATATCCTTTTTGAGATATGGTGGCCACTATTCCAAATGTAGCTGCACCTTGGATCTATATAGGAGCAATATAATATTAGCAGTCTGATTCCCAATTCCTTTCCTAATTATCCTTAGCATGGAATTTGCTTTCTTCACTGCTGCTGCTGTTGCACACACTGGGTCAACATTTTCATTGAGTCATACACCATGACCCCAAGATATCTATCCTCGTTTATCACAGACAGCTCAGCCCTCATCAGTGTATATGTGAAGGTGAGATTTATTTTTTACTGGAAGTGGTCATAAATCACTGCGGAGCTGAAATCTGAAGCTCAGGGAGGCCTGCGGACCCCTTCCCGCACCCCCTGGAGCTCTCCAGCCCCCCACCCCTTAAGGTGGCAGGGGACAGCATCTGGTTCTAGTGGTGGGTCGCGACCCACCACTTTGAGAACCCCTGTTGTAGACCATGGTCTTTAAACGTGAAATTTTTTAATCAATGTATTTCTGCCAGTCATGAAAATCATAGGTCTTATATCTAGCAATATGTCCATTTGTAATTGTCATCTTGTCTGTATACAATTCATTCAAATGTTGCTAAAGTTAAAAGGTCCTCAGTCCATTGAGTAATAGTAGAAGGACACCAATCAATAAAAGTACTTGTCCTCATTCCTGACTGCTAAGTTTACACAAAAGCGTTTGGTGAGGGACGTGGTCAAAAACGTTTTGAAAGTCCAAGTACACAATGTCAACTTGGTCGCCTCTGTCCACATGCCTGTTGACACTCTCAAAGAACTCTCAAAGGTTAGTGAGGCAGGACGTACCTTTGCAGAAACCATGCTGATTCTCCCTCAGCAAGGCTCATTATAACATTATCTTTAATTATGCTTCCCACCCATTTACTGGGGACAGATGTTAAGCTGACTGGTCTGTAATTTCCTATATCACCCCTGGAGCTCCACCACCTATTCCTTGCTTGTCCAGTCATTTCTTTAGTTTAAAGCAAACTGCATTCCAAGAACGCTTTCCCAGCCTGTTTAAAAAGCAGCCATGCAGGTAAGGAGAACACAGTGCAGAGCACCTTACATGTAGCTTTATTGCCTTCTTGTTCCTGTCCAGCCATATCTTCAAACAAACAGGATGGATAGAGCATGCTGGGAATTGCTGTGTGTCCAGCCTGTTTGTTTAAAGAAGTGGCTGGGCAGAAACATGTGTGGTGGAGCCTAAAAGTAGGGGGGGGGGGACGGACAGGGGCAGCCCAACCATGAGGTCACCTGATGTGTCCACATGAAGTGGCACCCTTGGACGGGCAGCGAATGGATGAGCCCCCTGCCCTCTCCAGCCCGTTGCTCCACTGGGTGCTCTGATCCTAGGAACAAGTCGGAAGAGGATCACAGCACTGGCACTGGAAGAAGGGAGGGGGGAGTTGCCACAGCTCCAAGTCACTTCTCCTTGTCTAATTGGTGTTTACAAAGCACCAAGTAGGCCGGGAAAGGCGATTGGGAGCCCACCTCCCCACCCCTTCCCTGTCCTTACGAAGATCACTGCATGCAGCCTCCCCACTCCACCCTTCTGTTTGCAAAGAGCACAAGCCGTGGATCCTGGCTTCCCAGCATCCCCTGCGCCTGTTCATTTCAAACAGAAGAGGCATGGACCAAGGAGGCTGCACGGTGCATGCTTTGTAAGTAACGGGAAAGGGGGCAGAAGTGTGCCCACTCATTTGCCTGCCTGCCTGCCTGCCTGCCTGCCTGCCCTCCATAGGATTGCTTGAGGAAGAGGTGGGTTACTGCTGCTGCTCTGATCCTACTCTCTCACTCGCTCTCAGCAAGCAAGAGCAGAGAGCAGGGCCTCTGGGGGGGGATGTTAAAGGGGTACAATCGTACCTGGGCCCAGGGCCAAAAATGGGTCAAGCGGGGGTCCCAGGAGCCAAATTCACATGAAGGGAAGGAGCCCAAAGTAAACTTTGTACCAAACAAAGTAAAATTCCTCTGAGTGGCCCTGGCAGAGAGCACAGTGAAACAGGTGTGTGTGTGTGTGTGTGTGTGTGTGTGTGTGTGTGTGTGTGTGTGTGTGTGTGTGTGTGTGTGTGTGTGTGTGTGTGTGTGTGTGTGTGTGTGAGAGAGAGAGAGAGAGAGAGAGAGAGAGAGAGAGAGAGAGAGAGAGAGAGAAGCCAGGCCAGGCAGCAGGCAAGTGCAGGGCACCCCTCATCCGTTTACCATCTCTTCCAGCCTGTCACTCTGTTTCAGTCCACCTCATGTCTGGGCCAGCCATGCCTGGAATGGCAGTGGGGAGCAGAACGTTCTAAGAAAATATGGCATAAAGATATTGGCTCAGATTTTAACTTAGATCAGGGGTTCTCAACCCTTTCCTGACTGAGTACCACCTCCGGTGCCACTTTCCTGCTGTATATCACTGGAAGTGATGACATCATCCCCAGTTACTTCCAGATTTTTAGGTTTTCGGAGGCCAGAAAACGCAGGTAGGAGGCTCTGGGCAGGTTGGAGGGCCCTTCTCAGTGTTCCCAAGAGGCTCGCCCAAAGGCAGGAACCTCTTGGGAGCGAAAACACACCACTGAAAGTGCAGCATCAGAGAGGGGTTCTGGTAGTCCGGTGATCCGAGTACCACCAGCAGTCGGCCGAAGTACCACTGGTTGAGAACCCCTGGCTTAGACTGTAACTGTCAAAACCTAAGTTGAGATGGATCAAAAAGAGAGTTAAATGAAACTCCAGGTGGCAGTAATAGATGCCGTTTAAAAGAGACTGAAAAGAGCAGAGTATATTATTATTGTTGTTGTTGTTGTTGTTCAGAATATTTATATACTGCTTTTTGACAAAAACTAGTTCACAAAGCAATTTACATAGCTAAACAAACAAACAAATGGTTCCCTGTCCTCAAAGGGCACACAACCTTAAAAGATCACAAAAGAGACAACAGCAACAGCCACTGGAAAATACACTCTGTCTGCTGGGGTGAAGAGGGATGCTCTATATATAGAGAGAGAAAGATTTGTCTCTGGCCCTATCACGGTTGTGCAGGGCAGATGATAATCATATCCCTATCTAATTATCCTGACAACAGACCTGCAAAGTGAGGCTGTTCCACTCCACACATTATCTTCTCCAACAGTTCCATAGTCTCTACAACGGAAAAAATAAAGTTTGGTTTGCTAACTCTCACTCTTTGTTTAGATGTATATTTTGTTTTGGGCATATTTTATTTAAATGCTATTATATGGATAGAAGTTCACCAGTCAAGCATAAAGCCCGCAGGTTGGAAGAAGCCCATGGGCCAGATCCAGCTCATGAAAGCTCTTTATCCAACCCATGGGATAGTCGAACTCTCCCAGCACCACCACCAGCTGCAAAATGATGCATTGGCAAAAGTGGCACTGCTGAACAACAGTGTCGCTACGCCCCCACGTGCTGGGGGCCATCGCCCTGCCCCCGCGTCATCACCCCCACATGGGTGGGCGCGTGACATCACGCCCCGCCTCCGGACACCCCCCTCCGCTATTTTCACTACCTTTTTGGGGCCGTTCGGACGCATGGGCAGGCGGGAGGGCCGAAATGCGGCCGTCCCGCCTGCGAGGAAGGTAAGTTTGCGCCCTCCAGCCCACGATTCCACCCCTTCAGGGGTCGGTGCCCGGGGGCCCTTGGCACCACTTGGTGCCCTGGGCACCAAGGCACACACACACACACACACACCCGCTTGACACCTCTGCTGCTGAAAGGGTGGTGCTGGGAGAGCCCAATTATCATGCAGGCCACCCTTTCAGCAGCACTTCTGCTGAGGCGCTGGGAGGGAGAGATGGAAGGAGGCCTCAGAAGGCGAGAACCAGTACAGGGGAAGGGGCATACCAAGAGGGGTGAGAAAGGGAGAAGATACTGCCAAGGCGCTTGAAAAGCCCAGTTATTACACAGGCCGCCATTTCAGCAGCACCACTTCTGCTGAGGCATCACTTTGCAGAGCACCTCTCGGCTGCTCAGCTGCTCGGCAGAAGCACCAAGCAGAAGCACTTGGCAGAAGATGCCTCAGCAGAAGTGGCTCCCCCCGTGATAATTGGGCTCTCCCATATCTTGAAAATATGATCAAGATTTGCACAGTTTCTCTTCTGTCATATTCAGCTAATGAGTTTGTAAGTGAGGGGGAAAAATGCTTATTTCTGGTCATCACCTGCTTAATGACATCACTTCCAGCCTTGAGCAGGTGCCATTAATGCTATTCTTCGGCCTGCTGTATGAAACATGTTTGACACCCCTGGGTTAAGATATCAAAGTATTTTGAAACAATGAACAGAAAAAAAATCAAGAGCACAGATACAAAGGGTGGGAGAGACATTTTCCCTGTTAGTGTCACTAAAACATTTTCAAAAGCATCAAAAGACACCAAAATAAACCAAAACTGTGCATGGCAGTGGGTGTTGTTTTTCCCAGGTTAGGGAGTTGGTACATCCAGCAACTTCCTGATCCACGTACACACAGTAAACTCCTTCCCGCCAAACCCCTTTGAGTCCAGCAGCAGGGTGATACTAGAGGAAATGCTTGGCAAGGGAGACTCACAACAGACCTTCCTTTCCAGGCATAAAAGGCTGTGTAAGGATCCAGGGATATCAAAGTACTGTATAGCAGTGATGTAGACTTGTGTCTATTGACTCGGACTTGAGTCGGACTCATGTCGCATCAATGACTTGACTCGGACTTGACTCGGTGATTGTAAAAGACTCAAAAGACTCGACTCGAGACTTGGAGCCTTTTACAAGTTGAATTTTATCCAGGTTTAAACCCGTTTTCCCCATTAAATAGATAGGGACTTGCAACTTGCAACTTGGGGGTAAAGACTTGGGACTTGACTCGAGACTTGGAGTCACAGACTTGATCCGCATCCCTGCTGTATAGTCACGCTGGTTTATAGCACCCAGCTTGGTGCAGGCTTGTAAGAGCAACTTGGCTCTCTACCAGCTTCCCAACATCAAATCTCAAGAGGCCAACAGAGAGCCAGGTTGCATCCCAGAACTTGCAAAAGGTTCAGTCTTTCCCAAACTCTCTGTGTTTTAAAACATGGAGTTAATGAGAAGATTGATGGGACAAAGCATCTGTATAGAGCTGCTATTAAAGATAGAAGCATCTCTCTCTCTCTCTCTCTCTCTCTCTCTCTCTCTCTCTCTCTCTCTCCTCCCCTCCCCCAATCTTCCCAATATCCTCTGCTTGGAAATAACTGAAACTGAACACTGCCAGCACAATGTTGCTTGCTGGAAGCCCCAAGGCAAAACCCTATATACTGGACCCCTCTTGGCATGCTGGGCCCCAGCATCTGTACAAGCTTAGCAGCAGTGGACGTCCAGTAAAAGGTGTCAGCAGCAGTGGCTCCTCCTGCCCTCCCCACCAGCCAATGGGAGCAGCCATACAATCTCTAAGAGTTGCTGCATTGTGCATGTGTAGATGCGGGCGCCGGGCATAGCTGTGGCATGAGTCTCTCAGCCAACTGATACTTGCTCCATCACTGCCACTGGTACTGTGAGACTTAGGGGTCTCCTTAAGTTTTGGACTGCCTAATTAGTATTTATAGCTAGATATCATGGCCATATGCACGTACGGGGATTAATTTTAAGTGATACACGTGCAGCGCCAGTGCCTTGTTGCTGGGGGCCCAGGGACAAAGCCCTGCACTGGCCACCCAGTGCGTGTGTTAGGCCCCACCCCCTCAAGCAGTTGGGGTGGGCAGTGGTGGCAGACAATGGCTCCTCCCACTCTCCCCATTGGCGAATAAGGGAAATCTTTGGTGGTAGCAGCAGCTCTTCCCTCTCCACCAGCCAATAGCCCCACAATGATGCGGGGGGGGGGGGCTCTTGAGAATGCTTCCATTGGTATACGAGGGCTCCCGCTCCAGCAGTGGCTGGCATGAGTCTCTTTGCGGACTTGGGCCTCCACTGGGGATTCAGGTTTGACCCAACTTGATGGGCCCTGTGAGTATAGGCCCTTAGCTAGTGTCCAACCTGGCCAGCCCCCTCACGCCACTCCTGTACAGATGGTAGTGCCCCTGCTTTCCTTTCCTTTTGTTCTCTGCCTTGCTGAAGACCAAAACTGGAGAACTGCTAGATTTTATATTTTTCTAAAAATACAGGAACAGTCATTATTGTTTCCTTGCCCCAGCAGTCCCTTGGATATAGTGCCTGGCACTTTGTGATGTTAATCAGATTTGTGTTAATTTGTGTTACTTCTCCTGCTCCGTCTTAAGACTGGTATAAACTGCAAACTTTTGGGTTCTTACACCATGCCCAGTTTTTTTTTTCTCCAGCCCCTCTCATTTTTGCTTAAAATCCAGCCTATTGAAGAATTCTGAAGAACAAAAGCTTTTTACAACTTTGTAACTCTTTGATTGAGCCTAATAAAAGTATTACTATATTGTCACTTTGGCTTTTTTTCTAGTAGCCCAGCACAGCTACCTATGATTTTTAAATACCCTTTAGACATCATTCCTTATCATCACTGGGCTGTACTTTCCCTTGATCTTTGTAACCTGGAGATCAGAAACGGTCGTGTAATGTACTCACAGATGAAGGGTGTGGCTATGCCATTAAGGGCTGTCTTGGTTCTCATAGTCTGCTATGAGATATAATCAACAAACTACAATATATTATCAGACACAGTGTACGCGGGGGGGAGCCTTGCCTCAGATACTAGAGTCACCAGAGTTTGACCCTGTACAGTATCCTTGACTGATTGCACTATATACATTCTGCCACAAACTGAGTATGAGACAGCCAGAATTAAATTCTCTCAAAGTCCCAATGGCACAGAGTTAAGCGCATTCTTCTCACCCATTTCCCCACCCCATTGAAATAATTTGGCTCTAAAACAGCTTACTTGGGCTCGATCGTATCCTTTGGATGTTGGGTTAATGCAAAGATGATTAAAAATTTATACCTTACGTGTCAGGTATCATCAGCACTTCATCCGAACTACAATCCTAACAATTACAGCTTTTATGGCTTTTTTTTTTCATCAATGCCACATTTCTTCATGAAACGATAGAGCATTATGAGCTCCTCCAAATGCTACTTACATCTACATCTCCTGATACAACCTGTACAACCCATTCTCAGAGTTTCATTGTGGGCATTACCATGCCTACCACAGGAAGAGGGGGGTCAGGGATATGGGCCCTATAGATTTTTATCAGGCACCAGATTGCCTCAGCTGCATTTCCTTTCCAAGGTCAGGAAGGATACTGCTCTTAAATCTCCAGGGTTTGGCATGGGCAAATTTGCATTTGCATTGGTAACAAGGAGATTTGCATTGAAATGAACACTAAGGCAACAGAAGTTCTCCTTCCACATACCACCCTGAGCTCAGCTGTTTAGAATATAATGAAAAGTCAAAGCCATGGGTGAGCTGCTCAAAGGTTCATGGTATGCAATAGTGACACCTGGTGTGGGAAAAGATAACTGCCAGGAAGAGACTGTAACCATTTCTCAAGCACTGAAACTCAAGAATCATGAAATAAGAGCAGCCCTTGTTGAACGGAGGGACTTGTCTTCATGTGGCTCGATTTCCTGAAGGTATTGCATTTCTCCTGCACTTAGTTAAAGAAAAGAACATTACCCGTTGTGCAGAGATTGAGAGGTCATCCTTCCTTGAGTTTTGTCACTTGATTTACATGTTAGATCAGTGGTTCCCAACCTTTAGGAGACCGCAGACCACTAAGGCAAAAATTGGAATTGTCATGGACCACATCTAACTCTTCACCCACTGCACACAAAAAATACAATTAAATTTGTAATAATTAGATAAGATTTATTAGGTCTCATACTTACATTTATATGTACATTATTATGTATTATTTTTTATTTGTGATTTTAAAAATGAAAACAAAAAATTAAAAATTAATGGGGTAGGTATCTTAATGCGATGTTTGCACTTGCATTTGCTTCACTAGCTGCAAAATTCTTCGGTTGATACTGCTGCTCAAAGTGGGGGTTGGCACTTAATTACCGAAGATCAATCTTGTGTGTGTGTGTGAGAGAGAGAGAGACCTTGCAGACCACTTTTCAGGTTCTCACGACTTACTGTGTTAGATGCATTGCACCTGCAGATAAAATGGCAACCTGTGTATGCATTATAGCTGCATTGTCTGACATTTCCAAAAAGATGGGCTTTATCTGTATGGTGGAGCATATGCTTTGCAGAGTCAATCCCTGGAACCCCCACGGAAGGGTCCTGCCTGAAACCAGGTTTCCATGATTCATTAAGAAAATAATGTTTTGTTTTTATGCCAATAAAGGTTCCTATATATACTGTAAAAATATAAAACTTTTTTTCTTTCAGCTGTAAGAAGTTCTCTTTTTAAAACAACCTGATTTAGTATGAAATCTGAACTTAAATTCCAATTTAACTTAAATTATGCAAATATACAGTCTCTCAAAACTGAATGTACGACCCTCCCGTGAATTTATGACAGGCTGCTTTCCTTTATAATGAAAGAACAGTGGGGGAAAATATCTTTGCCAGTCATTAAACAATGAAATAACTTGAAGTTCTTACATGATGTCTTGATGCTGGGTGCCAGGAAGGAACTGGCAACGTGTCAGTACTGATCCATCTGGGTACCTTTTTACTCTACAACTGGCTCAGATTCACAGTGCAATCTGATGAGTGTTTACAGTAAGCCTCATAAGAACATAAGAAGAGCCCTGCTGGATCAGGCCAAAGGCCCATCTAGTCCAGCTTCCTGTAACACACAGTGGCCCCACCAGATGCCTCAGGGAGCTCACAGCCAACAAGATAACCTGTTTCCTGCTGCCACTCCCCTGCACCTGGCACAGAGAAAACCTACTTTTAAAACCAGGAGGTTGCTTATGGCTTGTAACCTGTGATGGTCTTTTCCTCCATGAATCTGTCCAAAACCCTTTTAAAGGGAACTAGGCCAGGTGCCATCACCACATCCTGTGGCAAGGAGTTCCACAGATTTAATAGGATTTGCCACTCACTACATTTAATGGGATTTGCTCCCTTGTAACTGTGTTTAGGATTGTTTAGGATTGCAGCCTCAGAACTCAACCAATATTTATGACTACTAAAGTCAAAGAGCTGAGCATGGACATTTTCCTTCCATCTTGTGAAGAACAACTGGGCTGCTGGGGTACAGCAGGGTAGGTCCTTCCCTTTTATATGGCTCCTTCCCTTTTATATGATAAAGGAGAAGGAGCAGATTCAATCAGAAAGGAACACTGGAAATACGTTTCTACAGCCCAATCCTATGTAAGGTTACCTGGCTGGTCTAAAGGGCTGACCACAGTATCCTTTTGCCATTCCGGGCTGCCCCGGGGCAGCCCAGGAGCACCTTGGGAGAAGGGGATGCTCGTCCCCTTCCCCGGGTGTCGGCCAAGCCCAGGGTCAGCCTACTCAAATGAACGCCAGCTCGGGGAAAACCAGGCCGGGAGAGGGTTAAAGATATTGGCAGATCTCACCACTGATATCTCTGCCCTCCCTTGCCTGGTTTGGCCAATGGCCACCCTCCCTCGCCAGCCAATCTGCCCTCCCTCCGCCCCTGCACTGGCTAATGCCGGGCTTACCTAGTCTGGTAGGCGCAGGGACAGTCCTTTGCCCCAGCCTTTGCCCATGGCAGCCCTTACTCGCCAGGAGTCGCAAACGCGCTTTACGGAGCGTTTGCGACATCATAGAGGGGCAGAGCGTGCACTCCGCCACTCTATGTTTACCCAGGATTGCACTGCTAGTGTGGCATCTAAGCTGACTACAAAAGCCTGTCATGGATACAGGCCATAAAAAAGAAGCTGCTTTGGGAATATTTTGAAGAAATCTCTTCGCTGGATAAAAAAAAAGGAAAATGTAGCAAATGTAATCAGAGATGCAAGGACTGGTTGTCAGAATGAAACAACATTAAAGACAATATACTTTATGGTCACTCACAGCAACCAATTAGTATGCACTTTTAATTAGAACATGTTTTTAAATCGTATATGAAAATGCTCTTGGCAATTCAAACCATGATGCAAATCAATCCGGCCCACCTGAAACCTTAGAGAGCCATCGTTAGTCAGCGTAGACAATACTGAGCTAGATCCTCTGAACAACTGTGAACACGCAAGCATGCTGAGGCATGCTTCCAACCAGAACTGCCTCTGTTTTCTTAAAAACAGCAACATGGGAGGGGGAATCCTGCTCAGACCCAGGCCATGTGGGGGGGGGGGGAGGAGGTTCCTTCTTTTTCCATACACTGTTTTGATCTGAAACGTGCGCTGCTGAAGCTGCGATTTGCCCTGAACTGAAGGGCAAATTTCAGGATAAAAGCAGCACATGAGGAAAGAATGGACGTTCCTGTGTGCTCTGGTTCCCACTGGGATTTCCCCTGCTTTCCACACTGTGCTTTTTGTTTTTTGAAGAGGCGCTTCTGGTTGGGCGCATGCCTTGGCAGCATGCAGTTGCATGCTCATGCAGCTTGGTCCTGACTCAGCAGAAGACAGGCTCATATGCTGATATGTACTTTTCACTGCTCCAGCAAGTAGATCGCTCAGGCAAACTGCTGCTAAGCACAGTCAAATGCACACTTACCTAGGAGTATGCCCCACTGAACATACCTCTGAGTACATGTGCCTAGTACAGGTACTGCACTGTGAGAGAGCTAAGAGAGCTAGTCGATGAATTTATTTATTTCAGATGTTTCATAAGCCACATTCGCTACCAAATGATACTCAGCCATGGCATACAATAAAAACAAATAGGATAAAAATATTACATTAAAACATTAACAATAGAAATAAAAAAAATCTTTTTAAAAAAGCCAAGCTAAAAACATTACACAGCACACCCATCTGCCAGAGAAACACACCTTTACAAGTCAAAACATTTTTTTTTGCCAACTAACAAAAAAGGAGGGAGTCCAGTAGCTCCCCTTGAGAAAACTAACTGCCCCAAAGCTCTCTAGCTTCCCCTGAGCAATGAAATGGAATGTCCTGTCTCCCTCTCTATGCTGGGGACACTGCATCGCTGCCGATATTGCCACCCCCTCCCTTTCAGCCAATGGCCACCCCCCTGGCTGCCCCTGCCCGCCCTCCCCCCACCCCTGCACCGACTGGTGCAGGACTTATGTCCATCGGCGGCTGCGGAGTCTGGAGGGTGGCGGAATGAGGGCCACCGGCCTCTGTGTCAGTGGCCCTTAATCCCAAGTCATCGCAAACGTGCTTTATGGCACATTTGCAACGCTTTGGAGCGGCGGAGTGCGCACTCCACCGCCCGACCGTTAGTGAGGATTGTGCTGTTTAACTCCTTCCTCTGCACATCTGTTGTAGCTACAGGAACTCTGCAGTCCACCTTGGCAGTTGGTCACCAGAGCCATGCTGTGGCTGGCATTACTGCTGTTTACCTGCAACTTCTGTTCATAAGGAGGTTTCAAACTCTTATGATTGAGGTGAGGGGTCTGGCCAACTTTCTTAACTGTCAAATACCAAAAATATGTTCCTGTTCTCAAGCACTGTTTAGAGAAATCCTACAATCCTTGAATAAATGTTTTGCTTGGGAGGCATCCATTGCCCATCCCAGCCCCCGTTGAACATTTATACAATATCTCATCTCTCTCCCAGTTCCTAGAATGTTCCCTTTCCAGAAGCATTACGTTAGATACTATGTCAACAATGTCTCTTCTTCCAGGCAACAGTATTTGTTCCAGGCTAACCTTACAACAGGTCTGCAGTGAAAGGAAACAGATGTTCCCCTGTCCTATACAAGAGCATTCGCCTTAAATGACCTCCTCCGTTCCAGTTCTGGTCCCAATATGAAATGATGTGTTACCATGGCATATATCATATCTTTTTCCCAGTTTTATAGTAGTTATACTGTACGTATTATAGCTGTTTATAGCTGTAAAACAGTTTTATAGCTGTTTCCCAGAAGCATTACGTTAGATACTATGTCAACAATGTATCTTCTTCCAGGCAACAGTATGTGTTCCAGTCTAACTTTACAAATAAACCTATACAAACAGTATACCTATACTGTTGTTTCATATATACATAAATAATGATGTATACCTTTATCATAGCAGGGAACCCTTTTCCCAGTTTTATCGCTGCGTGCATACAGAACAGCTTTTGGACTTCATTAGTCAAGCACTTACAAGCTCAGAGCCAGCATAATAGAACATCTACTCATGTCTTACAGCTTTGTTAGGAGAAACAAAAGTATTCTGTATCATGAAGCTCTTTTAGGCCTTGCGTTTTTTCCTCCTACCCCATCCCAGTCTCTGCGGTCAAGTGAGAGGTTGCAAGACTCACCACTGCCTGTAAGTGATAACTTGAAAGTTGCCTTTGCTAATCCCAAAGGTGTAGAGGGTAGCTGTGGTTGCTCAGAGCAGAACAGGCTCTTTATGCATGCTCAAGTCAAAGGCACTCTTATTATCACTTTGCATGCTGTGGGGGTGAGCCTTAGCACTACAAACAGAGCACCGTTGAGGCCTGACTATTTCTTGGTGGCGTAGGGTTGCTCCTTTACTTTTTACCAGTCCCCCTCTCTGCTCCTTTCACAACAATGGTGCACAGAAATCTAGGAGCTAAACCTTTTCCCATAATTTTATTCCTATACCATGCTTAATCTTTATGACTAGTGAAGGTGCTGCCAACACCAAAAGAGCAAGGACAAAGGTAGCAAACCTGAGATAGCTTTCTTCCTATAACCCCAACAGCACTTTTCAATGTAGAAGCTGCTTCACGGTTCTTTACAGTATATATTTACACCCAAGAATTTACAATTAAAAGCCATTGAACCGTTTATTTAAGTTAAAACAGGACAAGTCCTGGCTTGACGTTTCGGCCCGATTCATCTCGGGCATCCTCAGAAAGAACAGCAATCTCAGTTGTTGTCACGCTGCTGAGTCTCCAGTCGTGACAACTCCAGGCATTACAACAACTGAGATTGCTGTTCTTTCTGAGGATGCCCGAGATGAATCGGGCCGAAACGTCAAGCCAGGACTTGTCTTAATTAACTTAAATAAATGGCTCAAAAACCCGGACTTTTTAATTGTAAATTCTTGGAATAAACTGGCCGTGAAAACCTACAAAGCTACATATATTTACACCAGTTGTATCAGTTCTGGCTGAGAGGGAATGAGGGACCCAAGATCCCACAGCTGGCTGAGCAGATATTCCCACTTGCAGCAGGCTTCCATTCACAAATAATATACCAGCAGATGCAGCACAAGTACCTTCCTCCTTGGGTCCTTGACTCAAGTCTGAATTACAAGCCAGTGACCATGGGCAGGCAATCTAGGCAGCTGCCTGGGACTTAGGCAGACATATCCTGGCCCTATATGCATGATGACTTGGAAGTAAGTTCCACGGCTTTCAATGGAACTTGCTCCCAGGTGAGTATGCATAAGATTGCAGCCTAAAAGGCTGGTACTAAGGTTGCCAAGTAGTTTTCTGACACAACTCATTTGCCTTTAACAGCTGTATAACGAACAGAAATTGAGCAGCTGAAGCTTTTGTAGCAGCTAAGCTTTCCTGTTGAATTTCTGCTTCTTGCCCAGCAGTTAAAGGCACAAGAGCCTGTCCCCCCAAAAAGCTGACAACCCCATTGAAAATCATAAACCTGAAACAATGGGCAATCAACTACTAAAGCAAAGACACCATCATGTTGAAATACTTGGCAGATGTACCATTTTGTGGGAAGGGAATGCAGCTAGGTACAAGAAAACCAAACCATGTGATATTTAAGTAGAGAGCTGCCTAAATATTATTTATTTGAAAGTAGCTCTTGCACTGAAGCTGGTACTGTTTTGCCTGTTTATGTCTCTTTTGTTTGCTGCTGAAACATATATAGCCACCAGAGGAAGCCAGAGGACAATCTTTCCATCCTTCAAAGCTTCTAGGTAGCAATAATGTGCTAAGGAAAAGGGGTAAACTATTACAGCAAGCATTCTGGTGAAGTTCACCAAACCCAACACGTGGTTTAGAAATTGCCACAGGATAAATATGCTCTCTTGTAAGTGTTCCATTATCTGAGTTCAGGTGGGTTTACTGTCATTCTGTGTACTGTGCAGAGTGCAGTCACTGGAAGTGCCATTGAACTCGGTAGGACCTACTTTGGAGTAAACATATCATCAAGACATATCAGATCAAGCTGTATGATGCATTTTTTTTTTTACAACGGCTTGTCAAGTAAAGCCTAATGCACACAGACAATACTCTATTCCAGGGTTAGGGATCTCCTCCGCCCCCTTTTCTACCCTCCTGTTACTTGTCACATAAACACAGTGAGACCTACTTCTGAGTAAGCATGCAAAACAGGGGGGGGAGTAGTGTGTCTGCATGTTCTAGTTCTGCCCCAGCTGCTATTTAATGAGAACTATCTGGCAGTTTGTCCTCTGATTAAATAATAGATTGCAGTTGAGTGGGGGAGGAAATGCATACTAAATGGATGGCTTTTAGCAGTTACCTTTTTCTTTTGTGAGAAGTAGCATTTGGAAAGAAGGGGGGGGGTTAAGAGCAAATGAACCCAGGCACTCCAAAAGCAGCGCAGAACATCATGAGTAGCCAAGGAGAGAAATGACTGTTCCTGTGCGTTTTAATGAAGGTGTTTGGCAAAACTGGACAATGAAATTGCTCCTTTTTTGGCTGTCGTTTCCCCTTTTGCTTTCTTCTTTCCTGCTGGGGAAGGATGCTTGCAGCTGGGCTCAGCTGAGCCCTGGTCTTGATCTAGCAAAACATGAGGATGGGGTGAGTAGTACTGATGTTGCCCTAAGTGTCGTGTCGAAACACGTTTGTCCCAACATTAATGAGTTGTGGAGGTGTTCTGCTTAAATGCACCCCTGCAATAAATTGGACTGTGTGTGTTGAACAGTTATCGGATATTAATAATCAACAGGTTCAAAATCAACTGTGATTAGGGATGAGAGAGAGCTTGTAGCCTTTCTTTGCTATGCAGCTACCTGTGTATGTGACTTGATTTATTCCTCTGGCTTTTTTTTTTTACAGGCAAATGCATCTCTTGGACAATCCCAGCAGCTGAAACCACGTAAGCTTCACACCTCTCCTAGCCTAAAAGAGCCTAGTAACTTACTTATTTTTGCAGTAACATTTGCATAGCTCCTAAGTGTTGAGATTTGTGTGCTTTGAATGTAAGAAACAAGATGACTGCTGGGTCCAGTGTTGATGGCAGTTTGGCGGAGGCCTTATAGCAAAAACCTGTACTGGGCCTTGCATTGGGGGGGGGGGTTGTCCCTGCCGCCTTCATCCTGATCAAGCATTGATCTCTAGTACTGCAGGTACTGAGGTTTCAGGGATTGGATCTTGACTCAACCTGGCTAACCCCTGATACCGCTCCAGGCTGGGTAGCCCAATTCAAAGTGACTGATGCTAATTGGAGGAAGAAGAGCCATCTTTCTTTCAGGATGTGATACTGTAGTAAATCACTTCTGAGCACTAGGTTTCTTTCAGTGTTCCCTCCTAACTAGGCTTCTAGGTGAGGTTCATAGAAGTTGGGAGGGAGAATTACGGAAGCCATTTTCAGTCCCAATACTCAACGTGTGGATGAGCCAATGTCTTTTTCCCCATGGAGCTTCTGACATACGATATCGCTTTCATAACAAAAGGTAATTAATGACAACTCTATTGCTGGATGTGTTGGGGTTTTTTTCCTTGAATGTCATCAGCCCTCATGTTGTCATGCTCCTTAGCCAATCACCATAGGGCTGACCACCCATTTCCTGTGACTGATGTAATTTTAAAGAGCTTTTCTCCTGGTTTTCTATCCGTGACTATCAAAGTGACTTGCAAGTTGCAACAAAGCACTTATTAAACACTGAACATTCAGATAACAAATCAGCACATAAGTAAAAAAAAAAAGTTTTAATTCCTCCAAGGGGATAAAACTGATCATAGTCTGCTTAGCAAGAATATGTGTGCTGGAATAGGTGACTCTCAACTGCCCTGTGAAAGGCACTTAAAGGTGGTGTAAGGTAAGGGAGATCTCCCCTGAGGGTGTTTGTGACTTGAGGTTCGTCATTTGATGAACTCTTTACCAGCCTTCCTTACGCCAATATTTGAGGCTTAGCTTAGGTAAAGGTGACCCCTGACAATTAAGTCCAGTCGTGTCCGACTCTAGGGTGTGGTGCTCATCCCCATTTCAAAGCCGAAGAGCCAGCGTTGTCCGAAGACGCCTCCGTGGTCATGTGGCCGGCATGACTCTCCTTGCCTCAGCACGTAGCATGCGGCTGGAACACGGAGCGCTGTTTACCTTCCCGCAAGGTAGCTGACCAAGCAACAAGAGCTCACCCCGTTGCAGATTCAAACTGCCGACCTTTCAATCGACAGCTCATGGTTCAGCGGTTTAACCCACTGCGCCACTACTTAGCTTAGTAGGTTGCAAAATGTACAGCTGAGCAGTCGCTTTGGGGTTCAGGTTAGCAGGGAAATGGGTGGTGGTATCTGTGGTGATGTCTCTAGCATTATTTTTCTGGAGCCCAAGCCTGTTTTGTGAGCACTTGTGGGTCTTGGGATCAAAATCCTGAAGCTGCATCATGCAGACCACTGCAAAGCAAAATCAACAAGACAAGGTAAAGCACAAGTCCATCAATACCCTATGGAATGTGATGGAAGAAGCATGACTGTTTGCTGGATTGCTCCGCAGACCATCTAGCATTTTGTTATGTTTTTTTGCCTGAGGAAGATCATTATGCACATGATCGAAATGTTGCAGATCTAGATTTTAATCATTTTAAAAACGGAGCTTTTTCTTGTTTTTAATGGTAGATTTTATTTGTCATGGCTTTTAATCCCGTCGTTACGTCTTTAAGAGCTCCACAGATTGCTTCTCTTTCCTTCACTTTTCTCTGAAGCCTTTGGTTCTGGATGCTGGAAGGACCAATGGCTTGATCTATTGTGATTGTTTTTGTGTTTTAGCAGTGCAGTGTTGCAAAAAATGGGCAAGGAGAAATGAGCTCTGCATTCTCTTTAGTATAGTTCATGTGGCACAATGATTGATTAGTTGGTACTAGTTTGACTCTGGCCTTGGGACATAACGGTGACTGTAAGTCAACTAAGGAGAAAAATGGTATCATTTCTGACATGCGTGGTATTCTCCTGTTATGGAAAAATAAAATAAAGTGATTCTTTGTGTCCATTCTTAATCCTGAATAATGTGGAAATAATGCATTATCTTTGGAAAGGATGTGTGGAAAGAGAAATCTTTAGAAATATTTTCACTCATTCTGAAGAATGACCCATGGAAAACCAGCTCTGCCCCATTTAAGAGTGGTGACTTTCCTATGAAAGACTCTGGAATAGCAATGTTGTGTGTGAAGCTATCTGTTACCTACCTAAATTCATACAAGGTTGTATTTGCTTCACAATCGGTGATCTGTTACCACTAGTAACATGCTTCTCATCTGTATGCATTGCACTTCTTCTTTTTTAGGCAAGAGTGTTTATATTTCATTTCAAGTGTGCAACAGGTCTGAACAGACATTTTGTGCTGTCCCTCTTCTGGTTTCAGTAGAGATAGTATAGTTATGAACCAGACTTCTCTCTCTCTCCTAGTGAGACCACATCAGCTGAGCTCTTTCTCAGCATCTGCAATATGGGGATAATACTGACCTACCTGACAGAGTGGTTTCAAGACATACTGAGATAGTGCTTTGAAGCACTTCCCAGACTCTAAATAAATGTGCCCTGCACCACATTGTTATCCAAGGATGTAGAAAAAAGTTAATAGTGAATTTGTGCCATAGCACCTATTTAACTAGACACATTCTCAACTTTTTCCTTTTGGCAACTCCTTTTAGCAGAAGCCGAATCTGACTACTTCACAGTCCTTTCTGAATTGATTTCCTCTTTCTGACACAGTACATAACCATGCCTTGAAATGCAGAAGTACTAGAGCATGGTCTGAGAGCACGTGTTGCAGCTAATCTTGTTGAGACAAAGCAAGGGTGGGCCTGGTCAGTGCCTGGATGGGAAACCACCTGGAAAACCCCATGCACACCACCAGGAAAGGCAGGATCAGTGGCATAGCTAGCCACTGTGGTACCCGGGGGCAGAATTCAAAATGGGCATGATGTCGCTTCCGGAGGTGACATCGCACCCCACGGTTCTTGAAAACGCTAACCCCAGCCCATCCTGTGGCCCCCTCCACACTCACTTTGCTGCTGCCTTTTTTGCTTGGCAAAAACTGTTTTTGTTTGCTGGAGACCCAGGCGGCTGTGGCAAAAAAGGTAGGTTGCTTGCCGCCGCCCCCTTCCCCCCACTTACTGCCTGCCCAGTTCAGCCTGTCGCCCCACCCCACTTACCTTGCCGCTGCCTGAGTAGTGCCTGCAGGGGTGCGTGTTACCCCCCCCAAGGCCCATTTGGTGTGGCACCTGGGGGCACAGCCCCCCCACCCTTAGCAATGCCACTGGACAGGACACAAATCCAATAAATAAATATGGAAAAGTCAAATCCTGAAAAGTAGCAAGAAATTGATTGAAATATCAACATTTGTATTTTGAATTTCCTTTGACTAGTTTTTTCTGCTTTAGTATGTTTGCAACAAGCAGGTATACCTGTACAACGGCGAAAACAAGCAATGTTTAAAATAATAACATTTTTAAATGGGGGTTCTCTCAAGAGCCTTTGAGGGGGGGAAGGAGGAGTTGCATATTGCCCACATCCAAATAGAATTTCTTCCGTTTGTTAATTGGGGGCGGGGAATCTTCCTAAAGTCTGTAATGCCTTATTGGAAAGATGCATAAGACAAACAGAAGAGCTTTCCCTCATTATGGAAAAACTGGTCGATGGCCGTAAAGCCTCTTCTCCTAGGAGAAGTAGTAAAGGAGAAATGAGTCCTGTTAACATCTCTCATCTTCTTGCCTTCTAGTGCTAGATCTCCCCTGGATATCCATGTACGTTCCTGTGAGAAGCTGCCACAGAGAACTGAGAGAAAAATATGGAGAATTTTCTCCCCCAGAGTATCCAAGTGGCTTTGAAGAAAATATCTGGTGCAACTGGACTGTTTGGGCAGGGGCTAGGAAACACATCATTATTTATATTAAAAGATTTAAAAGTGATGAGGACTGTGACAAAAATGAGGATAAGATTTTCTTCAATGGAGTTTCTTCACTGGCAGAGAACACAGTGATATATGCTTGCTGGAAAAAAGAGATGCATGTCTTTGCTACATATGCTCGAGGTGTCCATGTGGTATTCCTGATGAGGCATTCCACCAATCCTAAGAAAGAAGGGTTTATGGGGAGGTATTATATTTTCAAGCATCGAGAAACAAAACCTCCTGACAAGGATGTCATGGGCTTGGAAGTACCTACTCCAGAACCATCCCTGTCCACTGTCAACAGCATTTCACCATCTCAGAAAGGACCATTCATCTTTATACTAGAAAATGACCATTCTAGCTTATCCTCAAGCAATAGAATTGACAAGGCAACTGATCTTTCCAAATCCTTACAAGCAAAAGAAGGAAATATAAGTGTTGCAGCTCTTGCAGGCTTTGTTTGGCAAGTTACAAGCACTCTGCCTTTAACATCGGAAAGTCTCCACTTGCTACATATATTGGTGAACAGTGAAGAGCCTCCTTGCAATCAAAACCCTCCTGAACAATTTACAAGCACTCTGCCTTTAACATCGGAAAGTCTCCACTTGCTACATATATTGGTGAACAGTGAAGAGCCTCCTTGCAATCAAAACCCTCCTGAACAATTAACGGAAGTGCAAAACCCTAATGTCTGGGGAATGAGCACTGAAGAAATGTCTATGGAACTGGGTGAACCAACCATTCTTCCAGACGTTCTTTCTGAAGTTCCTTACTTAGGTTTATCTCCAATAGAACCTTCCGGTCCTGTAGGAGGAATGGAACTTCCGAGCAGAACACCAAGTACCAATTTGGTCCCCTTTTTTAAGGGTGATCTACAGATGGGTAGTAGAGCAACAGAGCCAGATGATCGTGCCCTGGATACACATTTTCTGAGTGTATCTCATGATGACGCAGTGGCCTCCACTGAAGCGAGTGCTCAGAGTTTCAAAGAGGTTATACCAATGAGCTGTCAAATCAGCAACTTGGCCCATGAAGCAGTTAGCAGAGATGCCATTAATTTGGAGACTATTTCACTACTCACCCCCAAACAGAATCTGATGGACACAAAGGTGCACATGGACTATGTTCTTCCTTCTGAGACACCAGAAAGAGGCGGACTGCAAAGTCACCCTGGAAGTTCTATGCTCCTGCTTGGTGATGCTAAATTGGTTAGTGATTGGGAAACTGGAACTCTACCCATCTCCGAGCATTTCGCTAAAGTGCTGGATGTTGATCCCGTTTTAGAAAGCTCTGGAGACATAGCTGCTGAGCTAAAAGTCACTTCGGCTGCTACAGTGTTGTGTAGTATTCTGGAAGGCGACCTGCACCTGAGGTCCAGAAGTGAGCAATCAAGTGCTTACCTTTTCCTGAATCTGTTATCGGAGATGCCGGGTGGCTCAAGCATGACTGAATTGGAAAGCAGCCACTTCCTGTATGCAGCTATGAAACATGAGGCTTCTCTCTCTCCTAGTAAAACCACATTGGCACCTTTTGCTACTGCAGGACTAGGACTTTCCCCATCTCTCTTGTTGGGGACGATGGAGACTCTTCTGCTTCCTACTATGGAATTGGAACCTTTGCTCTCCTACAGCCCAACAGTGCCCCTTTTGCTTGCAGTTCCAGATCTAGAGTCTACCACCTTGGAACTAAAACATGCTCTTTCTTCACCTATGACACCAACTTATCCATTCATATCTGTCGAACTAGACTCAATCCTTTCTCCATTTGCTATGTTTCTGGAGCCGACCCTTTCTGAACAAGAACCCATAGTCTCCTCAATTACTGCAGAAACTCTGTCCTTGGGTGCTGAGGAGCTGGAACCCAGCATCTCAGAAATGGAGTGTGCCTGGACCAAAAGCGCAACTATTGTGGAAACCGCCTTGGAACTGGAGACAAGTGCTGCAGTTCTAGAGCCTGCCCTGTCCCCAACAGCCACAATGAAGTCTCTGGTGGCTTCAGAGTCCACGTCTTTTTCCCAAGTTAATGAAATTGTTCCTCTCTTTGGCTTGAGGATGGCAGGGGCCGATCCAGCTGTGGTCCCTTTGAGGAGTTTTTGCTGCCAGCATGTGATTGGTGCTTATGAACAGGAGGGCGCCTCTCTGGCTACAGTTTGGTCCTCTAGTTTGCCTGTCATGGGAGCTCCATATAGTAGTAGCCGCCATACAGCATTTGTTTCTACAACCTTGGAAGACCTTTTCCCAAGCACAGAAGTGTCTACTTCTATCAAGCAGCCATTATTGGAAAGAAGAGGTGGTGGTGGTGGTGGTGGTGGTGGTGGTGGTGGTTTTGCTGCAAGACTGGGAGACAGAGATGCTCACTTCACACCTTTGAACTTGGCACCCAAATCTGAATTGTTTCCATCCCTTGATAGATTTACAGGGAATGCACTTTCTCCTCTGAATGGACCCATTATTACCAAAATGCCTCTCGCGCTTGTGCCAGTTGTGGGTGAAGAGAAGCAACCTGAGAGTTGGACTGAGTGTGGTTTTGTCTCTAGCACAATGTCTACTCCATCCTCACCACATACTGAGATGCAGACTCCAGTGATGCAGCCAGTGCCCTTAAAAGTGGTGAAGGAAAGAGAGCAAATGCCACAGCCTATTACAGCTTGGGGAGGACCTCGCAATGCTAAATGGAATGTAGCTGACAATTCCTTGGAATTTACTGGTGATGATCTTAATGTTGTTGGAACTCTTATCAAGGCACAGATCCAAAAAGAGCCCTTAGATTTGCAGACTCTCCAGATTCCATCTGATTTGGAGAATAAAGTTGTTTCTAAAGTAGAACACCTTGGCAATCACATGGGTATGGCTTTTATGCTTTATTTTGGGGTTGTAATCTTAATTCCCCTCTAGGTCATGTTTTGCACAGTGGGAAAGCATATGGCAAAGCAAAGGTGGTATAGTTTTTCTAGGATTATGAGTACTTTGTGGGAAAATGGTGTCTATGTCCCCTGTAGATGCACGCTGTAGCTGAATGGCAGTGCATCTTAATAGAAACGCCAACATTGGTAGAAACTCCAGTTTGAACTTAAAACCTGTTCAGAGCTGTAGTACAAATCAGAAAACTTTTTGATGTTACCCGACAGAAGTGGTACAGAGAATCCTTTGCAGATATTGCAGTATGGTGTTCATGGGTAGTAAAACCAGTGCTGGCCCTGTCTGTCTGTCTGTCTGTCTTGGAGGCTGGCAGAGGACTATGCAGTCTGAGGGGGTATGCATTTTAGGAACAGGATACACTGAATAATTCCCAGTGAAATCATTCAGATACACCCCAAGAATGTCACAGGGTTGAGGAAACATGTCAAAAGGATGGGAGAGCTGTTGTCCAGTTTGTTTGTTCTTCTCCCATGTCTTGATAGAAAAGGGAAGTATAGGCATATTAAGTAGAATTATAAAGCAGAAGAAACCTTTCCCTGAAGCAACCCACCAACCTCAACTAGATTGCATCTAGTTCACACCTTCGTTGGTTGTACAGCCCCTAAACATTGGAACAGGGAATCCTAGAGCCAGTTCCTTTGCATGGGTGTGAGACTCATGGCATGGTGGACTGCATGTGGCTGGTGAGAGCTCGTGGACAGAGGTCTGCAGACCTGGAGGATTGAGAGGGGAGAGAGGCAGAGGAAGGAAGCTGAGTAGAGACACACCTCCACAGTGGGGGGGGGGGGAGATAGAGATGTACTGGTAACAGGTCAAAGAGGGACAAAGCAAAGGTCTGCGACAGGTAGCTTCTCACGCCTATGAACAGTACACTGTCCCTGGTGTCCTATATGCAGTGTTGTACCTCTTTTCCAAAAAGCCGTGAAGATGATAAAGCATCCGGTTCTCATTTTGACTGGAGAAAGGGGAAACTTCACAGATGATCAAATGTGGCATAATGACAGCAAATAGCCCTCGTGTGTGGTTGCTACATCTGCCTTGTGAGCGTTTCATATTATGTAGTGGTGATCCTGGCACAGCTGTGTGTCTGTCTATCCTCTACCTCTGTTTTTCTGTGAATGGAGTGCGATAATATTGGCACTTATGCAGCTAGTAGTGACAAATGCACAGATTATTGTGTTAAGAGCAGATTATATGGGAAGAACGTAAACACATAGGGCAGGGGTGGCCAAACTGTGGCTCCTGAGCCACATGCGGCTCTTTGATGTATAATGTGCGGCTCTCGGAAATGTTGGCTGAGTTCCTTTTTTGCATCCCAATTAATATAAAAGGGAAATAAGAAATGTTCGAGCTTTATAATTATTTACCAGGTATAAATTGAGAGTTCACTGGCTATTCTGTTATCGGAAACTACTTCCAGGAAAGTATAGAAAGTTGTACTTTAACAAGGACTCCTGGCATAAGTGCAGCTCTCCTTCCATTCCTGGGGGGGGGGGGCGGCAGGGAGCTGCCTTGCCAATCCTTTGCAGGGGTGCTGTGGCTAAGAGCAAGTGGCTTATGTTGGCTTTGTAATGTAGTTCACTGTTCATATTGCTGGTTAGAAGTGGGACTGATGCCAGTTTGGATTTCCAGCCAAAAATCCCTTCTACGAAACACCCTTCAGGTTGCAGCAAAAGTCGATCTACGTGAATGCTTCCTCCCAGCCCAAATCCAGCATTCCGTTGCATGTAGAAGCTTTGTGCCCCATTGACTTTCAAAGGATGTGTTGCACTTTCAAATGTGTGCTTAATCTAATTTGCATTTTTCACATGAAATAAGACCAAGTTAAAGTATGAGCTCTTGTCTTTGCTGCCACCTCTCACTTGAGGGGAGACAACGTCATTGCCCCTTCGCAGCTTTGCTAAAATCCTGGATTCTTCATTGACTTCCATGGATAGTTCTCATTTCCAGTTCAGGGAAGGCTACAGAATGGTCTACAGAAACTAGAAGTTAGACTTGCATGCTGCAGGGCCCAGCTATCTGGTCTATATAGAGTCAGCAAGGCATAGCAGTTGACTGGCAGCAGGAAGAATGGACAAGCACTCTAGAAACCGGAGCCATTGAGACTGCAGGGACAGTCTCTGGACTCAAGTACTGTATATAGAAAAACTTAATGCTAGATCCCACAGACCTGAACAGTGCCTATGGAACATTTGTCACTTGTGTATAATTAAGGCATATCTCCAGCTATAAATAAGTGTGGCAGCCAGAAACAGAAGGAGTTTAAACAAAGGGAAATTAGTTAAAAGGATACCAGCTAATATTCCAACTCTTTAAAGCACAGAGGCATGTGTGTATATGCACATGTTATGAGTTTGTACCAGGCCTAGATAAATTGTGCTTCTGCACAGATTGTGGCATCTGCACATTCCTTGCTGAAGCACTTAAGTCATTTGTTCTAGAAATATCTTTTCCACAAGGCTATTTTGAAATAAGTGGCTTGTAGATAAGCACATGCAGTAATTGGCAAAAGTACCAGTAGTTCTCCCAACTTTGAAATGTTTATACGTGAAGCTCTACAAACATGTAGTGGATATGCAATAATAAATCTTCAAGAGGAGTTAATCAGACTTCAACAGTGAGATGATCACTTTGTACCTTTTTGTCTTCTCTTCCATCTACAGAGCTGGGATTTCCTTGGCTGTTGGTGTACCTCCCTGTAAAAAGTTGCCATGTTCTACTGAAGGATGAAGTTGGAACTTTTTCTCCTCCGGTTCTTAGCAGTATCCAAAGCAATATTTGGTGCAACTGGACCATCTGGGCTGATTCTCATAAGCATATCTTGATTTACATAGAAGGATTTGAAGGGAGCTCTGTTTGTGAAGAAAATCAGGATAAGGTCATATTTCAAGGGGTCTTGTCAAGTGTGGAAAGTAAAGTAGTTTATGCATGCAGAAACCATGGTACTTTGATCTTTGCTACGCAGGCTGTAGCTGTCCATGTAGTGTTTTTGTCAAACGTTTCTTCTCAAAAGCATGGTCGTAAGCATTTTAAAGGACGGTATTATACATTCGATGATTATGAAACATCAGGTTCAACAGGTGGTGGTGATGCTACTGAAGAACCAGTTTTGAAGTCTAACAGCAGTGTTGTGTTTTTCCCTAAGTCATATGGAATGCACTCTAGGCATGTTCTGGACTTTGTAAAGACTAGCAGAAAGCTTAGCGATGAAATAAGGCTGCCTATGACTATTAGACAGACATGGAACAAAAGTGGCAATGCTATGAGCTTGAAAGCATTCCTGAGCATGCCTCTTGGTAACGCCACGGAAGTTTCTCCCTTGAAATCCACAGAAAACGTTACCCTGAATGTTCCTGATGTGAAGGTGATGCAGTTGGCAAAACCATCTTTTGATGATGATAGAACTGAGATTAAAACTTCACCTAGCAATTTAAAGCAAACTCTAGTCTCTGGATCAGAGAGTTTGGAGAATGAAGAAAAAGTCATGCTGTACAAGTCAACTGTCCCTTCAGCTTCTCCACATCTGTCCCAGAAGTTCAGAACAATGACAAAATTGATGCCTGTGAAAGATGCTGGAATTGTTGCTGAATCTGCCAAATTTGAAGTTGTTGGTCATACGACCACACACCAGAGGCCAGCATACATGAAAGACACTGGGAGAGCAATCTTTGGAAAATACGTCCTCCAGAGTGGTATTACTTTCCCACAAGACTCCTTAGAACAGGGAATTCTGATTCCTCCTCCTAAAAGTACCCCAGTGGAGAAACGGGAACAGATTCTCCATGCTCTGAAATCTAATGATGGGTTCTCTAAGAAGACTACAGAAGTAATGAACTTTCAACACTTGGAACTGAAGGAAGCACTTGAAGGAGAACAGAGGGACAATCAAGAATATAGACAAGAAAATGGCAATAATGATCAGTACATGGCAGTAGCTGCTCCCAAGGGAGGAAACAAATCTCATAGACCTGAGTTTCTCACTACAGAAATGCCAAAACTTTTGGCCGTTAAAAGAAAATCCCATCTGACCACCTTAGGCTGCCCTAATGTGTTGAGTGCTCCTCCTCTGAGAACACTGAATAGTGACCTCATGGGCACTACCTCTTTAAATTCTCAGGTGGTTCTCTCAAGGAACCTGAAGAACACTCGGGGGGAGACAACTACTGCTTCCTATCCTTCCAGTTCAGGAAACGCAGATCACTCGCAGGGGAAGGGTACAAAACCCAACCATCCCTACTCTCTTCCTGACTTGGTGTCAAGCAATAAAGCATCCTTTGGAGTAGAACATAAAAATAAATCCTATGGTAAGTTTTTGGGTGTCTTAACTGTTTACCTGTCTGTGGAAAGTGATGAAATGCATTGAGCCAATGAGTAATTGGGGGGGGGGGGGAGAAAGAAGGTAATTTGCTGTGGAGATTCTTCTTGCTGAGCTTTGTGTGTACTGCAATTTGTTTAATAAAATCTGGTGTAACTACTTTGAAGCTAGAATCTTCTGATCACACAATGTTTCTTGGTTTTGTAAGCAGAGGCGAAACTAGGGCGGAGCGGGCGGAGCACCTGCTCCGGGCGCCATCGCCCGAAGGGCGCCTCGCCTGGCGCCCCGCCCGAGAGTCCGAGTCGGACTCGAGTCCGACTCGGAGACTCGTGTTTCCGAGTCGGACTCGAAGACTCGAGTCCGACCGCCCCCTCAACCGGGAGAGCCGGCTCGGGGGCGTCTTCCCCAGCCGGCTGCCCGGGGCCTTCTAAGGAAGGCGCGCGAGAACGGTATTTATACTGTTCTTTTTGCGCATGCTCAGACTGTTACTGAGGTAAAAAGGCTGCCCTTTTCCCCTCAGTAACCTGAGCATGCGCAGAAAGAACGGTATAAATATCGTTCTCGTGCGCCTTCCTTAGAAGGCCCCGGGCAGCCGGCCGGGGAAGGCTACCCCGAGCCGGCTCTCCCGGTTGAGGGGGCGGTCGCCGCCTCCCGGAACGCGCAAGCCGCCTCCTCCTGGAGCATGCCGCCCCCCCAGATCGCGCCGTGGCCTTTGGCCGCGGCGATATTAATTATAGGGGCGCCACACACACCCCGTTGCTCCGGGCGCCAATGGGGGTAGTGACACCCCTGTTTGTAAGGCTGATTTTTAAAAATCGGGAAAATTATTAGTAGGAAAACAGCAAAATTGTCATGCTCTAAATTAGAGCTATAATCATGGTTATTCAAAAAGGATGGTGCAAAAGTAAAGCTGATTTATTCTTAAACGAACTGAGATACTACAACTGTCAAGGCATGAAAAGACAAACTGTCCAAGTTTCACATGCACATTACAAATGTTCAATGTGGGCACTTGCATAACTACAATAGGGCAAGGGGGGGCAAATGCCCCATGTGACAGCTGTGGTCCTCCTCCTCCTCCTCCCCCTGCCCCATTGTAGCTATGCAAGTGCCCACATCAAACACTTGTAAAGGGGTTTGGATAGATTCATGGAGGAAAAGTCCATCACAGGTTACAAGCCATAAGCAACTTCCTGGCCAGCAAGATGTTAGTGGGATGGGGGAGAAGAATGTTTGTTTAAACTTTGCATGCTTAATTTCAGATATATGTCTGGGGGCCATTCGATTGCTTTTTTGGAAATTGCTATAAAACTACCTTGTTCAGATCCTAAACCAAAAAAAGACTATTGCTCTTTTTTCCTAGGGAATATTTCTGTCTTCAGGACACATGAAAATTATACTATCCTGAAATCCCAACACGATCCTGGAGGTAATACTAGTCTCTCCTTCCTTCCCAACTTCCTTGAGGGTGGGAGAAATGTACCTAAGTCTGCTTTCTCAATATAAAATGACTGCTTCAGGTCACCTTAAACAATACTGACGGCTAACAAATGATAGTTAAGTAAGCCCTTTGGGGCAGGGAACATTTTGCTTTAATACTGTGAACATCTGGAGTGCTGTTAGCTTTACATGTTTAGTAGTGGAAGTTCACTATTCTTACTGTTTTGGCAACCTTTTGGGTCTTCTACAGATGTTCTGTTTGAAATAACTTTTGGCATAGAACACAAAGGACCGATCCCACACAATGGAAGTGAGCAGGAAAAAGCTCTCATAGAATCCATTAACCTTCAGGTAAGAAAACAAATTGCACTGAATGTATCATTAAGTAGACCATGCTTGATTTTATTATACCTATTTAATAATGTAGAGAGAAACTACTTATGACAAAGTTCTGGCAATGAGAGGCCCAAGTAACCAGCATTGTTATACTCTTACACAGCATGCAATACTTTTTTTTTGTTTTGGTATGTCTGGGGAAAAAATGGTCCACAATAGATCAACATCATGTTGTTGTCAACAACAGTATTTATATACCACTTTCCAACAAAGTTCACAAAAGCGGTTTATAGACAAAATCAAATGATTAAATGGCTCCCTGTCCCAAAAGGGCTCACAATCTTTAAAAAAAAAATGCAGAAAAACACCAGCAAACAGCCACCAGAAAAGACAGTGCTGGGGTGAAAAGGGGGCAGTTACTCTCGCCCTGCTAAATATGAGGAGCACCAATTGAAAAAGTACCTCTTGCCCAGTTAGCAGGTGTTGGTATCCCCTGCTAACTGGAGAAGAGGTACTTTTTCCATTGGTGCTCCTCTTATATTTAGCAGGGCGAGAGTAACTGCCCCCTTTTCACCCCAGCACAGTCTCTTTCTGGTGGCGTTCTGCATTTTTTTTTTTAAAGATTGTGAGCCCTTTTGGGACAGGGAGCCATTTAATCATTTGAATTTGTCTGTAAACCGCTTTGTGAACGTTTTGTGGAAAAGCGGTACTGTATATAAATACTGTTAATACCATGTTGATGCTACAAAACAAGTTTCATGAAGTTGATACGTTAAGGTTCCATGCAAGCTTTCAAACTGCAAAGAAGCCACACAAGGCATCAGGCAGAGGTGTTCAAAACAAAAATAACCCTGGGGTTCAGTTAGGTTATTCGAGTGTTTGGTGTCTTAGGAAGTGATATCCCACACAGGTTTAATTAATCAGGTCTGATTAATTTTAGAAGAATTTATGGATTTAAATTTGTAGCTTGCTGATCCCTAGATTGAGGCAGCAACTTCTGGGTGGCTTAAAAATGGTCTCTTGAAGAGGATGTTGGAGATGACGTGCATGGGATGAGTAGGGTAGGGAAAATGTCTCCCTGTGATAGAAGGGAAAGCTTGATCCTAAAGGTAAAATTCATCTCCTTGGGAAACACTGTAAAATGCAGTTGGTTGCATCTTATTAGAACAGGGGTTCTCAACCAGTGGTACTAGAACCACCAGTGGTACTTCGGATGACTGCTGGTGGTACTTAGACCACCAGAACCCTGCTCCGACGTGGCACTTTTCAGTGGCACGTTTTCTCTTCTGAGAGGCTCATGCCTTTGGCCGAGCCTCTCGGGAACACTGAGAAAGGGCCCTTGCACCTGTCCAGCCAGAGCCTCTTACCTGCATTTTCTGTCCTCTGAAAACCCGGAAGTAACTGGTGGTGGTGTCATTGCCAGTCACTTCTGGTGGTACACAGCAGGAGAGTGGCACCGGAGGTGGTACTTGGCCGGGAAGGGGTTGAGAACTCCTGCTTTAGAAACATGTCTATTGCCATGATGTTGGAGCACTGCCAGTCTGACTGTGTGAAGCCCCCTGCTGCGTCTTGCAATGGGGCAAATGGCAGGGGGGGAGTGGTAGACTGGGGTTCTCTTCACTCTGAGTCTGCTGCCACCTCTCTCCAGCCTGCTGCAGATGCAAGCGGCATCAATCTGCTTCCTTCACTCGAGCGAGAAGCGGATCGTCCCCTCCTTACCGTGCCTTCTGCAATTTTCTCAAACCCAGAAGTGCAGGACTTCTGGTTTTATTTACAGGGACTGCGTCAACCAAGGAGGCTCGTGCTACGGTTGCTTCTTTCTTGGCTGCCATTGAGTAACTGGATCATGGTCACATGGAACTCACAGTGTGCGTTCTCTTTCCAGGTACAAAAGAAAGTGAAACACTTCTCAAACAAAGTTAAAGAAATTGGGTTAAAGGAAGTCATAAGGAAGGAAGAAAATGAAATGAGAAGGTACAGCAGCTGAGCTATAGGTTGCCTTTATGAATAACATAAAATCTATACATATTTGACATTGAAACTGAGTGGTCACTGCAACAATTGCACTGTGGGGGGGGGAGAGGCACCACTATTCTTTCTGATGCACCCTTTTCCCACTTCTGTAATAAACCTTAAACTTGCATCCTATTCTCCCTTCTTTCCAAATTTATAATAAAGCTCTCAAATCAATGTGTTAGAATCTGCCTATTCACTTGACAAACAAAAAAATAACCTGACACTTGCATTTTCTTTATATGTAGAGGAAATGGCCCAAACCTGATATTCACGTTCTGGCTGCACCTAAAACCGGAAGAAAAGAACGTCTCTCACTTCATACATTCTCAGCTGAAAGACCTTAGTGGTGAATCAATGGGAGCTGGAGAGATTCAACTGGTTTCAGTGGGAGGTACGTGAGAAATGGCGGTTGTACGAATTATGGACGATATAAAATGAAGGAAGTTAACATAGAAGCATTAACAATTCAGTCAACAAGTGGGTTTGTATAGGCTTTTAATAGTCTGCTTCATCTGCTGAGGGGCTGATCAACAGGAAATCTCGGTGGGGTGGGTGGGGTTCATTTCTGCCATGGCCACACTGGAATCTACGTAATGTTTATACTTGTAAGGTAGTGGTTATTATCTGCCTAGCTGTAAAGTGTTGAAAGCAAGTGAGATCCTGAAATGTTCGGGGGGAGTGAGTAGGGTTTTTTTGAAAAATATAATAAAGTTGGAGCATTTGAAGTAAGACCTTTCTGCATGCAAGGACTGGTTCCTAACATCCAAGAAAATACCAAGTTTTTGTTGGAGACATTTTGATGCAGGTCATCATATGCTGTCATGGGTTTGCATTAAGTAACCAAATTGTTTTGTTCTCTTGGCTGCCTTCTATTTTCAAATATTGTTCATATCAAGCGTATTGAAGGACCCAATCCTATCCAACTTTCCAGCACTGATGCAGTGGTGCCAACTGGGTATGCGCTGCATCCTGGGGGGGGGCAGTCATGGAGGTCTCCCCAAGGTAAGAGAACACATGTTCTCTTACCTCGGGGCTGCATTGTGGCTGCATTGGCCCTGGAAAATTGATTAGGATTGGGCCTTAAATGTTTAGGTGACATTATAGAAACTCGGGTGCCCAAGTTTAACTTGACTGTCCTCACATTCATCAGACCTTCTTGTGCCAGAGGATATGGGTGCAGTCACAATCAGTGGCACTATATAGGAAGTCACAATCAGTGGCACTATATAGGAAGAGATGAATACAGTGGGCATTAGGAGCTGTTCTGTTTTAGGAATGGTTTATATGACTGACTGTTTGAGCTGTTGGAAGTTTAAAATTTGGTTGATGCAGAACTGTTTTGTTCTATTCCCACATGCCAGATGTGAATGAATGCAGTTCTGGGATTGAACTATGTGGTGATGAAGCAATCTGTCTCAATGGGTATGGTACATACTTATGTCAATGTAAAGAAGAGTATGAGGACCATTCTTTGACAAAATTGGGTACCCTGTGTGTTCATAGCCCCCGATCAGGTAAGTATTTATAAAATGGCAGCTCTAACTGTCCTTGAGGGATTTAAGGTTATAATCTGGAAGGGCAGAAGCACATGTAGCTGGATGGTGTTTCTACAATACAAAAAAAAATTCAGTGAGATGAAATCATTGCAGAAATAGTTATCATGCCTTGATATTGATTTTATTCTGCCTTCCTCTGTCAAAAACTAGCAAAATGCAGCTAAAAACATTCAACAAATTAAAATACAATACAGCAATACCTTGCACTCTTGTCTGGTTAGGGACCAGAGCACGGATGAAAGTAAAAAAAAAAAAGGATGAATGTCAAAGCATAGCCTTATTTAGCTTGCAAATTTATTTGGGCTGGTGAAAAACATAACTATATAATGAATGCAAAACCGAAATAAAAGAAAAATAAACATTAACGAACATCGTGGAAGGTTGGATGAAATTTGAAATGTGGTTATAATTGAAAATGGCTGACAGAGCAAAGCGATGAAAATCAAGGTATTGACATGGCAATGGAATTTAGAATAAATTGGTCTTTAAAACAAAGTTTAAATGGTAAACCTTGTTGCAAACTTGCAGAACTGGTTATTCAGAACTCCTCCTAAAAGAGAAAAGGCTACATTTATGCTGAATGCAGTGAGGATACTACCAAATGAATCCTAGTGAGGATACTACCAAATGAATCCTACTGTGTACTTTTGGTTTCACCCTAACATGCATGAATTCAAACAACCAAACTACTAGTAGATACTGATTGCAAAGGAGAAGAAAAGATCAATGCTGAGTTTCTAGGAGCCCTGGCTTCTGCTATAATTTGTGGACCGAAGGCATTTTGGATGATATGAATTTTAACACAGCAGTTTTCTTTCTCTACAGGCATTGGCTCCTTGTACAGCTACGCCGAGATTTTTGTAGGAACCACTGTCTTTTTCATCGTTGTCCTTGTAGTGGTGGTCAGTGTACTGTGTTCAATAGTAAAGAAGAGCTGCACAAAGAAGAATGTAGGCTTTCAGGGGGCTGTTTTGTCTGAGACAAGAGCACGTTCACAACCCACTGCCTTTCAGCAGAATAACATCCGTAACCTCCTTACTCTAGACCCTACCAAGTTGAAACTCAGAGCCAAATCACCAGAATTGCCTTTGCAACCGAGAACTAGTCCCACTGAAACGTACAGAGTATCTATTGAGCAATCTGAATGCTTGTAAAAAAAAAAGCCAATGGAAGTTGCAACCCCCCCTTCCTTTATTAATATAAAATACTTTTATTTATCATGATTGAGCAAATGCAACCTTTTTGTTTCTTGGCAAATCTTAAAGAATTCTGTATTGCCCTTTTCCTGTGTCTTAATGAAAGTCGAATTCTTGTAATATTTTCTCCATTTATTTTGTGTTTGGACACTGTACTATGTATGGCTTTATGTAAAAAAAAAAAAAGAATGAATGAAACCAACTACTGTGCATGATAATAAATGTGGCATCTTGCTGTTCTTGTAACTTGGGTTTAATGTTCAGAATAGATGTACGGTGCATAGGAAGGATTGTCAGAGGGTCGAGGGCCAGGCTAGATGTTGTGAGGGAAGTGTGGCTACCATCAACAGCAGCAGGCCTGAATCTTTCACGGCTTTCCCCAGTGACCGGTAGCAAAGGGCAGATGGCATGATCAGAATTTATGCCTGTACTCAGCTTCATATGTTGACCATTGCAGAGACTGAGGAAACTCTGAGGATGTGTGGTCTTCACTAAACATTACCAAGGAGAGATGGGCCTGCTGCCCCTATAGTGGTGACTATACCTCCATCATAACATTGGGTTTGGTCCTCAATGCCCACAGGCTACAATTTATCTCCCTCTTTTCAAGAAAGACAAAGAACCTCTTTGTACTTCAAAAAGTACCATAAAATTACTGATTACTGTTGCTGCAATAAACATGTGCTTGGCCACAATGGCCGAGCATGTGCCAGTTGTGGGTTTGGAAGTTCTTTGCTCCACAACAATGTTTCAAACCCAACTGTACGTACAATGCTACATAAAGTGTGAAGCTGCTTCAAAGAACCTGCAAAAGCATAGTT
This sequence comes from Plestiodon gilberti rubricaudatus, assembly GCA_026170595.1. NCBI lineage: Eukaryota > Metazoa > Chordata > Lepidosauria > Squamata > Scincidae > Plestiodon > Plestiodon gilberti. The sequence continues at coordinate 140,119,542 of JANXHW010000001.1, read as the reverse complement.
AAAGGTGTTTACCTGCTTGTCTAGCTTTCTTTCTCTGTATTGAGGCTGCCTTTATTATAATGGGAGATAACAGAACAATGATTTCATAATTTTAAAAGTCACCAGGAGAGAATGAGTGCCTACTCCGTCTTTTTTTTTTAAGTGAATCAACCTCTTTGTGCATGACATCATAGGGAGGCCTAGAAACTAACATTGTGAAGTGTTTTCCCTCCCTCTGTATTTATAATAAAACTAAACTTTTCTAAAATGACTGAGAAATGAATTGCAGGGACCTGCTCAGAGGACATCACACGACAGAAGTAGCCTAGTTAACGGATAGCTGTCTAAAGGAACAACTGTACCCCCAATGAATTTATAGAAATGAGCTGCTTCCATGCCAGCCCCTCAGCGCACACTTCAGGTACCAGCAACCCTAACTTTCACCTTTTCTTTTCTGAAAGACCAAGCTTGCCCTTTAGGCAGTGTTTCCCAAACCTTTTTGACCGGCGGCTCCCTTGACCATTGGCCGCGGCTCCCCATTCTTGACGCCTGCCAGTTGGCATTGCACTGTTTTCCTGAGAGGGTTCCGTGGCTCTCCGAGGCTCCCCTGGCTGGTTTCCGCAGCTCCCCTGGGAGCTATGTGTCCCAGTTTGGGAACCACTGCCTTTAGGGGTGCAGAAATTAAAAAAAAACAAAATCAAATGGCATCTGCCTTGCAGGAGACAAAATGAAAGCTGAGTGTAGCTGTCACAATTCCATGTTTCTTTCCCTCCTGTGGGCTAGTATTTCATCTCAGTGCTGCCTAGTAATAATGGTGTGATAGCTTTTTTTCCTCACTTAAGGAAGCCCTTAAAGAAATAATAGGGCATGCAGCCATGTGGTGACAAGTCTTCAGCCAAATGTCATAGTGGAGGAGGTGGCAGATCATGAAGAGATGGGGATTGAGAAGTGATGCTTGCCTGTGGAAAGTGGGGTGTCATAAGCATGTTTTCATCCATGAAATGTGTGTGGGGGTGTCCTCCAGATCTAATGGTTGAGAGAGAACTCTTAGACTAAAATGACAAACATTTCGGTTCTATCAAGGTGTTTTAAAAGCCTCTCATGCTAAAGTGGCTGGGAGGGGGTTTTTTTCCCCTTGGGGGAGTTCTTGGCTGCCACTCCTCCCTCTCCAGCATATTTGCCAATGAGCACATCTGTGATTTAAAAGCAGGCAGTCCATGATCGCTCCTCTAGGAATACATGGAGAATGCATTCTAGTTACCATGTACCTCTGTTTGGACAAGTAACATTTTCATGACTGCACATTGCTCTGAGCTGCAGCATGGATCTGTAGCCTGTAGCATTTTAATTGCTTGTCATGATCAACTCCAACATCTGTCTTTGTTTTCCAAACAATTGCAAGGTTTCAAATCCCACAATGGTGAGGGCAATGTGCAAGTCACCTTGATAGGACACATCCACTCATCAGGTTGGTTTAAATCAACATGGGAATGTTTTCTGTGTCTCCCCCATTATTGATGCCAGGTTGCTGAGGACCATGGGATAAAGTCTTGCCCTAGATCCCCATGTCACCCCCTCACCCATTCCCTGCTAACACATGGAAGAAAGAAGGCCCAGGCAGCGCGTCCATCCGGGTATTTTTTGGATTTTCGGATTTTCGTGCATGCGCAGACCCGTTTTGAGGGCAAAAAGCTGCCACCACTATTGAAGTGTTCCGAGTTCGCCTGATCAGAAGGTCCCTTTGTTGGCCTTGGACTTTCAACAAGGGTGCAAGATGGCCAACCTCTGACCCCACCCTGCTCCCCCACCCTACACATTATTAGTTTATGCTCGGATTCAAAAGATCAGGTACTTCATTACCATTGGAGCCTAAAACATTCGTCTTAGCAGTTGGGTTGCTGAATAGGAAGCTGGCTGTTATTAAGAATATTTATATACTGCTTTATCAAACAAAACGTAGTGGTTTACATAGCAAATGAATAAATGGTTCTGTCTCCACAGTGCTCAGTCTAAAATGAGCTATAGAAGACAGACCAGCCGATAGTAGCTGCTAGAATAGATGCCATGCTGAATAGGGATAATTGCTCGCCCCCTGCTCAGTGTAAGAGGGCACCACTTTAAAAGGTGCCTCTTTGGCCAGTGCGCAGGGGCTGTGTTGCCTCCTATGGGTGCTGCTGTGTGTGAGCCCTACTCAGCAGCATCCCTTCCTTTGTCTCTAGTCTCAACCAGTAGCCGCACACTAGAGCAGCTATTTTCAATGTTTTTCTTCTCACAGCACGCTGACCCCTATGGTCTTCTCTATGGTCTTCGCCTCTAGTGACGTCACTTCCGACTTCCGGGAGACTCTTCCAGGTTATGCGGCTCTGTTTTTAGGGCAACTGTCTGTACTAACAAATTTTCTGTTCCTCTGCCAGCTAGTTTTTCAGTGATTTTTTTCAACTGCTGTGCTCCAAATTTCCGCGGTATACCTACCGACCTTTTGCGGCACACCAGTTGAAAATCGCTGCACTAGAGGAAGGGAGGGCACCATGGAAATTCTTTTCTACCTGTATTTCTCAGCTTTTCTCTGAGCATGGGTGCTACACATGTGCTCTTTTAAAAAAATATATATGGTGAAAAATAGTTCGTGCTCATTAAAATCCCATTCAGAAATGGGACTTGCATTTTCAGGCAAATTACATCCCTGTAATAAAGTTGCCAGAACCCAAAGAATGAAGCAAAGCCACATAATTAGCTTGTTAAAGCTAATAACATCTCAGCCTATGTGTCATGTGAATGTCTATTCTTACAAATTCCCCAAGCAGACAGTAGATCTAGACTACTATTCAATACAAGGAACAAACCAGACAGTGTCTCGAAGGAGGTGGCCTGAGAGATTCACTGAAGCTGCTGTAAAGTACCCAAAGGAAAAGCACCTTACATGTATTAAAGAAATAATTACAATGAACACAGCTGCTGCTATTAATGGATAACTCCCACTGCCCTGATAGGTTTTAGCCCTAAATAGGTTCTAAAAGAGTGTCTCATTTTTAAGACCCAGCTGTGTCCACAAGGTGACAGTGTTTGCCACAGAAAGCAGTCTTTAGTTACCAACCATTTAGCAACTAGTGCTAACTCCCTGTGATGTATTTTTTTTTCATACAACTTGGGCTGCCAACACTCACTGAAGCTCTTCCTGGAGATTTCCCCAAAGATATATGACTGGACATTTCTGGAGGCCCAATTAAAATCTCCAGAATTGTTTTCCGTAGTCATCTGAAGACTGATGCTGATTCCTGGAGACTCCAAGTTAATCCTGGAGGACTAGCAACCCTACATGTAATTAATGCCCTTAATATTGCCCATAAAGCTGCTTTCTTTAGTGCCAATTTGTTGCAGTGCTCTTTGCCCCAGCATGATTGGCACCTATTCTAACCAATGGGAGCAGTGCATTCTGGGCCAAATCAATTCCCATTTCCTTCCGATTAGATTATGTAAGTGTGTATTCTGTAGTGCTGTTTGCACGGCACATGACTTTCCAGAACAGATTACTGTATACTTTATCTTTATCCCTGCCCTTTCCAGCCATTATTGAAACATAATTCCAGACACTATGAATATTTATCATAGTTCCAGTAGCACAAATGCTTAGTGAAGGATCCCTACTGATGCGTTTGTATTGTGTCTAGCTCAGGTCAGGGGCGTTGCCAGGGGCAGCAGCGACACCCAGGGTGGTGACATCGCATGATGTCGCGACATCACGTCCAGATTCTCCCAGAGGAGGCATCTTCGCGATATGGCTGCCACCTCCCACATTCCTTCTCCCCTGGAGGATCAACAAAAGCCTCCAAAGGAGAAGGAGGGGGGGCAGCTAGATCACAAGGCCACCAAAATACAAAGTGGAGGCCACCATTTTGACTGGGCCTCCCTCGGCACCCCCTTCTAGATTTGTACCTGGGGCAGACCTCCCCCCACTTGCTGCACCACCGCTCAGGGTGACATCTAAGAGGTTGTACAAGAGCTGATTGGTGATGTGTCTCTATAGTACACATAATAGCAAGAATGTGACTCCGGATTCCCATGCACTTTGCTTCACTCACACAGTCAGCTTCGTTCCAGTATAGCATGGCAATCTGACAAAAGATTTTGTGGATGGTGGATCCCAGCACCATGAAGCTGACTGCAGTGTGGCCCATAGTGAATTAAAATTAACATTGCAATGCTAGCAGGAGGAAACACACACACACAGAGTCTTTTCTTTTTTTTCTTTTTTGGCTGTTTTGAATCATTCATTATGAAGTGTGGTGTTCTCTCTGTGTCTTTCCTCATTCTTTGATATACAAAGGTCATCCTTTGTTTAAGTTCTTGGTTTGCTGACCACCAGAAAAAGGTTCTGCATTTCTGTAAGGTTTTTCCCAACTTTTCATGTGACCATGATTGCATGCCAGATTGACCACCAACTTGCTGGCTCCTGAAGAGACTATTGTTGTGTTCAGAAAGGCTTCTGTGTGTCCCAGGGACTCTGCGAACAGCAGGAGTGGTTGCTCAGCGCATTACTGACCTCGCCCCTGCTAGCCGATGATGCTCATCCATGCAAACTGGCCCTTCTCTTTTCAGTCCACACTGTGCTATCGAAGATGGCCCTGTTGTCACAAACCCAAGGACCATTTGTCGCAGATGTTTGGCCAATTCTTAAACATTCATTTTTCCAACATTCATGTTAATATTATTGTCAGTGAAGAAAACAAGTTTTGTTATACCTGAAAGATTGTTTGAGAGTGAATTTTCTGCCATGGGAAGTGCTGTGCTTCCTTCCTATAATAAGGTGTTTTCATTTTTATATATTCTCTCCCCCATTATATGCTTATACCGGTAATATATAAAACAATATGTTTTCTTTAGTTTTTTGTTGTTGTGTTTTAAATCTCATCTAGGGTTGCTAATCGGCCTGAAAACACAACAGCAACCCGATGACCTTCGCCACTACCAGCCACAGGTTGCTGGAGTCCCTGAACTTAGGAAATGTTCTCCCACCTCATCTTTAGGATAAGATGCCAGGCCCCATACAGACAGCCCAGTCCAATTTTAAGTTGGTTGTATAGGGTTTCAGAACAGATACTATAGAGGAATTCACTGTAAATATGACAACTGCGGGGTGGCGCAGTGGATTAAACCACTGAACCATGTGCTGTAGATCGAAAGGTCGGCAGTTGAAATTGGCGCGACGGGGTGAGCTGTCGTCGCTCGGCCCAGCTCCTGCCAACCTAGCAGTTAGAAAGCATGTCAATGCAAGTAGATAAATAGGCACTGCTTGCGGGAAGGTAAACAGCGTTCTGTTTTCCAGCTGCATGCTTCGCACTGCGGCAAGGAGAGTCATGCTAGCCACATGACCACGGAAGTGTCTTTGGATGGCACTGGCTGTTCGGCCTTGTAACGGGGATGAGCACCGCACCCTAGAGTCAGACACAACTGGACTGGTATCAAGGGATACCTTTACCTACTATGACAACAACCAAACAGAAGGAAGGCCTATCTCCACTTTTTTCATCACCAGAACATCTACAACCCCATTGTGTGTGGGAGGGAAGCCTGTGTACATACACACACTTAATCCAGAGAATTGAGCCACTACCACAACACACTAGCTTTTTGTGACCGGCCTTAACTGGATTCAGGCTGCACAGAGCACCTTCTTGGGTTCAAACCATGTGACTTAAGTCTCCAAGGTCCTCTGGACGTTTGCCAGTAACATGCTCAGTGTCTCCAATGTTACATTTCATTGCAAACAAAAGAACTATACTGTACTGTAAGTTTTCAAAATAAACATTCTGAACAGATAACACTTTAACTCTGTATATTCTGAATATGGAGTCCTGGCTAGCTATAATTCATTACATAATCTTTATACTGTGCAGGTGCAATTGGGCCCTGTGTCACATATAAGCCCAGTTATTAGCATATGGACCAATCAGGGGGAGCTCTTCATGGGCCAATCACTGGGCTTATATGTGACACAGGGCCCATATTGCAGCAGCCCACTCATTTAGTGCTTTGCATCATTGCTAATATCTGCAGTATAATTGCCCCTGAGTAGCTATCATTACAGTGGGTTGTGCCTAGCAAGGGGACAGGGCTTCCTCCACTGCAGGAACCTAAGGAGACACAGGCTGTTGTAGACCCTGAGCCCTGGCAGCAGAGCGGTCCCTCCTTTGCAAAGTCCTAGCCTGAGGCCAGCTAAGGTAAAAAAACAAACCACAATGAGAGTGGGAAGAATGGATCCCTATCGGCTAATGCAGAAATAACAAGCATTAATGGGTCAAGGTGTTAATTGCACAGGCTCAACAATGGAACAGTAGCTCAAAGAGAAGCACAAGATGAGTAGGGTTGCCAACCATCTTCTCCCGGCAGGGTTGTTGTGTTGTTGATTGAAAATTACTCAACAGATAGCCAAGTAACAGGTGGCAGTGAGGTCTGGCTGCACCCTTGCAGTGTCTCGCTTGTTGTCCCTCGCATAGCTTACAGAGCTGCAGGGCCCTTTCTGGAACATGTAGTTCAGAAGAGGGACAACTGGGATCAGGCTGGTTACTACTGCCAGGCATGCTGTGGGCTGTCCTTGTGGCCTGCACAGCTGGGCATATGGAAGGTTCTGTGTCCTCCACAGGCAGCTTTCCAACAGAGGAAGAGAACAAAAAGAACTGTTTTACCTACTTTTGAGATGGAGTGGGTCTGGGAGACATCCAAGTCCTTTGAAGACATTCTTGTAATCTTTTACAATGTGTGCCTTTGGAATACCACCTGAGTGTGGTTTTTGTAGGTTTCCACAGCAATTGTGTGGGTGGCTTGTGTGATGCATTCAAAGTTATTAGGTTCATTTAAATGTTCACTTGTGTTTGCTGAGAGGAGAGGGTTCTGTCTCAGCTTTGCAATCTGAAATTCTAGCTAGGATGCTTTTCTTTGGTGTCCTGCCTGTAGCATTGATCGCCGCAGTGGAGCAAGAATTCTACCATCATACAGGCTCAGACTGACTTTTTGCTTGGTGATAGTTCTGCTGCTCCATCTTACATGACGTTGAGAAAATCTTTGTAACCCATTATATTTACTGATGTGCTACTGTCTATTTGGCCTTTTCAGCCAGGAGTAGAAAGTTTCTTTACAGGGCAGTAGCACAAGCTTAACAAACTAACTTGTTTTCTTACTATGTACAGTTTTGATGTCAGGAATGAAGAAAACCTCCATGCCTAAATTACTGCCTTGATCATTCATAGCCCAACGATGTCAGGTTATGCCTCTGTTTCTTCTGCTTACTTTGGCATAATGATTTTTCTTTGCACCACTTCTGTAGATGGTGCCAAATGCTTGGTATTTGCCAGGATCATACCAGCTGCCACAGTATCCATGGCTTCTATTTTGAGACCTGCTGGGCTCACAACTGTTCATGTGTGCTGGCATTTGTGGCTTAGCAAATTTGTTTTTGTTGACATAGCGCATGCTCTCAGCTTCTGATGAGTATATTTTGCATTGGTCTTAGAGTTGCATTGGTCTTAGAACATGAGCTCTATAGATATCTATGGCTTCTTGGAGGCTTAATGAGAGATTTCTGAGTAGTCTTGTCTGCATTCCTTTGTCCTTGGTGTCTGTGACCAGTCTGTCCTAATCAGTTCTTTTTTCAAAGTGCCATATGCACAGGAATCGGCCCTTTTGAGCAGTTTGGCATAAGAACATAAGAAGAGCCATGCTGGATCAGGCCAAAGGCCCATCTAGTCCAGCTTCCTGTATTACACAGTGGCCCCACCAGATGCTTCCGAGAGCACACAGCCAACAAGATAACCTGTTTCCTGTTGTCATTCCTTGCACCCAGCACAGAGAAAACCTACTTCTAAAACCAGGAGGTTGCTTATGGCTTGTAACCTGTGATGGTCTTTTTCTCCATGAATCTGTCCAAACCCCTTTTAAAGGCATCTAGGCCAGGTGCCATCACCACATCCTGTGGCAAGGAGTTCCACAGATGAATTACACGCTGGGTAAAGAAATATTTTCTTTTGTCCATTTCAGCAGGTCTTGGTCCACACTTGTTAAAGAGAAAAAGGTACATATATATCATTTTGTGTAGGTTCACAGTGCTTTTGCAATGCTTCTAACAATTTTGTTGTTGTTCAGTTGTTAAGTCGTGTCCAACCCTTCGTGATCCCATGAACCACATCCCGCCAGGCCTTCCTGTCCTCCACTAACTTCCTGAGTTCGCTCATTTTCATGTTTGTTGCATCGGTGATGCTGTCTAACCATCTCATCCTTTGCCTTCCCCTTCTCCTTTTGCCTTCAATCTTTCCCAGCATCAGAGTCTTCTCCAGAGACTCCTCTCTTCGCATTAGGTGGCCAAAATATTTGATCTTCAGCCTTAGTATCTGTCCTTCCAGGGAACAGTCAGGGTTGATTTCATTTAGGATTGACTGATTTGATCTCCTAGCAGTCCAAGGGACTCTCAGGAGTCTTCTCCAGCACCACAGTTCGAAAGCATCTATTCTTCAGCGCTCGCTCAGCCTTCCTTATAGTCCAACTCTTGCAACCATACATTGCTACTGGGAACACCATCGCCTTGACTATACGAACTTTTGTTGGCATGGTGATATCTCTGCTTTTTATTATGCTGTCTAAGCTTGCCATAGCTTTCCTTCCAAGGAGTAAGCGTCTTTTAATTTCATGGCTGCTGTCTCCGTCTGCAGTGATCTTGGAGCCCAAAAAAGTAAAATCTGTTACTACTTCCGTTTCTGCCCCTTCTATTTGCCAGGAATTGATGGGACCAGATGCCATGATCTTAGTTTTATTAATGTTGCGTTTCAAGCCAACTTTTGCACTCTCCTCTTTCACCCTCATCAAGAGGCTCTTTAGTTCTTCTTCACTTTCTGCCATTAGGGTGGTATCGTCTGCATATCTGAGGTTGTTGATATTTCTCCCGGCAATCTTGATTCCAGCTTGCGATTCATTCAGCCCTGCATTTCTCATCATGTACTCTGCATATAAGTTAAATAAGCAGGGTGACAATATATAGCCTTGCCGTACTCCCTTCCCAATTTTGAACCAATCGGTTGTTCCATGGCCGGTCCGAACTGTTGCTTCTTGACCCCCGCATACAGGTTTCTCAGGAGACAGGTAAGGTGGTCTGGTACCCCCATCTCTTTAAGAATTTGCCACAGTTTGTTGTGATCCACACAATCAAAGGCTTTTGCGTAGTCAATGAAGCAGAAGTAGGTGTTTTTTTGGAACTCTCGTGCTTTCTCCATGATCCAGCGCATGTTGGCAATTTGATCTCTAGCTCCTCTGCCTCTTTGAAACCCAGCTTGTACTTCTGGTAGTTCTCGGTCCACGTACTGCTGAAGCCTAGCTTGTAGGATTTTGAGCATAACCTTGCTAGCATGTGAAATGAGTGCAATTGTACGGTAGTTTGAACACTCTTTGGCATTGCCCTTCTTTGGAATTGGAACGTAAACTGACCTTTTCCAATCCTTTGGCCATTGCTGAGTTTTCCAAATTTGTTGGCATATTGAGTGCAGCACTTTCACAGCATCATCATTTAGGATTTTAAGTAGCTCAGCTGGAATACTATCATCTCCGCTAGCTTTGTTGTTAGTAATGCTACCTAAGGCCCACTTGACTTCACTCTCTAGGATGTCCAGCTCTGGGTCAGTGACCACACCAGCGTGGTCATCAGGAACATTAAGATCTTTCTTGTATAGTTCTTCTGTGTATTCTTGCCATCTCTTCTTAATCTCTTCTGCTTCTGTGAGGTCTCTGCCTTTTTTGTCCTTTATCATGCCCATCTTTGCACAAAAATTATTAAATACTGTTAATAATAATTAATAAAACGTTCCCTTGATATCTCCAATTTTCTTGAAGAGATCTCTAGTCCTCCCCATTTAAGAAGGCCTTCTTATCTCTCCTTGCTATTCTCTAGAAATCTGCATTCAGTTGTACTTCTTTCCACAGCTATTTGTAAGGCCTCATCAGACAGCCACTTTGCTTTCTTGCATTTCTTTTTCTTTGGGATGGTTTTAGTTGCTGCCTCCTGTACAATGTTACGAACTTCCGTCCATAGTTCTTCAGGCACTCTGTCTACCGGGTCTAATGCCCTAAATCTATTCTTCACCTCCACTGTATACTCATAAGGGATATGGTTTAAGTCATATCTGACTGGTCTAGTGGTGTTCCCTACATTCTTCAATTTAAGCCTGAATTTTGCAAGAAGAAGCTCATGATCTGAGCCACAGTCAGCTCCAGGTCTTGTTTTTACTGACTGTATAGAGCTTCTCCATCTTTGGTTGCAAAGCACATAATCTATCTGGTTTCGGTATTGACCATCTGGTGATGTCCATGTGTAGAGTCGCCTCTTGTGTTGTTGGAAAAGAGTGTTTGCTATGACTCCGTTAGCCTTTGCCCTGCTTCATTTTGCGCTCCAAGGCCAAACTTGCCTGTTGTTCCGTTTATTTCTTGATTTCCTACTTTAGCATTCCAGTCTCCTGTGATGTAAAGGACATCTTTTTTGGGTGCTAGTTCTAGAAGGTGTTGTAGGCAGAGGCGTGGAAAGACTGGAGCGAACGGACCAGGCGGCTCCAGCTCCGCTCGCCCCAGTCTTTCCACTGAGCGAGCAAGCGCTCGCTCTCTCGCCCGCCCGTCCGTCCGGTGATGCGGGCGGGTGCCCAGGAGCGTCCACCATGACCAGTGGACAGGGCTTTCTGAAGGCGGAGCGCTAGTTAGCCTTTTTTGCACATGCGCAACGTAAACGTAACGTAAATGTTTTGCGCATGTGCAAAAAAGGCTAACTAGCACTCCGCCTTCAGAAAGCCCTGTCCACCGGTCGTGGTGGACGCTCCTGGGCTTTCTCCGGCTCCGAGGCCGGGGGAGAAGGCCTCGGAGCGCCCCGGTAAGCCGGGCCGCCCCCCAGGAGCAGGGCCGCCCCCTACAGGGGGCGGCGTATCAGGAGCGGTGCTCCAGGCAGCATCCGCTCCTGATATGCCTCTGGTTGTAGGTCTTCATAGAACCGGTCAACTTCATCTTCTTCGGCATCAGTGGTTGGGGCATACACTTGGATTACTGTAATGTTGAATGGTTTGCCTTGGATTCGAACTGAAATCATTCTGTCGTTTTTGAGGTTGCACCCCAGTACTGCCTTTCCCACTCTTTTATTGACTATGAGGGCTACTCCATTTCTTCTAAGGGATTCATGCCCACAGTAGTAGATATGATGGTCACCTGAATTAAATTCACCCATTCCCGTCCATTTTAGTTCGTTGATTCTCAAGATGTCAATGTTCAATCTTATCATCTCATTTTTGACCACATCCAGCTTGCCTTGATTCATAGACCTCACATTCCATGTTCCTAAGCAGTATTGCTCATTGCAGCATTGGATTTTCCTTTCACCCTCAGACACATCCACAGCTGAACGTCCTATTGGCCTTGGCCCAGCCACTTCATCCTTTCTGGGGCTATTTGGAATAGTCCTCCGCTCTTCCTCAGTAGCATATTGGACACCTTCCAACCTGAGGGTCTCATCTTCCGGTGTCATATCTTTTAGCCTTTTGGTACTGTTCATGGGATTTTCTTGGCAGGGTTACTGGAGTGGGTTGCCATTTCCTTCTCCAGTGGATCACTTTTAGTCAGAACTCTCCGCTATGACCTGTCCGTCTTGGGTGGCCCTGCACGGCATAGCTCATGGCTTCATTGAGTTACGCAAGCCCCTTTGCCACGACAAGGCAATGATCCATGAAGCCGCTGCGCCACCCGCTGGCCTTTTAAGGATTAAGATTCAAATGAAACCAGAAACGTTTTTGTTGGGTATGAGGGATGATCACGTAGGTGAAAAATTTCAAACTTTGTTTTTATATATGATAAGTGCGGCAAGAATTTTATATGCACAATATTGGAAGAATTCAGAGATACCTTCGCTGGAAGATTGGTGGTTGAAGGTTTTGGACTGCTGAAATTGATAAACTTACAATTTTAATTAAGGAAAAATCAGTTAACCTTTTTGTGAATAATTGGAAATCATTTATTTATTTTTTTAAGAGAGAGAGAGAAGAACGATGTGGTGATATGCGGATTTAATAGAATGTAGGTGTGGCTTAGTTGGATATTGTATATAGAAAACAGTGAATAGTATGATAGTAGGATGTATTGCTTCGTGCTTGCTATAACTTCATGAAATATGTATTATGTTTTAATATATCAATAAAATATAAATATGTGGAAAAAAACTGGATGATATGCACCTGATATCTGCTGTTGAGAATGTTCTTGACTGTTAAGAAAAAAATAGTCTCAATTCACACTCCTGATTTATTTCTAACCTCTTTTTGTTGCTGTATTGTGTGGTTAATAAGCAGATCACTCTCCATAAAAAGAGTTCCTTTACATGTAGAGGTGCAGCTGGAATCTCTTGCTGCCTTGTGTTATGTGGAATTATCTTCCTTTACTGGTTTGTCCCCATATCCCTATTACTGTATGTATTGCTGCAAACTACAAGCTCAGTGGATACAATGATAAACCTTCTTCTTCACTTCTTTGAAATGGGATTCTTTCCTGTCTGCTAACAACTTTGGGTTTTGTGATAAGCACACTGCCATCACACCCAGTAACAACACGAGGAAGGACCACAACTTCACCGAAGTATACTGTAATCTGTCTCATGATTTCCTAACTACCAAAGCTCCTTTCCCAAAGCAGTTTGGGCTTGGCTCTGTTCAGGCTTCAGGATGCTACCACCCCTTTTGCCATCCCTGAGCGATCCAGGCAAAGTTTGAAGGAGGCAGGGATGTGGATCAAGTATCTGACTCCAGGTCTCGAGTCAAGTCCCAAGTCTCTGGGTCCATGTCCTGAGTCTTTGGTTGCGAGTTGTGAGTCCCTATCTATTTAATGGGGAAAACAGGTTTAAACTTGAATAAAATTCAACGTAAAAGGCTCCAAGTCTCGAGTCGAGTCTCTTACAATCACCGAGTCAAGTCCGAGTCAAGTCATTGACGCAACTTGAGTCTGAGTCGAGTTCGAGTCAATAGACTCAAGTCTACATCACTGGAAGGAGGCCAAAAATATTCCCTGTCACAGCCAATCTGGTGGAAGAACAACAAATTCCTGCTTGGCCCTGAAGCAACCAACTAATCCCATATTGTAAAAACTGAGAGGTTGGGTGGGTGCTGCATCTTAGACTGAGGAAGTGGAGGCAAAGCAGTCTGTTAGAAAGCAAGCTCTCCCCCCCCACCCCAGCATTGCCATGCCTCAACAGCTTGAATGGACCCTCAGCTGCAGACTGTCTCTGTTTGGCCAAGGCCTGACACTTCGCCAAGGCTCAGAATTTCTCTCATGAGACCCGATTGTGATAAGAAATGTGCTAAATATTTGTGACATAATGTTTCTAATAAACAGGCACACTTAAAAGTGTGAGAACTCTTTAGTACAATATTATAAACGGCAAAAATCTGCTTTTTGTTCCCTGTATCTATGGATGACATTTTCTACCAATATCCTCACTGTCTCTTAGTGTTCAGGCAGCCTTTTTTTATAGTTTCCTTGCAGCCGAGGCAATCTTTCAGTGAGCTATCTTCAATGTCTCTTAATTTATGGGGGAATGCCAGTTTCAAAAAAATACTGTAGTTTAGTTAATATAATGGGACTTGGTTTGCACTCCTGTCTGATCTTCCTAGCCTTAAATACTGTACAACCTCATGCACTATTGGCTGTATTCAAGAGAGCTTTGCGTAATGTGAGCGATAGAGCAGGATCCTGACATGACACACTGTGGAAACCCTGTTCTTTGCTTTTGCTGTCACATCTACGTGTTAACAATGAGAGGATAATGAACAATTTTCTTCTTCTTCTTCTTCTTCTTCTTCTTCTTCTTCTTCTTCTTCTTCTTCTTCTTCTTCTTCCTGTATACTGTAAACAGGAAGAGGGACTGCCAAGGGCTCCCGCCAAGAACTAAAAAAGATTCCTACGTTCCCTGCCTCATAAGTGTGCTTGAGTGAGGAGACTGAGCGTTGTGTGACACTGCAATTTTCTCAGACAGTGGCTTGCTATGGCACAGAATAAATGCGCTTAAGCCTGCTGTCAGCTGCGTCTCCAGCTGCTTTCCAAAGGATGGCTGTTGATAGTCTGGGAACAAAGAGCCCCAGAACACGTGTCGCTGGCAGATTTATTTTAGAACCAGCAAGTGCAGTTAACGACCATGCTGTGGAATGTGAGGGGAGGGGGAAAGGGGGAAGCAAGTCCAGCACTCGCCTAGGGCTGCCGCCCATGAAACAGCTGCCACATTGAGGCCATTTTAAATAGCTGTGCAATGGCAAGAGGCTCCTATGCCATATGACTGCTATGCTGCTTAGGGTATATCTATGCTCCAAAGTCAGATTGGCTTGGTGAGGGATGATACTGAAATTCCTAACGCTCCACCTTCTCCTCTGAACAATAGTCTCCTTAGGAGAAGAAATAAATGTTAAACCAGTTTACTGCTGTCACATAGATAATACCCTTACTGACAATTGGCACAGAGAGCCGACTTTTAAAGCAGCCTCCATATGGTGGCGATTTTTCTGTGTACCAGTCCTTAAAGGTTGGTCCTGAACGATACACCTACATGTAGGTGTAAGTCCTTCTGAACTTGCTTGCAAGTAAGTATGATTCAGATTTCTTAACTCCACGTTCCTAAAGGAGGGGCAGAAGAGCAGTTACAGAGCTGACAGCCATGAGCCATCCTAATTTTGGAAAGTTTCAAAACGTTTGGGCATTGCTTGCCAGGGCCCAGGACAAGCTTCTTCAAGAGCCAGCGACTCTATACTAAAGTCCAGAGAACCCTGACTCAGAAACCAAGGCAGAATGAAAGAGGAAGAGCAGGGAAGTGGGAACACATCAGAAGTGCTTATCTGGGGTAGGGCCTCGTCAACATCAGGGGTAGCACTACACTTTACATAGCAAACGCGATTATTGCAGGTACGCTGGCTTCATATGGCAAAAACATGATGGGTGAATGGCCTGCAGTGCTGAGGCTGGCCCAGCCTAACCAGTGCTCCCAGATACTCCCACGTGGGTGTTTATATGTGTCGTTAGAGTGAAATATATTTACTATACTGCCAACTCATTTATGGTAGGGGCATTGGAATGTCACTGGAGATATGCACCACTACAGTACATAATTGAGCTTTACCACCATAGTTTTCTACCAATTCTGTGTAGTGGTACCACAGACGTTTTCTGCAAATAACTGTGCTTATGTCTTACCGTGATGATGGCAATATGCCAAGAATACTTTTGGGCTCAAAGTTTTGGTCTGGGCTGGAAGCAGTGTAGTATTAAACAGATGGCATGTTGCAACTAAAGAAGCATAACAAACCTGTAACATAGTAGGGAAATACTGGTATGAAGCACGGTTTTAATCGCTGGCCTTGTCACGTGACCAAATTCAAGCAGAATACTATTGCCCTGTGACAGGGATAGGATGCTGGTGAGCTGCCATGTAACAAACCAGCTGATTCTGTTTGTATAGTGCACCAGAATCTGTTATTTGTAGACATCTTGTTCTTCTTAGCCAACATTTGATTTTTGTTTTGCCTATGGGCACCCTATTCTCTCATGATCTTTGCCATTTCTGTATTTCACATTATAGACGTCTGCATCACAAATGTTAAGACCTCACACACAATCATTATCCTATTTACATGATGTTACATGCATAATCTGACACACACACACACACACACACACACACACAACCCGGAAGTTACAGTTCTTCCAATTATCCTCATATTATTGTCTGTGGCACTCCACTTTATCTAAATGTGTGATTGTCAAAATGTTTAGATGTCTTCTCCAGTGGCTAGATAAGCTGGGCTGCATTCTATATACTGACCACAATTCCAACAAATTAGGCACCCTTAAACCTCTTAGGGTGCAATCCTATATGCACTTACCTGGGAGCAAGTCCCATTAAACTCAATGGGCTTACTTCTAATTAGATGTGCATAGAATGGCACTTTGGGGTATTGAAGTTTTTTTGAATGCACAAGCTTCATTATTTGAAGCTCCCCCCCCCCCCCCGGGAGAATTGGAGAATTGAATTCTTGGTGAAAGATCAGATTGTGTGTGGGAAGGAGGGTTAATTCACATCTTATGACAAGAAACTCCTACTGTGGAGTATTGGAAACTCCTGGCTTCAACCCAGAGGAAGTTACTAGTTGTGAATTGAAATTGGTGGGAGAAGAATCGTTACTCACTTACATTCCATTGGGATGATTTCAACAGGATTAAGCCCACCTAATGTGCATTAAGACATGTATTTCTAGAATGTGTCACTCAAAAGTCATACTGATTCAGAGTGTTGGGCATTGTTTTTAAGACCTCAGGAATGAGGGTAGGGTTAATTAGTTAGCAGATTCTAAATGTTTAGAATCTGTTCCACAAACACCATACGGTGCAATGCCAGAAAGGTAGGTTACAATCTTTTACTGTGAAAGTTTGGCCACCACCCAAAGGGTGAGATCACTAAAGAATTTCATTGGAAGAAAATGCAGTATTGAGGAAACGGCAGAAGCCCCTCAAACATTGTATGCTAGGAAAAAATGCAGCAACCAAAGTAAATGCTATATCCGTGTAGTCATACCTAAACACAGGTCATGCCCGAGTATTGTGCAATTTAAGCATAAAGACTGACTCTCACATTCTTTCCCCCTTTTGGGGGACATCTAAAAGGTACTGATTTCTCCAACGTATCTAGTGAGAACAAGATAATTCTCAGTAAAGTGACGTTTATATTTTATATTTTCCTCACACATTTTTCACACACACTTTTGTCACACCCTGTACATTAACACAGCCATCATGTTGTGGGTTGTCTAACTTTTAACAGGATTGTGTGGAGTTCTGTAGCCATGTGAGAATTGGCAAGGACTAGAATAAGAAAAAAACAATGTGGGCTGGAAGTTTGTAACAGAACTACTACTAAGTGAGCTTGGGAAGGGTTGTGTTAGAAATAACTGATGCAGCCATTAAGGTACACAGGTAAGGTAAGCTAATAAATGTACACATTCATTTGTGAAGTTTTCTCCTTGTGAAGCTGCATCAGCTACTACAAAAGCAAATAAATAGTATCTATCCTATGGAGTTTAAGTGGTGATTATTTAATGGTGTTAGTCTGACAGCTGGAGATTGATCCAGTGTTTCAGTTAACTGCTTGGACAACTGATGGAGCTTAAAGGCCTAATTTCACTATGAGGAAAAGAGCCACTGTATATCTCAACCACTAGAGGGAGGACAAGCACTCTCCCAAAATGGGTTTTGTGGCTGTTTTCCATTGTATAACAGGCAGCACAGCAGGATGAATATCTAATGCAAATAGGACTTTTTCTAAAAGATTAAGCTGTGCCAGAATAAATGGCCTTTTGGCTGCACCTCCAGTCCTCAGTTCCTTCCTGCTAGTCGTGGATATGCACTAGGACATAAACCACATTCTGGGCACTGCAACAGACACTGGTGTTTGGATGCTATGTCTTGGCCCTGCGTTTTGGATTTCTAAGTTTATCATATGTCATTGTGATGTCATTGTGATGGGTAACATGAAATAAAATACCTCAGTTCAGAGGAAAGGGGTGGAATAGACCTGCTACATAAGGGCAATGTTTTGCGTGAAGCAGGCAGCAGAAGATTGGTCATAAATACAGTATACAAAATAAAATATACTATGCTGCCAAGCAGGGGAAGTCCAGCTTGTAACAGTTTGGGCCTGAAGAAAAGGATGCTGTAAGGCAGGGATGGCCAAACCGCGGCTCGCAAGCCACATGCGGCTCTTTGACACATAATGTGCAGCTCGCGGAAATACGTTGACTGAGCTCCTTTTTGTATCACAATTAATATAAAAGGTAAAGACTTCTAGCTTTATAATTTACCAGGTATAAACTGAGAGTTCACTGGATTAAAACATGTTTAATTTTCACGGTGACTAAATTTAAAAATGTACATGCTTCTTAAATATTTTGGCTCTCAAACATCTCTCTTGTAGCTCTCAAGCATCTGAAGTTTATTGTATGTGGCTCTTATGTTAAGCAAGTTTGGCCACGCCTGATATAAAGGATGCAGAAAGAAACAGAAGTAGTGGAAGATGCCTGGAAACAAAATCTTATTGGCACTTGGATATTTCTGAGAGGCCACAAACAGTGGCGATCGTGGGGGGGGGGGGGGCGCTGAGCGTGACCTGCCGGGCGTGACGTCAGCTTGACGCGCATGCCCAGCGCGGCTCCATTCTCTCTCTCTCTCACACTCACTCACTCACTCACACACACACACACACACACACACACACACACACACACACACACACACCGACCGCTGTTTTACTTTCTTTTTTGGAGCCGTTCGAGCTCCAGGGCGGGCGGGAGGGCCCAACACCAAGACGCGCGTGGCGGAGGAAGCGCATCCCGGAGGTAAGTACGCCCCTTCGCTGCCACGTTCGACCCCCGCCCTGGGGCCCGCCGCTCCAACCTCGATGACGCTTCTGGCCACAAAAGATTCATGACTTGAGCAGGGGTTTTTTTTTGGGGGGGGATGATGTTTTCAAAGAAATGATCACATTTTACAGGAGGACAAATTCATTAAAAAAAAATGGACACCAGGTTTGTTCTGTTTCCATTTTTCACAGATTAAATGGTCTCATAGATTAAATCCTCTGAATGATGATCAGGACCTTGGTCAGGGGTGTCAAGGCATGCCAGCGTGCCCCCTATCAACAGTATTCTCTTCTGGTGTATGCTGACCATTTGGATCCCATCTGAGGCAGTGTGCCAACAGATAACAGAGAGAGCCATAGGACAGCTGAAGCTATGAGGTGTGGTGAGGCAGCAAATGATGACTGCATAGAATGCCTTCAAGGAGGAGCCAGTGATCAGGGAATCCCTATTGGGACATTTTTCTCTCTCGATACTAGGAGACTAGCCAGAACTTTGGAACTTGTTGGATATTCCTAACAAACAATATAGGGCGTTGGAGGAGGTCTGCTTGGATCACAGGGGAGCCCAGGGTGTCGATCAGGAAAGTGAGTAAATGCGTGAGGTTGAGAGAATCTTCTTAAGATGTTTACATAGCAACTAAACTGAACCTCTTCATAAGCTCTAGTAAATCTTACATTTATTTACTGGCTTCAGTAAGTTCTGCTGTTCTTCCAAGTGGCAGCTATACTTGGTCACGGCAAACCAGAAACTCTTTTAATATGGGGCATATTAATATTTTAATATTAACTCTTTTAATTTGATTGATTGGGCAGCCGTCAATCATGCTGCACCCTCCCCATCCCACACACTGTGAAGTACTGTCAAGGAACAGTTTTTATCACTGCAATCTCAGTTTGCACACAGACCAAAAAAGAAGAAAAAATAAACATTAGAATTTAAATGTGCCATCACTCCTATCTGGATGAGGGATGAGCCCAGTAGTTGCGATAGGAACTGAGGATGGACAGAGCCCCCCGTTTACATTACAACATACAGCATTGCCCATCTCATGCTCTTGCCAGCTCTTGCTTGTCCCAGCAAAGAAGAAACTCTCTGCTATATGTTGTATATGCAACATATGCATATGCCCCTGCTAACTGGGCAAGAGGCACTTTTTCAATTGGTGCTCCTCTTATATTTAGCAGGGGGAGAGTAACTGCCCCCCTTTCACCCCAGCACAGTGTCTTTCTGGTGGCTGTTTGCATCTTTTTTAGATTGTGAGCCCTTTTGGGACAGGGAGCCATTTAATCATTTGATTTTGTCTGTAAACTGCTTTGTGAACTTTTTGTTGAAAAGCGGTGTATAAATACTGTTGTTAAAAATAAAATAATATGACCTACTCTTGAAGGATAAAGGTTTGAGACTGAGCAACTGATTTTTCTGTCCTGAGGACTATAGGGCTGATGATGACATTGTACTTAACTAAAGAAAAAGCCCTGATGTTGTTTTGAACAAAGAACGCATGTAATCATACACAGCAAGCTCCTCTTTTCTCGTTGTCGGGAAGCTCTCTCTGTAACACAATATGCTCTCGGCTATAGTTGCACATCTGTATGTCATTGCTGTTGGAGAGAAAGTGCCAGAGTATATGGTAGTAAAAATAAGTTGACTTCAGATCAACTATAGCTCTTTTCAGGTATTGGTGAATCGGTGTATAGGCGCTAACACCGGGAGGGGATTGCCCCAGCTGTTGCCTTCCCTAATCTCCATACATTGACTATTTCATTGTGAACAGAACCTACCACCAATGCCATGTACACTTTCTTCACAAAGGAACGCTGAGGGTGGGGACACTGACAGCGCAATCCTTAGCAAGAATCCGACGGCGGAGCGAGCGCTCCGTCACCGGAAGCCATTGCAAACGTGCCATAAAGCATGTTTGCGACGACTTGGGAGTAAGGGCGGCCAGTGCGGAGGGCGGCCGCTCTCACTCCACCGCCGGATTGCTCCTGCAGATACCGGAGGAGGCAATTAATCCCCCGGCAGGCGTGGGGGTGGTCTGGGTGGCAAGGGCCATTGGCCAAGCCGGCCCAGTAGGGGTGTGGAGATGGTGGCCACCATATTCCTGTCCCAGTTCCGGCCGGGCCGGCCATTACACAGCCTCCTCTTACTTCCGCCAGCTAAATAGCTGACGGAAATCTGAGGAGGCCCATTGAGGCTTCCCTGTTTTACACTGGCGGAAGGGAATGAATGTCCCTTTTCCCCGAGTAGACCTCTGGGCCACTCTGGAGTGGCCTGGAATGGGGATAGGAGGATCTGGCGGGTGGCCTTTGGCCGCCCGTTGGATACTTAGACAGGATTGCTTAGCCAGGATGGTGTAGTGGTTTGGGAGTCGGACTTAGACCTGGACCCTTAGGGGGGGATAGCTATTCGTCGCTCTGTTCCCCTCTCCCTTCTGTTTTACTCCCCACCCACGTGGCAGACTTGCTTAGCTTTACTTGGCTAGAGAAAACACACTAGGCATAGTTGATTGAAGTTGCAAAAAGAAGTTTACTTACAGTTTTCATTCATATCTACAACGTCTGATTCACATCAGAGGATACACTAAACTTGAAATGACAGAACCCTCCTAAAGCTAGGGCTCACTGCATGGAGGCATGCTGGAAAGATGGCGCTGGGCTGCAGGAGGGCAGCTTGCCACGTCTTCCCTGGTCAGTGGTCAGATGCAGAAGAGCTTGAGAGAAGGG
This sequence comes from Plestiodon gilberti rubricaudatus, assembly GCA_026170595.1. NCBI lineage: Eukaryota > Metazoa > Chordata > Lepidosauria > Squamata > Scincidae > Plestiodon > Plestiodon gilberti. The sequence continues at coordinate 140,098,382 of JANXHW010000001.1, read as the reverse complement.
TGAAGAAGAAGGAAACTGGGTTTGGGGCCACGCCCCTTCCTTAAGACAATGAGGGGTCAAAGACAAGAGGGTCTACCTAGGTGATCATATAACATGCATACACACACCACCAGTGTCCAGCATACGGAATTTGCCCATTATTTCCAACACCCCTTCTCAAATTTTGGATGCTGGAGTCCGCGATATTCATCTTTGCTCGCAGACTCTGGATTCAGCTTCTTGCTAGAAGATTCTTCATGGTTCTGGCGCTCTCGGGCCCCTTCTGTTTTGTGTTGTGCAGTGTCTTTCCACTTACTTGACTCTCGCCGCAACGACGACCTTGCGAGGTTGCACACTTCAAATCGTGCAGGTGGTACGCCTTTGTTCTCTCTGGGTGAACGTCTGAGGTGCTGATCTGGAACCTGGTCTGCATCACTGGCGACGTCTGGCTCTGGCAGCTCGTCCTCAGCTGTGTCCCCTTCTGCTGGCGTACTGATCTCTGGGTAGTAATATTGCACATACATTAGTTCATCATTTATCACTGGTGATTTCTCTATGAAGCTTTGGCTCTTGTTAGTCTTTTTATGCTCTTCAAAGTAGAGCCCATGGCGAACTGACACCTGTCAAGGCTTTAAGTCCATTATTTTATAGCCAGTGGATCCTTTTGGGTAGCCAATAAAGATCCCTTCTTGTGCTCTGAGATCTAGTTTGGATCTCTTTTCTTTTGGCACATAAGCATAAACCTTGCACCCAAAAACTCTGAAATGCTTGGTGCTTTCCCATGCCACAGTTCATATGGGGTCTTTCCTGCATCTTTGGTGGGCAGTCTGTTCTGCATATAGTTAGCTGTATCTATAGCGTCACCCCAAAACTTAGTAGGTAGCTCTGCATCTGCAAGCATTGCTCTGGTCATCTCTAAAAGACTTCTGTTCTTTCTCTCTGCCACCCCACTCTGTTGTGAGGTACATGGAGCGGTTGGTGTGTGAGTTATACCTTGTTGGTCAAGGTATTTGCGTGTCTGGTTTGACATGTACTCACCACGCTGATTACCGTTGCTAGTCCTCAGCTGTTGAGGCTTCTTTCCAAACCTGTTGCTCACAGCTGCCACATATTGCTTGATCTTGCCAAGAATTTCACTTTTGTCCTTCAGTAAGTAAATCATACTATAATTTGAAAAATCATCAGTAAGAGTCAATATGAATCTGTTCCCACCAACAGATGGCATTTTAATTGGGCCATATAATTCAGTGTGAATAAGTTCTAACACACTGCTGGTACTGCACTTCTCAGCTTTCTGTGGAATAGAAAGTTTTATGTCTTTTGTTTTCATACATACCATACACTTTTCTGGATGGTTGCTGCAGCGCTTTACCTGTGGTCCTTCTGCCAGGTTTCTTCTCTGCAGGTCCAGTATGCCACTGATGTCTGTGTGTCCACATTTTCTGTGATACAGGTGAGCACATTCATTTGTGCATTGTTGTTGGGCAGACATCAGGCGCTCTCCATGCTGTTTTGGCATATCTAGAAAATAAACTCCATCCTGCATAGATCCTTGCGCAATTAGTTCAGTATTTTTCAAAATATTACATCTGTCCCCCTTAAATTCAATAGTTAGTCCTTTTCTGGTCATAGTTGACACACTTAACATGTTATGTTGTATCTCTGGGACATAAGTCACATCGTTTGCTATGAGTTCATTTATTTTACCATTTGCAAGCATTGTAGTTTTACTTTACCTCTTCCACATATGCGCAATTTTTCACCATTTGCCACTGTTATTTCACCTGAAAAATCTCGGTTTAGCTCTTGGAAAAACTGAACATTCGGACTCATGTGCGTTGTACAACCAGAGTCCAGAATCCAGCGAGAACTTGAGTTCTGATTTTGATGTGAAAACATGGCTTTTTGCTTTTCTACCAGGTACATATTGAAACTCTTTCCTTGTCTGTGACTCTCTCCTGAGGAATGCTTTGGGCCCCTTCCCCCTTCCTTATAATCTCTTCTTTTGTTTTCGGCAGGGCCAGCTCGGAGAGGTGTGAATGGTCCTTATCTGATTGACAATGTTTGGCAATGTGATTCTCCAATCCACATCTGAAGCAAGTGACGGGGCTTCCTCTGTCTCGTCTGTCTCGGGGGCTGCTTTCCATTCTGAAATTTGTCTCAACGTGCTCTCTTGAAGAAATACAATCATTTGCTAGTTCTATTAAAATTTTCGAGTATTCCTTTTTCTCCCTTCCTCAATCTGAACTTTTGAAAGGGGAGAATATTTTATCTTCTAATGAACCCAAAAAAAATGCCACCCTTTGTTCCTCATCAAATTTTAAACCTGTCGTAGCTAAATCGTTAAAAATCTGCGTTAGCTTGCTGCAGTGGGACTCATAGCCTTCTTTGCTCCGCAGTTTGAGTTTACACAGGTTATCAATCAAAATACATTGACTCTTTTCAGCCACATTTTCATAACGTTGTCTGAGACACTCCCACATTTCTTTTGCACTTTTTGCTTCTTCTGCATAGGGTCTTGCTTCATCGTCTAATGTACGAAAAATGAGATGTTGTGCTGCATAATCAGCAAAACTCCATCTCGCCTTCTCTTCCTCAGAGCTCCCTTCTCCTGGGCGATCCTCTCTCAGCACAAAATAGACCTTTTTCATTCTCAATTCACCTTCCATCATTCTCTTCCAGACCCTGAATGCCTTCGGGTCCAATTTCATTGTTGGGATATCTGCTGCTAATAGACTGGCTGTAGCCATTGTCTCTAGCCTCTAGCAAGTCTGACCAAAAACAATTGGTGTGGGGGAAAAAAATCTCTCTCTCTCTCTGAATAGAGCTGATTCTCTTCACGCAGCAGCTTCTGCGTTAACCGGGCCGCATAACCTTTTGGAATTCCCTTAGGGGGGTTAGCTATTCCTTGCTCCGTTCCTGTCTCCCTTCTCCTGTTTTACTCCCCACCCACGTGGCAGACTTGCTTAGCTTTACTTGGCTAGAGAAAAGACACTAGGCATAGTTGATTGAAGTTGCAAAAAGAAGTTTACTTACAGTTTTCATTCATATCTACAACGTCTGATTCACATCAGAGGATACACTAAACTTGAAAGGACAGAACCCTCCTAAAGCTAGGGCTCTCTGCATGGAGGCATGCTGGAAAGATGTCCAGCATACGGAATTTGCCCATTATTTCCAACAAAAGATTCAGGTTCAAATCCCCGCTCAGCCACGAAGCTTCCTGGGTGATCTTGGGCCAGTCACTATCTCTCAGCCCCACCTACCTCACAGGGTTGTTGTGAGGACAAAAGGAGAGGAAATATGTACACCACTCTGAGCTCCTTTTGGAGGAAGGGCGGTATAAAAAAAATGTGAAAAAAGATATTCTTCCCTCTCTACGCATTGTAAATTGGTGTGCAGTCAAACACCTGCAAAAGTTTTTTAAAGGATATTCCATCCACCTGAATTGCTCTTATTTCAGAAGCTTCAACGTCCTTTCTGAGTCCTATTTTCCACACGCAACAATCTTACTCAAAAAGAAACAGGTTTTTGGGCTTAAAAGCAATTCTGACCAGAACATTTTAAACCCGAAACCCTGTTTCTTTATTATTCCAAAGGCCATGAAAGTTTTAGATAACGATCTTTACTCTTTTCATTATAAAATGTGGTTGCATGTGAAATCACTATTACTAACTGTCTGATACAATCCGTGTTTGCTCAGAAGCAAGTGCCACTGAACTCAATGGGGTTTTCTCCGAAGTAAGTAACCATAAGATTTGAATCCTAAGGCTGCAATCCTATCAAAGCTTACTTCAGGCTAATTCTTTGATCAGGATTGGACATCAAAGAATTGATGTCCAAATGTTAAAAGGATTGTAGCCTTGGACATAAATTCTTTGCATACTTACTTCAGAGTAAGTCCCACTGAACTTAGCGGCTCTTCCTTCTGAATAAGTATGCATATTGATCAGACTGCACACCTGCAATTCCAGGCATACTTATCAGTTGCATTGCAATCAATGTGTCTACCTCTGTGTATTTTAGCTCAGAATGTAAGAACTAAGAATGCCTGTGAGCAGACAATAGGCATGAGTCTGAAGCCCACTTTTCTTGTACAGTAGTTGAAAAATGTTGCTCAGAAACGAGATTTCCTGGGGGGGGGGGGAATGGAACTTTTCCCAGATAGTGCAGTAGTGCATCCTAAGTGATCAGTTTTTAATTATTATGGTGTAAATTACTTAACGGGTTGGTACTTTTCAAAGCAACTGTTGACATGGCATTTGCAAAACTCTCTCTGAATTTCACAGTCACTATGGCAGCTGCATAATTACAGATCTTAGGCAAAATGGGTATTGTTGCAGCATGGTTTGGACGGTGGGGGTGGTTAATAGCTGGAACAAGAGCTTGGGAGTTTAAATAAGAACTACCATACTGAATCAGACCTTTGGTGATCCCATCTATCTAGTGCTGTACCCTGACTGTTATAATGATTGTGATTTGATTTTTTTTTCTGGATTCATCAGACTCAGAAATATGGGCACATGGCGTTTTTGAAGTGAGTAGATTATCTATTCTCACATTTCTGGTCATCAGAGGTTTATACACATTGCAAGCATGAGGCTTAAAAATATCCTTTGTATTGAGAACAACTCCCCCCCCCCCCACTGTATTGACTATTTAGAAATGGGATTTACAGCGCAATCCCTACTAATTTGTCGGTGACAGAACGAGCATTCCGTCAACAGAAGTAGTTGCAAACGTGGCGTAAAGCACGTTTGCGACTACTCGTGTGCAGGGAAGGCCGGCGCAGAGGCCGATTTCCCCTGCTCCGGCGCCAGGATGACCCCATGGCTGCTGGACCAGGTAGGTCAGGATCCAGCGGGCGGGGGGGAATTCCGACAGGCCAGGGAGGGGGGCCATTGGCCCAGGCGACCCAGGAGGGGGCGGGGGATGGCTTCGGCTGTATCGTGTCCCCGCTGGGCGCCTGGGCCATTATACGGCCTCTTACTTCCGCCAGCTATTTTGCTGGCGGAAATCCAAGGAGGCTGATCGGCCAGGCCTGGATTTACACTCGTGGAAGGGGACAAGCGTCCCCTTCCCTGAGTATACATCCGCCCCAGCGGAAGCCTGGCCACGGCAGTGCATGGCGGGCGGCCATGGGCCACTGGCTGGATCCTAGTCAGGATTGCACAGTTAGTTGTGTAGTATGCGTTTCAAAATTATTCTGTCTTCCAACAGTATTTCTCTAGCTGTACTGCATTTGTGGCAGTGAAGACTCTGCTTCTGATTGGCTGAGCTGCATGATTGCCTGGAACATTTACGGACCTGCTCACAAAGCAAAACTGTTAGAATGTTTCCAGTCCAAATCCTGTGGTCAAAGGGAAAGGTGTCAGTTTGTCTGGGGTTACACCTTACAGAGGCCTGAGAGACAAAGCTAAGGATCAGGGAACCCAGAGGCAAGGTATGAGTTGCTATGTGTGACTTATCCTACTCGGAGTGCTTCCTCCTAAGTATTGGCAGTTAACGTTACTGGCATATGTCCCAATGTGAATGCCACTGACAGTTACTGAATGATTTGTGAAACTATGGATGAGTTTCAGTTATGACATCCTGGAGATATGTATAAGGCAGCGCCGTCCCGGGGGGGGGGAGTGCACCCATAGCGGCAGTGGCAGGCCTGGGCTCTATGGCGCTGGGTGCGTGCAGCAACATGATTGGTTGGTGGTGGCCACTCAGAACATACTTTGCCAGCATTAAAAGATCTTCACTGGCTTCCAGTTTGTCTCTAGATACAATTAAAGGTGCTGTTTTTGATTGATTATGTCCCTTTATTATGACTTATTATTATTAATAAGAATGTTTATATACTGCTTTTCAACAAAAAAAGTGCACAAAGCGTATTACAGAGAAAATCAAATAAATAAATGCCCCTCTGTTCCAAAAGGGCTCACAATCTAAAAAGATGCAGAAGAAATACCAGCAAACAGCCACTAGGGAACACACTGCACTGGGGTAAAGAGGGACAGTTACTCTCCCCTTGCTAATTATAAGAGGAGCACCACTTGGAAAAAGTACGTCCTTGTCCAGTCAGATGGCTTGAGGCCAGGATATCTGAAGGACCGCCAGTGCCTACTGCTACATGAACCTGCCGCTTTGTGAGGTTCCTCTGCCTTCAGAAGCAAGATGGGTGACAACTGGAGGCAAGGCCTTTTCACTGGTGGTGTCCATGCCACATTCAGGGAATGCTGCTCTCAAGGGCACAAGCTGGCATTTTCCTTGTCTTTCAGCACCAGGTGAAGACCTATTTATTCTCCTAAGATTTTAGAGAATCATTTTCTGTTTCTGGTTCTCAATGTTTTTATAGCCGTTCTTTGCTGTTTCACAACCCAATCCTAACTATCTGGCAGGCGGCCTACGCAGTGGCGTCGCTGGAGCGTGGCGGGGGGGCGCGCCGCCAGGGAGTGACGCGCACACCCCCACGCGTATCATCTCCGTGATGTGCGTCACCCTCTGGACGCTCCGAGGCCGGCCCGGGAGCCGGCCTCGGAGCGTCCGGCCCCGCCGGCGCTCCAGGGCCCAATGTGTCAATACGGGTATTTTTTACAATTTTCGAGCATGCGCAGACCATTTTGAGGGCAAGAGGGCAGGCCCTTGCCCTCAAAACGGTCTCTGCGCATGCGCGAAAATTGTAAAAATACCCGTATTGACGCAGTGCATGGGCCTTCTTTCAGAAGGCCCTGGAGCGCCGGCCGGGTCGGACGCTCCGAGGCCGGCTCCCAGGCCGACCTCGGAGCGTCCGGAGGGCAACGCGGGGCGGGGGGGCACCCGGGGCAGGGTGCAGCCGGGTCGCCCCCCCCTCAAAAAAGGCCGCGCCCAATGTTGGAGTGTCACTAGGGTGACGCGCACCCCCTGCTTTGGGGTGACGCGTGTCCTGGTGACACTTCTGGGCCTAGGTCTGCCCGCTGGATCCTATCCCTGTTCCAGGCTGTGCTGGCGCGGCCCGGAGGTCTATTTCGCAAAAGGGGACGTTTGTCTCCTTCCCCCGGTGTAAAACGGGAAAGGCCCAATGGACGTCCTTGGATTTCCGCCAGCTAAATAGCTGACGGAAGTAGGAGGAGGCCGTGTAATGGCCGAGCCGGCCGGGATGGGGATATGGCGGACGCCATCCCTGCCCCCTCCTGGGCCGGCTCGGCCAATGGCCCCCTTTCCTCATCACCCAGACTGCCCCTGCGCCCGCTGGTGGGAACTTTACCTTCCTCCGGCGGTGGAGTGACAGTGAAAATAAAATAAATGGCCCTCTGTCCCAAAAGGGCTCACAATCTAAAAATATGCCGGTTGCCCTTTATGGCACGTTCACAACGACTTCCGGCAGTGGAACGCTCATTCTGCTGCTTTTTCTTTTCGCAGGATTGCGCTCTCATTTGCTTCTTTTATTTGCTGTTTTTATTGTCTACTCATTGAAAGTGATATTTGTTGCTAATTTGTTTGAAGTGGATTTATTATCATTTTGTTAGCCACTTTCAAAATCCTTGGCTGGTGTTCAAAGAATTCAAACAGAGTAAGTGAGAGATTATTATTTTTTGGCTGCTACCAGTGGTATTGGTTAGCTTTTCTCTTCCGACTTCCTTTGCCATATGCTAATGGGCAATGATGCTAGATGAGAGCCGTCTTTTGTTTTCTTCATGGGCAGTATTATTCATTCTGCACATAGACAGGATGTGAAGGACTGCCTGTTTCACCCAAGAGACTCCCGGAGCCCAGTGGAAAGTCTGACCTTTTTTTCTCTCTGAAGAACTGACCTCGGTACCACATCACAAACTGCTGCAGAAACTCCACTAAGCTTCCAGTGCAGTTTGCTCTGGGGTGCTGGGAGTGGATGTTGTTGAAGAGAGCACCTAGAGACCCCTTGGGAGCGATTCATCCATTGGATCCTAGTCACAGAAGTCACTCCTTCTAAGCAAAGAATCTATCTCTGGATCTCTGCTAATCAAATGGAAGATGCAGCTTAGGATCCATCTTGGCAAGAAGAGCCAAAGTGACTATACATTCTGTAGATCTTCTACCACAGATGTCACAATGTACAAATAGGCCCATTATTGGAGGGTGCTCAGGGCTCCTTTCCACGGCAAATTAAGATGTTTCTGTAAGGAACGTACTCTGCCATGTTGTCAGTGCAAAACCTTTCAACAAGCAGGGTCGCCTTGCTGAAGTTAATGTGTACCATTGTCTCTATTGATGATTCCCACCCCCCAGCTGCATTTTGGGCAGCTCCTTTCAGCTTGTAATGAAATGGGCTTAGTCAGGGTTTCATTGTTCTGTTACAGTTGTATCATTGGAAGGATCTGTATGTATCTGGGTGGCAGCATTTCCAAACTCCTTATCATGTAACGGGCATCATAATAATACTAAATACAGTTCAAACAAATACACTGGATGTGAGAGAACCATGACCTTCTGAAGCATGGCAGGAAGTGGGATGTTGAAATTATCCTCTGGTCACACACCCAAATGCTACCCATATGTCCTGAGATCAGTCTTCATGCTGTCTACATTTCCCTAGTTTGTTCAGGATGTAAGATTTTCCAATCTTTCCTTGCATCTATTGCTTAGCTACCATCTTGATATGTGTTTGATCAAAATGTATTTGGGCATTCCTCAGCCATTTGGAAGTACAGAAAGATCCTGCTTTTATTTGAGCTTCATTGAACCCCATTTCCTTTCTGTAATAGTAATTTTATTAAAATCAATGTCACTTAAATATTTGCTAACATTCCAAACTATACATTTTTTAAAATTTAGAGACAGTTCTTCCGTCCTCTCAAAACATATCTTCACATTATTACAGCCTAATCCTGTGTATAGGCCGGCGGGCCCAGCGCTCCACCAACCTAGGGTGTCGTAAACGTGCCAGAAAGCACGTTTTTGACACCCGGAGAGTGGGCGGTGCCAGCACAGAGGCCAGCACCACTTACTCCGCCACCTACCTGGACCTGTGCCGGCCGCCGCAGGTGCAAGGGTGGTGACAGGGCGGTGAGGGAGGGGGCTATTGGCCAGCCTGGGCCAGCTGGGAGGGGGCGTGGATATCGGTGCAGATAGCCTGAGCCCCGTCGTAGTCCTTACACGGCCTCTCCGGATGTAGGCCAGCTTCAGACCTGGCATGCATCCAAGGAGGCCCATAGGTCCCAGGCTCGCCTTCACCCAGGGAAAGGGACTAATGCCCCGTTCTCTCGAGGTGCACTCCAGAAGCCCCAGGGCAGCCTGCAATAGGCTTAGGATACAGTGGCTGGCCCTTTAGGCTGGCCACTTAAAGTTACACAGGATTGCGCTGCTAGTAGGGTTGCCAACCCACCAGAATTGCCCTGGAGTCTCCAAGAATCAGCATCAATTTCCAGGTGACTACTGAAAGCAATCCTAGAATTTTAACATGGCATCCAGGAATTTCCAAGATTATACTGTACTGGAAAAAAAAATACCCAGGAATAGCTTCAGTCAGAGTTGGCAACCCTAATTGTTAGAGATAAGGCCTCTCTGTATTTCAAACTCCTCAGGGTAAGGAAGTATTTGAGAGAGCTTTCCTCTCATGTACAGTATTTCAGAATTGCAACTGTGTACATCAAGCTGCGTACAATTAACCCCTGAAAAGTTGTAGAAACTAATCAAAGTTCTATATGAACAGAGGAAAAATGCAATTAGAATCTCCATTCTTTGAAAATGTTAGTTTGTGATGTTTTCTTAGGATTCTAACACCAAATGTGTGGGGGGGTGGGCACCTTGACACACACACCCGCAGAGGCCTTGACACCCCTGTGATGTCACAAGCCCTGCCCCCATGGATGTGATGTCACAAGCCCCGCCCCCATGCCGGAAAAAAAAAATAAAAAAAACATCCCAGCCACTTTTGGGGCAGAAAAGCAGCACTAGCAGCGTAGGTGGGCAACTTGGTTGCCAGCGCTGCCAGTGAAAAGGCCTGCGAAAAGGCTGGTTTTGCAACCGCGGCCAAATTGCCGCCAAATCGGCAACTTTGTACCCACCTGCAGCATGTCTCTTCCCCCCCCCCCCCGGCTGTTGGATGGAAGAGAGCTGTAATCCAACAAGGTCCAGAAACTGTAGCATGTGACATTTGAACAATCCTGTACATTAACAGCCAGGTTATGAAACTGGTTTAGAGCAACAGCTCTTAAAGTTGATGGGGCCACGGCCCACCTCATCCTCTGGTGGTGGGTTGTGACCCACCTCCTGCAGCTGCTCCCGCATCGGGTCTGGGACGGCCTCCACAGGCCTCAGAAAGGTCTCCCAACACAACTGGAAGTTGCATCAGCGAAACTGGAAGTAACCTGGAAGTCACTTCTGGAGGCCATCCCAAGCCAGGCGAGCAGCTGCAGGAGGTGAGTCGTGACCTGGAAGTGGCCTCTGGTTGCTTCCATTTGGCTCCAGTTTGGAGGCAGGAATAGGCAGATGGGCCCAACTGGTGACCCACCTCAACATCTGGCCTCAACCCACCAAGTGGGTCTCAACCCACAGCTTTTAGGAAGCCCTGTTTTTAGAGCATATTTCCTTGATCCATCATGGCATAATTCATGTCAAATTGGATTTCTCTTTATATCTAGCCTATGGATTCTTATACGCTTACTTTTGTTAAAAAGAAATTGCAGAACAATATTTTGCCCGCTTCACTAACTTCATCTGGATCTCTGAACCTTCAACTATTAGACAGGGCAGTTGGATGGAAAACACAAGATCTCATCAAATTTACATAACAGACTGCTGAACGCAAGAACAAATAAACAAAGGCCTTCAAACATGAAAGAGAGAAAGCAGGGATGTAATCTGAACTCAGCTTTTTGCAACATCGGTGAACTTCTAACACCTTCTTCGGAACAATCGGCATGCCAGAGTTTATCATTTCTACTGCAAGTGACTTGGAAATAAGATCTCTATAGCTTGGTGATCTGCTGGATGTCTTGGGGAGGCTGGGCACAGTTGGACCAGGATGGTGTGGGATGATTCTCCCCTGTGCTTCATTCTGTGTGCAGCAAAGGAAGGGAATTGCATAGAGTTGCTGGTTCACACATCCATATACAGTACCTCATCAGTTTCACCCCCATTTGATGACTCTCAGCTGAAGGTATGATTAATACTCCAGTGCGAAACATAGTGTCTGAAGTGCATTGGGGGTATTATCTGTAGTATTTCTTCTGTGATGGATGTTACAAAATGCAAGTCACCACATTTTGCCAGTCATTAAATGATGAATCTGCATGGGTAAACCTGGCATAATAACAAAATGTAGCAACATGAAAACATGTCAGGGCTGGTACATACAGCCAGGATCTTGGCAAGAGGAGGGATGGTTGGCTGTATGGCTGGGAGGCTCACATAGGTCTCCCACTGCAAGTATTAGCTGGAGTGATGTGTGGCACATGAGCAGCTGAGGGCTCACTCGAGAACCTTTTCCTCCACGCAAGCTACATCCACAGGGGCCAAAGATAGATTGTTTGTTTAAAACAACATAAGTGTTAAAACTAGGCCCTTTGTCCAAAATGACTTTGGTACAGCAGGGTTGGACTGGATGGTTCTGTCCCTGGATTCCGGAATGTCCCTGAATTCCAGAATGTTATCTTGTGAGGAAGGAGTGGAATAGTGTTCTGCTAGGGCTAGGCTGCACTTTGCCACTGAGCCAAAAAGGGGATTTGAGTGGTAAGGACACATGGAAAAGAAGGAATTCCGAAAAAGAGGTCTGGCTTCATAATTTGACTTATACCACAAAAGAATGTGACCCTTTTTTAATTTAGGGAAAAAAAGGTATCAATCTTGCTAGTCCATGAAATTTCTAACTCCGTAAGAGAATTCTTTTACTTTTAAAATAGAATCCATTAAACTCTGTCTTTAAACTGTTCTATAAAATCCTATTAAATTTCTCCTAAAACCAACATATATATATCTTTGTTTTATACTCCTGTCAAACTCTGTAGAAGAGTTTCTGGACACGTCGTGAAAATCTAAGAATGTATCTGTAGAAGAGTTCTAGAAGTACTAGTAAGTGAACACCCAGCACACTCTGAATCCAAGTGATTAAAACAGGGAAGGAAAAGAGTGTTTTTCTTTGGCAGTGTAACGTAGTTCCAAATACTTTCCATTGACCTAACCTTGATTGTAGCTTGGAACAGGCAGAGGTGGAGCTTTTTGCTGTCACATCTTGAAAATATCTCCCTGGGCATGAATGTACTTCCTTATATTTTCAAGGGCAGATCTTCCTATTTGATACGAATGGCCTTGTTTTTAAACACGAGAACAATTTGTGTTTCTTCCTGGGTTGTCTTTGGACTGGATTGTGGAGTCTGGTGTTGGAACTATGTGCACCCTCATCTGCTTAATAACTGCCTTCTTCTTTAGCCTTTGAAGCACACATCCCATTCCGACAAACAGAGAACTTGTATTCCTCGGTGCCCAGGGGGCTGGGTTTAGATCAGCGATTTTCAACAACTGTGTCGCAACGCATTAGTGTGCCGTGAATGGTCCACGGGTGCGCTGCGGGAGTTTGGGGGAGTAACATAGCTGGCATTACGTTGGCATAGTATAGTCATGATTCTATGTACTCCTAGCAGTAAAGGAGAAAGCAAAACTATACCAGCAGAAACAAGATGTCAGGTAGCCACATCTGCAACCACTTTCACAGAGTTTCAAAAAGGATGTGTACAAGGAGTGGTGGTGGTGGTGATTTGTCATGAGAATAAATGGAGGAGGGCGTAGTTAACCCTGCCCCTGTTTACTGTTTTTCCACTCCAAATCGGATACGCTTTTCTGGCCACAGGGTTCCAAACACATATTACAAGGGTTAACCCGCTTGGAATTTCATAGCAGTGAAAAGCAACTTTGTGGGAGATTTGAAGCAGAGAAATGGCTGGTGGGGAAAATGTTAAGCATTCCCTCCCCCGCCTCTGCTCCAATATGGCCGCTTCTAAACTGGCGTTTTCATTTGTTTTCTAGAAGGATGTTGGGCTGCTGTTTACACTCATTTGTGTGTAACGTGTACATTTGATACAGGGGCAGCCCAACCATTAGGTGAGGTGTTATGGATTACATCAGTGGCAGGTTGAGTGGGGGGTGAGAGAGTGGTGGATTTCGGGGTGCCCTTCACCCTGAGTCTGCTACCGCTGCTGCCACTTCCATCCAGCCTGAGATGGATACAACCTGTGCTGATCCTCTTTCCACCTGCTAAAAGCGAGCAGAAAGTGGATCACCCACCTCTTTACCTTGCTCCTGGTACAGTTTCTTCAAACGCAGAAGTGCAAGATTTGATTTACAAAGACCGCATGAACAGATGAGTTCCTTCAGTTGTGTAGTCCCTTTAAATCAAACTTGAAATCCTGCACTTCCATAATTGAAGCAACTGCACAAGGGACATGGTAAGTGGCTGCTTTTTTCTTCTTTTTTTAACCTGGGATGGCATTAGACAGTGTTCTGGGTTGCGCTGCCCCTGATCTAATACTGCATATTACTACTACTCTTGCATCCCCAGGGAGGACAGTCCAGAGGTTTTACTTTCTATTATGGCAAGAGCCCCTTTTTTGTAAGACTGTTTTAGAACATAGGTGGCCAACCCACGGCACGGGTGCCACTTAGTGGCACGCCGAGCCTTTTGAAGTGGCACATGCCGCTGTTCCTGCCCGAGCTGAGCACTGCAGTCCCTCTCTCTTTCTTGATCCCAGTGCGCCTTTCCAAGCCTGTGGCACTAGAGGAGGTCTCTGCACCCCACTGCGCCTCATTCTTCTTGCGCTGTCTCTGTGCTTTAAATATTTTCATTGCCTTAGCAATATTTACTTATTTAAGTGGCATGCTCAAGATTATCTACATAAAATGTGGCACATGGCATGCCACGGGTTGGCCACCACTGGTTTAGACCAACAGAAAAATGTATGTCTATTCATCAGAATAAAACGGCACTATCGTTTGATGCTTGTCTTAGAAAGATGCTTGTCATGTTTGATACTGAGGGTTCCTTTAAAAAAAAAAAGCTGTATTGGCAGGGGAAATTTTATTTATTTATTTATTTATTCATTCATTCATTCTTTGGGTAGCTTGTGGGGGAAACCCACTCTTCAACTCTGCATTGCTGATAGCTCTTTTGTGGCACTGAACAATCAGTGTAGTGTTTATGCATCACTGGAGCAAAGTGCCTTAGGCATGTTGTTCCAAATATTTTTGCCTAAACAACTCAGGGCTGTTTTGTACAGATCTTAACATGTGCCATTATGCTTTAAAATTGGAAGGTAGCAATGATGAGGAAAGAGATCTAATCGGGGCCTATCAATGCAGCTAGAAGAATAAAATTTCATAAGGCCTTGGAAGGGTTCCATTAGGACTAACAGAAAATACAAATGGCCTGACCAATTTCTTTTCTTTTTTTAATATTTGTTTAAAAGATTTTCAGGTAGCCCTTCAGAGAAAACTTCCAGGTTGGCAGACCATTAGAATTAAAACAATGACTATAATATACAGTAATAGCAAAACAGATGGCAAAAAATAGCAGCACAATTTCTCAAAATCATTGAACAGTGGAGAATAAAATCGACTTATTACATCCTGAAATGCCTTGCAAACAAAAACCTCATCAGCTAGAAATGAAAAGACCAACTACAGGCGTCCCCCCGCTTTTTGACAGTCCGCTTTTGGGTGGTCCGCTCTTTCGAACCTTTTCAATTTTAACCAGACCACGTATATTCGGCACATTATCCGCTCTTTTGGCACATTGTCTGCTCTTTCAACCTTTCAATATACAAAACATATGTACCGGTACAATATATTGTAGTGTGGTGTTTAGCTTTTGCATGCATTCGCAAGTGATACAACATAGTGCATTATTTTCGTTTTGCGGGGGCCAAAATGCACTTGCAAGCTAAAAAAAAAGACTGGGTTCTGCATTTCAATTTCTGGTTTTTGACAGTGCTCTAGTCCCTAACCTGTTGAATAAGTGGGGGACACCTGTAGTTGGTGCCAGGTGGATTCCATCAGACCCGGGGAGGGATCGGTGGTGTAAGGCCTGTTGGGCCTTACATGGACCTCTCAGTTGCTGCCGTGCATTTGAGGAGGTACATCGGGGCGGCAGGCACGTTACTCGGAATAAAGGGGCAAACATCCCTTTACCCCGAGGAGGCCGCCAGCTGTGCCAGGGCAGTCCCTATCCTGCACAGGATGTGGCAGGCACTTTATGTGCACCGCTGTGTAGACAGGATTGGACTGTAAGTCACCAACTTTCAATCTGCTAAGTGAATAGACATGCTTGTGTACCAAATATATAAAAAACCACGGGGTTCTTCCCCCCCCCATCCAAAACAGCTGGACTGCCAATCAGAGACCCATTCTCAGCTCTCTCCCTAACCCAGAGGATTCCACTCCTAAACAGATTTTTTTTTATTTATTTCAAGAGTTGGCAACCCTAAATTCATCTGGGATGGACTTTATTTCCAGGTAAGTACCGGTATACTTAAGATCAAGGTACCAGGCACATGAATTAGATGGTCTATAGTACATGGATTTAAGCCAATGTCCACATGAATGAGAATGTTGAGGTTTCTGCCTGATTTCTGCTCTCAGAAGGTCTTTTCTCTTATGCAAAAGGTTTCTGGCTTTTCTCCACAGCACATGGAAGTAATCTCCTTTCCATCAGCAGAAGAGAACCAGGCAATTTATTCAAAATCAAAGATTATACTGGAAACCTATTATGACCTGGTAGTTTGCATTAGTCCGTGTATTTTATTGTAATTGCTACATGTGGCATAAAACTTGCATGTCTGTGCACATAGTGGCTATGTTAGGCTATCTTGGAACGGGGCATCACTTCACTGACAACTAATTTCCTACTTGTTCAGCAATGCAACATATTCCTTAGCATAATTTACACAAAACAGCATAATTTACACAAAACAGAAACCACCTTGTATAGAATGTAACAGGGTTAAATATGGGAATGTGCTCAAAATACAATTAAAACTATAAGCCTCGGATACTCTTTTATTCAGCATTATATTTTACAAGCCATTAATACATAGCATTCTATTGTTAGAATTGCATTTACTGGCATGTGAGAAAGCATGACCTCTGGAGCAGCTAATATCAGTTGTTCATAACTGAGATTATAATCCTAAATTTATGGAGAGCCAGGATGGTGTAGTGGTGTAACTCCCTGCTAACTGGGCAAGAGGCACTTTTTCAATTGGTGCTCCTCTTATATTTAGCAGGGGGAGAGTATCTGCCCCGCCCTTTCACCCCAGCACAGTGTCTTTTCTGGTGGCTGTTTGCTGGTGGTGTTCTGCATCTTTTTTAGATTGTGAGCCCTTTTGGGACAGAGAGCCATTTAATCATTTGATTTTGTCTGTAAACCGCTTTGTGAACTTTTTGTTGAAAAGCAGTGTATATATACTGTTGTTGTTGTTGTTGTTGGTTTGGGAGTTGGACTTAGACCTGGAAGATCCAGGTTCAAATCCCCGCTCAGCCATGAAGCTTCCTGGGTGACCTTGGGTTAGTCACTATCTCTTGGCCTCACCTACCTCACAGGGTTGTTGTGAGGACAAAAGGAGGGGAGGAACCATGTACACCACCCTGAGCTCCTTGGAGGAAGGGTGGTGTGAAAAATAAATAGAAGAAAAATGGGCTTTGGGGGGTTACTTGTGAGTAAACTTAGGATCACACAGTACAAACTGCATCTCAAAGACAAGACATGGAAATCATGATATTTAAAACAGAAATATAGAGTCCTATTTACATTCTAGCTTGTAAACTACTCAGACATGTTGCCATCATGGTTTCTGATTTAGGTTTTCTCCTTTGCAATTAGAAAATGAAGAACTATCAGGATTTTAAGAAATACACAGCTGAAGCACAAAAATATTAGGGAGAGAAGAGGTTACTGGAATGTTATATAAATCCAGTATATAAGATACCGGAAATGTATTACTAAATAAAGGAAACCTGAAACAATGCAGTAGTGATCTATGTTAATCTGTAATTTACGGGGGGAGGGGGAATAGGTTTTGAATTTTAAAAGTTTGTAGGTTTTGCAGCAGTTGATAATTTTATGCTGAAATTTGTAATTTCTCCAAGGGGCTCAACAGAATTGTAACCCATTCCCTACTTGAGCATGCTGATATGCATCACCAGTTGCATCTTTAATGCATGCTCCATATTTCTTTGTTCAGGTTTTAACATTCATTTTTAAAATGTTTACATACACAGAGGTGAATCTAGTCCCTTGAGGGGCAGGATCTGAATGTCTTTTCTGCTGCAGAAGGAGCAAATAGTCTATACGAGATGGAGATTTTATGTTAGAAACTGGCTGCCAGCCAGTACTGAAAATTCAAGCTGCTAGCTTTTTATTAACCAGCAGCATATCAGGAGCAGCAGCAACCGCAGCAAGATGGCAGCAGGCCATATGGTCAAATTGAAAAGCAGTATTCCTGCCTACCAGATACCCAAATTCATTGTTTTAAAAAAATGCACATTTATGTAATCGTAAACAGTCAGTTTCCACTCAGCAGTTTCCACTCAGCAGTGGCCAAAGGATTGGAAAAGGTCAGTTTACGTTCCAATTCCAAAGAAGGGCAATGCCAAAGAGTGTTCAAACAACCGCACAATTGCACTCATTTCACATGCTAGCAAGGTTATGCTCAAAATCCTACAAGCTAGGCTTCAGCAGTACGTGAACCGAGAACTACCGGAAGTACAAGCTGGGTTTCAAAGAGGCAGAGGAACTAGAGATCAAATTGCCAACATGCGCTGGATCATGGAGAAAGCACGAGAGTTCCAAAAAACACCTACTTCTGCTTCATTGACTACGCAAAAGCCTTTGATTGTGTGGATCACAACAAACTGTGGCAAATTCTTAAAGAGATGGGGGTACCAGACCACCTTACCTGTCTCCTGAGAAACCTGTATGCGGGTCAAGAAGCAACAGTTCAAACCGGCCATGGAACAACCGATTGGTTTAAAATTGGGAAGGGAATACGGCAAGGCTGTATATTATCACCCTGCTTATTTAACATATGCAGAGTACATTATGAGAAATGCAGGGCTGAATGAATCTCAATCCAGAATCAATGTTGCCGGGAGAAATATCAACAACCTCAGATATGCAGACGATACCACCCTAATGGCAGAAAGTGAAGAAGAACTAAAGAGCCTCTTGATGAGAGTGAAAGAGGAGAGTGCAAAAGTTGGCTTGAAACTCAACATTAATAAAACTAAGATCATGGCATCTGGTCCCATCAATTCCTGGCAAATAGAAGGGGCAGAAATGGAAGCAGTAACAGATTTTACTTTTTTGGGATCCAAGGTCACTGCAGACGGAGACAGCAGCCATGAAATTAAAAGACGCTTAATCCTTGGAAGGAAAGCTATGGCAAACTTAGACAGCATAATAAAAAGCAGAGATATCACCATGCCAACAAAAGTTCGTATAGTCAGGGCGATGGTGTTCCCAGGAGCAATGTATGGTTGCGAGAGTTGGAACATAAGGAAGGCTGAGCGCCGAAGAATAGATGCTTTCGAACTGTGGTGCTGGAGAAGACTCCTGAGAGTCCCTTGGACTGCTAGGAGATCAAATCAGTCAATCCTAAATGAAATCAACCCTGACTGTTCCCTGGAAGGACAGGTACTGAGGCTGAAGCTCAAATATTTTGACCACCTAATGCGAAGAGAGGACTCTCTGGAGAAGACTCTGATGCTGGGAAAGATTGAAGGCAAAAGGAGAAGGGGAAGGCAAAGGATGAGATGGTTAGACAGCATCACTGATGCACCGAACATGAAAATGAGCGAACTCAGGAAGATAGTGGAGAACAGGAAGGCCTGGCGGGATATGGTTCATGGGATCACGAAGGGTCGGACACGACTTAACAACTGAACAACAACAACAAAACAGTCAGCAATGATCTCCTTGTTGGCTGCCAACTGCAGTACAGTTCCCATACCATAAAACTCATCTTAGTTGAATTAATTCCCTGATGAACTGAATTCATGTTAAAGACAATAAAATATTTATATCGGGATTAGAAGCCATGACTTAAAAGCTTTTATTACACTAAAAGATGTTTAAAAGCGTAATACAGATATTAGTTTGAACAACGTTTCGATCGCCTTTTTACGATCTTCATTAGGTTCTAGGTGCAACGACCTTGGCGAGATGGTAGCCTTTGATAGAAGCCTTTCTAGAGTACTTCAAGCTACATCAGCATTAGACTTTCTTCCTAGCCCTCAAAAGGTGGTTCAACGTAGGAAAAACAACTCACTTTATTTGGGAGATGCAGAGGGCTATCAGATTAAGGAGGGGACAGGAAAGATCACATGCCATCTCCCAAGCATGATTACCTTTTAAAGCCCTATACGGTATGGGACTGGTATATCTTAAGGACTTTCTTCTCCCACATAATCCTGCATGTCCATTATCATCATCATATAGGGCCCTGATTAAGATACTTTATTATTTATTTTATTTTTTATTTTTCACATTTTTATACCACCCTTCCTCCATGGAGCTCAGGGCGGTGTACATAGTTCCTCCCCTCCTTTTGTCCTCACAACAACCCTGTGAGGTAGGTGAGGCTGAGAGAGAGTGACTGGCCCAAGGTCACCCAGGAAGCTTCATGGCTGAGCAGGGATTTGAACCTGGATCTTCCAGGTCTAAGTCTGACTCCTGAACCACTACACCATCTTGGCTTCTGCTATCTGAACCCAAGGTGATGGCGACAAAGTGTGGGGCCTTTTCTGTTGTGGCACCACATTTGTGGAATCAATTCTCAGAAGATCCGAGGACAGTGCTCTCTTTATATGGTTTCTGGGGGGGGGGGTTAAAAACACATCTATTTAGCTTGGTGTTGGGGTAGGGAGGAAACTCCTAGGGACCCCTTCTTAATCAGTGTGTATCATTTTGTTACTCTGTGCTATTATGGTTTTATTGCTGTTTTTATCTGCTCCTGTATAGTTTTTAGGGCTCAATCCTAAGAGTGCACTGTGCTGGTGGAATGTGCATTCCACTGGCATAGCATGCTTTCTGACTGTCATGAATGTGACTCTGCTGGAGAGCGCAGCCTGTCTGGCGCCAGAAGCAGCAAGCAACCAGGTCCACGTGGCAATGTACTGTGGACACCTGCTACCTCAGGTAAGGCCGCATACAAGGTTGAAGGGAGGCAGAAGGAGGGCATAACGGGGTGACAGTGGGGTAGGAAGGGGGCAGATCGGGCCTGGGGTGGGTTTAGCGGCAGTGGTGCCTGCCGAATCCTGGACCCCTTCCTGAACCTGATCCACCTTCCTGGGTCAACACGGGCGTGTGCTAGTGATATCACTGGTGCAGGTCTGAGTTGATCCACCGGGCCCGCAGGGGCTTACCCCAGGCAAGGGAACACACAACCCTTGCCCAAACAACGGGTCGCGAACCTTGGCATGACCCAGAAGTAGCTTCTGGGAGTGCCAAATACTGCCCTGCAGCACTGCAGCTGGTGCGGTATGACCCACAGGTAGGAAAAACACATTTATTGTTTATGGGACTTGACTATCTGCAGAATTTCTTATCCGTGGGGGGATTCTGAAACCAAACCCCCATGGATAAGGAGGGCTCACTGTACTTACCAATGAACAACCTTAACAACAAATGGTCATGGATCTTACTTAAAACATGTATCGTATGTTAAAGGTTATTTCCCCACAGCCTTCTGTAGGTCAGCTCCACATGGGTAATAGCATTACTGTACAGTCCTAAATATGTTTATCAGAAGTACAGTAAGTCCTACTGAGTTCAGTGGGGCTTCCCCAAGAGTAGTAAGTGTGACTGGGACTGTAGCTGGAGTCTCATTTTAATTTTGCCCACCATTGCTATGTAATTTTTGTGTCAATTTACTCTTGGTGATGGTGAGCATCAAACTAAATTATTCTCCTGGCAAATTTCACACAACTGCTTCAGACGTCGTCTTCTTTTTTTCTTTTTCATGGCTCTGTTTTCAATCTTGGCTTATCATGATCATATTTCATGCCCCATGCTTTTGGGGGGAAAATTCAATATTGAAGAACAAAGTAATCCAGGGCTTTGCTTCATTTCTGTCTTTTATATCCTAAGGCTGTCCCAACTCAATGACCCAGTTTCGATTGTATTGCATTTGGCTCTTGCTGCTACCGGCCTGTCTAATCCTTTTTGTGCCTTCTTATCACTCATTCTTGTAATTTGCTTTTTTCCCTCCCTTTAATTTTGTCCATGCTGCCTTCTCAAGGACTAGTGTGTGTTTATTTCACCTCCTCTAAGAAGCTTGATACTTCATACTCGTTCATTCAGGTTGCTGGTCAGAAACACAAAGGCCTGCCAGGGGTTAGCATCAAATCTTGACAGTTAACATTGCATTTTTCTCATCAGCAAGTGAGAAATTCAGCGTGTTCCAATAAAAGGCTATGGCCCTTAAAGATTGCCATTCTTGATAAGAGAGAAAAGAAAAATGAACCTTTAAATTGGGCCCACTGAATGAATTTCAGTATCTTCTGGAACTTTTCTCCATCATGCTAATCTCTTGAGTTAAACTGACTTGAATCTCATAACGACTATGTGGAACTAAGTAAATAAATTGCTCGGGGGGGGGGGGACAGGTCATATTATCTAAGACAATAGAGGAAGAACAGAGAGCATTGTTTCACCCTTGCATGAAATTCAGTAATGTTTTGAAACCTAGTGCTCTGCGAGACCACCAAAATCGTCATAGTAAGGAATTTAATTACCCATAGGCATGCTAATTGCTCTGTAATGGGCCAATGGCATCAATGCCCACTGAATGGTACTGAGATACAGTGCATTGCTAAAGCAGAGAATTCTGTGAAAAGTCTAAAGGAACAGCTTTGCTTTGCTAAATTTGCAGATTAACCTGGACCAATATTTACAAAGCTTCATGGATATTAATGATTCCCAATTCTGAGCCCAAACGTTCAGAGATGGAATAAAAACAGATGCCAGGGCAATCTTTGTCAGAAACTGAGACACAGACCCACAATTCTGGAGATTCACGTTGGAAGAGAGGGGGCAGCATTGATCCTCCAGTTCCATAGGGGACTTTACCAGCAGTAGCTCCCTGGACAGCTGTATGGATTTTCCAGCTGCTAGGGCAGCCCTGCGGTAATGAACTAAAGTAATTTTGATAATACTTAATATACATTTTGGCAGTCATTACTTAAAGACAGCATCCAAGGATGGTTGGACAGTTTAACTGTTTTTGGCACAGAATAGCTATTGGTTGTTTTCCAGAGGAGATTAGGTGTGTATTTTGTTATGTACAGTTTATTTGTTTATGCCAATAAAGGTTATGGTATGATATGTTTTCCAGAGACCACATGCAGATGGGTTTCCAACTGATTGCAAGAATACACAAAGCCCTTCCATAGCCCTAACTTGAGAAAATGAACTTGTGTAAAAAAAAAAAAAAAAAGCTTAGCAATTATTCTTACATCCCAATCCTAACCAACTTTCCAGCGCCAATATAGCCATGTCAACAGGGCACGTTCACTTCTGCATCCTGCAATGGGGGGGGGGGGGAAGAGTCATGGAGACCTCCTCAAGGTAAGGGAACATTTGTTCCCTCACCTTGGGCTGTATTGCAGCTACATCGGCGCCAGAAAGTTGGTTAGGCTGTCAAACTTTGCTGTACTGAGACCCACTGTTCTGGTTAGCTTGTTTGTCTGTTACATTTTCTTAACTTGAAAGTTTTCTTAACTGAAATACTTAATTATTGTCCTTAAATAGCTAGAGCTTAGTTTGGGAATTATTGTCCTTAAATAGCTAGAGCTTGGGAATTTACATCTCTTAGATGCAATTTTGAAAAGCATTTCAATGGAGATGGAGAGGACAAGAAGAAGATAGTGTAATATCCAAGTTTAGTTTTGAAAATAAATTACCAGAGAAAGTCACAAAGCATCTAGGGGGCATAAGTGCAATGGTGCAAACTGAGCATAATAAGAGAAAAAGGCCTAGAATTTATAATTAACAATATAAAAATAATTGTTCCAATTATAAAAGCAACTACTGAAATCTTTACCTTTTGGACTTTAGGTCTTGCATTATTTATGTTAACTTATTGTGTAATGATGACAGAATTCGCTCACTATGGAATTATTCCCCAGAGAAGTTATTCAAGTCATTTTTGTTTTCAGATGATGAAGGATGATTCACAAAGTTTCCTTTGTTGCAGAGAAATAATGTAGAAGTGAAAGCGATGACTGTCATCTGCAGAGCATCATTTGAAAAGGTTGTAGAGTGCGAAGTATTTAAGGGGTTTAAAACCATGGTAAAAAAGAAAAGGTTTCTTTTTAACCATGGTTTCAAACCCCTTAAATGCTTCGTACTCTACATCTTGCCGCCATGAAAACTGGAGTACCTGATTTGACAGATTGGTCGATGGTTATCATAGACAATTAAAAGGCCACTACAAATGTGTGTATTTTACAAAATTTACCTTTGGAACAGTTATTGAAATATTAAGAATACAAGTCTTTGTATACATGTACAAAAATGAAACAAAGTTTTTTTAAAAAAAGAACAAAAGCTGAACTCCACCTCAGGTGCCCAAAAGAAATATAACAACTGATACTGACAATTTTTCCTCCACTGCAGAGTGCTCATGAAGGAACATTAAAATATTACAGGTAAAGGCAAAATTCACATGCATCACACAAGAAATGTAACGTGAGCAGAAAACTACCCACATCTAAGTGGGCAGTTGTCCTTGCATTCAGTTCGTGAATAGTCCCTGCAAAATACAAGCAGGTTTCACATTCCAATGTCATGTTTTTAATTTTTCATCCCATCCGCATCAACCCACAGTAGAAACACTGATTTCACAGGTTCCGTATAGAAGAGTAGCTGCTTGTTATCTGTAACAAGGTGAACTCCTTAGAAGAATTCTCAGAAACACAAGTAATTAAGGTAACGGGAACCAAGGAACACTTATGGATAGGTGGCTGCTTTGTAGCCATCAAGCTCTCACTGCAGATCCCTAACCAACACTTGTTGAACACATTTCTTCCACGGGTGGTCTTATTACGCACGGAGCCTCTACCCTCCTTTTCTTCCAGGCTAGATGATCAGAGGGCAAATGATCATTTAGCCGATCAAACTCGTGAAGGTGGAAGCGAGTTGCCAGTTGGTTCACCATCTTTTTGAGGGCTAGGAATGCAGTAATAACCTGGATAACAAGGAAGGTTACAAAGATGATGTGAACTGCTCGCTCCAGGGGTTGAATCTTCAGACCTTCATTTAAAAGCAGGAAGAGAACTAAGGGTAGTTGTAAAAGGAGACTCAGGAGCCAAAAGCCAGCTAATTCAGGAACCTAGAAAGAGAGGAAATAGTTTACCATCCTGGTAACAGGACAATGTAAACAGAGAATATGAGGACATCAGACTTCCTACACCAATGTCCAATGTGCAAACCCTGAAACATAGCAATTCAATAGCATAGCAATTCGGCGGCTGCACTGGCTGCCCATTCGTTTCCGGGCCCAATTCAAGGTGCTGGTAATGACCTTTAAAGCCCTTCACGGTTTGGGTCCAGGATATCTGAGGGACCGCCTTCTCCCATACATTCCGGCCCACTCTCTTAGGTCATCTGAGAGGGCTCTCCTGTGAGTGCCACCTCTATCGCAAGTTAGGGGAGTGGCAACACGTGGGCAAGCCTTCTCTGCTGTGGCGCCACAACTGTGGAACTCCCTGCCAGGGGATCTGAGAACCACCCCCTCCCTCATGACTTTTCGGCGAGGGCTCAAAACATTTTTGTTTCGTCTAGCGTTTGGGTGATGGGTCGTGGTCTGCCTCCTGTGTCTCAAGATGCTCTGCCATGCTGCTTCTCTGTTCCATACTGTCGCCCCCCCCCCCCAGTGGATTTTATTGTTTTTAAATTTGTTATGCCAACAGTGTTTCAGAGTTACGGGAACAGATGCCATGTAAAAGCACAAAAAACTTGAACTTTAATAAATTCACTCAACTGCCTGAGGGTTTCCCGATTAGTCTTCCATTTATTAAAGGGATCACCGATAGGATTGCCAGGATCTTACAGCAAGGAAATGTTAAGACTGTTTTTAAACCCACACATAAAATACAGCAGGTGCTTAATAATCCAAAGGACAAGAGACCTGCGCTGTCAGACCTGCGCATCTATTGCGTTGAATGTGAGTGTTCTAAGTGCTACATTGGCATGACAACCAGATCTATTAAAACCAGATTGAGTGAACATGAAAGATCATTGAGGCTTGGTCATGTGGAACAATCCTCGATAGCAGAGCATGCCTTGAGTGAAGGGCATTCCATTAGATTCAGTGACGCTAGATGCCTACAGAAAGAAAATAATTTCAAAATCCTGCGCCACTTAGAGTCATTAGAAATCAGCAAGAGACAAGTAGGAAGCCTTTTAAACCGTCAACAGGATTTATGCTTTACCAACCGGATTTGGCTCCCGATCCTGCACAAACTATACGACCAAGGAAAGAAAGACAGAGAAAGTGGATATAATCCAATGGGACAACAGTAGAGTAAGACTGACCAGCTGTTCCCTATGATGATTAACGGGGTTTCCTGCTCCTGTGAGGTTTTAAGCAAGTATGAACATGTCAGCTGCAATTTCACCAGCACCCTACATGGTTGATTCCTATGAGGAGGTTCCGGCTGGCGGAACGAAACGTCAGGACTGCATTCTCGGATTTTAGTGGTTTTTTTCAGTCTGCAGGAGGCTGCCCATATCGGGAAACCCTCAGGCAGTTGAGTGAATTTATTAAAATTCAAGTTTTTTGTGCTTTTACATGGCATCTGTTCCCGTAACTCTGAAACACTGTTGGCTAAGTACGGGCCATGAAAGCTTTCGAACAAGATTAAATTTGTTATGTATGGTTATGTATTGTTTAAATTATGTATTTTAATCTTGTTGTAAGCTGCCTTGGGCATTTGCCTTTCGGCATAGGAAAAGGCGGGATATAATTTTTTTAAATAAATAAATATCACAAAGATTTAAAAGAACAGCTTTTCAGTGCCAGAGTATGGGAATTCTGCACCTTCTCCTCTGCAGACAAATTCCTTGCCCTATTGCTGCTGTTAGTGCTTTCAAGGCAATCCTGCCAACAAAGTGAAGCATCATTACCTGACTTTTCAATCAGACATCCCAACCAGATGTCATTCTCTATGCCAGTGACAGGGGAAAGAGAGCACCAAAAGGCTCAGGGAGGAGATATAAATTGCTTGCTTGTCTCTTTTTGCACAGGAAGTATGTATTGCATTTTAGCTGCTCTGAACAGCAGCAGAGAGAGAACAGTATTGAGCAAATTCTCATCTACCTCACTCTACATTGGTAGAAAAGAAACTCTCAAGGTCTGGCCTTGTAGCATTTACACAGACAGCAGCAGCTAGAACAAAGAACCCATAGTTTGGATAGGGTGGGGATAGATGAAAGACTTATACCCCAATATGTATGTATTTGTTTAATTCATACCCAATATTTCATCATCAGCCCAAGGCAGCTAACAGTACAAGTTAAATCAGTGTTTCCCAAACTTTTTCGACCGATGGCTCCCTTGACCATTGGTGACCATTGACCGTGGCTCCCTATTACATTATGTTGATGATACCTGCCAATTGGCATTGCACTGTTTTCCTAGAGGATTTTGTGGCACTCTGCGATTCCCCTGGCTGATTTCTGCAGCTCCCCTGGGAGCCACGCCTCCCAGTTTGGGAACCACTGCTTTTTATTTCTGCCTCTTACGTGTGTGTGTGTGTGTGTGTGTGCGCGCGCATGCATGCATACACACCCCTGCTCTTCACTAACACATCATGCTTCTGATAAAGCAAATTATAACTCAAAAGTTTATGCTGAAAAATTTAAAGCTTAAAAAATTGTCTTTAAAAGTACTAGAAGACTGCTGTTTAGTTTTTAAAAGGTGTAACTTATGGCCCAATCCTATTCAACTTTCCAGTGCTGATGCAGCTGTGCCAACGGGGTGTGTGCTGCATCCGGGGGGGGGCGGGGCGTGACAGTCACAGAAGTCTTCTCAAGGTAAGGGAATGTTTGTTCCCTCACCTCAGGGTTGCATTGTGGCTGCATCGGTGCTGGAAAGTTGGATGGGACTGGACCCTTAATTCATATTTCTCCATGGTTAGACCAGATCAAAGCAATTTAGCCAGTTACTAGAACGCTAATCTTTAGGCAGGTGGAGCAAACTTACCTTCTCCTGCAAGTTCCCCACATATCCAAGATATAAGCGGATAATCTCAATCAGAGTTGTCAGTATAATGACTGTCAACAGGATGAATTTGTAGTAGTCTGCCAAGATGGGATACTAGAATTGAGAAAAGTGGAAAAAATAAATACTGTATTCTACCTGGGCAAGATACTCTTAGTTTGCATGATCATCTTCTTGAAACCCAGGCTCTACTGAGAATCTTATTTTTTAAAAAATGTGCATATATGACAAAATCCGCATATACGACAGAGGTTCCCCAGTACTTTACAAAAAGTAGCTGCTGCTTTAAAAGTCCAATTAAGTCAGGGTAATACAGTGCAGTTGTAATAGAGAATGAATGGCAAGTACTCCAGGCCCTCTTTTTAAATCCCCAGCCTATCAGCTGTTTGGCGCTAAACATCAAAGCCCTAATCTAGTGCCAAAAAGCTGATGGGCTGGGGATTTAAAAAGACGCTTTAAAAAAACAAAACCAGTACAATACTTGCCATTCATTCTCTATTACAACTGCACTGTATTACATTTGGCCAGCGGGTGGCGCAGTGGATTAAACTGCTGAACCATGAGCTGTCGATCGAAAGGTCGGCAGTTCTAATCCGCGACGGCGTGAGCTCTCATTGCTTGGCCAGCTCCTGCCAACCTAGCAGTTCCAAAGCATGTTAATGTGAGTAGATAAATAGGTACCGCTTGCGGGAAGGTAAACAGCACTCCGTGTTCCAGCCGCATGCTACGCGCTGCAGCAAGGAGAGTCACGCCGGCCACATGACCACGGAGGCGTCTTTGGACAACGCTGGCTCTTCGGCTTAGAAATGGGGGTGAGCATCACACCCTAGAGTCGGACATGACTGGACTTAATTGTCAGGGGTCACCTTTACCTTATACATGCTATACCAAAATCGGCCACTAGATGGTAATGAAGACTCACTTAATGACAGATTCACTTTACAACCAAGTTTCAAGAACCTATCCCTGGTCCCTCATTAACGGGGATGCCTCTAATTACTGCTCTTATTGGGTATGTGAACCAGCAACAAGAACTCTGTATTCTGCAGAGTGTAAGGAAACAAGAATGATTACAATGACAATGTTAGGGTACCAATTGTCTTCAGGACTTACCTTCAGGTGCAACATGACCACACTGCTCACCCACCAAAATGGGAAAAAGCAAAGGTTGAAATAGAGGGACATCTGCAAGGGCAAATTCGAAACGATTTCATTATCTGGAGAGACAAAATGAGGAGACTACCCATCAGCTGTATGCAATGTGTTGCTGGAGACTTTTACACTGCTACATGAGAGTAAGTCCAATTTAACTCCGTGCGATTTACTTCCAAGTAAATATGCATGGATATCAGCTAAATCAGAGATTTCTAAACTGCAATGCCAAGTGTAACGCTTGAATTGCCCAGCCTAATGGAATTGTTCTGCCTAGCTCAGGGGTAGCAGAATCGACACCTGTCCACGTCTGCAGTTTTGGTTGTGCAATGGCTCATGATGTTGGTTTTTATCTGGAATGAAGGTTGTATTCTAGCCTGCTCTTTTATAGCTGTATTATAAGCCTGCTCCTCTTTCACTGGAGTTGGAACAGAATTCTGCTGCAACATAGAAATAATTCATTAGTGTACATTCCATTCTCTGAGATGAATGGGGGGGGGGGTATATCTTCTAACCACGTGTCAGAACAGCCACTCTGTGTGCTGCTCCAGTGCCGGATAAAACATTGAGGCTGCAATCCTATGCTAGCTTTCCTGGGAGTAAGCCCCATTGAATATAAAATAGGACTTACTTCTGAGTAGACATGCATAGGATTGTGCTGCCAAAGAGGGACTTTTAACTTGTCCATCTTGCAGAATTAACTGTAGCTGGGATGATCTGAAGAAGCAAAGAGCATCTTTCAGCTAAGAAGTTAAGTATACCTTTTTTGAAGTGGCGGCATGATGGGCATTTCCCCACCCACCCTCTCCCTTCGACCAAATCATCCTGGATGAGCTGCTGCGCTTATATACAATACAATATTGCAAACCAAACTGAAGTCAGAAAGTCAGGCTTGGGGCTGAAAGCCGCCATGTCATCGTCCGCCCCTGCTTCCTTTCCCTCGTAATTCCTGGCAAGCGGGCTGCCAATGTGACGTTGACGCCGTCGCCGCCATCTTTGTAGCTGGCTCGACGTGTCGCCCCTCACCGGGAGTATTGTCTTCGCCTCTGTTCTCGGGTCCGGTGCGGTTGTGGTCCGTAAAGACCGTTCGGCTGAAGGAGTTCAGCCGCTTCCTGACTGGCTCCGGCAGTGACATGAAGCAAACAAGGCGACCGTTCTACTCGTTGCTATAGCAACAAGGTGTGGCTCAGTCAGTTTTACACAGTTCGCTCATCCAAAGAGATACAAGCCGTGCCCCGCAACCCGCACTTCCGGTTTCTATTAAACCCTTTTCTCTGTAGGGCATGAAGGTGGAAGTACAAAGGAATCAATGTAAAAAATAAAAGTAGAGCAGAGTGAAACGTCCCTTTCGCTGCAGTGTTTAGAAATAAAGATTGCTGTGCCTAGGAATTTTACGTTCCTTACTGGATAAGCCTGCTCTTTCACTGGAATAGAGTTCTGTTTGTCTTTAAAACTTGATCTCCTGCTGAGCTGTAAGGGGAAGAGAGAAGCCAGCGAAGGAGATAATAGCTGGCATATATAGTATGCTGCATGAGTTTAATTTATTTGCATCATTTATAAAAATAATAATAGTAGTTATGTGTAGCGATCCAACAGTGAGTTAATTAACCAATTGTTGTTTTTCTTGTGCTGTGATTTTGTGGTGTACCACTACTGCAGTGCTCTCCTGCCAACCTAGCAGTTCCAAAGCATGTCAATGCGAGTAGATAAATAGGTACAGCTTGCGGAAAGGTAATCAGCGCTCCGTGTTCCAGCCGCATGCTACGCGCTGCGGCAAGGAGAGTCATGCCGGCCACATGACCACGAAGGCGTCTTCGGACAACGCTGGCTCTTCGGCTTTGAAATGGGGATGAGCACCACACCCTCGAGTCGGACACGACTGGACTTAATTGTCAGGGGATACCTTTACCTTACTGCAGTGCTAATGATGTAATTACTTTTATGCCAATAAGGTATCTATCATCTATCTATCATCTATCAGAAATTACAAAGAATAAGTGTTTTGCAAACTCAGAGCTGCTCCTGCATCTTCTCAGTCTGAGATGAGTAATGCTAACTGACAGCATGGAAAGCAACATATTCTCAACGGTAAATGATCATGGAGTAAAAAGGTGCCATTGGGCATTGATGATGGAACAGCAACATGAGAAGTGCATCCTACCTTGTCCAGAAAGTGACCAGAGTTCTCTTGAACTGATTCAGATAGTGAATATCGACTTGAAACCAAGTCCCAGTGTGTCCAATGGACTTACTCCCAGGTAAGTGTCTTGCACTGCAAGCCTATGTGTCTACACAGAAGTAAGTCCCAATGTGTTCAATGGGGCTTACTCCCAGGAAAGTGTGTATAGGATTTAAACCAGAGTTCTCCAAATAAACCTCATTGAATTCAGTGGACCTTATTTAGGATTGCACTGCAAGGCTCTACTGTACTCCTAAGCACACTCAGTCAGTAGGTCTGCTTGAGGCAGCATATAGTACTGTTGCCCCGCCCCGCCCTACCTGCTCCTTCTTTGGCGGGGACTCTTGAATCAAAGCAGGAATCCCCCCCCCCCGTATTTCATTTTTTGTTTTAAAGAGCCAGAGGAAAGAGTGATCTTGCTCCTGAAAATTTTAATTATTTATTTATTTTTAGCCAGCCAATTAATTAATTAAATTGACTTGCCTGTCCCGCCACTGCCATTTTGCCGCCGCCATCATCTTCATCATGCCCTTCCTCCGCCTCCATTGCCACTGCCGCTGCCGCCCATCATCGCCGCCATTGCTGCCGCCCATCGCCGCCACCATTGCTGCTGTCTGTCATGCCCCGCAGTCTCCGATTCAAAAAAGGCCGCCCGTCGTGCCACCGCCATTGCCGCCCGTCGTGCCCCCACTGCCACCGCTTCAAAAAAGGTTTAAAGTACCTTTTTTGGGGAGCCGCCACTTTGGATCTCGTGAGATTTCGCGAGATCCAAGATGGCGGCACCCAGAAAAAAGGTAAGTTTTGACTCTTGAAATCGGAGGTGGAGGCAAACCATGAGATTGATGATATACCCATCGTGGCTTGTAATCTGTGGTGGACTTTTCCTTCATAAATCTGTCTAATCCCCTTTTAAAGGCATCCAAGTCAGGTTCCATCACCACATCCTGTGGCAAGGAGTTCCACAGATTAATTGCATGCTGGGTAAAGAAATATTTTCTTTTGCCTGTTCTAATTCTCCCACCACTCAGAGAAGGCGTACTTCTCTCCCCCATTGTTCCCCTGTAACTGGGATTCAGAAGTATAGTGCTACTGGATCTGGTGTGGCACATAGGCATTATGACTAGTAGCCACTGAGGACAGGGCGTAACTAGCCCTTTTGGCGCCCGGAGCGAGGGCAGGCTCGTAGACGGAAGCGACGAGGGCGCAGGGCAAGCTTCTTGCGCCCTGTAGCCAAGACGACAAGGGCGGCTCGCCGCCCGCCATGTAGCTGGAACGAGCATTCCAGCTACACGGGCGAGATACACGGCAGGCAAGGGCGAGAGCTTTCCAGCTACACGGCGGGTGAGAGACACGGCGGGTGCGGGCGAGGGCAGAACTCCGCGACTCAGGGCACCGCCGCCCTGAGTCGCGGAGTTGCACCCTCGCCCGAGTTTTCGCCCGGAGCAGCTGCTCCGCCCAGGCTGCGCTTCGGAGTCCCCATGAATTTGTCCAATCCCTTTTTAAAATCAAGCTATTGCCCATCACCACAACTTGTGACAATGAATTCCACAGACTAATTATGCGCTAATCAGATTTCCAAAGTCTAGATTCAGCAAATGAAAGAGTTTCACTTGTAAAAAAAAAAATCAAAGTTTAATCTTATTTAATATACTTCCTAATAAGCACTAAAGACTTCCCAAAGATAGGATCATGTGGAACACAGACCTATGGTATTTGATTTTCTTTTGGTTCCTTCAACCTGTGCAAATGTAATGCGCAAGAAATGTACTATACATAGATTTCTTTCCTCCATAGTTTTTTTTTTTAAGGGCACTCATTCAGATTTTCAAAAAGAAGGGCATTTTATGTTTAAAATGGAAGCCTTTAGAGACACCAGATTAGCTCCTTAGTACTGCATTGAAAAAGCGTACAAATATTGATGCCATAGGGGAATAAAAACATTACAACATACATTTCAGTATTTATATCACAAGCAACTAATTTTTCAACATTGCTTTTGATGTTTGTTAATATTTCACCTTATCATGGAAATTTGCATATGACACGAAAACTTACAATACTTTTATGTTTTGAGATAAACTATTAGAACAAGAGGGGGGGAAAGGTAATTCTATTACACAGCATATTCAGTTACTTTCATCTCCTAACACACATGCACACTGTAAACATCACATAAGCCTTTGAAAGCCTATCCATGAAGGCTTTCCTTTAAATCAGAGGAATATTGTATCTTTTTTGTCTCTACGGTGGTTCAGCTAAGTGGGTAGACACTGGCCATGCTCCCAGACTGATGCTCCTGGGGCTTTCTGGCACCAACACGGAACCATAAACACCAGATGCACTATAGCTTTAGCAAAACAGAAATCAGCTCTCAGCAGTTTTTTACATTTGGCATTTCAAAAGAATGTGAGTTAACTGAAGCGTAACCAAGCCAATGCTTTGGTGTTCCATCAGAATTACTATTACAAGGTTACCTAGTTAATTGATTTGGAGGTGGCCAACCCTACCATTGGGCAGCTTGTAATACTGTTCAGGGTGTTCTGATCCTCCTTAGAACCAGCAGAACGGGTGCCTCAGACTGAAGGCGGAGCAGAGAAGCTACCCTAGGCCCTCTTTTCACAGCATCTATGAGCTCGCTCTGGCTTTATATCTCATCAAGTCTTCTAGCCTGCGTGCAGGGCCTCTGAGAGGAATTTTATCAGGGGCTACAAAGTTTCTTTTCGGCCCCTTCTCAAAGGGGGAGGGGGCAAAATGGGGGAGGGGGAGGACAGCAATACCTGGAAAAGTCTCCGGAGCTAGGCTTACCATATTTTCCCGGTTCCCAACACACACACACCCGGAATAATTATGAATTAAAATTAATTTAATTTTTTGTCCTGAAGTGCTTTTTTTCATATGTGGGCGCAAAGCGCCCACTTGCCAGCCAAAGGGCATTCGAAAATTTTTATTTATTTATGGCCCCCAAAATGGCCATTTTGCCGCCGCCACTTGCCTTGCTGTCCTCCTTCCCACCACCGCCGCTGCCTTCTCTCCTGGCTGGTTGCGTTCGGGCCGGCCAGGACTCCGATTGCCCCCAGGCCCTCAAGCCGCAGCTGCTGCAGCCTATGCTGCCAGCGGCGGCACAACTTTGGTGCCTGGCCGGCGGTATTCTGGCCGGCCAGGATTCCAACTG
This sequence comes from Plestiodon gilberti rubricaudatus, assembly GCA_026170595.1. Classification (NCBI taxonomy): domain Eukaryota; kingdom Metazoa; phylum Chordata; class Lepidosauria; order Squamata; family Scincidae; genus Plestiodon; species Plestiodon gilberti. The sequence continues at coordinate 140,064,682 of JANXHW010000001.1, read as the reverse complement.
CCCCCTCAAGCCGCCGCCACTTCCGCAATTTAAAAAGTTTTCCGGCAGCACCATCTTGGATCTCATGAAATCTCGCAAGATCCAAGATGGTGCTGGTGGAAAACATTTTAAATTGTGGAAGCGGCAGTGGCGGCAGACCCGGAAAACCGGAACTGACCTGTTTCTGGGCCTGGCTGGCCGGAACCGGGCTCAGGAAACCGGGGAAGTCACGGTTTTTCCAGGACGGATGTTAAGCCTACCCGGGGCCCAGGTCTATCAGACTTCCCAATGTGGCTCCCAGGTCTACTTGTCCGGTAGACTCGACCCGGCTATCATTTTTCACTCTCCATGAGGCCAACTGAGATCCCAGGAAATTTCTAGGCCACCTTCTTTGGCTCCTGGGTACCCCTTTTTGATCCTGGGCCCAGGTACAATTTGCCCCCTTTACATTATCCACCCATGGGCCCTGCCTGCATGTGTAAATTGCAGCACAGTCTTGCATGACTTGACAAGAGTCAATTACTATTCACACATCTCAAATTAGTGGTGAAATGGGTTAATACATGCTAATTGAGAGAGGTTTCTACTGTTTGGCAAAAAATATAGTGTTTCTTGATTCCAATGAAACATTTTCTTTACATAGAAGAATAACTGTGGAGGAACATTGGAATGCAAAACCCACATGATACATTTTATGTAAAACGATCTGTGGGCAGAAGCCTAGACTCTTCCTGGAGGGAAATCATTGCCGCACAATCAGCTGTAAGTGATTCTCTCTCTACCTATTGAAATTTCCTCTTCTACACAAACATTACAAAGGTAGAGGAGTACTATCCTCTTTGGCCTCTGATTACACTGGTCTTCTCCAGGGCATCCATGTGGCCTGATATAGGCGTAGCAAAATACATCATGTAGTGGTTCTCATGTTTGCGTTTCAAAACCAAAGCCTGTGCAGTTTACATGAATTGCTATTGGCCAGAATAATGTTAAAGTTTTCTTGACTCACCAAATATTGACAGCATAATCCTCAAAGCACACCACCAGTGTTAAGAACTTTTGAAGTGAATGGGCTTAATGCCAATCGAGTGTTGTGAAAAGCAGGCCATTAGACAATCTTCTATTTATGTCGCTAGCACTTTTAACACCCACTGAATGTCTTGTCTGGCTCAGAATTAATACTACCGATTAGGCTTATTTGAAGTCCCTGCGTATACTTTGACTTGTTGCACATAATACCTAAGTGTTGTACGACACATGCTACTCATCATGGTGTTGGGAAACTAAATTTCCCATCTCATTCTTGCTGAACTCAGTATCTATTATTGACTGGTAGAAGAAGGTGCAAAAGTGTATTAATTTCAGTCCTACTGTATAATGAAGACAACACTCATCAATTAACTACTGATCTAGGGGCCGTGGTGGCTTAGTGGTTAAGATGCTGAACTGCAGACCAGAAGGCCAATAGAACAGCAGTCCCGAGTGCCGCGTGCAGAAGTGAGCTCCCAGCTCCTGCCAAACTAGCAGTTCGAAAGCAAGAAATTGAAAGTAGATAAATAGGTACCGCTGTGGCGGGAAGGTAACAGTGTTTCGTTAGCCATGCCGGCCACATGACCACGAAAGCGTCTTCGGACAGTGCTGGCTCTTCAGCCTTAGAAACGGAGATGAGCACCGCACCCTAGAATCGGACACGACTGGCCTTCAAGCAGGGATACCTTTACCTAACCACTCATCTAGCATTCTTTTCAAGCAGGTTGTTGAGATGTTTGCAGACTTTTTGCATTGTCGTGATGAAAGGAGGGGAGGAGCTGTTTTAAACACTCAGAATACCTAAGAGCTTCACACGGGTTTGATGAAAGTTAACAATTTATGTTGCTGGAAAGTGCTCAACCTGCTCAAAACAAAGAACTGTGTCAATGTGAAGTATTATTATTACCGTACAATCCTAGTGCTCTGCTGCCTCTGCAAGAATCAGGTATGCATAAGCCATTTGGACTGGAATTCCAAAGTAGCTCCTCCTAATCTTCCAGCTTTCTCTCTGCTATGAATTATGAAAAATGCATCCTGGAAGTGAAATCTTAGAGGGCTGCATTTAACTGTCACCCTCTTTTGAGATTTGCTAGCAGCATATACATTATATAGCCTATAAAAACCTTCTTCCCAAACGACCGAACCTGATGTGATTAAAAGCCATGAAACTGCAGGATAGAATAGCAGCGCTGACTAGTTCATGGCTTATGAAGGAGTCGAGGCGGGCGCAGTTCATCTTTTCCATACCCTGTGTCGGAAATATCACGATTAACTGCAGAGTACTGTTTTTTATTCGTGTTGAAATATCATTAGAAGCACTATTTAAAAATTCATTTTTGTCACCAGTGATTTAAAGGTTGCAATCTTGATCTTGTTTGCCCCAGCGTTGTGACAGAGGTAATCAGGCTTACCATTTTAGAGAAAGGAAACTTTGGGCCCAAGGCCAATCCTATCCAACTTTCCAGTGCCGATGCAGCCATGCCAACGGGGCACATGCTGCATCCTGCAGTGTGTGTGTGGGGGGGGGGGAGTCTCAGAGGTCTCCTCAAGGTAGGAAACGTTTGTTCCCTTACCTGGAGGCTGCATTGACATTGGAAGGTTGGGTAGGTTTGGGCCCTGAGACACAAGTGTCTGGAAATAGGCCTTCCAGCGAATCTCTGCTATAGCTATAGCTGTAGCTGATCCAGGATTTAAACTTAGGTCTTCTGGGTCCAACACTATCACTAAGCCCTACCGGATAATATTATTCCTCTAGAGCAGGGGTTCTCAACCCCTTCCTGGCCGAGTACCACCTCTGGTGCAACTCTCCTGCTGCGTACCACTGGAAGTGACTGGTGATGACATCATCGCCTGTTACCTCTGGGTTTTCAGGTTTCTGGAGGCCAGAAAATGCAGGTAGGAGACTCTGGGCAGGTGGGAGGACCTCAGCATTCTCAAGAGGCTCGGCCAAAGGCAGGAGCCTCTCGGGAGCGAAAATGTGCCACCAAAAGCGCTGTGTCGGAGCGGGGTTCCAGTGGTTCAGCAGTGCGAGTACCACCATCAGCCGGCCAAATTACCACTGGTTGAGAACTGCTGCTCTAGAGCTTTGAGTAAGTTCAAACAGTTTGACAGAGAGGATATAAATCCTGATGACCAAGTGCGGTACAGATCCCTCTTATCCAGGACCTCACTGTGTCTACTCCTGATCACTGAAGTGCATGGGTTGTCAACCCTTTACTGTAAGCGCAATACATGACTCTAATTGATCTATGCTGCCTGCAGCCAGGTGTGTAAAAAGCATCCCAAGTTCATTCATTATATGATAATAATGCATATGTGATGAAAGTGTCATATATTCATATAGGGTCAAAGTACATATGACTGGAAACACATAATTTGGCCTAGGGTTTCTCCCTGTTGCTTATTAAATATCACATGAAGGGGAACATGAAATGGGGAGGGGACTGCAGTGGGGGTCAGGAGGCTTTAGAATTTTGCCCCCATTGTAGTTCTTGCCCTGATTGCTCTCTCCCAATGTGTTATTTATAGGAGAAAAAAAGCAGCCAATTGGCAGCGAATGGGAACTTCTAGAAAGAGTGGGGTGTGGGTGTATGTGTGCCACAGTTGGGGAGATAACCACAGCAGAGTCAACATTTTGAAGCCCCCTGCCACAGTTTCCCCTCATTTCATGCGCACATACCCCATAGACTATTTAGCAAATAAAAGAGAGAGAAAAACCTGGCCAAGTTACAAATTCCTGGTCATGTGTAGTTTGCTCTTGTTACCAAATATTTAAAACACTTGCATTCAAAGCTGCAACTCTTATTAGGAACCTATTGTAGCTACCACCTAACAAGTTAACAACCCAAACTTGCCTAATGCTATGTTGGCTATGTACCCATCCTAAGACCTTGCTGAGACCAGATTCATGCAGGATAGGGGCAACACCTTTACTCATGCAAGTCTTCCACATGCACCTAAGCATGCTTCAGTGCCCTTCCCCCTGGTACACTGGCCCATTGGCATATTGCTTTGGAGCATGCCAGCTGCAGAGCACCCACCCAGATCATCAGTCACTGGTATGCTAATGTTGCATACAATGAGGCCAGTGCACATGATAAACAATGTGCATTTTCTCAATGATGGAATTTACACAGGAGAAGTGGACCTGCTCCATTTTTGCACACGCTGAATTAGAGGAAAATCTCTCCGTTCTCAGGGAGTTGAGTTAGAAGTTGGCCATGTTTTGTAATCCATGGCACCCTGTGTTTGCACTCTCTTTTTTCCTCCACCAGAACTGTTGACAGACTATTAGGTTTCAAAAGAGCTCTCTCTCCCTCTTTGACCTTACTGAAGGATATCTTGGCTGCCTTCATGATGGATTGAATGCAAAACTCCAGGACCAACATTGCAACAGTTTGTTTGGCTCACATATGTTACAGGCCACAACAGGAATCTAATGAGGAACACACAGCAAGTTCCTGGACAATATGACCCATGCCAGAACAAAATGCTGTTGTACAGCAGATTATTTCTATATAGCATTCGGATACGGGGTGGGGTGGATGAGGTTTCTCTCTTTTCTTTAAGACATCAAGACGTCTGTTTAGACAGAGACTGATCTTTTGATCCTGAGTCATCAGTAACTTTTTTAACTGACAGTTTAAGCACAAAGGGGAAAAACACCAAAACAACACAAGAAATACGATGCATTCTTAGTTTAAAAGAATTACCCACTTTTAATTTCCCTCTCTAACTCCCCACGGTGGAGCCATTACCAACCCACTGGGATAGCTTAATACAGAATCATTTGATTTTATCGGTGAGTTGTCACTAATGTTTGTCTTGAATACTGATTTTGAATACTTTTAAGCTTGTTACTTACAAGTTCAGCTTTGTTTCATTTCCTCTTGCAAATTCACTCTCCTGTTTTCAATATTTTTTTCTGTACCTGGGTACTGTGTCTGTGTGTGTCTGTGTGTGTGTCTGTGTGTGTATCTCTCTTTTACACACGCACACACACACACACACACACACACACACACACACACACCAGTGATGTAGACTTGAGTCTATTGACACGGACTTGTCGGACTCAAGTTGTGTCAATGACTTGACTCGACGATTGTAAAAGACTCAACTTGAGACTTTTATTCAAGTTTAAACCCATTTTCCCCATTAAATAGATAGGGACTTGCAACTCGCAACCAAAGACTTGGGACTTGGGGGCAAAGACTAGGGACTTGACTCGAGACTTGGAGTCAGACATGATCCACATCCATGATATATACGTACCTTTTACCTATTGAGGATTTCCCTTCATGCATCTGATGAAGCAGACTGTAGTTCACAAAAGCTTACATGCTGAAATAAATGTGTGAGCCTTTATAGTGCCTGAAGACTCTTTGTTCTTAAAACAGAATAACACTTGATGGTGCCGCTTTTGAATCAGTGATGATGGGGAGGCCATATACATTGCCACTGCAGCTATAGTGTAACTGAGAAGAAAACTTATTTCTTATATGATGTAAGTACTTCTATTCTTTGTAGGGTACAAGAACAATAATAACTCTTAAGTGATGAAAACAGAAGTAGAGTTTAACAAGTACAATGTACTTTATAAGGCTGTATTATTTCTTAGACTTGTTTGAAACCCAACCTACGTTGTGAAAGATGTCCAGTTTCCCACAATAACAATATTTAGCATTTGTATAATATTTTCCAATATTCAAAGCGCGTCAGAAGTATTATCCTGTCGTAATCCTTACATCAGCCCTGTAAAGTAAATACTTGAAATAAATACCTATCCTCCCCCCCCATCCACCCCCCCCCCACTCTGCTAGTGTAGCTGCAGGGCACTCAATTGTTGGCACTCAACTATTTATTGTTGTAAATTAAGCCCAATATACTAAATTTTCTTGGAGAAAATAAAAGCACAATATTTTTTAGGACTGCTTCTAGGCTAGGCTGTTTGGACCTAGGACTGTGAAACCCCTGAAGCAATCATATAGGTCCAACCACTTACATAAGCTTCTGCTGCAAGACTGAAACTGCCCCCCTCATTCTCTCACATGACCTTTCTCATCCTGAGGTCTTGTGGGTTTGGCTCAAAGAAGCTATACACAATATAGTGGGCCTTCTGTATCCGTGGGTCTCGCATCTGTGGATTCAACCAACCGCGGATCAAAATATTTTTTTAAAAATGAGAATGACAGGCAGAGCGTTGCTTAAAGGAACACTGCGACCATTTCCATGTATGTAAGTTTGGGGCCTCTATTCCATTCCTTGCCTCCCTGCTCCCAATGCTCAGGCTCTCTCTTTTTTTATTGTTTCCTCCAGCCAATCCTAAGTCAGGAGGGATGGAAATGTAGTCCAGCAAACCAACCCTGTCAGTGAACACATTGCTACAAATATCCCCATGCCTTTGTGTGCCTCCCGCCTTTATTGTGCTTCCGTCTGTGGTTACAGGCACACGCACATGATAGAGGAACAGAAGGCTCTGGAAACAAAACAGGGGAGGAGTGGTGTGCAGAGCCAGAAAAGTGGCTTTGGCTGACACTTGTGATTTGGGAAGGGAAAGAGGAATTTTCTGAGTCAGAGTGTGACACTGTGAATACAAGACTTGAGCATCTGCGGATTTTTGGTATCTGTGGGGGATCCGGAACCAATCCCCACGGATATGGAGGGCCCACTGTACAGTACTAAGTAATAATATACAACCAAACTATCCTCTGTCCTTTTTTTTAAGCTATTAAAATCTATTTGTCACAGTTTTTAGATAAGTTGCAAGTCACCCATTCTAGTACCAAACAGTATTTACTGATTGGGATTAAAATTATGATATGTTTGTTTTTTCCTCATAAGCATTAAAATCTCCTTGCTCTGTTAGGCTAAGTAGAAAGTTACAACCTGCAGTCAGAAGCCTGGAGAGATCTGTGTATCATTAAGTTTATAAATAATAATAATTATAATTATTATTATTATTATTATTTATTTGCATTTGTATCCTGCCCCTGTTTTTGAGAATGATTGTTATGCATGTCAATTTGGTGCATGACTAAACACGGTGAAAGGATTCCGCACCATCTTTTTATGTTGCCATAAAGTCATCAAGTCTAAAACCCATATATCAGATCAAATCAGGGCCCTTCTCCCTCCTGCATTGGCTCAACAGCTCCTCTGACGCTGTTATTAATTTTTAAGACAAAAAACAGTCGTCTTAAGTTCAGGAAGGGAAAGGTCTGGAATGTGGTATGGAATGTGGCGTGGCCAGATCAAAACCTCAAAAATAAAATATATTTTCTTTGTTGTGGGAATAGTTAAGAAGCAGTCAAGAGGTCCAGTAACGAAACGTAATCTGATGACTGAGAGAGCGCATTACAGCAACCACAACGAAGACAAAAACATAAAGGTAAACGTAGAGGAAAGAGAAAATCTACTGTGGGTGATAGTGCACGCTTGGGGCCAGCCCAAGACCTCTAGGTCCCTGAGGGGCTATAACAAATGCTGTTTTGCTGCCCCTTACCTGGTGTCGTGCCAGCCTCTGCTTCTCCCACCCCCTAGACTAGAAAACGAAAAGAAGGATGACGTGGGAGAGCAAGTGTGGAGGAGAGAAGAGTAGCAGGCTAGAATAATGCTCTTCTCCCCCCTCTGCCCCCCTCTTCCTTTTCCAGTTCAGGGAGGAGGAGGGGGAGCAGTGGAGCTGAGTAGGTGGATTGAGGAGGGTGTTCCCTGTCAATCTGCGGTCACTTTCTCAGTCCGCCTCATGGATGGGCTAGCTCTGGGTACACTGATAGATTTCTTTGTCTCATCCAGGTTGTAAGTGGGCCCAGTTCATTCAAAATGTTTCCGCCTGGTGCTCCTCTCTGGAAGCTCTTCCACTCCTCTGAGTGGAAGTTATCATATGAACTGCAGTCTCAAATTCTTGGATGCATGAGAAATAGCCACTATCCCTATCAGGGAAGGTACTGGAAGAAAGCAGACTGACCAAGGAGAGTAGAGTCTAGTGGTTAGTGCTGATGCACCTATTCCTGCTCTCCACTTGCCATTTTTTACTGGGTCAGCAGCTGAATGGGGGAGGGAGGACTGGTAGTTCGATTCACTGCCACCATCCCAGGCTAAAAAGATCAGGAAGAGGGTGGCTGCCTAGGAAAAACCCATTCCTAAGAGAGCTCGTAACCCCCCAGGGGAGGTTGTAAAAAGTCAGACTGCAGTAGTGCCCACAAGCAATGAGGTGTGAAAACCCACTGTATTACCCACAAACGTGGACTAGGCAGGCCAACATTCAAAAGATAACTAGTCTATTAAAATCCAAAAGAAAGATAATTAAGCAATGTATGGAAAGGGGGAGGGAAAGTACAAGCAGGCTGATGGAGACAAGGGGGGGGAGCACCAAATTAGATACAGTAACTACTCACACCCAGCAGGTATAGCTGGGATGCTACTCAAAAGCAAAGTGCACAACACCCCCAAGTTTGGAAGCTGGCTTGGAGGGAAAAGGGCAAACAAACATAACAAAATGAGTTCCTAAACGCATCTAGCTAGAAATACAGTTCCTATTGCTAGCCACTTGCATTGTTCCAGGAATCCTCATCCCAGCACTTACTGAAGAGTAAGTGGATGTGCCTTCTGTGAACCAACACTAGATATCACGGCAGACCTGGCAGAAACACACAGGAGCATCCCTGTGCTTGAACATAGGTAACAAGGTTGATGATATGGAAGAAGTGGAACTGACCTGGCCTATCCATCCCATTCCTTTGCCTAGATCAGGGGTGGCCAACCTTCCACCATTAGGGCTACTGTGTTCTTAAGAGTTGTGTAGAAGACAGAATCTTGGCAGCTGCAAGTGCTGATGGTGCTGCTAAAGCAGCTGCACCTGCTGAAATGCCCTCTCACCTATGCAACCATTTAAAGGGCCAGCATTCATGTTGAAAGGTTGGCCACCACTGGCCTAGGTAGACAGATGTGACTGCCCAATCGATAAGTGCATTCCCAATCTTAGTAGGAGGGTTAGCTACTCCAGAAATGAAGAATGACTCAAATCCACCACAGCACATGGCTGTGAGGAAGACCATTTCAAACAAAAGCCTACTGCAGGATGGAGGATGTCCCAGCAGCTTTTAAGTGGCTGAACCAACACAAAAGCTTCTGGGAGGGTTAAAAATATCCAAAATCGGGCAAAAAAAAGTAGGGGGTGCAGGGCAATCATCACAATCTCTGTTCCCAAGGTAGCACATTATGGCACAGGTAATTGTGGGTTCTTAGTACAGTATTTATGAATTCTGGTCAACACAATCAGCTTTCCTGAAATGATTTCTGCTATGCAGAAGTAAATAGTGGGTGGTGTTATCATTTTTTTCTGTTTGGGAATTCATGTGAACACGGTCCTTATTCCATTGGAAATCAATGTTCGGAGCCTCCATGCAATGCAGCTCAGATAAAAAGGGCAATGTGTAGTTCTAGCAGTTTAATGTATGGAGGATGTGTCATCCCATAATTACGCTTGCAAACACTTGAGCAAGGACTGAGTGAAGTGGAGCTAAGTGGCATGACAAGTTGATTTTAGGATGCTCTACACACAGGCATGATGTCATGCTTTCCTCTCTTATGGGAACACTGCAAGGAAAGCGGCTCTTCTGAATTGGTTTGTAAATGGACACGCTACTTCATCAACCTGCTTGAGAAGTATAAATGACAATGTGATGACTTCTGAATAGATGTGCAGAAAGGGGACTTGAATTATTATCTTCCAACACCTCAATTCAATGCCTAATCCAGGGGTGGCCAACTTTTCAACATGAATGTTCCTTGCCCTTTAATGGTGAGGGCATTTCAGCAGGTGCAGCTGATTTAGCAGCACCATCAGCAATTGCAGCTGCCAAGATTCTGGCTTCTGATTAGGCCCTGGCCTAATCTGATCTGGAGAGTAAAAAAACAAACACCCTAAGAAAATGTTCCCCATGCTATTTAGTCTCCCTATAGCTATAGTTGTCAGTCTTTTATCTACAGTTTCGAGATTTTTGCACACTCGAGAGAGTTGTTTCCACTGAGAAAACCCATCTATACAATCAAGTCCAAGATATTTCAGGGCCAATGTATATGCTTGTAAACAACTGTGCTTGCACTGCTTTGTTTTCTGTGTGTCTGAAATACCGTAATTCCAGATTATCGACTGGAAAGTGTTATACAAGACTTTGGGCCCAATCTCTATCCAACTTTCCAGCATCAATGCAGCCACAGTGCAGCCCTGAGGTAAGGGAATCCTTACCTTGAGGAGGCCTCTGTAACTCCCCCCCCCCCACACACACACACACACACACTGCAGGATGCAGCATATGCCTTGTGGGCACGGCTCCATCGGTGCTGGAAAGTTGGATTGGACCCTTTTTTCCCCCACAACAGAATGACATGAAAGGAAGACCAAGTTGTCTAATTCGACTGTGAACCTCAACAAGGCTCTCTGAGTGCAATGGAATTAGTGTTCCACTTCAGATTTATTGTCCAAAGGGGGAACTCAAGAACCTACCCCTCCTGCCCGATTCATAAATTAGTTTGCTTTATTCCAAGCCCACTTGCAAACCAATGTCTGTTGTGCCTTGATGATGATCTTCGAAGTGCAATGGGATCTCCTATCTCCCTCAGTCACCAATCCATGAGTGTCTAAGGGCTCAATCCTATCCTCCTCCAGTCCATGGCATGCAGTGCCGCAGTCAGAGTGTGCACTGCAATGGGTGTGTGTGTGTGACCAGACAGCCCGGGAGAGATGTAAGTAAAAATAATTTTTACTTATCCCTCTGTAGGCTACCTGGCTGTCAATGGGTCTCATTGGACCTATGCCAGCTATTTTGCTGGTGTAAGTCCGAGAAGAGGCAGGGGGCATGTCAGGCTAGGAAAATGGGGATAGGATCCTGGCATGCACCAAGCCAGCACAGGTCTTCCTTAAAACAAAAAGCTATAAGCAGCAGCATGCTGCTTATAGCACAGCGTCTGAATGCTTACAGCAAACAGTGTCTGAATGCTTATAGCAAGTGCTTCCTGTTAACATTCGGAGCCTCTCTAGCACTGAGGCTGCTTGCTATATCACAGCGTCTGAATGCTTATATAAGTAGCAAACTGCTGCTTATAGTGTTTTGTTTAAGGAAGACCCGTGCTGGCTTGGCACCAGCGCCACACCCATGAAGGTAATAGGGTGCGCGGATTTGCAATCCACAGATAAGTGAATCCGCTTATACCTACCCCTCCTGCTCCCCATATTGTACAACTCACAAAGACTTGTTTTTCTGAACCAGGAGATATGACATCACTCAAAGTAAGCATGTCAGCTGCTCAGCTGAGGTGGTTCCCTTAAGACGTTACTGGAGAGTAATGAGATTTTGTTGCCTCCATCCCAAGGCACCAGCAACAGCCACCACTGCTACAGCCATTTCCTCTGGACATCAACTCCCCTTCTCCATTTCCTTCTTCCCTGCCTCTCTTGCTCTTCATGCTGGGCTACTACTGTCGTGTGTTCACTTCCAGGCCTTGAGAGAGGAGAGGCAGACTGAGGGAAGGGACGAGGCAGAGCAGGAGGAGGACAGGCTGAGTGCGGAGGGAGCAGCAGCAAAACACTTCAAGGAGAAAGGGGCAGCTGCTCAAGATTTATTTCTGAGCAGATCGTCGTGATATGGGCAAATCAAGTGCAACCTAGCATGGTTGGTGGTGGATCCAAAACAATACTGGAAGGAAGCTTCTAAGTTGTACAGAACTCTTCATCAGGCAAGTGTTGAGAGAGCAGTAAAAACATCACCGCTGGATTGCTCTAACACAGGGTTGCCAACTTCTGCCCCTCCCTTCTTGTGCCTTTCATATTGGTGGGGCATGCAGAAATTCAATAAGTGATGCTTTTCCCAGCCTGCAGAAGCTGTGATGATGAGAGCTTCACTGGCCACATTTTATCCTCTCATGTGACTGTTAAAGGCACAAAGAGCTTTAACTTGAGGGGTAAAATTTTATGAGGGGTACAATGTATGGAAATGGGCTTCCAAGGGTTACGCAAGTGAAAAAAGGTTGGGAACTACTGCTCTAGACTACAGCTTCTTAAACCACTGGTTCAGGACAGAGACAACTGCTCCAGATACTTAGTTTGAGAAATATAGAGCTAGATGCTATTAGCATATTGATGACATGACACCCAACCCCAAACCTATTAATGATCTCACTCAGTGGCTTAATATAGCTTTTAAAATATCACTGAAGAGAACACTGAGTCTTGCATAAAATACCAAGAAGCTGACATAGCATCCCTAATAATCATCTTCCGAGTCCAACACAATAAACAGTAGTGAAACCACAGGACACCCACAACCTGGGACACCTGCCATATGTTCTAATCTAAGCCAGAAGAACAGTACGGTCTACCATACCAAAAGCCACAGTGAGGTCCATTAAGATAACAGAGAGTGTTCTTCCTGTCAATTGCTAAATGGAAATTATCCATGGGGCAACTAAAGCAATGTACATATTGAACCAGGCCAACAATGGATCAAGGAAAGACATATCATCCATGCTAGCTTCAAAAACTCTAATTTCAACAATACCTGTATTTTGCATTTATTTTGCATATTTGTTAGTTGTAACAATCTAATCTAAGCATTTTTAAAATAAAATACCCTAACCCTGTGATGTTGCAGAGAGGGGAAGGGTTGATGAGTTGGTTATTATCTGCATGAAAAATTGTTGAGATCGTCAAGACTTTTTAAAAAAAACAAGTGATATTCTCTTTCTGGTTTGGTAGTGAATTATGTATTTTTGTTGTTCACAGCAGAGCTGTTTTTTGTCTCCCAAAACTCATGGACATCTAGCCTTGCTGATTAAATATGTCTGAAATTTTTCATTATGTTTATGACTGCATTTCAAAACAGCGCCTGGCTGTAAGTACACATTCCACATTCCAAACCTAATTGGCATCTGCTGAGAAATCTGACAACACAAAGAAAATATAATGTACTTTTGTTGGTTTGCAATCTTTTGTTCTTCCATCTCTGTCTTCCCTCCTTTTTTCCCACTCCTCCCATCCCCTCCTTTAGAAAAAGAGAAAAGGCCAGTGTTGCTAATTGGTTGGGGCAAAATTTTCTTGTAGGTCCCAGTGCCCTGGTGAAAACCAATGTGATAAATAGAATGCTGAACTTGGACAAGGATTCATTAAATATCTGCTGCAAATCACATCGCTCACAACAATGCAATTTTAAATATTGTTTTATTGTTTGTTGATAGTGATAAAAAGAAGTATTCTTGCTCAATTGTGCACAGCAGGGGCTTCCTATTGAAGAAAAGTACCAATGCAATAATGGTAAAGCTTGTGTCTTTTTATATCCCATGTTACAATTGCTGCTCTTATTTAGAGAGAAGCTTAAGATACTGCATTTATCTCCATGTCAAAAGTGCTTACTGTTTCCGATGAACACCCAACACATGTCAGCAATGGATTTAGGAAACCAGAGGAGGAATGTGGCAGTGTCTGCTGGTATTCATCTGGGCAAAACGTGGCAAAACGTCAAATCAATTAGACAGTGCCAGCATTTTCTTCCTATCAGTGGCTGTGTTGTAAGGGGAAACAAAACATATTGTCTTGTCAGCTAGCATACAGGCCCCCATGCTGTCGTCCCATCATATCAAGATGCTGATTCAATATGAAATGTAAATGTTTTTCCAAGGAATGAGAAAGGGGATCTGTTACAGTCTGCAACCAGCTGCCACATCAATCTTGTTGCTTTGGCAAATGAAGAAAGATCTGAGGCAATGAAAGATCTGTGGGTGGTTCTCTCATGAACTGTTTATGTATGGAGATATAATGATATAAAGGACAGTGACGTTTCAGTGCTACCAAAAAGCGTTCATTTGTAAGTAAGGACCATAGCCTGAAGGGCTATGGAAACAGCCCTTCAGGCTGACACTCACTAAGTGTTTGTTGGTAAAGGTAAAGGTGACCCCTGACAATTAAGTCCAGTCGTGTCCGACTCTAGGGTGTGCTGCTCATCCCCATTTCAAAGCCGAAGAGCCAGCGTTGTCCAAAGACGCCTCCGTGGTCATGTGGCTGGCATGACTCTCTTTGCCGCAGCGCGTAGCATGCGGCTGGAACACGGAGCGCTGTTTACCTTCCTGCAAGCAGTACCTATTTATCTACTCACATTAACATGCTTTGGAACTGCTAGGTTGGCAGGAGCTGGCCAAGCAACGAGAGCTCACCCTGTCGCAGACTCGAACTGCCGATCGACAGCTCATGGTTCAGCAGTTTAACCCACTGCGCCACCCGCTGGCCTAAGTGTTTGTTGAGTAAGCCCTAATTTAGATCCAAGCCCCAAGCTATATAGACTGTAATGGCTAGATACATTCAAACAGGAAGGCACACCCTTAATGTCTGTCACATCTCCATGTCCAGTAATAATAAGGCACAGAAAAGCTATTCTGTCTTCACTCAATCTTAACTAAACTCCTGTGCGGCGATGCAGCGGTTTTGGCATGGGCTGCGCTGCATCCCCCGGGAGAGTTTTGCATGCTGGAGGTCTCCTTGGGGTAAGGGACCTGGTCCGGTGGGCGTCCCTGTGGCCGCTGGCACAAGCAGGAAGGCTCCAGCCTTTCCGCCGGTGCTCCTGGCCTCTGCGCTGCCGCAAAGCACTTTACAGCTCTTTTGTGACAGTGGGCACTGCGGAACCCGTGTTCTGCCAGCTCAACCCTGCAACAGGATTATGCCATCAAAGAACAGTCTTGTAGTAGTTGTAATGTCAAGCCAGAAGCAGACATTGTTGTTAAACTGGAATGAAATATCACACAACACAGCCCAGCAAGGAAGATACTCCCAAGGTAAAGCGTTCTTTGGCATCAGAAGAAATGGATAACTTTCTTATTTTAATATAGAACGGAAACTGTTATGACCTGCAACAATGTAATATGATCGTATCATCTTCGGGTCATAAAACACACACTAAAAACTGTTTTAAAAGTATCTGCAGATGGAGACTTTATAAGTCTTATAATGGAGTCTTATAAAGTCTCCATCTGCAGATACTTTTAAAACAGTTTTTAGTGTACTTTCTTATTTTAGTTAATTTTTTAATTGCAATTGGCAGCAAAACCCATCATCCTATTGAAGAGATATTCTTGCCACCCTGTTCCTGTCTCTCTCTCTTTCTGAGTTCCTTTTCTTGCTCCTGTGTCTTGTTTCTTCCCTTGAGGTAGTACTGGGTAATCTTACATACGTGTAATCTTGTGTTCCAGAAGTTTTCGGCCTGATTTGTAATACAGTAATAATAGTAGTTGTATTAGTAGTTGTAGTAGTTGTAATAGTAGTTATCAATAATAATAATAATAATAATAATAATAATAATAATAGTAATAATAATAATAATAATGTAACTTTTCCTAAATGCACAAGCATTTCACATACACTATATCAGTCATTCTTGAACAGTCTTCTAAGGTACAGTAGGCCAATACTGTAATTCACCATTGTTTACTTTACATTTCTATCCTGCCTTTCCTCTATTATGCTCAGGGAAAGAAGCACATCTTTACAACAGTCCATTGGTGTAGATAGTGACTGGCCCACATTTACCCTGTAAGCTTCATTTCTGAGTAGACATTTGATCTTAGGTCCATCTGGTCCAAGTCTGAAACCCTAACCATGATTATACTGCAGGAGGCGGGGTTTCTTCCGACTAATGATGGGCCAAGGTTCAGGTTATGAGAGTTGCTTGCCTAAGGTAGGCTTACCAGAGTCCCGGTATTCACCGGGACAGACCCGGTTTGGCCCCTGGCGTCCCCGTCCCCCCTGAAACCAAGACTGTCTCGGCCTTTCCAGGCCTGCCGGCTGCAGCGTGGCGGGCCAGGACTCTGCTCAGCCTGGCAGGTGCATTCCGCCTGGCCAGGGCTCCTCGCACGCCACAGCACACAATGCCTCTCTCCCAGGCATTATACGCTGTGCGATGCTCATGCAGGCGTGTAAGGAGCCCTGGCCATGCTGAACGCACCGGCCAGGCTCAGAACAGTCCCGGCCCACTGCGATGCAGCCGGTGGGCCAGGAAAGGCCCAGACAGCCTGGGGGCAAGTGGGATGAAGATGCTGCAGCAGCAGCAGCAGCAGGAAGTACAGACACATTAAAAAAGGCAAGTGGCTGGCGGAAAAATTGCCATTTTCGGGGGCAAAAATAAATACTTTAAAATTCGGCCGCAGATGATTCATGTGTGAGGTAGAATTTAAAATGGGAGCTTCCCAGCTAACAGCCCATTCTCCTAACAATCACTCTACCCTCCCTATACAATCAGGTAAACCATTTAATCAGGAGCTGCCAGCAGTGGAACCACTAATACCTCGTAGAACTTCATCTTCATAAACTCATGTATGAGTGAGGGCAGCCCAATCCCGTCTAGATTTTTGACCAGCGGAGCACTCCTCCGCCAGTCTAGGGCAGTGGTTCTCAAAGTTGCCGGGGCCATGACCCACCTCATCCTCTGTCGGTGGGTCATGACCCACCTCCTACAGCTGCTCCCATATCGCACCAGGCCCGGGACGGCCTTTGGAGAACTCCACGGGCCTCAGAAAGGCCTTCTGCCATGACCGTAAGTCGCGTTGACGAAACCGGAAGTGCTCCAGAAGTTACTTCTGGAAACCTTCCCAGACCTGCAGAGGCCTCCGGAGGCCATCCTGGGCCTGGCACAACGCGGGAGCAGCTGCAGGAGGTGGGGTGTGACCCGGAAGTGACCTTTGATTGTGTCCGTTTAGCTCCAATTTGGTGCCAAACAAAGGCAGGGTGGGCGCGTGGGTGGCCCCAACGCACCCCACCTCAGCGTCAAGTTGCGACCCACTTGATGGGTCATGACCCACAGTTTGAGAAGCCCTGGTCTAGGGTGTCGCAAATGTGCCATAAGGCATGTTTGTGTCACCCCGGCGCAGAGGTTGGCGCTGCTCTCCCCAGGCCGAATTCAGAGCTGCACCTGCCGGAGCAGGTACATTCTCCACTGGGCTGTGGAGGGGCATGGGGAGGGTGGAACAGGGCATTCTGGAGGGGTGGGATTGGTGAATCGGGCCTGGGCAGGGGGAGGGATCATCGGAAGCCTCCTCCACCGAATCCTATCCCCTTCCTGGACCTGGCTGCCATTACACAGGCCTCTGAGGAGACCCATTCAGGCGGCTGGGGTTTACACCAGGAGATGGGAACAAATGTTCCCTTTCCTCAACTGCCTGCTCTGGATGCAGACCTCCCAACTGCCTGCTCTGGATGCAGTTTAGGCTGCACCGGCCGTGCTGCATCTCAGGGCACAGTTAGACAGGTTTGCGCTCTCTGAGTCACTCTTCCCGGTTTTGTGCTTTTGTTACAATGTGCAAAGGGGTTGGATCATTAATTTGCTACAGAAGCAAGAGGGAGAAAAAACTACTTCCATGTGATGCTACCCAGCCATTAAGGTCCTTGGGAGGGGCTCTGTTTTGCATGTCATGGCTTGCTGAAGCTTAGTCAACATGCATGTCAAGCTTAGTCAACATGACAATCCCTAGAGAATCCCGCAGACAGCTGCATCTCTCCTGGCTAGGATGGCTTTGAAAAACCACGTGTTACGTCAGGCCTATGGGGTGTAAATAGTAGGGGCTTTGACGAAACATTGCTGCTGTTTGAAACTGGTTTATATACAATCTCTAATATTTTTATTTGATTTGTTTTTATTTGATTTGTTTTAATACGAATTCCATTCGTTCTTGGAATTTATTATTATTATTATTATTATTATTATTATTATTATTATTATTATTTGTATTTGTATTTGTATTTGTATTTGTATTTGTATTTGTATTTGTATTTGTATTTCAGTTGGCGTTAGTTGCCTTGTGGCCAGTTGGTGATTGACAGTGGATAGATAAATAGATAGATCTGCACATTACATATTATAGTGGGGGGGGAGCGACTGACAGCCCAATTCTATCCAACTTACACCACCGATGTAACCAGCGGGGGAAGGCAGGGCGGGAGGCTTGGCAGGGGAGATTTAAATCCCCTTTGAATTCCCCTTTGGAGGGGATTTGAATCCCCTTTCCGTTCTGGGGCCTCCTATTCTCGCTGCACCGCTGGATACACCGGTGGTGTAAGTTGGATAAGATAGCACTGTAAGATGTGTTTCCTGGTTCCCTAGTTGTAATTTACGGAGCAGCTTTTCAGTCATAAAGGCTGATACTTTCAGTAATACTTTCCATAAAGCCAGATCTAGTTAATGATCAGAATGTCTGTGGTTCGTGGTTTTTCTTAAAGTATTTTTTTTTTTTAGCAATTATATCTGCAGTTTTGCTTGAAAGAGGTAGCATTGAGATAGAAGGCATGGTCATGGGTAGATTTTGTGGTTTGTAACAGAAGAGCAGCACCAGAAAGCAAAACGAACACAACAAAAACAGGAAAGGCAGGGCCTCAAACTGGTGCTCCAAAGTAATCATTTCTTACTACATGTAAATTCCCCACACATTTTGATACTAATTTTGCTCAGAGGCAAAGACTGTTCATGTCAACCCACTACACCAGTTAAAACAGTTTAGTCAACAAATATTCAAAGAATGTTGCGGGATAGGGTAGAATAAAGTGGTGGCTGGGTGGATTGGTTATCTTAATTGGTTGTGAGTCGATAGTTGACTCCGTTTTGTAATGCTAAATTTTAAAACACTTTTTTTATAAACACATAAATAAGTAAATATGAAAAATAATGTAAAAATAAATTGGGATAAGCCATCAAAATATGGACCCTATTGTAAAATTATACTGTCATCCCTGCCCCCTTAACATGGAGCAGTGGTTCCCAAATGTTTTAGCACTGGGACCCACTTTTTAAACCAACACTCTATA
The DNA here is from genome assembly GCA_026170595.1 of Plestiodon gilberti rubricaudatus. Taxonomy (NCBI): domain Eukaryota; kingdom Metazoa; phylum Chordata; class Lepidosauria; order Squamata; family Scincidae; genus Plestiodon; species Plestiodon gilberti. The sequence goes on along the minus strand of JANXHW010000001.1, from coordinate 140,045,841 downwards.
AAGGAAAACCTAGCTTCACGAGACTTTAAAAAAAGTGATATAGAAAGAAATAATATTTTTATTTATTTATTTATTTGCAAAAAAAAAAAAAACACCACCCCTTAATCCATTTCTCATGAGGCAGCCCTAATGAATAGCCTCAAGGCTTGAGGGGCTTAGTTATGTGACCCAGCGTTCACCTGCCCCCACTACCTGTCACTGACACTGACGGACTTGAAAAAAGACACACCATAAAAAAGGTGCTCAAACATTTATCTCCCTGTACAGTATTTACACAATTCTGAAAACCACAGGAGCTCAGCTCCTTGCAAACTGCAGGAGCTCAGCTGTTCACATGGCAATTAGCAGCTATCTGATTTTTGAATAGCCTCAGGACTTGAGGCAATTAGTTATCTGATCTTTCTATCACATGTGTTTTTTATTGGAGGCTCTGTGGGACCCACCAGAAATTGGGTCCAAATGGGTCCTGTTTAGGTGGGTCCTACCCAGCTCTGCAGAGGTCGTGCCGGCATTTTCAGGGCTCCAGCCACAGGGCTCCAAGTGGATCCTGTCGCACAGTTTGAGAAATGCTGACATAGAGGATAAGCCTCATTAGTCTCATCACCTTTGCCAAGATACCAAGTGGGACATGTGATAGCTTACTTTGGATAAAGGAGTCGTGTGGGTGGGTGTCGTGTGGGTGTATGTTATGGTAGCATATTACTGAGTCTATTGAATGTGAGTCTACTGTATATACAGTGTGTGTGTGTGTGTGTGTGTGTGTGTGTGTGTGTGTGTGTGTGTGTGTGTGTGTGTGTGTGTTATGCTAGTACAACTACATTATGGAATTTATTGTCACAAGATGTAGTGCTGGCACCTGTTGTGTACCACCTCTTTGAGAACCAAGCTGAGAAGGACTTGGGATCAGAAGGTTCACTTGTTTCCACAGAAAGCTGTGTGTGATTGTGCGGGTGTCTGTATGATATCCTCAGGAGACCTGAAGAGTTCTAGGTCCAGATGAACTAGAATCTAGAATCCTCAAAGAAGCTGTGCTTTGTTTTTTCCACCAATGTATGTTATATGCACTGGGTTTTTCCAGCAAGTTGAAAGCAACAGAGGCGTTATTTGGAGAAATCTAGTGTGTGCTGCTTTTCCACATATGCAGTAGCTATTATCTTCAGGCCAAACTGCACACTACATTTAATGCATCACTAAAGTGTGTCTCCCAGACTCCGGTACGTTACTGTCTGTGGTAGCACGTGCTCAGGCTTTGATAGCATGCTCTTTCTCCTTTCGTGTTCTGTTGGTTACAGAATCATCATGCTGTTTGTGTACTTTTGCTGCCTCTCTCATAGAAACTGCAGCCCAGCTCATCCATAGATCTCTCCTCTCTTTCTGGATGGTTCCCATCCCATCCCATGTTCCTCCCATCACATCACCTGATTGTCACATGTTCCTTCAATCACATCACCTGATTGTCAGCTGTTGTTTTCCTAGAGGAGGACAGATGAAGCTGTGCATGCGGCGAGGGGAGGAACATGGAAGACAATGCATAAGGGACACAACATGGGCAGCACACAGTGCTCCACAGAGGGCTGAATTATACCATACTGGACTGCCTCAATCTCTACCTTATTTTCTCCAGGAGTTCCACAGCTAGGAATCCTCCCCCTTTGCTTCCTCATCTTGCTCACTTTGGTGGTCTGCTGTAGAACAGGGTGCCAGCCTCCTCCGTGTGTGGTTCCAGTCAGGCACTGCCAACCTGGGAAGCGTCCAACCCAGTGTGTTTGTTTGCAGTGAGGACTGGACTGGAGGAGCTGCTCTTAAACTAGGAAGCGTTTCAGCCCAATCTAGCACATGCTTACGGAAACAAGCCCTGCTGACTTCAGACTTAATTCCAGAAAATTGTGCATAGGATTGTACATAAGCAGAACGATCTCTGCACATTTATTGGGAGGAGGTTACTCCCACTGCATTCACTCTGGCATACTGTAACTGACAGCAGGAGAGAGTGTTGCGGATCCTCCTTTGTGGCAACTCACCACATAGCCAGGATAACCCACTGATGGTTGGGGGAGTTGGAGAGAGTTTTCTTTGAAAAACATGTCCACCTTGCCCATCATGGGGGAGGTGGTACGCGGGCCTCTGGCTGCCAGGGTGACCGCACGGCGCCATGCTGGAGCCCTGGAAACGGCAGCATGAGCTCTGCAGAGCCCGAGTGGACCGAGCAGGTTTCCAGGACCGGAAAAGGCCCACCAGCCCTTGTCCCCCCCCCTTACCTTGCCTTTTGGACCTCTGGCACAGCCGAAAACCCAGAAGTAAGTGGCAATGATAGCATCACCACTTACTTCTGGTGCTACATCATGCCGAAGGGGTTGAGAACCCATGCCAACAATCATCAGGATTTCAAAACTCACATTAGTGTGTACAGGCTAATTTGTCCTTTAGTAAGTAGGCTTTGAAGACTCTGGTTGAAAAGCTGATTGTATATAAATAGATACATATGTTTATACATACATAGAGTATGTTATGTATTTTGTATGTGTGTATGTATAAATATTATGTATGTTTATACATACATAAAGTAAAGCCAATTCAGCCAACTGGCTGTTTTGCAGGATGGAACTTATTTTTCACTGGCTAAAGAATTCAGCCTCCGTACTGTTAACTGTAGATAATTAAATGTCAGACTTCTTTTTTTGTGGCTGCCTTAATGTACATCAAGGCTATGCACAACTGAGCAAGTTATTCAAGAGGAACCATGAGAAAACTGACTGGTCCATCAGAAGCGTTGCCAGTTTCCCAACTGCACAGAAGCAGACCAAACACATGACGCTTTGTTCAAGAGTCAAGTGAGTGTCCTTACAGCATCAAAATGATTACTAAGCAGCTGAGGGAAACATTCATGCTAGATGTCCTAGAACGCTGATTCTAAGTTGATAATTTCAATATACAGTAGGAATAGATCACAGAATCCCTGTAGAGTGATCTCAGTTTTAGTTATTCATTGTTTTGCTCAATCCTTTTGGCCAACAAGGGCCTGCAAAGCAGTTTGCAACAGAATTCAGCTAAAACACATGAGATCTAATTATAAAATGTAAGTGACTGAAACAATTCTAATAGTAAAAATGCTAGTACAATAAAAATACAATTAAAAAAACACAATTTGTACAGTACTTCTTTAATTTATAAGCACCATATGTGAAAGATAAGATCCAGGTTCAAATCCCTGCTCAGCCACAAAGCTTCCTGGGTGACCTTGGGCCAGTCACTATCTCTCAGCCTCACTGGGTTGTTGTGAGGACAAAAGGAGGGAAGAAACCGTGTATACCACCCTGAGCTCCTTGGAGAAACGGCGGTATAAAAATGTGAAAAATAAACAAACAAGACATTATAAGATTTCACTTTCACATTAGGGGATGTCATTGACAGTTTAGTCTAGGACCAAAATTTGAAGATGCTTTACATGGAGCTGCTACACCACACACATCACAGTGAGGAAGGCTAACCTACAGCGCAATCCTGGGTAGCCTAGCGCCGTGCGCTCTCCCGGTGCAGGGTGTCCTAAACGCACCGTAAAGTGCATTTCCGGCACCTGGCAAGGACCGCCGGCGCAGCGACCGCCGGCCCTTACCCAGGCTCCTGCCTGGCCTGCGCCCACCAGAGCAGGTAGGTCCTACCCCGGCAGACCGGGCGGTTATGGAGGGTGGCCATTAGCCGCCCTGGGGGCTGGAGAGGGCAGGGATATTGGCGGCAAGATACATCGTATCCAGGCCCTCTCCAGGCCTGGCGCGGCCTTACACGGCCGGCATGAATGTACGCAAGCTCCGGAGCTCGCATACATTAGAGGAGGACCATTGGGCCTGCCGCCACTTACACCAGGGGAAGGGGTCAATCGTCCCCTTCTCCCAAGTTATTCCCGGGCAGCCCCCGCGGCAGCCCGGAAACTCAATAGGATACGGCATCCGGCCTTTTAGGCCGGGGACCTATCTTACACAGGATTGGGCTGCCTGTCTACAACAAAAATAGAGCTGAAAATTTAAAATTCTCTTAAACCAGTGGATAAATTGATGAAGTCCACCTTTGCAAGTTTGACAGCAAGTTTGACAGCAAGAGTGACCAACTAATCCATGTTATGTGATCTTGAGTATGTACTTCCAGTTTTCCTTCATCTCTCGAGATTCTATCAGTCCATGGTTATTCTCATACCCTGGAATTAAAATGGAAAAACAGTGTACATCCATCCTCAAACTAAAAAAGTTGAAATTCTAAGATTTTGCTCAAGTTTCTCTGGGCCAATTCAGGAAAAAAAAAAACCACCCAAAGATCTGGTCACACACTGACCACTTACCATGTTCTTTAAATGTACCTTGTCCATGCTTTAATCAAGCTCACTCTTTCTTAGCTTGTGAAATCCATTAGCATGTCAGCACTGGTCTGATTAAAATATCTGATATGTTTTACAAGGCTATATATGTCAAATTGGAAGTATGGGGACAATGTTTGTTGCTGATAGAAAATATAGAAAGTGAAGTCAAAACAGCAAGGGGCCTGGAATAAGTTAGGGTGACATCTAAATCAAAATAGAAGCGGAGACTGTGAAGTTGTGCAGGCAAGCATGAGTTTCAAGCTGATAAGCTGCAGGATCACCCCATCCCTGAAAAGGTCTGTTGTTCTGCCGTGTGTAATCGTGCCAAAATGTGTCTTGGGTTGTGGTTAGCCAAACTTGTGTATTTCCTGAAAGAATGAAGAAGAGCAGTTTGTCAAGATGAACTGTTAGCATGACTTTCTTAATAAAAATTAGAAGTGCAAACAGGTCAAAAGCAAATATGCAGAACTGTTCTTCTCAGGGTATGGAGTCCATTGTCCATGAACTTGTTGTCCACCTGCAGGAAGGTGGGGCCCCATATCCACTGATTCGCTATCCACTGTTTCAGTTATCCACAGATCGTGGGGACCCCCCAGGCCTTTACTTTTTTCCCAGTAAGCTTGTTTCTTCCTTAAAGAAATAGGAGAAGCAGCCTCTGGCTGCTTCTACAGGCAAGTAGAACGAGACTAAGTACTAGAGAGGCTCTGCAAGATTAACAGAAACCTTGCAGAACCTCTCTAGGACTTAGACTCGTTCTACTTGCCTGCAATGGAGGCTGCTTCTCTGTTTTAAGGAAGAAACAAAGCTTGCTGAAAGGAAAATAAGAGCTGGGGGGCAAGCATGCCTGCCGGCAGGGGAGGCAAAGTAGGGGGGCCCTCAGGAAACCATGGAGGGGGTGTTCGCTGTTATCCACGGTTTCAAGTATCCACGGAGGGGCCTGGAACATATCCCCAGCGGATATGGGGGCCCACCTGTACATTCCCCTGTCTCCTGCTATCAGGTTATCAAATGCTCAATATTGTCTCCAAATGCTGCATTCACATCTGCATTCACCAAATCTTGTCTGAAAGAATGTCCAATCTTGCATTCATCCCAGGCCTTTATGGGAATAAAGGTAGCCTAAAAGTTGTGCTTACAATGGAAGTCCACAGTGCTGTAAAACCTGTGAAAATAATGCCTTCCATAATGAGATTTGTTTAGGCCATGCAGCAAAGATTTTTCCTGAAAATGTTTAATATCCTAAGTTTGATGTGTTTTTCACTATAAAGATGCAGTTATGCACATTTACTTTTAAGTAGGGCTGCCATCCGTACCAGGAAAACCGGGACAGTCCCAGAAATCGGCCCTCCATTCCCGGGAAAGTCCCGGGCCGGTTTTCCGGTGCGAATGGCAGCGCCTCCGCCGCCATCTTCTTTTTTTTAACTTACCCGGGCGCCGGCATCATCTCTTGGATCACGAAATCTCGCGTGATCCAAGATGTCGGCACCCAAATCTTGTGAGGGCATGATGCAAGATTTCGTGATCCAAGAGATGATGCCGGCACCCGGGTAAGTTCAAAAAAAAGATGGCGGCGGTGAGTGGGTGTCGTCCGCCCGCTCTCTCACCAGCACGAAGCGGGCGAATGACAGCCTGCTACCTGTGCCGCACGAGCCTCCGGCAGGCTCGTACGGCACAGGCGAGTAGGCTGTGTTTCGCCCGGTCTCCCACCAGCTCCGTGCGGTGCCGGTGGGAGACTGGGCCAGCCTGCTGTCCGTGTTGCGCGAGCCTCCGGCAGGCTCGCACAGCACAGGCGAGCAGGCTGTGTTTCGCCTGGTCTCCCACCGGCTCCGTGCGGTGCCGGTGAGAGACCGGGCCACAAAGCCCGCTTGCCTGCTTGCCTCCAGCAGCGCGAGGAGCAGCGCGAGGGCGACCAGCACGACGGTTGGGGTAAGTAAGTTTATTTAATTTTTAATAGGAAATTAATTAAAAATTAAAAATTTCCAGTTTCACGTAAAGTGGGTTTCACGTAAAGCGGTTTCCGGAAGTGGGTTGCGATCGTGTCGGAGTGCTGCTCCGACGCTTGGGGAGGCCTGCAGAGGGTTCCGCAGGCTCCCCACACACCCCACCAGACATCCACTGCCCACCAATGCAGGCAAAAGAGACCTTTTCGTCCATGGCGGTGGCGGTGCAATCCTGGACGCGCCGTCGTCGTCACCACAGGTTGCCACGCCCCTTAAGGGTATAGCAATCCTTTGTTCCCGACTGGGCCGTCGTGACGCCCCAGTTTGGGAACCACTGCCTTGGGGGTATGGGAACCAAATGATGGGGGTATGGGACTTGACCTCTGAACAGTTAAAAAAAAATCTTGTTAGATTAATGGTGCAATCCAGCATAGATTTCCCCCGGCAGGACTATAGTTGGTGCCCATCCAAGGAGGCCCATAGGGGCTGCTAGGGCTCTCCCAAGGGAAAAGGAACGAACGTCCCTTTCTCCTGAGGCAACCTCCAGCCCCGCCAGCTTGGGTCCGATCCTGCCTAGAATCCACAGCAGCATGCTTTTGCAAGCTGTGGTGGATTTATGCAGGATTGGGCTGTAAATTATTAACTAGCACCATTATCAATACGGATTGAGGCGGTGAGGCCGCTAACTCCTTCCCAGTACTGCCATCTTTTGAAGTCATGCTGGTACCTAATAGGACTATTAGGCGGCGATGATGATTCCAACATGGGGCAATCCAGATTTGGCAATCCATTGGGGGACTGTAATCATAAAAAGGTTGAGAACCCCTTATTAGGTACCAGAACATTCATGTTTATTATCTTTTGTACGATTATTTAACAGTTGTTGAATCTCTTCAGTTGAAGTGCAGCATATTGCATATTCACTGCAGCATATTCCATTTCAGAAGGGAAGACACATGGTAGGATTCAGCCTTTCATTATGTGTAGCTTATTACAGGAGAGCAGCATCCTGTTCCATTTTAGCTTCCATACATGGAAAGGCTTTTTAAGCAAGTAAGCCCATGGAAATGTTTACATTTTTCTGTGTCTACCAGCTCTGTTTATACTGAATCTAATATGCTCTTTGCATTTTATTATGGTTCAAAATTAAACAAATGGAAAGTAATGATAACCCATTACATTGTAATCCCTATGGGTTATTGGAGGTTTTCAAAACAAGATCAAATGTATTAATAATATTATTATTGCTAAGAATGCTTAATTTAACTTAAACGTTGCACTCGCAAGGGTTCCACCCCCTCCACTCTAAAATTATAAAGGTTCTTGTGCCTTGTAATTGCTATGTGATACGGGGCAAATCAGCACGTGACATTTTTTCCAACATCACAACCATGCAGATTGGGACACCTTTGAGGTACCAGCCTAATTCAAGAGCATCTGCCTAAGGATCATCCAGAACAGGAGTGGAGATGATGTGGAGTTAGAACAGCAGTGGACACATGATGGGAGAATGCAGGATCAAGGCCAGGTGTGACCTCCAATGCAAGTATGTCTGTTGCACCTTTTAAAGCTAACTCTTTGTGTGGGAAAATGCGGAAGACTTCCCCCAAGGAGATAGGATGTGGTGTCAGCAGTGGTTCCTCACAGGGCTAGGGAACACGGGGTTAAAACCCAGGCTTCAGGAGCAGGCAGGCTACATAGCTGCAGCCACTAGAGGCTGCAGCTGGTCCTCAAGTATAAAATGCAGCACCTGGAAGAAGGAAGGGTGTGGGTTGCAGAAAGGAGAAAAGCTTTGAAGGAGAAAGGCTGACTTCTGGACTGGCTTGTGGACTTACGCCTGATTGGCTTCTGGACTGGCTTGAGAACCCTGACTGGTTTTTTTTTTAACTTGGACTGACTTGAGGACTCTGACTTGGTTGACCAACTTGTGAGTGCAAGAAAGGGGAACTAATCGGCCTAAAGTAGGCCTAGGCCTCTTAAGGGGACCATAGAAGGGATTTTCTGGGACACCCTTCCACATCAAAGGTTTTGTCAACAGAGTAGCCAGGATGTGCAAAGTAAAGTGATGCCAGTTGGCACAGGCTTTGGCTTGAATGCTAAAGGTGGCTGAGCATTTGTTAGGGAAACTGGAGATTGGCCAAGGGGAGTAGTGCTTAAGGCAGTCCTCTCTGCTCCCTGCTTCACTGATGTACTGGGCCCACAACTGAATTGGGGAAAAACTGGTAGATATCCACTACCACCATCCTAGACTCAGTGGTGTAGCTAGACTGGGTTGGTGGCAAGTAGTTCTGCAAGACTCTGTTACACCAGAGTCACTGGCCCCTCCCCTCCCCATCAGAGCCATTCCAGTGGCAACGACAACGTGCAGGACACTCCCCTGTTGCTGCTGGAGTGGCTATGATGGGGAGGGGGAGGGGCCAGTGACTCTGGTGTAATGGCGTCTTGCAGAACTACTTGTTGCCGCCCCGGTCTAGCTACGCCACTGCCTAGACTGGGGAACCCAGATGGACTTACAGCACAATCCTAACCAACTTTCCAGTGCCGATGCAGCTGTGCCAACATGGCGCACATTGCATTTTGCAGTGCAGGAGTAATCGCAGAGGCCTCTTCAAGGTGAGGGAACATTTGTTCCCTTACCTCAGAGAGCTGCATTGCGGCTGCACTAGCCCTGGAAAGTTGGTTAGGATTGTGCTGTCGGGTAGCACAGCTACATGTGTCTCAAAGCATGTCTGCAGCTGCCAGCTCTTCATCTTGGTTTCCCTATAATAAATAAATATTATAATATTTGTTTCTCCCAAATAAATATCTCTCTCTCTCTCTCTTTCAATCTTTGCCTCTTCCAGCACATGCCTTTTCATGAGAAGATGGCACATATCTTTTCACATTACATATCACTCACTCGCAGAGGGGACAAATCATCTTATGCCTTAGCAGCCCCATCTCTCACGTTTTTACACTTATTAACATGTGTTTGTCCATCCCAGGCAAACAGATTAAGCATTGCTTCAGATCCTGGCTCGAGTGCCATGCTCGTTCACAACATCCAATCCCAATTTCACAATAATAGTTTGGACATGACTTGCAGCACAGCTTGCCAAAACGTTGGCTGTCACTGGTATAAATGGTTTGAGGACTGTAGACTTTGTATCACCATTCCTTGCATAACTATGAAGCATCCAGGATCAGTCTGCCATCAACTTCTCTCTTAATGTCTTTTTACATCTGTTCCTGCTTCCTTTTAACTCCTGCTATGGAAACCTGGAGCTCCTCCAATTCCAGGTGTTGTCTAAAAGCCAACACTGAACCAGCTGCAGAGGCCTGGATAACGTGACCTCTGAAATGTATCAGTGCTGCCTCTTAAATCAGCCACTAAGTTCTATACCATGGTGTACAAAGCCCCTCCTTCCTCCAAGAGACAAAAGAGACAATTTCCTCTGTATGCTGAATAAGCTACATCAAGCCCAGGGAATCAAACCATAACTTATTAGGGGCCTGGTTCTGCAAAATTCGGTTTCCAAGCTACTGAGCTGGCTCTACACTGCCTCATTCTACATTAAAATAGTGACATTCTTTTTTTCTTCTTTTTTTCTAATAACCTTTTTTTTCCAGAGGTCAGTGATGTCACTTCATAAAACTAAGATTGTTTAGCTATGGGGGCGGGTGGGGGGAGAGAACAGGCTTTTCCCCAGCCCATAAAATACTACTGAAAAGCCCTCATTGAAATTCTATTTAATTACATATGGGGAAGGGGCAAAGAACTGCTGCCTCTCAACGAGAGCCTCAATTGCCTGCCTGAGACAAGATGTGACAAGTGGCTGCAGTAACAATAAAAATACACCAGCCTCGTTTATTTTTAAAACAGACTTAAAAAAAAAAAGAGGGAAACTTAACATAAGTTTTTATGCTCAGGCTGTAACCATTACGGAAACAGAAGGTAGCTTGGCACTGAAGGAGAGGCTTGGAGTAGCCAGATGGCTTTTGTGCCAGATGTAAATATGCTATGAAAGGCATTCTGCTCATGTGATCGGAGGTGACTGAAAATTACCACGCCTGAAAATTTTAATTTATTTGGAGCGTGAGGCCGACTGCCTGCATGCTTGACCCTTGCCCGGCTTGGCTAATTAGATCTGCCCGGGAGGGACTGGCCGAGTGGACGGGGAGGGTGGTCAACTCTTCGTTGGCGGAGGGGGTGCTGCCGCTCGCTTTGAGGTGGGCGGTGGTTCGACCCCTTCTGAAGAAGCCCTGCCTTGACTCCACAGTAATGGACAACTACCGGCCAGTTTCAAACCTCCCGTTTTTGGGCAAGGTAATTGAGCGGGTTGTGGCGTCTCAACTCCAGAGGGTCCTAGATGAAGCGGATTATCTAGACCCCTTTCAATCTGGTTTCAGGCCGGGCTTTGGGACAGAAACGGCCATGGTCGCCTTGGTGGATGATCTACGCCGACGACTGGACAGGGGGAGTGCGTCCCTGTTGGTTCTGCTGGACCTCTCAGCGGCTTTCGACACCATCGACCATGGTGTCCTTCTGGGCCGACTGGCCGAGCTGGGGGTCGGGGGCACCATTCTGCGGTTGTTCCGCTCCTACTTGGCAGATAGGTCCCAGATGGTGGTGCTGGGGGACGCCTGTTCGGCACCCTGGCCCTTGAGGTGTGGGGTGCCACAGGGTTCCATCTTGTCCCCCATGCTATTTAACATCTACATGAAACCGCTGGGAGAGGTCATCCGGGGAATTGGAGTGGGGTGCTATCAATATGCTGATGACACCCAGCTCTATCTCTCCTTTCCACCTGATTCCAGGGTGGCTGTTGAGGTTCTGGAGCGCTGCCTGGAGGCAGTTGGGACCTGGATGAGGGCTAATAAGCTGAAACTAAACCCGGACAAGACAGAGGTTCTCCTGGTCCGGAAATCCACGATGCAGGTGCTAGAGTATCGTCCTGCTCTGAAGGGGGTTGCACTCCCTCTAAAGGAGCAGGTCCGCAGCTTGGGGGTCCGCCTGGATCCGCAGCTGCTCCTGGATTCCCAGGTGGCAGCTGTGGCCAGGGGGGCCTTTGCCCAGCTTCGGCTGGTGCGCCAGCTGCGACCGTACTTGGATCGTGCAAACCTGACCACGGTGATCCATGCCACGGTGACGTCGCGATTAGATTATTGTAACGCGCTCTACGTGGGGCTGCCCTTGAAGACGGTTCGGAAACTGCAATTAGTGCAGAATGCGGCGGCCCGTGTGGTTACTGGGGGTAGGCGGTTCGACTCTGTTGGGCCGCTTCTTCAGCGGCTGCACTGGCTGCCGATTCGTTTCCGGGCCCAATTCAAAGTGCTGGTTTTGACCTTTAAAGCCCTATACGGCCTGGGGCCAGGTTATCTGAGAGACCACCTACTTCCATGTATTCCGGCTCGTCTCCTTAGGTCATCAGAGAAGGCTCTTTTGCGGGTACCGTCGCCCAGGGAGGTGCGAGGGGCGGCGGCCAGAAATAGGGCCTTCTCAGTAGTGGCACCAACCCTATGGAATTCCCTCCCTCTTGATTTACGTACTGCTCCCTCCCTGGAGACCTTCCGGCGAGGCCTGAAAACTTTCCTGTTTAAGGAAGCCTTCTGAGTCCTTGCCTTTTTTAACATCCTGCTGGCACACGTGGAGTGCTGCTGCTTTTTTATGCTCCTGTTTTAATTGTAATTTGATGTGTTTTTATTAATTTTAGATGATGTTTTTACTAGCTTTTTTGGATTGTTTTTATTGTTTTAAATGTAATTATTTTTTGTACTGTGTATCCCATGTTGTAAGCCGCCTTGGGTCCCTTCGGGGAGAAAGGCGGGGTAAAAATATTGTAAATAAATAAATAAATAAATAAATAAATAAATTAAATTAAATTTTCAGCTGTGGTTTGCGCAGCAAAGTGGCACTTCGCGCCCCCTTGGTATTTTAAATTTTATTTTATCTATTTTATTTTTAGATTAAAATAAATTAAATTGACTTACCTCCTGAATCCTGTCGCCGTCGTTGCCCGTTGTCGCCGTGCTGCTGCTGCTGCTCCTCCTCCGGCTGTCGTCTTCTCCGTTGTTGTCTGCGCGAGCCTTGGCCTGCCTGGCTCCGGCTCACCTGCTCTCGCCGGCTTCCAGCAGCGAGAGCGGGCGAGCCGGCTGGGCCGGCGAGAGCAAGCCTGGAGAAATAGCAAGCCTGTTTCTTCCACATATTCCACTCACACAGCTGACTTGTTAGCGGACGTTTGAAGTAATAGGCAAATGGTGGTCATATTTAGGCTGCAATCATATGCAAGTTTACCTGCACACAAATCCCATTCATGGAATTTATTTCCCAGTAAACATGCATAGGAGTGGGCTGCACCTGTTTCAGGAATATGCATTCTAAATTTTAGTGATACCTTAGTCTGTGGTGGCAAGGGAATGCACACTGTGTTTCAACACTGATTAGCTTTTGGATTTTTAAATATCTTCATACACAGCTGAAAACCCCCCTTTTAGCAATCGTCTCTAAGGGATCAGAGACTAAAAAGTCAAGAGAAAAATGCCATCTCAGGCACCTTGTGCTTATTCTTTCCTTCTAAAGCAGAACAAAGCTTTCCATATTGAGTTCCTGTGACGTCTTTTCTATAGTCAGCCAAAAGAAAATATGATGATCTAAAAATATCCAAAGATCTGGAGATTTTTTTTTAATCAATAGGAAAAATAATGTTGAGCATTTATTTTTATTCAAACACTAATCACCACACAGACAGTTCCCCTTGTTCAGTGAAAGGTCACCCTGTGCCTGCATTAGGGACCTTGTTGTGGAAAAGCACCAGACCTAGTACTGGGTGCCAATTTGGCTGCCCAAACTGGGTCACCCACATGCAGGGAGCAGTACATCCATAGAACCATAGACCAACATGGTCATGCCAATGGCCTTGTGCAGGGCTGCCCCAATGAAGCAGCTGCTCTGAGCAGCTGAAGAGGAAGGCAGCAAACTGGTGGACATGCCCCGCACCTGCAGTTGGGGATGTCCTGCACCTCTACCAGCCCACCATCTACCCAGCACACTGTGCTCCAATCCTCTTCTTGCGGGCTGGAAGTGAGCCAGAAGAAGGTTGGCGCAGCAGCAACTCACCACTTCCTCCATTACCACTGGTGTGAGCCAGCAATTGCAGCACTTGGACTCAAGAAGAAAGCAGGGAGCTGCTTTCTTCCCTTCCAGGAGAGTGATTGAAAGAGGATCACTCTGCCTCTTCTTCCCTCCTGGCCATTTCTTCAACACAGGCCAGACAGAGTGTGCAGGGAGGTCCATCCAGCCTGTTTTGAAGAGGTGGTCAGGAAGGGGAAGAAGTAAGTGACAGCAGTAGAGGAGGTAAGAGGGTGGGGTGTGGCAGTCGGCTACCACATGAGCTCTTTTGGTGAGAGAGACCTGCCCACTGGAGGATCCTGGCACCCACACAAAAATTGAATGAAGATGCCTTGCCATCCGTCTCTTCAAATGGATGCACATACACATGAGCCTCTATCCCACTTGTTGCCATTTTTCCCTGCAGGGTATCAGCTGCATGCAGTGCCATGTTGAGGATGAATGTCTCTGGATTGGACCCAATAACTAACTGCTTTTTGGGCTGCATCACATGAGTGAGCAAACCTTTTCTTTGTTGGGTTGCAAACATCTTAGCTGACAAATATTTCAAAAGCTTTCTAACCATTGTCCCATATGGTCACAAAACGGCACAGTGTCAACACAGACGTTTAACATATCTTCCAGTCATGGCTAGTATCAGTTCAGCCGTCATGCCAATTTATTTACTACCTGCCTCATTTCTGGGCTTCAGTGATTAAAAACAGATAAACTTACAGCCCAATCCCTAACTCGCTGCATGATGATGCAACCGCGCCAATGCGACTTCTGCTGTATCCTGCGGGAGAGTTTTGGCCTCTGGAGGCTGCCTCGGGGTAAGGGAACATTTGTTCCCTTGCCCCAGGGTAACCCCCAGCAGCCACCATGGGTCATCTTGGACCTATGCCAGCTCTATAGCTGGTGCAAGCCCACATTGACCTGGGAAGGTGGATCAGGCCCAGGAAGGGGGTTTAGGATTCGGTGGGTGCTGAACCCACACACCACACATGTCTGATCCACCTCCTCCCCTGTCGCCGCCCCTGTTGCCTCCGCATTCCGACCATCCCCCGCCCAGTTCCACCACCCCCCCCCGCCTCACTCCTGACCCCTGCGCAGGCTTACATGTACCGGCAGGTGTCCGCTGTCATGTGGACCAAGCTGTTTGCTGCTTGCGGCAGCAGCCACACCATGTGAGCTGGGGCTGTCGAATTTGAAACAGCCGTAAAACAGTTTACGCCACCTGAATGATAGCAGCAGCAGGACACAAAATACAGACTGAATTGATACTCTAATTGTGCAGGCAGGCTCATATATTTCTGATCTCCAAGATGATTTTTGTGGTGTAGTCCAGTCCCAGGAAACGGGTGTAAAGGTTGCCCTAAGAGTGTAGATATTCCTAGTTATGACCCTGAACTCAGCCCCACTGCTAGAATAAATGTAGAAACAAATGCTAACTACCCCAGAGTATAATTCATTGAAACTTTGGCACCATTCCATTTTACCTGCTTTGGTCCATTGGCACGTAACTCTCTCAGGATTCATCCTAGGTTTGTCATATAAAGCCATTCAGTTGTGAACTAGCTCATTTTGATTAACTTCATCTAAATTGTGGCACTGAATTGAAAAATGAAACATGGGATTTATTAATTGTGTTCAGTTAGTGACATAATACAATGAAACCACTGTAGGCCATTCAAAGGGAAGACACATTGAAGATCAGGCTATGCCAGATGTTCAGAAATTCCAGCTGTGTTTATTTTGCACTAAAATAAAGGATTCTGTACCAAGGTAACTGAACCCACATCTATGACAAAAGGTGTATATTGAATAGATGTGCATATTATATCTTGCCTCATTTTGTCTGCTTCTGCTAGTCATGACTCATGTGCATGTTTCTGTATGTGCCAAGATCCTTCCTCTGCAAGTCCTGGATCCTGTCAACCAACCACTGCTGACCCAACCATGAGGTGAGGCGAAGCAAACTGCATCAGTAGTGAATTGCAAGGGGTCCGAGGGGATGGTGGATTTGGGGGGGGGGTGTCACCCCGTCTGCCGTTGCCTCCCTCAAGCCCACCACTGATGCAAGCCACAGTGGTCCACGTCCCACTCACACAATTTTGAGAAGTGGACCATCTGCTTCTTTATTTTGCTCTCAGTGCATTTTCCTTAAAGCCAGAAGTTCAGACTTCCACCTTTTTTTTCAGGGACAGTGTGCACCATCCCTTTAAATAAAACATGGACATTTTGCACTTCTGGTTTTAATGAAACAGTGCAAGATGTTCGGCAAGGAGCTTTTTCTTTTATTTTCTACAGTGCCGTGGCAGAGGCAATAGCTGCAGTGGCAGCATGGGGTAGCGCTCCAGGGCATACCGCCCCCATGACCTACAAATCTGACTCAGCCCCACTTCTAGTTTCTGAGATTTCCCCCGGCATTGTCCACACACATTTCAGATCTATCTTCACAACCATCACGGCTAGAAACTTCCTGTCTGTATGTTTAAATGAAACCAGATTTTTTCCAGATACTGTGGATTTCTGCACCAATTACCAAATTTCCTGCTTGCAGGCATGATAGCAGGGAATGCAATCCCTTACCTACATTGGGTTCTTCTTATTCCTGAGCCTGAATTGTAGCTGTAGTGTCAAAATATTCTCCTTGATGAAATATATTTAGGTAAGTTCTCCCCCCCCCCCCCCCAGTTTTAGCTTAAAGAGTGTAATTTTCATCAGACACTCAAGATTGGCAAAAGGAAAAGAGGAAACTGTTTACACTCTGTTCTAGATAACATTTTCTGATCAAGTTCAGAAAGACAAGAACAAAACATTCTAAAAGTAGCCATGGGATTGCTTCAGAGCTATATTGCAGCAAACTATATATACCAGGGGTGGCTAAACTGCAGCTCCTGAGCCACATGCGGCTCTTTCACATGTAATGTGCAGTTCTCAGAACTATGTTGGCTGAGCTCCTTTTTGCATCACAATTAATATAAAAGGTAAATAAGAAATTGTCAAGCTTTATAATCATTTAACAGGCAAGGATTTAACTGAAAGTCCACTGGATTAAAACATAAGTTTATTGTTCATGGTGAGTAACAGTGCAATCCAACTTAACTTTTGTGCCGGTTTAACCAGTGGCGCAGCAAGAACGGGAGGCCCCAGAACAGAAAAGGGATTCAAACCCCCTACAAAAGAGGAATTCAAAGGGGATTTGAATACCTTTTCCGTTCTGGGGCCTCCCGTTCTCGCTGGGCCGATGGTTACACCGGCACAAAAGTTAAGTCAGATTGCGCTGTAAATATATTTAAGAATTTAAATGCTTCTTAAATATTGCGGCTCTCAGACATCTGAAGTTTATCATATGTGGCTCTTGCATTAAGCAAGTTTGGCCACCCCTGATATAGACAGTGTAGATCCTATTTGACCATGCTTTTGTTGCAATAAGTTTCAAATATAGTAGCATGTTACAACAGGTTATAAATCAAGTTACTTGATACCCATGCCCAAACAGAAATGGGCATAAAGGCTACATAAAAAGCTACATAAGAAAAGGAAAAGTTTGTTCTGCATAGGAAATACATTCTGATTTCCTCTCCTCCAAGCTGCCCCTGTTTCAAAACTGCACAGATTTTTTCCACAGAAAGACTTCAGAGTATGAAACACTCTGCTGTTTTCTTAGAAAACAGGAAATGTGTTTCAACTCTGCAGTGAACCTGATTTTTAAAAGAACATTTTTTAATATGAGAACTCTGGTGTTGAGGAATATGATAAAATGTAACCTTCTTGCTGCTCATTCAAAGCTTGAGTAACAATGGTTATATTTTTAGTTACATTTTTGAAAGACTCTCGCTTATGATTAAAATATGACTCTAAAGAAATAAAATTCTGGTGCATACCGAGAGAGAGAGAGAGAGAGAGAGAGAGAGAGAGAGAGAGAGAGAGAGAGAGAGAGAGCATTCAGGAACTGGCACAGAATTTGACAAGCTGAAAATCACAGTTTTCATTTTAAACAAAAGTTTCTATCCAGCATAGTTATTATGAAGGTCTGTTTATAGGTTTGGGAGGGTTGTGCCTTGTTGTGAACACAAAAGAGAGACGGTTGCAAGGGTTTCCAGTGATCATGACATGTGGCATCAGTGCTGGGTATCTATAAAGCTGTTAAATTCATGTGCCAGCTTTAGATGTTTTTGCACTTGGAAGAAAATGTCAAAATGGCACCTCTCCCCATACTTTTTTGTATCTGCACTTAGAGACTGAGATTTGAGATAGCAAAAAAGAAAAAAAAAGTACAGTGTATTCTTTGTGGAATGTGTTGCCTATCGTATGGATTCATGGTAAGGTTGGCCCTGACTTGACTTGTTTTTTCTGGATTGTTTAACTGTTTCAGTTGAGTCAGAGCATTGGTCCAAAGCGGTGCTGTGAAAATCATTTATTCTTTCAGTGACTTTTGCTTCTCTTTTGTTTAACAATTATGATGTGATTAGCAACGTTGTTGATACAAAATGTTGTAAGACAAACTAAGCTCATAGCTCACACCATGACACATTTCCAGCACGTTTCCGATCAGTATGCCTGTCTAAGGTGTTGCAAACATGCCAGAAAGCACGTTTGTGGCCCCCGATGAATAAGCAGTGCTGGCAAAGAGGTTTGTGCTGCTCCACCGGCGCCACAGAACAGTGGTGCACCATGGCGGAGAGATAAGTCCCCATGGCGGGGTGGGGGGATGCCAGAGAGGGGGCATTCTAGGGGGACCCAGATTGGCCTGCTGGGGCCAGGAGGGGGAGGGATCATTGTCGGCGCACTCCACTGAATCCTATCCCCCTTCCTGATTAACCCAGCAAGGTTGGCACACAGACAGGTATGGGCCCTATCTGGCAGGGCCCCCTGATGCCATTACTACATGGTATATCAGCTGTTTAACACTACCAGAATTGAGAGATGTGTGCTGATTATTCACAATACCAGCAATGCTGAACATCCTTTCATAAGGTGCTGATGTAGTTAGGATGATACGTAGAGTTGCCTTTGTATGACCGTCATATTCCTTTGCTCAAGCAAAGCTACCTTATGCAGCATGAAAGGAGTGCATCCAGACAAACTGATGACATCTCTGGATAAACTGTATGGCTTTGTTAAAAAAAAAAGTGAATAAAATTGTACTGGTTGAAAAGTTAAAACAGCTTGCCATATAGGTATATAGTTATTTCTTATTTTGAATAGAAGATGCCCAAAATGCTGTAACATTGGTATCAAAAGGCAGTCCTTGGAATGTCCTTTGTTACAACTTTCCATTGTTTTTACACTCTCATATAAACTTCCAATTAACTATTTAGAAATTGTTTCTAAAACTATCCAGAGACTGGCTGTGTTAATGGACATGTGATCAGATGGACTGATATAAGGCAGAAGTCACTTGGCATTCAAATGGAAGAAATCGCCAGGACTTTCAGCTCACAGTTTATAATTGCTTGCATATTTTACTATCCAACAAGGCAATGAAATCCTTTGTGTTTGCCTTTTCATTTAATTAAAAAAGAAAAAAGACATAGCATTTTCTATCCTGCTAAATCATACTGATGTTGAGGAATATCAGGATGTACTTTGAGCACTATTTTTTTTAAATTATAGTAATGGAATTGCAAGTATGAAGGGACTGAAGAATTCAATACATTCTTTATCTGCCTTATTTTTGAACCCTTGGCAATCATTGACATCTTGAAATAATGCACCTGATGCTGTTCATAGCTTGCTGACTGAGTGTATATGAGTATAGCCTGCTCCAAGATAGAAAACAAAACCAATGTTATATTTTTCTAGCACCAAGGTATGCCCAAAGTCCAGTGACTTTCAGTATATTTCCTGCCATTTCTAAAGGAGAAAATATTGTAGTCTCAGGATCTGACATGCAGAGGAGACCTTCTCAGAAGAAGAAGAGGGCTGCATTGCTCGTCCTAATACAGACTGGGACCAAGGGGAGTCAGCCCCCTCAAGGAACTACTGTATCTGTCAACCAGTGATGTAGATTTGAGTCTATTGACTCGGACTCGAGTCGGACTCAAGTTGCGTCAGACTTGACTCGGACTTGACTTGGCAATTGTAAAAGACTCAAGACTCAACTCGAGACAAGTTGACCTTTTTGACAAGTTGACAACTCGAGACCTTTTACGACAAGTCAAATTTAATTCAGGTTTAAACCTGTTTTTCTCATTAAATAGATAGGGACTCGCGACTTGGGGGCAAAGATTTGGACTCAGAGACTTGGGACTTTACCCAAGACTTGGAATCAGAGACTTGATCCACATCCCTGCTGTCAACCTTGAAGATGCCACTCCAAGAGAGGGTGCAGTATCAGGGTCCTCCATACCTCCAGGTTGGTCCCCTCCCTGGTTCCAGATCCTCCACTCACGCCCCCAGGGCCTCAGGAGCAGAGGCAATGATAGACTTGGGCCAAAGTCCAGAACCAAACACACAGCAGTGTTTAGGCATCACAAGGCCTCCCCTTTCTCAGCCCTACTCTATGACACCAACAGTAACACCTGCTCTGGATAAGGGCAGTACTGAAACTCCAGGAAAGGGCAGGGCAGCAGGGTCCACTTTAAAACTGCTCAGTTTCTGACAGACAGCTGTTGTTGCAATAAGGACAACTCCACAAGTCCAGCAGCTACTACTCCTTGTGATCCGTTGGACATTTTTTTAAGTATGTATGTATGTATGCATGCATGCATGCATGCATTTAAGATTTATAGCCCCCCTTCTTAAAGCTCAGAATTGAAACAGAAATCAAATACGATATATCCCCATACTTTATAATGCTCCATAAATTACATATTGCACATTGTGTTATAGTCCAAGAGGTGTACACTCCATGCTATATATCTTACTGCTTCTCTGTCTGCTATGGAAAGAAAATACACAATAAACTCATTATTAAGCCAGAGGTGTAAAAACAACACTGTAAAACATTGTGGAACACTTTGCAAAACCCCATGGGATTAACCTGAATCGCACACTTAGCGGCAGACTGGAACATATGTATCCAGGCCAGTAGAGCCCTAAGCCTTGAGTGTTCTGAACATCATGGTGTTAACTCGTAGCGACTGAGGGCCTTTCTAGGCACTGGGCCTTCACATCCAGGAAACTACCCTTCAGTGTTCTGCTCAGGTAACATTGTTATTGCAAGTGTTGTCATTGCTGATTTTTCCAGCACAGTGATCTCTCTCTCTCTCTCTCTCTCTCTCTCTCTCTCTCTCTCTCTCTCCCTCACACACACACACACACACACACACACACACACACACACACACACACACACACACACACCAAGGAAGGTGCCAACTGTCAGCACAGGGACTAGGTACTACAGACTGGTTGTGGGCCAGTCTTTCCTTTGAGAATGCTTTGCACAGTTCAGAGCGAAACGTCAGGAAGAGCAAGTTCATGCAGACCGTGGTCTAAAAACCTGAAAATGCATATTGAATTTCAACATTCTGACCACGAATGTCTTGGTAATTATACCAATAAAGTTTCTTTCTCTTTTTTTCCCCCCTTTCACTCTTTATTTCTCAAAGGCTACATGTGCCACTGCTCCAGCAATTTTTTAAAGCCTTTGTTCTTTACGAGCAAGGCTAGCCTTGCTTTCATATATTTCCATTATATGGAGACATGTTTCTCGCTACAGATGGCTCTTGATGATACTGTGCCATGGGTCATCTGCACTATTGTAGCAAAGAGAAAAGACCCTCTGGCTGTATTCTCATTGTGGGTACAGGTACAAAATATTCCAACTACATTCCAACAAACCTTGTCAGTAAGTGCTTATAGTTAAATGCATGTCTTACACATGGTATCTGGGGAACAGATTGCTTAAAACTTTGCATTCAAGTGCCTAGAGAACGTTGTGATTTGCAGGATCCGAATGGTGACCCATGGACCAGATCCAAACCCATAGGACTCTTTCATTCAGCATCATATGTCTACCATGTCTTCACCCAGCAAAGCATCTGAGGGAGACAGATGTTGAGGCAGAGACTGCTGGACATAACTTCAGAGGAAGTAATGATGGGTTAAGGAGTTTGGGAGAGCCAGTAGTGTCCACAAACTGGGATGTGCAGAGGGAATATAGAGTTGAGGGGATTGGTGGGGAGGATACGTGATGGGTGGAGATTACTTCTGATGTGATGTCTACATACATAGATGTGTCACAAATTGTACTGTACATCACCCAGTTTTGACACTATCCAGCAATTTATAGAGAAGGTTGGACCACCCTATACGCTTAGCTAGGGTGTATGTGTTTGTGTGTTTGTCTGTATTCAGGGTAAGAGCTGAGCAGATTCTGCTATATCTTAAAGGAATCCAGAAGTCATATCTGCCTTACTGGGATTTTTACCTTCACATAATCCCACCATTATACAAGATAACAGGAAAGAGCTTTGAAACTGTAGTGGGTTCAGCTTACAATTAGCCTTAATCCGCCTATGTGAACAAATCCAAATTACTCATCTCATTTTGCACTTAACCTACCTTTATAGGAGATTGACTGATAACCTAGTTCTTTTCTATTTTCGATGTGCATCTATTTTAAGTGGATTTTATTTAGATATTTTAATAGCTTAATAGTTATTGTCTCCCCTAAGATTTTGTGACTTGTTGGGATAGAACATTAAATAAACAGACTCACTTGTCAGGACTGGAAGATCTCTGGGAAATGTCCGTGTATGTTTCAAAGCGATGTCCTTCATTTCATTCATCATCAGATATTTCTGGTGATAACATACCAGATAACACCATGTAGTTTGAGCAATGATGGTCTTTTGTGCAGTCCTTTTATGGTTGTACCTTCTCCAGATCAGGCTCGGGAACTGACACAGGGAACCAGTTCTTACACTTGCAGGCAGTACCTCTCTGCTACTCATTAACTGGCGAAGTCTTTTAAAATACGTCTTTAACGACTTTGTTATGAGTGTTGGAGCCCAATACTATCCCCCCCCCCCCCGCTGGTGCAGCTGCGCCAAAAACGGGCATGCAGTATCCAGTGGGGGGGGGAGCAGGAGAGCTGACGATGCAGGCGAGAAGGCGCTGGCCTTCCCGCCAGTGTCCCAGCCGCGCGCTACTGACTGCACTGCCAGAAAGCGCTTTATAGTGCTTTTGTAGCAGTTAGCACAGGCGGAATGCTTGTTCCACCAGCACTAAAGCCCAATAGGATTGGGTTGTTAGTTTCTCAGGAAATTTCAACTTTGTCTAAGTACATAAAAAGTTGTATTTTCTTCAAGATATTTTGATATCCTAGGTTTTATAGATGCAATATGTATTAAATATGTCCAGGAACCGTTCTTTTAACTATTTTTGTTGTTTTCTGCTCTTGCTTTCTATTGTAACAGAACTCCTAACACCTGCAACAACGTTGCATCTCCCCAATCCAAACGCTCAATCAACACGTGCAAGCCAGTTCCTTCTCCCTGCCTCACCACAACCCCTAGAATTCTTCTGGGTTTTTTCCTTGCTGAAACCTTAGCAGTTCATTACTTCTGGGAGCCACCAAGCATGCTTAATCCACATTAGGCTGTTTATTTGGGGGGGGGGGCAACAAGGGTCTTTTTTTTTCTTGATTTACAGATTTGTCTACTTCTGCTTACCTAGGGAGTCTCTTGAGTATATAGAAACCACTACCTTGTCTATGACTGGTGCTGTTTCACATACAAAGTGATAGACATTCAATCACCTAAGTGTGCAATTAATAAATATGATTACCGGTATATATGACGCAGGAATATTGGACTTTGGCTACAACAGCATATGATGGGAATGTTTGCTTTTTGCCATTGCCTAGGACAGTGTTTCTCAAACTGTGGGTTGGGACCCACTTGTTGAGTCATGACCCAATTACAGGGCCTCCAATGAAAACACAGGTGATAGAAAGATCAGATAACTAATTGCCTCAAGCCCTGAGGCTATTTAAAAATCAGATAGCTGCTAATTGCCCTGCAAACAACCAAGCTCCTGCAGTTTGCAAACAGCTGAGCTCCTGCAGTTTGCAAGCTTGTGTAAATATAGGGAGATAAATGTTTGACAGCGCAATCCTACCGGAAGGGGCGACAATAGAACAAGCATTCTGTTGCCAGAAGTCGTCGTGAATGTACCGTAAAGCACGTTCGCAACGACTCGAGAGCAGGGAAGGCCGGTGCAGAGGATTGCGCTGTGAGTGTCTTTTTTTCTGGTGTGTGTTTTTCAAAGTCTGTCAATGACAGGTAGTGGGGGCAGGTGAAGGCTGGGTCATATAACCAAGCCCCTCTAGCCTTGAGGCTATTCATTAGGGCTGCCTCATTAAGAGAAATGGATTGATTTTTTTCCCAAATAAATAAATAAATAAAATATTGCATGTGAATAAATATATTATTTCTTTCTATATCACTTTTTTAAGTCTCGTAAAGCTAGGTGGGTCCCAATAGAGTGTCATTTTAAAAAGTGGGTCCCGATGCCAAAATGTTTGGGAACCACTACGGATATCAGATTTACCTAGCAGTAGAAATTTTGATAGGAAGATAGTTTTCTCTCCAATCATGTTTTAGACTAGTCTTTTTGATCCTTGAATATAGGAAACTGGAAACTTGAAATATTACCTTTACATAGAAACAATCACTTAGCAGGCACATCGTATAATTGTCTTTGTCCTTTCGTTGTCACAGCATATCACCTAATAAATTGAAGACAGCTGAACTAAGACTCTTCCTCCTTCTGTCAGTAAAAGCACATTATTGGTTTCATAAGAACATAAGAACATAAGAAGAGCCCTGCTGGATCAGGCCAAAAGCCCATCTAGTCCAGCTTCCTGTATCACACAGTGGCCCCACCAGATGCCTCAGGGAGCACAAGACAACAAGATAACCTGTATCCGGTTTCACAGTTCAGGATTTCACTAAACCTTAATTTTAGTCTTATTGAAGGTGAAGTTGACATGCAGTGAACAATGCATAATGATTCTGTGACCAGGGTGGCTTTGTCTGATTTTGTAAGTGAATACAGGGGTACCTGCAATTAAAAAAAATGAACAATTCCTATGGAAATCTTTCTCTTTCCCACAGGGTTCCAACTTAAAAACATGTTAACTCTTTGCTGTATAATTTCCAATATTCTGTGTCTGCTTCGGTGTAAGTTCAACACTTCATTCATGTCCATAAATGAATGTAAAGGAACATTGAATCATTTTGCCAATATCATTGAAAGAAAGAAGATAACTGTGACTCATGATGAGGTTTCCTGAGGGCTCTGGGGGATTTTCCTGCTACTAGGGTCGGTTGACTCATTTGAAGCCCCAGTTGTCTTCAAGAATGAGGAAATGACCAGGGCAGTGGATCAGATCGCTCCCAAACAACAGAGCCAAAGCAGCTCCCTAGTTTTCTGAGGAGCTGCAGGCAATGAGACATCTTGGCAGACATCTTGGCAGACATTTTGAGTGATGGTGGCAAAACAAATTGCAATGAGTCCAATCAAACATGAGCTGGAGATCATCATGGCAGTGAGGGCAGTAAAGAAGGCTCTCTTCTCTGCTATAATTGAGTCTGCAGAGAATTGCCCTACGGAGCAGTTCCAAGTTGTCCGGAATCCGAGTTGCAAATTGGGTCTATAAGAATACAGCCATATAAAGTTCTCATGGCGCACATCTTTTTATGTGGAGTGGAAGGAAATGTGTTCCCACTCCTTCACTACACAAAAGGATAATTCAAAGGCTGGGTGTGTGTTTGAAGTTTGAAGCCCATATATGTGACAAACACATGTCTAAGAGTAAGGGCCAAACTACACATGACAAACATATAACTGTGTTATCAGAGGCTTAATTTTACTTCTGTGTAGCAGCTGCATGGGGATGCAGTCCAGATCAGAACCATGACACAGGGGTTAAGTTAAGAGGTACTTTACCTCTGTGCCTTGTTTCCTTTGAAAATTCATTGTGCTACCACCACCACCACAGTTATTTAATCCTAAAAGTGGCATTGGCTATATGGAGCTTTCACGTTTCAACAGTCACTTTGGGGGAGCATTTTTGGTGGGAAAAAATGAAATGGGGTGATGGGTTAAATACCCCCTACCTCTGCACGATGGTCCGGATCTGAACCACAGCTCCGTACAGCTGCTATACAGAAGTAAAAGCATGACTCTAATTACACAGTTACATGTTTAACAGCATGTGGTGTTTGGTCAGCATGTGAGCAATTCTTTGTTACCTCATGATGTTACCTCATGATGTTACCTCCTGATGAAGTTAACCTCATGATGACTCTTCCACATCAAAACAATGTGTGGATTGTCAAGCAATTATGCCACTTTTGTAGCCTCATTGGGATGCTTACTTATCAGATATGTGCTTGACTGGTTTGTCCAGCAGCCCAGGATTTGCTGAAACACAGCACTGCTCCAGCCGTTCTCATTATGCCAAGTTAGAGAGAGTAACAGCTAGAGATGTTTGTCAGCTCATCCACACTGGGTATTCCCATGTGCTAGGAATGCCTTAAGCTTCTAGCTAAGCTGGCTTTCCATCTGTCAGAATGGGTCATCAAACTCAGCAAAACAGAATCGGTCCACACCACCCATCAAGCGATAATTCCAAGGATCTATCTTTGCTGTGCAGTTTAAAGATTGTGCTTGCAACCTTAGAAGTTGGAAACACTACTAGAGCACTTGACCTTTTAGAAATAACTATATAGAGGAGACTTTGTTTTTTAATTTACTGCGCGCATGTTGTAAACTCAAAGTGCATATTTGCTACATATGTTTCACAGACTCTGGAGAACAGCTGCATTTATTGTTCTTTCAACATTTGTTTAGTAACAGCAGTGTGTTAAATACTGCATAAATTGTGTAAACAAAATATGATACAGAGCTTCAGTGTTCATTGTTCACTTTAATTTTCATGCAGAAGGGAGCTTCACACCATGCTGATAAGAGCTACATAAAAACTGAAATCAATATCAGAATTGGCATTTCTCCATTTACAGTTCTCCCAATTATATGAATTTACAATTCATTTTAAATTTATTTAAAATCTTTGCTTTGTTATAAACAGACATAGCTATTTTTCTGAACTTTGTGTTGTGTTTGCTCTGTAGTGCTTAACATTTGCTTATACAAAAGCTAGAAGCTTAAGGATATGGTTTAAAGAAGACCACTAGTTTGATGACTCCAACACCTATTTGCTATACCGAGCAAAACTTGGCTTAGTAGAAATAGTTAAACATTGTCATGCTTCAATAGCTTTTAAGTGGCTGTGTTTTTTTATCTGCTGCTTTTACTTTGCTCTTTTTTTTGTATTTTTACATTTGATGGTATTATATTATTATTTGACATTGTGAACCACCTTGAGAGCACTTATATCCTGAAGGGCAGAACATAAATTAAAATAAAATAAACCACTTATTGTTTCAAATAGCTATTGATGCTTATTATGCCATTCCCCTGGCAATTGTCCAGCACTACTTTTGAATATTATCAATGAAGCTATAAATCACAGAGATATTAGCCCCTTCCTTTATATAAGATGGATCTGAAATACAATCGTCATCTATTATTGTTGCTTCTGGAAGTAAACAGCTGACAGCAGAATTTGCGACATTGAACCCCTAGGTATCATTTCCATAACATGACACTGAAGAGTTTAATAATCAAGAAACATGTGTTCTGCAAGAGTGATGCTCAAGATCTTTCTACTGTTGCAGGCAAAGAATGTAAGCAGCCATCATGTATCAGTGATTGCCTATTTCTCTAAGCAGAAACATATTTTTGACAGGAGAGAGAGATAGGGAGAAAAGGGGAAAAGATTTGGTCCAGCAGGTAAATTCAGTATGCATGAAATCCTATATACAGTAGTATGAAGAATAACATGTTGGATCTGAATCTGGACATCCTCCCCAGCCGCCCCATGGGTCTCCTCAGATGTGCGCCGGCAAAATGGCCAGCACAAATCCGAGGAACCCGTGTAATGCCTACCAGGCCTGGGACGGGGGATAGGATCCAGAGGAGCACGCTGTCGAGGATCCCTCCCTCCCCCTTTCCAGGCCTGGCAGGCCAATTCAGCAGCCCCAGAACACTCGCTCCCTGCCCTCCCCGCCCCTGCCCCAGCTGGCAGAAATCTTCCAGGTGGGTGCAGGCCTTGGACTGGTAAGGATGGAGCATTGCCGGCACTGCCTCCTCCCGAGGTGCCTTACGGCATGTTTGCAATGCTCAGGAGCAGTGGAGCAGCCAGCGGCCACAGACAGAATGAAGAATAGTGATCTGAGCAGGGAGGTGATGGGGCGAGGGTGGGCGGATTGGGCCCGGGAGGGGGCAGGTTTGACGGCAGTGCCTGATCCACCTGCACAGATCAACATGGACTTGCGCCAGTGATATCACTGACGCAGGTCCAAGTTGACCTGTTGCGGCTGCTGGCTTACCCCAAGGAGACCTCAAGCAGCCAAAAAATCCCCCACAGGATGCAGCATAGCCCACGCCAGCATCGCTGCATTGCCCCATGGGGATTTAGGTATGATTGGGTTGCCCGGGTTGTTGGTTTTTTCCTGTTTGGGTTAAGCGACTGGATGAAGGGTTCTGGTTGAGCCCTTCCCCCCCCCCCAATTCAGAGTTGTAAAAATCAAGATCACATAATGAAAAGAAAAATCTCTGATCTACATCAACAATATCATCTACACCAACAATACAGGAAATCTGGTTACTTCAGAAAACAATAAAAAAAATGGGGGGGAGCCACTATTTTTGAAGGGTAGCCTAAAATGAATCACTTCTAGCTGAACAATTTAGTAAATAAAAGCAGGCTTCTTAAACTCATTAGTGCTGCAGATTGTAATAGCAGCTCATAATGGCATTGAAAACAAAAGACTAGTGAGACCACACAGGAAGGGCACAGAAAGACAATAATCACAATACAGGGTTTCAATGGGTATCACCTGTGTAAAGACTACAGAAATTCCAGGTTTGTTTTCTTTAGAAAATAAAAAAAGACTAACAGGGAGGGAGAATATTGAGAAACTGAATGGAACAGAACAATCTGCGTGTGTGCGGCTGGATTAAAGCAGGAGATTACACAATAAGCTGAGAAAATGGTGGGTCTTAAAATGGTTTTGGAGAGTAGCGATATTGGAGGTCTCTTTGAACTTTATTCTTCTTGTGGGAATAGCTTCATCACACTCAAAAAACAAAACAACATGTAACTGGGTTCCTAATAGTGTGTATAACTATATCGTTTCCTTAAGAAGAAAAGGTTGAACTGGTGTACAGTATATTGAGTTCTTCCTGGTGGTGGTGTCTTGATGGGAGTGAAAAGCCAGGCTGGGAAGCAAATGTGGCATCAGGGGTTGGTCAGACAAACCCTGGCGGCTGAAGGCCCATGCAGCCCATCAGAGGGGCCACCCAGATGGGCTGACCCCTGAAGCTCCAGTGCTGGTGGCATGGTTGTACCCCATGTGTCATCAGGTGCAGTGCAGGGCTTTACCCAGATGCCAACATTGGCTGGGAGGAGGACAGGCAAGAGGAAGCATCAGCACTGCTCAGATACCCCAAAAAAGGACTCTATTGAGACTGCTCAGAAAGTTCACTTCTTTCATTTTGGCAGGGTGATGTTCGAGATATCTTATAATATGAAAACATATCAAAAATGAAAAGACATGACAATCACGTGACCATTGTGTAAAATAAGGAACTTTAGAGAAAGCCAGTGTAGTGGATAGAGGGCTGGGTTCAAATCCACACTCAGCCATGGAGTTCACAGGAACGTCCATGTCACTCTGGATTCCCTACTTTACGAGGCTGCTGTGAAGGCCAATGCTGTAACCTCAGGAACACCTCAGGCTCCTTGAAAGAAAGGTGAGATAGAAATATGATAGATGTGTAATAATAATAGCCTGTGAAATGTTCTGGTACAATACAATCCCATTGACATTAATGGCAACACAACAGCAATCATCCCATTTTATTGATCTGTGGTAAGGACTATTCTTTTGGAAACAACATTAAGCATAGATTCTCTAAATTTGTAATTTAATGCACACAATGGTTCACAAAGTTTCAGTTTCCCAACATGAAGATCAACATTTATTCCTTGGTACAAAAACAGTATCTCAATCTTGATTTCATAGAGCCGTTCCATCCTCTATTTTTGTTGGTTGAACAAGGACAGAATACTATAGATCAGGGGTTCTCAATCCCTTCCCGGCCAAATACCACCTCCGGCGCCACTCTTCTACTGCATACCACCGGAAGTGACTGGCGATGACATCATTGCCACTTACTTCTGGGTTTTTGGAGGCCAGAAAATGCAGATAGGAGGCTCTGGGCAGGTGGAAGAATGGGAGGGCCCTTCTCTTTGGCACTCGGCCAAAGACAGGAGCCTCTCAGGAGCGAAAACACACCACCGACAACACCACATTGGATCAGAGTTCCGATGGGCCGAGTACCACCTGCGGTCGACCGAAGTACCACTGGTGGTACTAGTACCACTGGTTGAGAACCCCTGCTATAGATGGCATATGACTCGGGCAGCACAATCCTATGTAAGGATCCAGCTGCCGGCCCAGGGCCGCCAGCCGGATCCTGCGCCCGGGCTGTCTGTCCGATGGTGGGCCAGAGGTCTACTCAGGGAAGGGGAGGCTCGTCCCCTTCCCCAGGTGTAAACCGGGGCCGGCCCGATAGGCCTTCTCGGATTTCCGCCAGCAGAACTAGAGGAGGCCGTGTAATGGCATAGCTGGCCCGGTGGGGACAGGGATATGGCGGGAGCCATCCCCCCGCCCCCTCCCGGGTCGGCTAGGCCAATGGCCCCCTCCCTCGCCTGCTGAACCGCGCCTGCGCCTATCGGATCCAGACCTATCTCCTCCGGCGGCCACCCTGGCATTCCGGCGACAGAATGAGGGAGGCCGGCCTCTGTCAAATAGTTGTTGGAAATGTAAAAACAGGAAGGATCTTTTTATCATATGTGGTGGACATGCATTAAAGGGAAAAAAATATTATGTTCAGATACATACACAGATGCAGCTGATTTTAAAGACTAAGTTGCAAACAAAACCCAGAGGGTTTCTATGTAAGTCAAAATACATCAGGTGCTTCTGGCACCACTGATGGGGAAAGGGCCTCTGCTGCTGCCACCTCTGCGGCTCACCATCACCCAGTCAGCTTGCCAAGGCCCAATGGGGGAATGTTTACTGGGCAGTGGGCAGTGATCTAAAGATTTGTTTTTTCTACTGCGCTTTCTCCAAGGAGCTCAGGGTGGTGTACATGGTTCCTCCCCTCCTTTTGTCCTCACAACAACCCTGTGAGGTAGGTGAGGCCGAGAGATAGTGACTGGCCCAAGGTAACCCAGGAAACTTCAGGGCTGAATGGGGATTTGAACCTGGATCTTCCAGGTCTAAGTCCAACACCAGAACCACTACACCATCCTGGCTCTACAGGATTTGTCAGTGGATTTGTGCTCACTGAGCTATGGTGGCATGCATTGGGGAATGGGCTGTGGTGATTCTATGTTGCTAGATTTCATTTTGTGGGTTTGCTGCATAAGGTGACATAAGGAGATGTTCTGCTGTCACCTTCTCTGCATGGCCAGTGGAGGGCACTGTTAGTACATAATGCCATGGTTGGATGTTTTGGAGCTGGCATGAGCCCCCTGAAAGTATCTGCTGGTGTCACTACATTAACTATTGTCTGAAGTGGGGGTTTTGTTTTTGTTTTTGGACTGTCAGCTTTGCTCCTGGGTTCCGATTATGTTTTGGTGACTTCAGCATTTAGAAACATAGCGGCCCCATTGGGTTGTTCTGCTCAATTTGGGGGGGGGGCATATCAGTTAAAATGCAGGTGAGGAGATATAAAGCTTTAGATTCCTGGCCCTTAGGGTGAGGTACAGGGATCTGAACATTTAGAACAAAAATGTAGTATTGTACATACAATATGACTATTTCAGGAGAGCATGGGGGCTGAGGGGAGAAGAAACTTTAGTCAACTTCTACAGATGAGTAAACAGTTGATAGCTATTGAAGAGCTGTTGAAGATCCTAAAAAAAGCCCCAAACACTAAAACCTGATCTAAAAAACACAGGTGGTGGTTTGGGATCAGTTCCCGAAAATGTAAGTTTCTGACTGCTTAAAACAGCATTTCCCCCCAAATCTAGTAATATGTATAATTTGTGCCTTGGTGGTGCCTTTTAGAATACTGAACGAATCTCTCAGAACAGCCTGCTTATATAATATTGTTCAAAAAGTCTGCAGCTGAAGGAAAGCCAAGAGCTTGTATACAAATGTGCCTTGCTGAATTCCTTATATACAGTATCTGGGAGGCACGTTATTAAGAAAAGCAGTCATTTCAGCTGAAAGCTAGCGGATACATTGCAACGCATATCAGTGTGATCCTTGATCATAAAACCCCCAAACACATAGCCATTCATCATTTGTATGTTTCATTGCTTTCCCTACTGAGGTTTTAGATTTTCTTTGGCATCACTTTATACGCATTTTTCATTTTGCTGTGATTTTGCATTTATCATTTTGCTGTTCCTAATCATAAACTGTAAATGTAGTTCCTGATCAAAAATAATAGTTTAACTGATTATATTCACTATGAAACACATAGTAGTAGTAGTAGTAGTAGTAGTAGTAGTAGTAGTAGTAGTAGTATTTATATACCGCTTTTCAACAAAAAGTTCACAAAGCAGTTTACAGACAAAATCAAATAATTAAATGGCTCCCAAAAGGGCTCACAATCTAAAAAAAGATGCAGAAGAACACCAGCAAACAGCCACCAGAAAAGACACTGTGCTGTGGTGAAAGGGGGCAGTTACTCTCCCCCTGCTAAATACAGTCAGACCTTTTTATCCACAGTTTTTCCATCCACAGATTTGACTCAACACGGGTGGCAAAACTCTGGAAGAGGGAGTCTGACCACACCACATTGCCTCTTTTTTCAGCGTTGTTGGGGACATGCCAGCCACTTCCCGCCTCCTGCGTGCGTCCAAACCGCTGAAAAAAAAGAAAAACACAGGAATTTTTCAGGGGCCTGCCAGCCGCTTCCCAGTGTGCTTAAACTGCTGAAAAAAGGGGAAAAATGCAACTAGGAGTCTCTGGCGCCATCTACAGGTTGCTTCCGGAAGCAGGTTTTCTTTTTTCAGTCAGTTGAAACAAATTCAGGAGGAGGGAAGCGCCAAAGATGCTGGTAATGTGGCCCCACCCCCACCTCGGTTTTCATATAACATTGATTTTTTTTTAATCCACTGGGGTTCCAGGAACAGAACCCTAGTGGATAAAAAGGTCCAACTGTATAAGAGGAGCACCAATTGAAAAAGTGCCTCTTGCCCAGTTAGCAGGGGATTCCTTATTATCTTTGTTTTATAATAAATACATAAATCAGTTTCCAGTCCACCCCTTTCTGAGAAGCTCTTGGGAGCTCTTCTATTGTGGGGCAGCACCTGAGATCACTTCTCTGCATGCCTTTGCTATTCCAATTTTGCAGGCTGCAACAGTCATGATGGTGCCAAAAAAAGGGGGGGAGGCTTTGGAGGTACAGTATGTTGCTATTAATGATTAGCAATCAGTTATTAATACTGGCTTACAGAAA
This sequence comes from Plestiodon gilberti rubricaudatus, assembly GCA_026170595.1. Lineage (NCBI taxonomy): Eukaryota > Metazoa > Chordata > Lepidosauria > Squamata > Scincidae > Plestiodon > Plestiodon gilberti. The sequence goes on along the minus strand of JANXHW010000001.1, from coordinate 140,012,894 downwards.
ATAATAATATAACACCATAATGTACATGATGCTTTACTGACAGCCCAATCCTACGTGTTTCCCTGCCATAGCATGCAGCCGTGCCAAAATGCTGGAGGGAGGGAATCAGGATGCTTGGGGGGAAGGGGAAAATAATTTTCCTTACCCTCCATATGCCCCTCGACTCCCAATGGGTCTCCTTGGACCTCCTCCAGCTCTTTAGCTGGCACAGGTCCGAGGAAACAAAAGGGACATGTCGGCTCCCTTTGGAGGGGGTATTATATATATTAACAATAATATCTGGTGCAAGTCACCCACACCACATGCCACCCCCTCTTGCATCCAACACACCCCAGCCCTCCTCCCATTCCACCCCGTTCCTCCCCTCTGCCCTGTTACACACACCCTACTGACTGACTGCTGTCAGCAGGGCTCCTCCTCGCCGCCACTGCACGTGGGGTCCTCCCCACCGTCTGTGGCAGCGGCCCAGAAGTGCACTCTGTGGGCTTTCGGAAGGTGTTTTGCAATGCTGTAAAGCATCTGCTGCTGCCGGAGCACTATAAGATTGGGCCATGATTCACATAAGCAAAAAAGACAGACCCTTGCTTACAGTCAAAATAAAAAAAGATTATTTCTTCATATTTTAGTTCAGATTCTGGACTACTGTATACTTTATGCCAGGGGTCTTCAACAGGTAGGCCGGGCCTCAGTGCTGTGGGTCTCGGACCTCAACATCTGAACAGTTTGAACAGCAACAGGGGCTAGGGGTTCTACTAAATAAGGTAAATCCTGCTACTTTGGAAGGGTTGCTTTGGCGAATCCCCAATCTTCAGGAGGCCTCTCAATCTCCCACCCTTCAACCTATGGCACTTCCTCTGCTCTCTGCCTTACCTAGCTTCACTTCCTCTTTCTCGCCCTCCATTTTCAAAATTGAATGCATATTGTTGACATACCACTCTCCCCCCCCATGTCATCTTCCAGTTGTCCTGGAAGGAACGAAGGGGCCGAACGACACAGCAGGAGCACATGCTGATTGGCTGCTACCAGAGGAGAGGAAAGAAGAATAACAGTGACAGCTTGCTTAGGTCCCCCTCTTGCTCACCAGGCTCTTGAACATGGGTCCTATGTTGGAGGTGGAGGTCTAAGACGTATTGACAAGACCATTGCTAGTTTATGCAATGCAACGGCCTAGCCCCAAGGCTGATGGATTCCAATATATACTATTCCTGATTCACAAGTTTTGTATTCCAGTGTTTTACAAATGTGCTTTTCTATGCTTCCTCTATAGATGAATAGTTTTCTGTTTCAATCAGTCCAAATAGTCAAGAAAAGAGCCTCCTACACTGAAACAATGTAATTTGTTGAAAGCACCCAAAGGATTCCTGTATGGTTCTCATTCTCTAAGCACATCTGCAAAAGAGGTTGGCTTGTTTCTTACTGTGCTGGTTTGTGCCACTTGAAGTGCTTTTGTATTTACTTGTCTGGGTGCTGTTTTTAGAAGCACATCCTCTATCTGCTTAAGATACGTGGGTGTGTGCTGCATCCTGTGTTCCTTGGTTTAGTGATCCTGTGTCTGCAACAGTGCCTACCTACAGTTTATGCCAAGGATATATATATTTTTAGTTGCACATTGAGTGTGCGACCTCTGATGTCTTTATTAACTAATGACCTCAGGGTGGGTCAAAATGAAGCCCCACAATAGATCACCCGAAGAATTTGTGAAGCTCTGCAATCACACAGTTTGTGAAGAAATAAAAGGAAGACGAAAATGATGCTAAAGTGAATACATTAAGTGGGAGCTGGGTAGTATACTTAATTTTAAAAGGAGAAGTGGTCAAGCAAAAGGGTGAATCAATGACAAGGTTCACTTACAGTTGGCCAATCAGAAATATTGTTCTGAGAGGGGTAACTAAGGATATATGATGGGGGAGCATCCAAAGACAGTGTGAAACACCAGATCCTAAACACGCTATTCAATATGTTTAAATATATTTGCACTGCAAGCCTGTACATGTCTACTAAGAAGTAAGTCCCATGGAGTTCCATGGAACTTACTCCTAGGCAAGTGTCCTATTCAAGCCGGGTTGGACTAGATGGCTTTGAAGAAACTCTATGATTCTATCCCAATTTTTTTAAATATGTTAATAAAGGTTTTAAAAGTGCCAAGTGCTTGTCAACACCTCCCCCCCCCCCCCTGTACCTTTGTACTTATTGGCCAGAACACTGGAAGCTGAAATTGGGAGTAGGTTAAACAGAATATGCCCTGCACATTTTTCCTTATATCTCTATAAGCAAAATGGTTATGGACTGCTTTAATTAAAGCTAATCATTCAAAGGGAGGTCCTGGAGATTTTCTGAAGGAACTAGTCCTGTGCCTCTGGCCTCTCCTTCTCTCTATGGCTATGGTTGCGTAGGGTGACAACTACAGGATCCAATTCAGGGCTAGCCAAGACCACCTGACACCTGAGGTGGCACACCAAATGCTGCACCCCCTTATCTAATGATGTGCCAGCCTTTGTTCCTCCCTCTCTCCAATGTTCTACCTCAGCACTCTCCTCACTCCCACATTTCCAGTGCAATCCTACCCAGCTTCTCCACTGGTTCAGCAGTGGTGGAGGGCAGAATGGAAGGTTTTGGAAGGGGAAATCCCCTTTCCCTTCCAAAACCTTCCGTTCTGCCCTCCTCTGCTGGCTGCACCAGTGGAGGAGCTGGGTAGGATTGTGCTGTTCCTCTTCCTCTCTGTCCTCCGTCTTCCTTTTCCAATACATGGAGTAAAAGGAAGAGGAGGAGCAGTGGATGCACATAGGTGAACAGAGATGGGCTCTCTCCCCACCAATCTGCTGCTTGATGTGACCACTTCAATTGGCCTCATGGATGGCACGGCCCTGATCCAATTACTTTGTATTTCCTTTCTATACGTCGTTGTTCCATCATTCCCTCACCTCTTCCACTTGGCTTCTTCTCCCTTGACCACCACCTCACCCTCGCCTCCTCCATCTCCGCACTCCTCTTCACCTGTTTTCTCCATCTCTCTCCACTCCCTCTGTACTTTTCTCTCACCTCTTTCCATTTGTGTCTCACTCTCCTGCTTTCTCTCCTCCTTATTCACCACCCCATACTCCTGCCTTCTCTTTAAATCCCTGCTCTCCTGGGGAGCCATTCCTTCTGGCTACGGATGTCTGCTGGGGTCCTGTGTATCCTTTCGATCCCACTGATGCTTGGTGATAATGTCATTTCCAAGCTACAGGTGTCTTCCCCCCAGCCACTCCTTACTGCCTTGTTCTGCAGTGAGATGCCATGATGCTGCGAGGCTTCATATTATTGGCTTTACAATGGGTTCACATTACGATCAAATAACTTTACAATGGACTCTCCATAGTAAACCAAGTTTCACTATATGTTAAGTTATTCACTTTATGGTGGGCTCACAATTGTCGCTAATGGGACCTTGTGGGTGATAAGCCAATCAGTGATGCAAATGCAAGCAATTGGTAGCATCTCAACCAATAGCAGCATTTTTAAAATTGTGGCTGAGTGTATGGAGCGGAGGATATAGCTGATGTATGAAAACGCAAGCGTTCTAGGTGACATCTCAGCTGGTTGCAATGTTTTTAACATCGTGGCTGTGTGTATTGAAGGAAGGATGCAGGCTTGTAATTTGTGTTCTACAATTACAACATTGTGTAAACTGATAACCATGGCCCCTAAAGAATGCAGTAGGCACCTTTTAAACCACCTTTTAGAGAGGGAAATAGCTTAATTCTGTGGCAGAAACTTCAACTTCCAAGGACTTGGAACAATTTCTCAAAAATCAATGTGTTATTGAGTTCACATTATAATACCTTCAACAATACTGTACAACGGTGTCTCCGGAATGGATTACCATAATAAAGTGGGGGTCCACTGTAGTGACATATTCACACTCATAATATTATATGATGGGGTTTTTTGTGGTGAAACTGCATTTTTTCATGGTTAAGAGACCACAGGTTATTCAACCATGCAATAATATATTATGTTTGTCAAATATAAATAAATTTATTTCTTAAGATACTTTTCTCCACATGTAGATGAGAGACTAACTTTATATGCTCTTATCTTCTCAAGCCTTGTGTAATATGAACCTAAAAGCAAAGAATGAAATGGAAAATGTTAATAAATAATGATGTTTTGAAACACAAGTTGATGGTCAGCCACCAGATCCTCTGCATTTATTCCGCTGGAGAGAGAAAGGATGACTGTGTGTGTCTGGGAAACAATAACATCTTAGCTAAATATATACAGAGCACAGGGCAGCTGGATTCTGTGTCTCTCTGCTTTTCCAATTCTAAATAAACTGTAGATGTTTAGATTATTCCACTTATTTAAAATTGTAGCCTAAATTAAGATTTGTTTTACCTGCTTTTCTGAAGGCACACAGAGTAGGGATGCATTTAAAAACAAAGCATCCTCAAAGCTATTCTAGGGTCATTTCTGTGCTTTGATGCCCATGTTTTCACAGTGATTTCCAGTTGTCCAAATCTCCATGTGCTGTAATTAAGTAGGTGACTATCAATATAGAGGGGTTTCAGTGTAGTAAAGAGGGGTGAAATGCAGTTCTTCATGGCCCAGTTTTTAATAGTCACACAAAATTATCTTTTTTAGGTGGTACCAGGATTTGTCATTCCCATTGCAACCAAGATGATTTGACCCACAGTGTGTGATCTAATAGTAAACAAAGTGGTCTCAAATATTCCCCACCTGCTTTAAATAATGTGAAATGCACAAGATTTGCAGTGCATATTAAAGAAACATCTTTGTGAGTTCTGCATGATACATTCAGGGACTGCATCCTCAAACGACAACTAGCGCCACAGACTGAGTTTTCAAACAACTTAATATTACCTCAGACATGACATTTTTCAAGAAGGGTAGGTTACATGTTCAACTGAGAGACACCCAGTGATGTCAATCAATGAGGCATTGTGTGACAGTCATGCTGCAAGTATGGATCAAAAAAGTTCAGAGTGGGATAGGATTTATGTGGAGGAATTATATGAACAGCAAGGAGGTCTGGAGAAGAGGTCCTTTCTTTTCAGGTCTGAACCATGTGTCTGCTCAAACTTCTCTCTCTTGAGTTTTAAAAACTGAGCTCCTGCCCTTATTGGAAGGAGGAAAGGTGGGTTGGAGGTGGTAGTGGGTGACACTAATAGTGCAATCCTGTGTATATGTAAGCCTCATGTAAGTCGTAAGCCAACGTATCCAATGGGACTTACAACTTACTCATAGGTAAGTGTGCACAGGTAACCCCCACTGAACACAATGGGACTTACTTCTGAGTTATAATGCACAGCTTTGCACTGTAAATTGGCACAGTAAATTGTTTAAGAATGAGAAGACAGAGGCTTTTTGTATATGTCATTGTTTTTGTAAAGATTGACACTGAAGTTCAAAAATCCTCAACTCAGAAATTTAAGGAAAGGATACACACCTTTTTAATCAGGAATGCATACTCCTACTTTGTTAATGTGTGACTGCGTGTACTTCTGCTGGTTTTATAACTAGAACTGGAGTGGGTACATACTTCTGAAAAGCATCAACAGAAGTCCTTTACACAGATGATCTTTTTCATTTGAATACGAGCTATTCCGGTAAAGAAGAGGGATTGGTGTATGAAGCATTTGCAGTGAAGGAACCACGCAAGACCAGGTTAGGGCAAAAAAAAAAAAACCCCAACCCTGCCTGTCTTGCAAATTTCTGACGAGCGGCAGCTACTACTTTCCCTAAATCTCTGCTCTAGTAACTTTCCTCAGAAGGACATCGTTACAGGCCAATCGTTATGCGGTTCGGTGTAAACATCCCCGCCTCGTCAGGGCACTGCAAGCCAATAGAAAGACAGCACTGAGGAGAGGGTAACGAGCCCATCACTTATTTTCCTCTGTTCTCACCCCACCCCTTCTGCAAGGATGGCTTTACTCCCCCGCCCGCTCCGTTTTTGCCTGGTGGAATGATTGACGCCGCTCTTTGACCAATGCGTGTGCGCGCTTTGGGAGGGCTCGTGCCCCTTGCCAATGGCGTGCTCAGAGCGATGCTGTTTGGTTGTGCTGCTGGGCGAAGTTAGTGTGAGGCGCGCACCTCTGGCAGCAGGAAGGTGGTGACTGTGGAATGCGAGCTGCCGCTGGGTCCAGGGGATTCTTAGTGGAGCTGTTGCTGCTGTCGCCTTCCTCGCTCCAGGCTCGGGAACGGAGCCTTCTGCTGGGGGTTCGGCTCATTGGTCTGCAATGTGGCTCCTGAAGCAACTAGAGCGGATCAGCTGCTCTCTGGTGCCGCTGCTGTAATGGGCAGCTTGAACACTGCGTGGTGTGTGTGACAGCAGCAGCGCCAGCCGTACTAGGATTAAATGTGTGTGGAACTAAAGAAAGGTAAGAGCTTGCTGGGGAAGGTGGCGGCGGCAGCAGCAGCAGCAGCAGCGAGACCTACTCGAGCCCCGTGCTTATCTCACGCCGTTTTGACCCTACCCATAATTATCCCAAGATTTATTGTGTACATCTGGTTGCGTCTAAACTCCCCCCCCACACACACACTCCCTGCCCCGAGCAGAATTATTTGGGTCTCTGAACCTGCCCAGACCAGCGTTGAGCAATTTTGGGATGGATAATGAATAACATCCATTTTTAGAAGAATGGGGAAAGGTGCGAGTGTGTATATGCGAGAGAGAGAGAGGCAGACACAATGAAGGTGAGGCGTCTCTGGAAAGGCTCTTATAGAAATCTTGTAATGAGGGGAGAAAGGGGCCTTGCCCCTCTCCCTGGGAAGCAAGTCTCCGTTCCAGTTACACTGGCACCTTTTTTTTTCCCCTTTGCTCAACCGTGGTCCCCTCTGTCCCTTGCCTAGAAGATGCAAATCTTATTTCTCACAGTCCTTTCTAGGTTTTCAGTGCTGGAAACTATTTCAGTGTTGCTCATGCTGCAGAGGTGGAGGGAGAACTGTTTCCTATGTACTGAAGGAGTGGTGCAGCAGCCAAAATAGTCATTTAAAGAATGCAGAAAATGCCCTTTACTTTTGTCCTCTTGTCCTCCCAAGCCAAAATATTGGCTGCAGTAAACCCCACCAGTGCACTCTTACTTTCCCAGTGTACACAGATTCTCCTAGGAAGAGAGGTGGAGGAGGAACAACTGTTACACCTTTTTGTCATCAGCATGGAGACAAAGAACTTCTCTCATCTCCTCTTGTGTGTATTGCTGGCAGCACCTCGGCATAGCACTGCTTCCAGGAGATGCTGGAGGATGGCCCTAACCTGCTTTCTTCCTTCTCCCCCCCCCCCCATGGGCCATGTTGTTTTGGATGGCGAGGGTGCTGATGAAAGGACTGATTGGCCTATTTCCAGGCAGACTCGTGGCTTGCATTCCTGAAATTCTGCTGCCTTTTTTTTTCTCCAAGGGTTTGATAGGGTGTGTATGTGTATTGTGGGTCCATGAATGCAATGTGAAAAACCTATGAAATTGTCTGCAGCTGCAACATGACCACATATAATGTATTAGTCACTGTTTCTTCCCGATTCTGTTTTGCTTTCCAGTTTTGCAGTCTCAACCCTGCTGGAACCCATGAAGACGAATGATGACTCCATAAGGGAACTTCCTGGCAGTTGCTTTCTCGCAGTCCACAGTTTGTGTTCCACCCAGCCAATAATGTGCCATTCACTTAAAGTGGGATTTATCCTGGGAAAGAGAGATCCAGAACATGCATCCTGAGCACCCTTTCAACCTCCTCCTTGTGCACAGCTGGCTTTTTTTAAACTTTCTATTTTTGTTAGACTTGCATGTAGACCATTAGCACAGCGAACAGACTGTTAAACCTGCCTTGCTCAAATTAAGGCTTCCTTGCTCCTGTTGAGTCTTCCATTGTATTGGCTCTTCATCGTCATGGCTTCAGTGTGGAAAAGACTGCAACGCGTTGGGAAACATGCATCCAAGTTCCAGTTTGTGGCCTCTTACCAGGAGCTGATGGTTGAGTGTACCAAGAAATGGTAAGTAGCATCTTCTGATTGGCATGAGGGGATTGGAATGAGCGCCCTGTTTGGAATGAGCACCCTGATATGTCTGAACAGAGCTGCTGCTTTGCTTCCTATTCTTTCCAAACAGGACAAGAGGCACCGTTGCTGATCTCGCTTTAACAAGTGCTTTATCACTGGTCTCATTCTATCCCTGTGAGATAGAATTATTGCTGGTTTCACCAGGATTGTTGTAGACTCATAAGGGAGTATTTCTTAGATATGTACAGTTTTTTTTTTTTTTTGCAACTTTGAGTTTTCTTTAAAACAAATCATAAGTTTTTGTTACCACAACAGCCTCTTGGCACCCTTGCAAACTTGATAACTAGTCCATGCCAGAGTATTATGTGAGGCTCTTCCCAAGGCGGACAGTGTGATTTATTTCACTCTGCATATTTCTGACTTCTCCTTTTGCTTGAAAATATTTCTTTCCTCTCTTCAGCTCTGGAACAGTCAAGAGTCTCAGCCTTGGGAATTATCTCAAGTTATTTGCTTAGTCAGACAAGAATTCCATACTGCAGTAACCCAATGGGACATAGTTTAAACTGGCTAGACTGTCCTGGGTAATCAGCTGTAGAAGCCTGTCCCAGACACATCTTTGCTTCTGCAGAGTGTGCTTTTAGAACTGATAGGCTTATGTGGTTTACTTCTCTTCACATTAAAAAAAATCAAATGAATGAAACATGTATGGTATAGCCAAAATCATTTTTAAGAAATACTGATTTTTTTGTCACACTACCACATCTGTATTCTCTATTGCATTCTGCATTATTGCTTTAGATGAACTTGGAACTTTTCATGAATAGGTTCTATATAAACTGTTTTCTAACATATGCCATTAGGTTTGCCATCTGTGTTGTTTACTTAATTATACTAGTTATTTCTATAGCCCTTCACATTGTTCCTTTTTACATGCAGAAACTTGTTATAACCCTTACAACAACCCTATAAGGGGAGTCAGTTGTCCTGTATTACAGAGAGGGGGCTGGGTGTGTTGTGTGAGAGTGACTTGTCTAGGTGAGTTCATTGTAAAGTTGAGATTTGAACCAGGGACTCTGTGATCTATAACTCAGTCTCTTCCTTCAGTTTCTTTGGGAAATGCATAGCTAATGGAATAAAATAATCATGGAAACATGTCTTTGCGAACAGTGTGTTCCTATACACATCTATTCCGAATTAAGTCTGAGTTCAGTGGAGCATAGGATTGCAGCCTAAGAGTGGCAGGTTTGCAAGGTGGGTTGCCTACCAAAACCCTCGCACTGTTATATTTAAGGTGAAAATGGCAATTGTAAACTTCCTACATAATGGAATTTCAGCGTCGTCCATTACGATACTTACCACATATAAGTCAGAATGATTACTGGAAGTCCTGAGATTGCATTGCCAACTTGGCTGGCAAGGCTCCTGTACCTAATAGATGTATGACAAGCAGAAATTCAGCAGTGAAGTTTTTGCTTCTCTTAAAACTGTTAATGGTACTGGAACCTTGACAGAAATGAATATGGCAAGGCAATCCTAGGAATAATAGAGGACTTGTCTGCTACCATTTCTTTCTTTATGTGTATGTGCACATGTGCATGCGTACCCCTCTGCCCGGTTCTCTCAACCCTTTCTCTTCTCTTCTTCCCCCCCATCCCAGTTCCATAAAATATGTTGGGTTGCATGGATTCCCAGGAGTGTTCTGGGCCAGCCAGATTGTGCTTTTGGGAAAAAAAGTGCTGTGAAAGTTGACAACACTTTGCCAAGATATCATCTGCTGAGCTGGGCCCCTGAGCTCTGATTTGTGTAAGAGAAAGTGGTGAATAATTTTCTATGCAATATAATCTAGGAATGACAGCTCTGTGAAATTATTTGGTTTGCTAATTTCTTTGAATTTGTTAAAGCAAGCAATGCAGTATCTTAGAGTTTGACTGAATGCTTGCCCTATCTCAAATGCTTCTCTGAAGCATTTACAACCAAGATCCAATGTAGCATCTTTTAGTACAATAGTTAGATCCTGCAAGTGCTTATACCGTACATGTAAATTGTGTGGATGTTTAGACTAATCACAGGTGTAGTACACTGACACAATTCCCATGCTTTAACTCAGTGCCACTTTGAATGCAATCGCTCTTATTGTCTGCAGTTGTATATGAGAATGAGAGCCCATACTGATGTCCATTGTATTGTGTGTTCTGCCATATATCTGCGCTTGATGTGTAGTAAAACTCTCTTATCAATGTCAGATGAGACCTCACTCTGAGGCAGTTTAATCACCATGTGGGTTCAATATAAAGAAAATGTACAATCCTGTGTGTATTTAGCTGTGCCTAAACCCATTGATTTCAATGCTGAAATGATTACAGTGTTGTCTCTTTAAGGAGGAAGAAACGGTCTTAAAATAAAAATGTTCCATCTGCATTACAGCTAAAATTATAAACACTTTGCCTCCACAAATGGCAATTCCATGCAAAATCCATGGATGACAAATACAGTGTTTTGACAACAAAGCATTTTCTCTTCCTCTGATGTCTTGATGCTTATTTTGATATGTTGGTGAATTTTGATGTTTCAAAGTAAACTTCTGAGTTCCTTGTTGGAAGGAGGTGGCAAAGTTGGTCTGAGTAGCAAGAAGCAATGAGGAAAATACGTCCTTGTCTTGCCTTTAGCAGGGCAAGTCCATTATGCATGATGTGGCAATTAAGGATCATGGTTAGGAGGATGTATGCCTTTGGGCCTATGTTGTAAGTATCACTTTGATAAAAAATGTAGTAAACGTGGTGTTAATGTACTGCAATTTCAACAGTACAGTGAATTTTTTGAAGAATAGACCATTCATGTATTAAAATGACCCAAAATGAAGTATTAGAATACACTTGGGAAGAAAATGGAATTGTGTGTGTGTGTGTGTGTGTGTGTGTGTGTGTGTGTGTGTGGGGAGGGGAGTTTATGAAGTGCTGGGAAGTAGAGGCAGCTAGTGAAAGAAACAGTGGATGTGTTTCTTGAAGATCTCTCTTTGATTTTCATTCTTTTTCAAACCTATTGGTTTATAATAATCAGTTACTTCACTAAAGGATTCTTATGCTTTTCTTCATTTGGGAGTAAACCTACATCTGTCTTGAGTTGCCCTGTCTTATATTGATCCAAATACTTTGAGAATTATGAACAGTGGCCATAGACTGTGTGGTGTTAATGGCCTGGGAAGCTGCTCTCTTTGCGTTAGTCTTTTCTCTTTAGATGGATTAGCCCTTGGCAGAGCTTCCTCTGTCCTGCGTAGCAAAAGGATTTTCTGGGCTTCTTCTAAAATGCTTGTCCCTGATTAACTATTGGGGGGAGGGGGAACTAGTCATAAAATCAAAGTGAATACTGATCCTTTTTGTTGTGGGCATAACATTATAAAACCTTATTTTTTTGTATAATTGGCTGGTCTCCTATACCTTCCTTCTCTACCCTCAAGCTTAACCTGTGAGTTCTTCTTGAAGGGAAGGAGTGTGTTGACCCTAAAGCTCTTCAGAGTCTTGCCTATTAGACCTTGCATCTGTAACAGGGGGCACTGTCTGATATGCGCTCTATGAGTAGACTTTGGCATTGAAGACCCCAGTTATTGAATTGCTGATCTCTGCCCTAGGCAATGGCTGGTGTCATGAGTTCTTCTCTGTGTATCTGCTGTGGCCTTTATAATCTGAGGAACTGGATAGCATTGTGTGTGTGCTTCTTAGTTTATGAATTTAGAAAGGAGTGGGGGGAAGTTTCTAAACTTTACATTCTGGAATCCTCATCCCAATTTCACCCACCTATTTGGCGACAGAGTGTGCAATTCTGGCATGCACCCACATTCCAATCTGTGGAATGGGAAAAAATAGCTATTAAAAATTATTTTAGCATGAGTTATGCCTAGGCTTACCATCGTCCCGGAATCGAGGCGGGCTTCGGCCTAGTCCGGGCCCGAGCAGCTCCCAAGGATGCACCTCGGCTGGCCAACGGGGTACCAGCTTCGGTCACGTCGTCGACCAGAAGTTCCGGAAGCCCGTTGGCCAGCCGAGGTGCATCCTTGGGAGCTGCTCGGGCCCGGACTAGGCCGAAGCCTGCCTCGATTCCGGGACGATGGTAAGTGTAGTTATGCCCCCTTGCCACTTCCTTGTCTGGCAACAGAGGCTGTCTGGCTGCTCAGGGCATTGACTTGAAGAATAAGAAGCTCATAACTTCTTCATCCCTGCTACTAATTGCAGAGGTTCTGCTCAGAGTTTAAGTGAGGAATTGGAAGGCTTCCAGGTGTTGCTTGTCTTCCAGCAGCAGTCAACCAATCCCAGGGTACTAGTACTTGATGTAATTCTTCCCTCTCTCTAGGTATCTCTCAGTCTCCCAGGGAATCTTGACCCGTAGCTTCAGAATCTAGGGATGGAATTGATTGTTCATTGGATGCTGCCTTGCACGGAATCAGAATCTAGGTCCATATTGTCAACACTGACTGGCTGGCAGTGGCCCTCCAGGCTTTCAGACTGGAATCTTTCTCTGCCCTACCTGGCAATGCCAGGAATCTAACCTGGGACCTTCAGTATGCAATGCAGGTGCTCAACCACTGAGCCATGGTTCTCTCGATCAAAGTTAATTTTTGTACTACAGGTTGGGTATCTTATCTGGACTGCTTCGGACAGGAAATTGTCTGGATTTTGGAATATTTGCATAAATATAATGAGAGTTCTTGGGGATGGGACAGGGTCTAAACGCAAAATTCATTTGTCTCATATATACCTTATACAAATAGCCTGAAGGTAATTTTATACAATATTTTTAAAATTATTTTGTGCCCCAGCATGCCTTGTGCTATGCCAGCCAGGCGCTAGAATTTTTTTTTTTGCTAAAAAGTCATAGCCCCCAAAATGTTTGGATTCTGGAATAGTCTGGATTTCGGATGACCAGATAAAGGGTAAGCAACCTGTACTGTTTTGTTGAATAATTTCAGGTGTTTGTATCTGATCTGCATAAGCTGCACAGAAAATACAAGAGTTGGTAGAGGTCTAGTAGTGTGCTTCTGTTCAGGTTGGGCAGATTTCTCCAGTTCACCATGTGTCAGAAATGCATGGACAGAAAACCCAAGGACTGTTGACCATTAGCGAAGCCTTTTCAGTCTTTACTTCCTTGCCAGTTCTGCTGGCTCAGATAGTGAATGGTTGATAGCTTCTGTGCTGTATATTTGTACAAGGCTGTCAATGTGTTGGTAAGCCTTGATAGCCTTTGTGTCAGGAAGTAACAATGAAAGAGTTGCTTATTTAAAAATGTAGTTACTCACCAAAGGCTTGTGAGGAGAGGATCACAGTGAGAATGATAGAAATGTAGCCACTCCTATGGTCAGTCCTGTTTAACCCCACACTAACCTAGCACATGCAAACTCAGGATGTGTTAAGTACAAATAAGCTGGATGCAAGTAACCAAGCAATGCAAATCAATACAGCAAGAAGCAGATCATCTGCAGTAAAATTATGGCCCTGATGAGTTCAGTTTTAGAAAAATAACTCTCCTTTTGTCACTTGGCTGCTATGCTAATTCTTGGAAATACATTATTCTCTCAGTTTAGAGATGGTATATGTTGATGATTTTACCCAAATTAATTGTAATTTAAAATTATTATTAAAACATCGGGGTTGCACATTCCCAGATCATTCACTCGGCTCAGTGAAGCCATATTTCAAAAAACTTTGATTTATAATCTGTGCTTGGTCATTTTTCCAGTTAACAGTCTGGGGTGTCAATTGTTGCTAGGGGCTCTTCTTCAAATGGACCCTCTTCTGCCCTGGAAGGTTCTACCTGGCCTCTTTTTTTCAGTCCCCACTCGTGGACCATGTAATCTGCCCCTCCCAGAATGGCTTAACCCTTCACCAGAGTATCCTCACTCTTTCATTTGCCCTTCTCCCTTTCCCTGCTGTGTCTCGCCTTTTGCCCTTATTTCTTTGTTACCCTCTCTCAGCCCCCAGCACTCCGCTCTCCCAGGTTCTCCTCTGCACCCTTTCCCATTCAACTGCCCCTTTCTTGTGTCTGTTCTTCCCCCTCTTCTGGACCCCAGCCAATCCTTCTGAGCTACTCCTTTCTCTCTGTTTCTCCTGTGCTAGGGGTTCCTTGATTTAGGTCCCTTGTATTTAATAATTGAGCTTCCACAGAGATCAGGCTTTATTTTCACTAGATCTGTTCTGAACACAGTTACGTTTTTTGTGTATGCAACCACTTGGATAGTTCCACTATAGTTCTCCTACATGAGAAAAGACAATGCATCCAGTAAGACGTGCCAGAAAATAAGGACATTCCTTTACAAGTGGGTGCCATTTCCTTAATTCTCCCCATTTTGCCCATGTATTGGGAAGTGAATTATATCAATTGCTGATGGAATGTATCGTCTTGTTTAGCTTGGCATAACTCATGGCATTTAATTTTGTTTTTACACTTCTCCTGTATGCCATGTTATGACAACAGGTCTGGTTTCCTTGCAGTGTGTTACTTCCATATCATTAGCTCTTGACTGAAAGTATTCTGCATTTTTTGAAATGGTACGTATGTGGTTTTGTAAAAGGAAAGTAATTCTTGACTTTGTTTCTTATTAAATATGTTTGCCATCTGTTTTCCATAATTGTTTCACAATTGGGTACTGCATAAACTTAAACTTGGCATCCTTTAAGCATACGAGAGTGAAGTTAGCATTTTGAAATTCCTCTGCTTGCTATAGGTATTCATTTTACCACCCTGTCTTGTTGCAGAGAAGCGCTTTGGTGGTATCGGGTGTTTGGATCTGCCAGCCATTGCAGATATTGTTAGAGAGTGAGTGCCTTCTGCAGTTTCGGGAAGCTACTTAAACCATAACTGCAATGGAAGATTCAGAGTGTGCTCGGGACTTTCTCAAAGGATGCAAGAGTTTTATTTGGGCATTTGTGTAAGGTACATAAACTTTAGGACTTCATATCTGTTCTGCTCAAGGTGTCCTGTAACAATTTCATAATGCATTGCAGTATTCTTGCTAGATGGAAGCTAGAAGCTACTGCTGCCTATAAGTGCAGTCCTGTGCAAAGTTAGGCTGGAGGAGCGCATGCTCTACCGGCTGGAGTAGTTGCAAACAGACCATAAAATGTGCCTTTAGACTAGAGTAAGTGACGCTGGCGCGGAGGCTGGCACCTCTCACTCCGCTGCTGAACCGGACTTGCGCAGGTCGGCATGGGGAGGGTGGTCAGGGGTGGCGAGGAAGGGGGCCATTGGCCGGCCTGGGAGGGGGCGGGGATATCAGCACTGGGTTGCGTCTATATCCAGTGCGGCCCACATTCTGCCTAGAATGCAGCAGCCAGCCCTTTAGGCCGGCCACTACATCTTAGCCAGGATCGGGCTGTTAGACAGGAACTGGGATGGTGTAGTGGTATGGGAGTTGGATTTAGACCTGGAAGATCCAGGTTCAAATCCCTGCTCAGCCATGAAGCTTCCTGGGTGACTATTACTAGCCAGTTACTATCTCTCAGCCTTGACTACCTCACAGGGTTGTTGTGTGAGGGCAAAAAGAGGGGAGGAACTATGTATACCACCCTGAGCTCCTTGGAGGAAGGGTGGTATAAAAATGTGAAAAATATCTGAATAAAATAAAATTGGCTAGCCTTCCGCTTTCCTGGCAGTTTAAGGAATGGGTACATCTTTGGGTTGCAGTCCTGCAACCATATTAGTGGTACTATTTCCTAGGTTGCGTTCCTTATTTGGAATAATTATTTACCATTCATTATTAGTTTGTGCTTATTTGGAGCTTCAGGCTTCAGTTTCCTCTCCTGTGACAATTCAATAACCTAACATGGATAACATCTTTCTCTTTGGATCCCCTAACTGACTACAGACTACAATTTTATCCTGCATCTGATTAACACTTGGCAAGATAATATAGCCAGCAAGCTATTCTGGGGCATCCGAGATCACCCCAGCATTGATAGGCCATATGTAGTGTTTGGTACAGGGAGCCCAAGCCGTTCTTAACCGTGCATCAGTATGAATCCAGTGATGCTGCAATTCTAGAAGCATAAGGACCAGTAAGCAAGTCCAGTTACCTCTAATTCTTCCCCGTTGTACTAAAAGCAGTGTCCCCTCAAAGTTGGTTGGGTAGTTTCTCAGAGACCTCCAATTTCTCAGAGACCTTCTCCAGTCATAAATAGGAATCTTGTTTCAAAATCACTTCTTCCTGACAGCTGTCACTGTGCTTTTTTCTCATTCTACTTAATCTAGGCATTTCTCCATCCCCAAGTTAAAATGAATTCCTACCCATGACATTCCTAGCAACTGTCTCCAAACCAAAATGGATCCTTTTCTCTCCCCCCCCCCCATTGACACTGGCATCTCTTCCATCTTTTGCTTTTTGTGCCCTTGACTACATCCTACTAATAGGCTGTTCTTAGCAGAAGC
This sequence comes from Plestiodon gilberti rubricaudatus, assembly GCA_026170595.1. NCBI lineage: Eukaryota > Metazoa > Chordata > Lepidosauria > Squamata > Scincidae > Plestiodon > Plestiodon gilberti. Next base: position 139,996,492 of record JANXHW010000001.1, on the reverse strand, counting down.
CCTTTTGTATTCCTTGATGGACCACAACCCTCTGCATATATACCGTATTGACCTGAGTATAAGACTCACTTTTTTCCCCTAAAGCAAGTCTTTAAAGTAGGGGTGCGGCCTACAATCATAGCCTAGCATTTTCTGCTAGAGTTTTGTTTTCAAGTCTCTCCAAGTCTTTCAAAGGGCTTTTTTTTTTCTTAAACTGCAAAGCACTTTTCTTAAACTGCAAAGATCATTGCAAACAATGATCTCTCTAGCAACCTCTAGCCTCAGGATGGAAGCATTAAAAAAAAATAACCTTAAGCTCCAGCCCCAGGACTCTGTGGAAACTAAGATATTTATTGATCCTGCAGTCTGAAAGTTGAGAGCAAGAGCTCCTGCATAGGCTTACCATATCCAAAGGAGGACAGAGTGCCAACCTTTAGGCTGCAATCTTATGCATACCTTCCTGGGAGTAAGCCCCATTGAATGCAATGGGACTTACTTCTGAGTAGACATGCATAGAATTGTGCTGTTAACCATTGAAATTTGGGCAGGTGCAGCTCATCATCATGGAAGGGTGCAACAAGCTGCACCTGCCCAAATTCCAAAGTTTAAAAGGTAGGCACTCTGTCCCCCTTTGGATCTGGGAAGGCTACTAATACTAGAGTGCCCAGATTCAATAAGGGACAGGGTGCCTATGCCTTTAACTGTACTAAAGCTGTACTGTTTTACTGTTCTACTACTAATGTGTATATTTAAGTTAAAAAAAGTTAAATGTATTTTTTAAGAAATAGCACCAAACCTTAAGGGTGCAGCTTATCAGGAGCGTCCTATACTCAGGACAATACGGTATATTTGGAAGGAAGTCCAATGGTTTAATTTTTTTTTCACAGATTTTGGTGTTTAACCAAAATAAAATAGCAGAAAGTATTGTGTTTGTGTTCCAATTTGTTTTTCCCATTTTAACGGCTTTAAAAGTATACTAGGTAGGTGGTGTAGGTTGTACAGTGTCAGCAGATAGAGAATGATGCAAAATTGCATGGTTTTGATTTATTTGCAGACTTTTTTTTAGCAGAAAGAGGTGTTTTGTGTTTTTATGCGGTTATTAAAAAAAAGCATCCTTACCAATAGGTCTTGTTCTCAAGTGGCTAGGATTGCAGCTGAAGTTGTCTTTCACTTCTTTTTTATGTTGGTTGAGGTTATGATCCTTGACATGCATACTTTGAAGTAAGTTAGCTGGGATGTTTCCCCCCCCAGTAAATATGTTTTAGGATTGAAGCATAAATCTCCATCCTCCTAGTGGCTTATCAGTGTTCTCCTGAAAGGAAAACAACAAGCCTTTAACTTTTTGATAAAAGAATAGCCTAGAAGTGTACAGTGCTACAGTTGAAATGGACTGTGTTGTAATAAATGAATGCTAACAGAGAATCGGTTCACCTTCCCAATCAAAGTGAATTTATATGACTCCAGCTTTATAACAGCTGATGTATAATGGGCAGGGTTGAGGGATGACAAATGGAAATACTTCCCTTATTGCACTTTGACAGTGTCGTGCAAATGGTGTTGCAGTTAGGTGCAAGATATATGGTCACTTGTCACTTGCTTCCACATTCTGAGATGCAACACAGCTTCCACATTCTGAGATGCAATCTTGAGTTGTAAAAATAAACTACTGTATGTCCTTGACTTCATTGTATTGTGTCTATTATTTGTTTGTTTCTTAATCTTTGTTTTCCTATATTTATAAATGTGTGTGAGATCCTGTAGTGTTAGAACAGTATGTTGCATGCTGTTAGAAGCTGCGGAATGATTTGTTGAACCTATTCATTATGCAAACTGTAAAGCTATAGCCCGCTGCCACATTTGGCTCGCAATAAAGAACTGTGTGTGTGTGTGTGTGTGTGTGTGTTCGTTCATACAACTAGCTCTTGCCTGGTGTGTGCAGCCTGTCCCCCATGTGTATTCAGATGTCCTAAGATGCATCTATAGTGTATTACTATCTAAACTTTACACCAGTGGTTCTCAAACTTAATAGCACCGGGGCCCACTTTTAAAAAGGACACTATCGGGACCCACCTAGCTTTACGAGACGTTCAAACATTTATCTCCCAATATTTATACAAGCTTGCAAACTACAGGAGCTCAGCTGTTTGCAGGGTAATTACCCTGCAATCTTGCAAGCTGCAGCCCAGCTTTTTGAAGGGCAATTAGCAGCTATCTGATTTTTGAATAGTCTCAGGGCTCTTGGCAATTACCATATTGTCCCGAGTATAAGACACACCTGAATATAAGACGCACCCTTAAAGTTTGGTCTATTTAAAAAAAGTTAATAATCACTGGCATTAAATTGCAACAGTCTGATTATAAGACGCACCCCTAGTTTAAAAACTTAAATTAGGAGAAAAAAGTGAGTCTTATACTCAGACCAATACGGTATTTATCTGATCTTTCCATCACCTGGGACCTACCAAGTGGGTCCCGACCCACAGTTTGAGAAACACTGCTTGACACTGTTGCTGCATGCAGTGAGACCAGTTGTCGAAAAATAGTATATAAACATCATATGTAGCAAACATAAATAAAAACAATTGGTTTTAGTAGCTGACCTATGATGAGGATCCAATGGAGCTGGTTTGTTTGAAGGGCTCCAGTGCATACTGGACTTTGCTTTCTATGCTTGTTGCACAAGATGCCAAAGAAAAAGCTTGTCAGTAAGCATTCATTGCAGGTCCTATGATGTGGTAGATCCCTTCAACTAACCAGGTTCTGCGGCTGATATGTGATGAAAATTAAGTAGAAGTTGTTGGAACATGTGGAGCAGGGGGGGGGGGGAGAGTATCCCACTCAAGGATTAGTGATCTTGTAAACTTTTGGACAGCATTTTTGCTTTCAATAGTAATGCCTCTTCTTAATGAATTGCTTCTTGTATTCATTTTCACTGTCACCACTTCTTTCACATGACTCGGTGAAATACAAGACTTAACTCAGTGCAGAGTTATGCACCTGATGCTCAGTATGTCTTAGTGAGACTTAAGTATGCATAACTTCGTCCTTGATTGAAGTCCAGGGCTTCATAGAACATGTTTTTCTTTGTCGTGCAGTAGATCAGTTATGTGCAACAATTAAACTAATAATCTTGGTTGACTTGCGGCACAATCCTATGCTTACTGTCCTATGCTATTGAGTTGGCGCGGATCCGAGTAGCTCCATTGTGCAGGCTGGGGGTTTACCCGAGCCTAGGGAAAAATGTTCCCTTACCCTGAGGAGACCTCCAACCTGCTCCTAGCCAGCGCTGGATACACCATGGGCCTTACGTTCCTGGATAGGATTGGGCTGTTGGTGGCTTGTGTAAAAGGTCAGCTTTTCTATTTATAAAAATATATATCAAATACCACAGTTTTTGAAATGTATCTTCCTGAGTTATAGTGGTTTCTTAATTAGTACAGGGAAAAAATGAATTGTCTTTTTTTTGGGGGGGGGGGCTCCTATTTTGTATTCGGCAAGTTGCCCATTCATTATTCCTTGAGTTGTGTTGTGTCACCAGAAGGCATTTATGCATGTTTTGGTGGCTGCTTTGTTGACATAACACCAAATGTTTGAGTTGAAAACTGCATTTGACCTTGATTTTGCCAGCGCAGAGATACTTGCAGCATGCCTTGTTAATAGCCCATTAAAGAAATGTGATATCTGTAAAGGGGGAGGATTCCTACCTCTGTTAACACACCGCTTTAACAAAGTGAAATCTTTTATTGAACAGCAGTGATGGTTGTGGAAGCAAGAAAGCTGAACAGAGTTGCCTGTCTTGTATTTCTAACAGAGCTACTGTGTCTTTGACAATTCTTGCTGCACTGCTATTGGTCATGTATTGTTTTCCCCACCTCTCTGTCCTCTTGCTGGGTGTGACTTGATTTCTTCTGCACTTATCTCTTAAAATGGAGCAAGAAGGCTGGCACTATACAGAAAATAGTGACCAAGATAAGTCTTACTGTGCTCCTGTAGGAGCTACGATGGAACTGCATGTGCAGTATCTGTCCATTCAGCCCCACGTGGCCAGACGGGGTCTTGTATCCAAAGGAGTTTGGCTGGTCAATGTGTGGAGTGCCTTGCTTCCACAAACAGAGCTTACTGATATGTGGGGGTTCATGGCCTCTGGTCCCTCCCTTCTCTACAGCGCATACTTACTCTGTGTCCCCTGTATGGGAGAACTGCTACTAACTGTTACGGATTGGCTGGCCAATACAGTTTAGCTAAGATACAGCTGACGGTACTGAGAGGGGTGGAGAGAAACATGGGATGCATTTACAGCAGTCGTATTGCATTCAGAAGCCTAGCATTCCCCACTGTTCTGTTACCATGTGGGTGCTTTGTTCTAGTATCTGGTTGTAGGAATGAAATAGAGTCCTGAGGCATGATGATAACCATAAGGGTACCGAGATGTTAAGACTCTGCTCTTCATGTGTTTTGAGGCTAAGCTTTGTGCAAAATGTCCTTCCTTCATGGTTCCCATGATCAAAGAGCAGATTTCACTGCTGGTTCCTGCTAGGTCCTTGGTCCCTCCAGCCAGGGAAGAGGAAGAGAGTGGGAACGCTTTAGGCATCTCTCATCTATCCTCTTCCTTGTTCTCTGTAGCTGGAGGGTTGGATGATGGCTGCATCCACTGCCTCTTCCTGCTGGATTCCCAGACTGCCAGAGCCTGGCGACTTGGTGCATCTCCTTGCTGCCAGAGGACGGAGTGGGATTGAGCATGCGTGCGCACCCCTCCAGCAGCAAGGAGACTGCTGCAGAGTTTTGACTGGGCTTGTTAAACCTCTTAGAGTAATGTTATGCTCCATGGAGGCTGCTGGGACTAGGATCTGAGGGAGTTCAGGTTATGGGCTAAATCTGCTGCTTCTGCTCTGTTTTGGTCCTTCTACCAGAGGAGCTGTATCAGTGGTGGGGGATATACACTACATCTTGCCAATTTAGGATCCTTGGCAGTAGCATAATTCCAAGAGCTGCTGTTTGTGTGTGTGGGGGGGGGGGGGCTTCCAGGAGATCCTGACCTCAAAGACTCTGGCTGCTGTCCTTCTGGCATAGGATTAATGCGAGTAGATAAATAGGTACCGCTTGCGGGAAGGTAAACAGTGCTCCGTGTTCCAGCCGCATGCTACGCGCTGCAGCAAGGAGAGTCATGCCGGCCACATGACCGTGGAGGCGTCTTTGGACAACGCTGGCTCTTTGGCTTTGAAATGGGGATGAGCACCACACCCTAGAGTCGGACACGACTGGACTTAATTGTCAGGGGTCACCTTTACCTTTACCTATGCCCATAAAGGTGGCATTTGCGAAAAATTGTATCATTACTGTTCTAAGAATTGTGTTATCATATATTCAGTAGCTTTTTTGTTTGTTTGTAAAAGCTGGTCTGACAACTTCTACCATAAGAAATGGTAGCATTTCTGTAGTATTGGTTTGAATTTGTTTTGGAATTGTTTTAATCAGTTTTTTAAGACCTCAAAATAGTGTTCTTTATTGGTAACTGGTGGAGGGAAATATTTTCTCAGAAGAACTTGATGACCTAACTGTGTGGATCTGTGCCCTCCTCCCCGTTTGTATCTGATGAGCACTAGGTGTTCCTACCTCCAGCGCACTGGCACCTGGAATAGAATTCAGATTTACTGCTGGCATCTTAGAACCCTTGCTCACTGGAGTCCTCTGTAATGGCGTAAGTGCCACCTAGGGCACCAGTGAGGCACTGCTGGGTGTGGAGAGGAGGTAGTATTCCTGGTTGTCTCCACTGGCAGTATGCAAGGGCTGTTTGGGACTCCTGGAAGACGGAACCAACAGCAAAGCCTAAAGCCAGAGCTACACTGTCCGCGTTCGCGTCGCGTCCGCGTTCCGTGTGCATCTGGTGTCCCGCCCCAGGTCAAACAACGGGCTCCGATTGGCCGGACGTAGGTGGCCTCGACTTTTGCTGCGTCCGCGCTACGTCCGGCCAATCGGAGCCGTTGTTTTACCTGGGGGTGGGACACCAGGCGCACATGGAATGCGGACACGAATGCGGACAGTGTAGTTCTGGCTTAACACACTGTTGTCTTGATACCTTTCACTGGAAGCCAATCTGGCAGGGGAACTCTGCTTCACCTGCCAATCACAGAATGGTGTATCAGCGTCAGTGAATTTTTAAAAAAAATCTTTTTTTCCCTTTAAGAGGAGTCTTTACCCAAGGTTGTATATACGCAACAGGCATTGAATGTGTACACCTGTGGGCTCTAAATGCAGCGTGAATGATATTTAGCTGGTTAAAAGGCTTTTGCCTTCAGATGTCGTGCAATAGGTGACTGGCTTGTCTTAGCTTGTTGCTACAAGTAGGAAGGAGGAAAGTTCATAAGTGATTAGAGAGAGCACTATTGACCCTCTTTTTCAAGAACCTGTTGCATAGAAATGTCCGCTTTGTCCTGAGGCATTCTGGGATGTTGCATCTTCCACATGTTGCCGTTTTTATTTTATTTTTTGTGACCCCTTATCATACAATTATTTTCCTGACAATGCAGATCTCTCCAGTTATTCCTATGGTTTTCAAAGCCATGTGTATGAAAACTCAGCAAGACACTGGCCACTCCTTAGGGCAAGCAAGTGGGCTTAGGATTGTGCCCCAAAAGCAGGCATGTAGGAATGGTCATAGGATTGTGTCAGAGGTATTCTTCCCTGCCTGGGAGTGTGGAGGGGGGGGGGGAAAGGTGTTGTGTCTCTCTTGCTCTATGAGTCTGGTTGGAATCAGGGGGGAGATGAGAGCAAAGCGATGTCTACCTGAGTGGGCCTTGCTCATAGCTTGCTTCCCCCCCCCATCCATCCTGATGGTGTCCTTGAGGCAAGTGGTGGGGCAGCCCCATCCTTGATTTTTCCCTGCCTTTGCTTTCCCATCTCTCTCTGCTTCCTTTTTATGTTGGAGAAGGAGCTGGTAGTCTCCTTTAGCTTGGGGGTCAAATGGAGCCGTTTCGTTCAATTAAAGTTTAAATTTAGAATACGTTTCAGAATAAAATATACAGAATAAAAATATACACAGAATAAAAATGAGCAGCAAAGGCCAGGCCCAGTGCCTCTGATCTCCATTGTTTTGCGAATTTTGAACAAGCCCCCACCTCACCGATGGGCATAATGGGACTGATTTTTGAGTTGGCATGTCAATTTGCATGTAATTGGCATGTAATATCAATGGCAGCACCCACAGCACCTTCCCCCTCTTCTTGCTCCAGTGGGAAGAGGATCAAAGCACTGATGAGATTCAGAACTCGCAGAATAAAAAGCAAGAAAGGTACTTGGTGTGTGAGAGTGTGTGAGAGAGAGTGAGAGACTCATGAATAAGGAAACCTACATGGGTTTTGCATCCAAACGTGCAGTTACTCTGTGGGAAACGCTCATTTCCATGTGCGTCTGGGCCTGAGAGAAAAGGGTTTATTCCCATTTGTCTCTGTTCAACTGTGACAGTAGTAGGAAATACCTGCATCTGTCTTGGCCACCTCCTTTTTAGGATAGAAATGTGTTAAAATGTGTGCTACTTATTGTATGCTTTCTAATTACATGGGAGTCCAGCGGTATTTTCAGAGAAAATGGCAGCCTATTTTTTGTCAGCAACTTGTGTTTAAATCGGGCTTGCACAGCTTGTGGTCTGCATAGCAAAAGATAAGCCCGCCACAGGAGCTTGATCAGCTTCTTGATTTTGCAGTCTGCCTGGGACTGAAGAAATGGTAAATACACAAATGGCATAGGAGGAAAAATATATAAGGCGCATGGCATTTCATGTTCTTCTAGACTAAAATGCATTCAGGGAATTGTTGAAACAAACCACTAGCTTTAGAAAATTATTTTTTATTGTCTATAGTGGGGTTTTCTTTGAGACTTGACTATTGATGCATATTCCTATGATGATATGAGAGGATCGTAAGGATGGCCATGTGCCCATCTCAGTTCACATCCTCTTCTCTTGCTGTTTAACCTGGGTAGCCTGTTTCTGAAGGTAACTCTGGTAGGGTTGATTGTGTTACTAGCACAGCTGCAGTAGCAGCCAATGGATGACAATAACATCGTCTGTGTCCTGGATGGATTGTACAGGGAGCCCAGAGTACACGCTACTGAATATCCTGGTAGAGCATTATGATGCCAATAATAGTCCATTAGCACCAAGAAAAGTGCTGATTCCTTGCAGTCGATTAATGCAAGGGGAGCCTGTCCTAAAACGTATTTTTAGATTGCACACTTCTTACAATATTTTGTTTTACCAGTAAATGTTGCTCAGAACCAGCATTGGCATTAATGAATGTAATGATGCATTTTCCCTGATGTTTACCAAAGATGATGATTGCCTGTAAATGATGATGGGTTCTCTGGCTGATCATCTTAAGAACAGCAGTTGGTGACTGAAAGCTAGTCAGTGAATTATTTATTTATTTTTATTTATTTAAAGAATTTATACTCCGCCTTTCTCCCGAGGGCACTCAAGCACTTGGTAGGTTTGGCTGTGGCAGTGGTCTTGTATACAATGAAGGGATGAGTCAAAAGTATCTAAATAATACAGTAGCTGCTAGTAGAACTAATCAATTGATTAGTACAGGTATACTATGGATTTGCACTGGATGTTCTGAGGAGATGAGGTGTTTCAATTCGGAGCCATCCTTTCTGTTTTGTAGTGTCAGAGAGACACTACTTTCAAATACAGGCACATCTTAATATTTTATTTCTTTGTTTTAAAAATGTATATTCTGCTTTATTGCCCCAAAGTGGCTTACAAAAGACCTTCACAATAAAATCACATTAAAGTCTTGCATCGGGAACAAACCGGGTGGCTTCTATGCAGCCACCATTATTCAGACACAGTTTCATGTCCTCGTCCTTGATCTTCCCCATTCACCTTTTGGTGTTGCATTTCAGCAACTGCCTTCCATGCAGCAAGTATTGGTCACTGAGGCAAACGAATGGGATTGAGCAGCTAGAACTCGCAACCCTTGATGATGGAGGCACATCTTCCCTTAATAGTCTCATGATGTCCTTTCATATAACCTGTAGAAAGCATCCACATTTCACATAACCTGAGTGACCAGAGTTTATTCTAGCGGTCAGTGACTATCCTAAAGAGCTCACATTGCCAAATGGTTAGGACCAACACTGAGGGTTTGCTTCCATATCTTGTATCTGACTCAGTTTCATCTAAAGAACTTTGGCTCTTAGAAAAGAAAATTAAGAGTGTTGGGTTAGATCTGGAAAGCCTGGGAAATTGTACCTTCGAGCAGGCATTTCATCAGATTAAAGCTAGACTGCAAGACATAGATCAGCAAGAGTTGTGGGGAGATGCTGATAAAACATGTTCCCCTCTCTCGTTACATCTTGCGGTCAGCTATGGACAAATGACAGAATATCTGTTAATTTTGAAATGCCCTAGTCAGCGTAGGGCATTTTTCATAGCCAGAAACAATGTTTTTCCCTCAGCTGTGACTTCTGGCAGATTTAGGGGTATTCCTCTTGAAAGTAGGACTTGTACCTGCTCTGTTGGGGGGGGGGGTGGAGTCAGTGCAGCACATTATTTTGTACTGCCCTTTCTATTCAGACCTGTGCAGGGTTTACCTTGAGGACCTTTTGATTAAGAAAACAGGTTGTGCTGACCTTGATAAGGTTCGGTTTATCCTTGGGGGAACTGAAGTGGAGCTAACAGAGAAGGTGGCCTATTATCTGAGTGCTATACTTAAGAGGAGAGAAAAGCGTGCTTCTACAGTATAGACTTTTATTAATTTGAGATTTTATAATATTTTAATGTTTAAAATATTGGCCAAGATTATTATTTAAGGTTCATGTTTGTATGTTTATGTTTACGTCTTTGTTAATGTATGTGTCTACATGTAAGATGCCAATAAAGGTTTTGGAATTGGAATTCACATAACCTGTAGAAAGCATCCACATATCACATAACCTGAGTGACCAGAGTTTATTCTAGCAGTCAGTGACTATCCTAAAGAGCTCACATTGCCAAATGGTAAGGACAGTGTTTCTCAAACTGTGGGTCGGGACCCACTTGGTGGGTCGCAACCAGTGATTTCTGGTGGGTCCCAGGTGATGGAAAGATCAGAAGTAATTTCCTCAAGCCCTGAGGCTATTCAAAAATTAGATAGCTACTAATTGCCCTGCAAAGAGCTGAGCTCCTGCAGTTTACAAGATAGCTGCTAATTACCCTGCAAGCATCTGAGCTCTTGTAAATAAATAAATAAATTTATTTAAGTCTCGTAAAGCTAGGTGGGTCCCAATAGTGTCATTTTAAAAAGTGGGTCCTGGTACTAAAATGTTTGAGAACCACTGGGTTAGGAGATGTCTGAGTTAAGTGGTTGCCTCAACTCTAATTGCAAGTGTGTTAGGGAGTATGGGTTCCGCAGCCATGTACACAATTCGATACGAAGAAATAAAAATCCTTTAACCGCAGTTGTAGTTTGAGTTCTTTAAATACAACAGAGGGTAATACACACAGACTCACAACCAACAGGCAAGGCATCCTTGTTTCTTAAGCCAACGTTTCACTCCTCGCGTGGAGCTTTCTCAAGGCATTCACAGTTTGACAACTGCTAGATGAAAAAGACATACGAGAAGCGCTAAAAGCTAAATACAGTCCCACCATTCAAAAGTGGGGGAAACCACTAATTAAAAACGGAAGCACTGTCCTTCGAGTAACCCAGGAGCCTTACAGTACTTACTTCCGTTGTCTATTTAAAATGGGCATCCAAATTTTGTTTGCAAATGCAAGTTCCTGTTGACGGTTCATCAGGTTTGCAGGTTTCCTTTGTGAATTCATCAAAGCTTCCAAGTTTAGTCTCTGAGTTTTGATTCATAAAAGAGAGAATGAGTTTGTTCAAACTTGATCGTGTGTCCAGTCTGCATCGTAGAGAGATCAAGTTTGAACAAACTCGTTCTCTCTTTTATGAATCAAAACTCAGAGACTAAACTTGGAAGAGGCAAATGTATGTTTTATTTCTTATATGGTTCTAGTTTTGCTATCCAGTATCTATGGGAAAGAGTCCCATTAATATTGGAGGAACGTAATGTGTATTAAAAAGGCATCATGCTCTTTTTACCACATCACTAAACTTAATTGAGAAACAGCTAATGTACAAAGGTTAAACTTCATTGCATAAGTTCCTGGAATAAGTATTCCTGGTTAATGAATATGTAATTCATTGTATTTCAGAATCAGGGTGATTTGTGTGCCTGTGTTATAACAAAGTGAAAACATTACCTAGATGTGCTTGGATTTTATTTATAATCCATTTTCTGGGGGTGGAAAGTTTGCTAACTGGTTTTATAGCAATGGCACCTTATCAAACTTGTCAATTCTCCTACAGAACAGGATGTCACTCTTGCCTATAAAGCAAGCAACCATGAGACCTCTGTCAAGGATATGCTGTGTTGTAGTATAGAGCAGGGGTTCCCAACCTTTGGAGGCCTGGGTACCCCCCTATCACGGTCCAATTTTCTAAAGTACCCCTTGCTAATTAACTGCTAATTAATTAATCAATTAGGCAATCATTAAATAAAAATAGTAAAACAATTGTACAAATCAATGGTAAGGCCACATCTGGAGTATTGCGTCCAATTCTGGTCACCACACCTCAAAAAGGATACAGTTGAATTGGAAAAGGTGCAGAAAAGAGCGACCAGAATGATTCGTGGGCTGGAGCACCTCCCTTATGAGGAAAGGCTACAGCATCTGGGGCTCTTCAGCCTAGAAAAAAGGCGCCTGAGGGGGGACATGATTGAGACGTATAAAATTATGCATGGGATGGAGAGAGTGGATAGAGGGAAATTCTTCCCCTCTCGCACAACTCCAGAACCAGGGGACATACACTAAAATTGAGTGGAGGGAGAGTTAGAACATAGAAAAGAAAATATTTCTTTACCCAGCGTGTAATTCATCTGTGGAACTCCTTGCCACAGGATGTGGTGATGGCACCTGGCCTAGATGCCTTTAAAAGGGGTTTGGACAGATTCATGGAGGAAAAGACCATCACAGGTTACAAACCATAAGCAACCTCCTGGTTTTAGAAGTGGGTTTTCTCTGTGCCAGGTGCAAGGGAGTGTCAACGGGAAACAGGTTATCTTGTTGTCTTGTGCTCCCTGAGGCATCTGGTGGGGCCACTGTGTGATACAGGAAGCTGGACTAGATGGGCTTTTGGCCTGATCCAGCAGGGCTCTTCTTATGTTCTTATAATTTTAATTGTGAAAAAATGCCTTATTAAACTGTGCGTGTGCATGTGTGTGTTAGGAAGAGAGAGACACATGCAAGGATCTTTTTTTTTCTCCAAGTCACACTTCCCAAAATCGGCTCCTCTCTCCCCCACCCCACCAAAGTACATTTTCCAAAGTACAAAAATAAGCCCAAAACCAAAATCAGAGAGACAGAAGGGCTCCAAAGATAATTACAATTTAAAATCCATGTTAATTAACACTTAGCTGCTGATGGGGCAGATAAGGGGCAGGGCTTGGCGTACCCCCAGCAAGAAGTCCACGTACCCCTAGGGGTACCCGTACCACAGGTTGAGACTCCCTGGTATAGAGAGCTGTTGTAATGTTGTAGGTAAGGATGTGATATAGGAAGGCTTCCAGTTCAAATGTCGCCATGAATTCTCAAGTTTCTATTGGTATGGTGCTATTTCTCAGGCTAAACCCGTCTCCAACTGTTTTGGATCATAACTGCCTGTGTTGCAGTGTTTACTCATGCATTTTGCTCATAAAGCATTATGTAAGTCTATAATATTTAAATAGAAAGATTCTGACCAGTGAACTTTACTACATTTAATAAATTAAAAAACCCTGCTCTCTTTCAAACAATCATAATGAAAAGCTTGGGTTTGATGGCAGCCCACGGTGGAAAGTCTACTCGCAGAAGGGGACACTTGTCCCCTTCCCCAAGTGTAATGGCGGCTGGGGCTGGTAGGTCTCCTAGGATTTCCAACAGCTATTTTGCTGGTGGAAGTCAGAGGAGGCCGTGTAACAGCCCAGCCGCCCTATGGAGCCTGGCGGACACCATGTTCCTGCCCCCACCCAGGACGGCTGGGCCTATGGCTGCCCTCCCGGCTCCACCGTCCCTCCCCCGTCCGCTGATCCACGCTTACCTAGGTCCGGCGGTGAGCTGAGTCCTCGGCCGACAGAGCAGGGCAGGCTGGCCTCGCACAGGCCTGCCCTGCTCTAAAGTAGTCAGCAAATGTGCTTTATGGCATGTTGGTGACTATTCCGGGCGCCGGATTGCTAAGTCCACCGCCCGGAAGTTAAGTTGGATTGAGCTCTTAATCTCTGGTATTTTTTCTCGTTCCTAATTTAATTATAGGATAACAGAATATTGTTTGTGTGCCTGCAGTGTACAGTACTTTAAAGACCTATTAGATGGGTGCTCTAGGGAAGCTAAAAACTTATTTAAATCATGGCTTGCTTTCTCCAACCTCATTCACTTAATTGACAGCTGCCTGTGTTGCACTTGAGCAACTTCCTTATCTATTCCATCGTGCCTCACCCAAGCTATTGTATGCCAATTTGCTCAGTCTAGATTGAAGAAAGATGTCTGAGAAGGGACTTGATTGAGACACATAAAATTATGTATAGGATGGATAGAGGGTAGTTCTCTCTCGCACAACACCAGAACCAGGGGGCATTAATTTAAAATTGAATTGCAGGAGAGAGAGAGAGAGAACAGGTAAAAGGAAATATTTCTTTACCCAGCATTTAATTCATCTGTGCAACTCCTTGCCACAGGATGTGGTGATGGCACCTGGCCTAGAAACCTTTAAAAGGAGATTGGACAGATTTATGGAGCAAAGGTCCATCACAGTTTACAAGCCATGATGACTATATGCAACATCTGGATTTTAGAGCTAGCCTATCTCGGAATGCCAGATGCAAGGGAGTGGTGACAGGATACAAGTATCACCTGAGGCATCTGGTGGGCCACTGTGAAATACAGAAGCTGGGGTAAATGGGTCCTTGGCCTGATCCAGCAAGCAAAGCCAGCCTTGGGGAGGAGAACTGGGGCTGCTGCCCTGGGCCTCACTCTTTCATGATCAATATATGGCCATAATGCCCCCCCCCTCCCGCACTGGTTGAGTTTCCCTGGGCCAGCACCTTGCCCGCACCCTTCTAGGGATGGCTCTGCCAGCAGGGCTCTTCTTGATCTTACTAGTCCTGAAAGTGATCCTCCAGATCACTGTAGTGCAAGTTGAAACTGTCTCAAGGGTAGGGATTTTTTAAAACCATCAGGGAACTGATGATTTAATCATACCAGAATGTAGTTCACATGTTTGTAGGTCACATATGCATATATCGCTTTATCTTGTGTAATGTTTTCAAACTTGGAATGGCAGCCAAAATTGATTAGTTGTTTACAAAGTAAAGTGGCTTATAAATTATATGCCCATTTTGAAAATTTCACGTTTGGTTTCACAGTAATTGGTTTCATTGACACTAACAGATTGAGAGTAAAGTTTTGAATATATGCTTATAGAGAAGCTGTCTTTGACTGCTTAGGTTGGTAGGCTGGCACAATCTTGTATTTTATGCTGGGGACAGTTTCTGAGGAGCCTGCTTCATAACAATCCATAACAAACATATGAACTGCAAAAATCCAGCAATACCTTGCATTTTTACCTGGTTAGGGACCAGAGCATAGATGAATGTCAAAGAATAGCCTTGGCTTGCAAACTTATTTTGGTCAGCGAAAAGCATAAATAACTATATGATGCAAATGCTGTGCGAAACCTAATTAAACCTAAGAAAAATAAACAAGGATGTTGTGGGAGGTTGGATAAACTCAGACGAAAGAGGAAAGCTTGTGGACGAAAGAGGAAAGCATGTGGATGAAATTTGAAATGTGGTCATAATTGAAAACAGCTGAAAGTATTGCAACTTGGTAAAAATAAAAGCTGAAAGAAAAATAAACAAGGATGTTGTGGGAGGTTGGATAAACTCAGACGAAAGAGGAAAGCATGTGGACGAAAGAGGAAAGCATGTGGATGAAATTTGAAATGTGGTCATAATTGAAAACAGCTGAAAGTATTGCAACTTGGTAAAAATAAAAGCTGAAAGAAATGGACAGGCATACATTTGTATATTCAGAAAAGCATTTCCAGCGTAATGAGAGCTAATTACAGCAAGGTTTCACTTAAAGTCATTTCATTTAAAGTTGTAAAAGTTGATGGGGAAAATGCCATAGGAATGTTTACGTTTATCAATTAGCCTATAGTAACATTGGTTTCATAAGTATTTTTGCTTAAAGTCACAGTTTTCAAGAAGAACCCTATCAACAACTTTAAGTGAGGACTTGCTGTATTCATAATGCTTTATATCCAAAGTCTTTGCAGTGCCAGCACCCGTAGCCCATAGGATTGGGCTGTAAGATTCTTTATTTCTTTGCTTATTTTATATTACCTGAATGATCTTGATTGGACAGGATATATCGAGATTTTTTTCTTTTTCATGTTTGGTTTAAAATAGTATCACTTTGAATTTTGTCTTGAAAGCAAAGAGCTTGATTTCTTCAACTTTCAGTTTGTTTTGCCCACAAGAATTTGAGTGGATTTTTTTCTACATGTGCAAATCTCTGCCTTTGCCAGAAACTTCATAACTCTGTTTCATATATTTTGTGTGTACAGTATGCAATAGTAAAGTGGGGATATAAAGGGGTAGGGGGAGAGGGGCCCAAGCCCTGTGTCTGGGCTGGAGGCCTGGGAGGGGGGAATAGGATACGGCATCTACCATGGACCCCCCCTCCCAGGTCCAATGCACCCACCCCTCCACCCTCCCTCCGTCCCATTACAAACCCTCAAGCCCCTATGCCGCTCGGAGAGGCCTTACCTGCTCTGGCGCGTGTGGGGCCTGGATACGGCACTAGCAGGATGGCACAGGCCTTCCTGCTGGCGCCGCTTCCTCTCCAGATGTCGAAACATGCTGTACAGCATGTTTGTGACACCCTGGCTCCTGACTTTCACTTAATGTGGTTGTCAGGTGAACGTTGGTTGGGGAGAGTGTCCTATTGCTGGGGCACCACTGCAGAAAAGGCTCTACCCCTGGTTATCACCTAACTCTGACAGTGGAGTACCCAGAGGAGGGCTACTGAAGATTACCCTGCTGCATGGGCAGATTCATTTGGGAACTGGCAGCTGTAAGATATTTGCTGGGAATCTTACAAACCACCCAAGGGGACACAGAAGGCTGGGTTCATCATAACTTGACAGTCTGCTGAGTAACAAACACAGAATGTAAAAACTAATAGATACAATAGAACTGTAGATTCAATATAACCAGCTACGAAGTGAAACCTAACTGAAGATTCGCTTAGGCACATTAAATATACATAACAGGAGCCCTCTTAGATCCCAGTATCTGCTGGAATCAGGGAGATTTGTGGACTCGCAGAATTTCCTCTAAGCTAGGTAATGACAAGCTCTGTTTGCGCCTGTAGCAAAATGAGTCAAGGTTTCGTTTGGATTGTATCTTCCGCAACAATTTTAGATTGGAATAATATTGGGATTGAGGAGAAATGTGTTAAATCTTTTAAGCCGTGCATTTTATGGAAACTGAGATAGGTCTTGTCTTTATCGTTTTGCCTAGTAGAATGACACAAGATTGGAATCAAGCATGTTAAGACTGTTTAATGTAGCCGTGGAATGTGTCCAGGAATGTTTTGACTCTAGATTTTATTTTTATTTTTAATGGCAAAGGTGCAGTGACTAGACTAATGACAACCTTGGTTATCCTTGTGTTTATAAAAAGTGTCCAGTAAAGTGAAGAGATGTTTAGTATATTGAGATTAACATAGTGTTATAAACCATACTTGGGGGGGGGGACACCTCTTGATACCATGGGATAGTAGTCATTCATAGGAACAAAATGGTAGTGAGAGAACTCTCAGTTGAGTTAAATGTTACTAGAGAATGTATTGCAATTCACTGGCCTTGAATTATTTAATATTCCTTGGCTTGGGGGGGGGGGGGAAGCATCTTTTTCCAGAGTCCGTGCTAGGGTGAATTGGGACAATTGCTCTCTTTGCTAAAATATAAGAGCAACCACTTAAGTCTTAAAACATGCCTCTTAGCTCAGTAGGCAGCTGCAATTGTAGTGCAAGACAGGAAGTGTCTGTTTCAAAATGAGACAGTGTATGTGTGGGTATTCCGACTACTGAAGACTTGGGTACATATGTAGATATTGTTAGTCTCCAAATGCGAAAAAAATGATAGAAACTGAACAAGTCTAAAGCTCTCATGCTGAGAGGAAGAGTGGGATGTGAGCACTCACACCCAGCTGACCCCACCCACCAAATAAGGAGTGCATCGTCTAAACCAACCTATAATTAACCTTGTGCTGTGGACACAAGTCCAGTGTGTACAGTGTTTTGTATCCTGGTGTAAAAGAGTCCTAGGTTTTTGTTTCCTTTTGTCTTATATAAAAATGGGTATGGTTTTCGACCTTCAATACTGCAGAGTTTTTCTCATCCCTGGCAGCACAGGGTGAATTTGCAACCTGTTGCTGATTTGCAACCTGTTGCAGTTACAACCAGCCGCTGCTGCATTCAGGATGGTGTCAGTCTCTGCATGAGGTCAAATGTTACCAACATCTATAGCAAATGCAGAAGAAGCTCATTCTCTCCTTACCGCTCCCAAACCGCATGATCAGATCAAACTATGAACATCGAGAAAGAAAGCACAGTGGCATCTTAAGTGTATTGGAATAAGTGGGGGAAATGAAAAAACTTCCAAAGGCTGTATATGAGTGGTTTCTGAATGTTTGATGTGCTGGGTGAGAAGGAGACACGTAATGTGTTCTAGGCTGCCTTTATAGAATACGACTTCCTAAAAACCAAGATTTGGAGTTGCCATGTATGCAACATGTGACCGGCGTTCCCAGAGTTGCCCTGTCCATCTTTAAAATCAACATTTTAATTTTTTTTAACGCATATAGCTTGCTCCCATGGCTGAAGATTATCCTGTTTAAATGTTCAGTATGCAGGCCCAGCCCAAACCATCCTGCCACCTGGGGCCAAGATCTGGTGTACCAGTTCTTTTTACCCTCCTCCTCACCCCCTGGATTCTCACATACCATCACCACTGCCCTGCTTCTTCTTGCACTCTGTCATTTTGAAAAGGCAGAGTGCACAGGAAATGTCTAGGGGCCTAGAAGAGGCTCTCCCCATTTCCTCTATCCTTTCCCGTTTGCCTTCTTTGCTTTTTTTAAATGGGAGCTGGGAGAGTGGCAGCAGTGACTCCTCATTTATCGCCACACTGCCACCACCCCAAGTATTGTGCAGCAGGCCACCGCCTGGACTCATGGCCCGCCTAGGTTGTTTTACAGCCCAATCCTATCCAGGGCTTAGGTGGCGGATCTCATGATCCGCTTCTAAGTCCTAGACTGGCGGTGTGAAAGCCACGCTGCCTTCATGTGTGCTGGGGCCGCAGGTGCAAACAGTCAGAGGCCCCCACCCGCATGAGAGTCGCTCCCCGACGCCCCACTGGAGCAGGTAGGTTGGCGATGGGGGTGGTTTAGATTGTGGGTGGCTTGGAATGTGGCAGGGTGGGAGGGGGAGGATCTCGGTGACAGCTGTGCAAGCTGAGATCCCTTTCCCTGCAGGTCTCTTTGAACTTATGCCAGCTAAATAGTTGGTGTAGGTCTAGAGATCCATTGGCGGCCAGGTGGTCTATGGGGAGGAAAGTAAGAAAAATCTTTACTTTCCTCTCCCTGTCTAGCTGGTCCATTTCCCCCCCCCCACACACACACACGCACACCCAGTATGCAGTTTGTGCTATGGCAGCGGTGCTGCATGCTATAGACTGGTAGGGGATAGGATTGGGCCCTTAGAGTGCCAGTCATGTCAGTGTGCATTATAAGTAGAGGTAGGTGGAAGAAAATGGTTTTATTTTTTCACAGATTTTGGTGTTTAACCAAAATGAAATAGCCGAAAGTGGTGTTGTGTTCCAATTTTTTTACATTTTTATCAATTGTAACCACTTTAAAAGTGTAATAGATATGTGGTATAGGTTGTACAGTGTCGGCAGATGAATGACACAATTACATGGTTTTATCTTTTTCACTTTTTTTAGCAGAAAGCAGTGTTATGTGTTTCGTTATCACGATTTTCTCCTGCCTCTAATTATAAGTTCTGAGATGGACCTGTGAATTTTGAGGGGGGCATTCATAGGTCTATCTTGTTTTCCATTTAGCATTGATCTTTCCAATTAGATGTTTATGCCTGGTTTCAGAAATGGAAGTGTCTGGTCTATAGTTGTGTTGGACTGAAAAGAAGCTGATGGGGGCATGAAATGAATAGTTCTGTTTTAGATGTTGGAAAAAGCTACTCGGTTGATCAAGAGAACAATGCCCTGTACCTTATATAACGGTTCTGATTTTTTTTTTATTAACTGCTGAAGTTGTTAGAAAATCTACCAGTAGTACAGAAGCTGTCTTGTGTGTCATGGTACAAATTTTCAACAAATGGTTCTGATTTTTTTTTATTAACTGCTGAAGTTGTTAGAAAATCTACCAGTAGTACAGAAGCTGTCTTGTGTGTCATGGTACAAATTTTCAACAAATGAGTAAGTGGTTTTGATTCAGGACATGCATGTTTTGTCTCCGTGCTAAAAATCTCTTTCTTAGTATATCAGGATGATGCACGTCTCCCTTGAGCCCAGAATTTGCTGCACACTTACAACACTGAAATTTGTCTCCCCTTGTCTCTACAAGCTATAAGCTGGGATGCATTTTTGTCCTATTGTTATCACACTGATTGAGCAATGAAACATACGTGCCTGGCTCTTTTTTCCTCTCTGCCTCTGGGTGAGATGCTCTTGTTTCTGGCAGCTGAATCTTGGTAGATTTCATCACTCCTGTGATGCTATAATTTATGCTGATTGTGTTGGGTGGCTGCTTTAGTACAGTAGTTTTGATTTCTCTCACCCCTCACAAAAAAATCTCAGCTGTGCATTGCAATCTCCTTTATTGGAGCGGCTTGCAGTTTGTCGAAACATTTCGACAGTCATATGTTTGAAAGAATGGATAAATGTTGTATCCATGGGATTGCAGTGGCATGATGATGACACTAGAGAGGAGAATTGTGTATAGCAGGACAACGGGTAATACATCCAAAATAACTGAGATTTGAGAACAGTACAGTTCTGCTGTGGTTTAAATAGTGAATGTGCATTATATACTGTACTCCTAAGACAGCTCTGAAGAACAGCAAAGAGTGATATCTAGCTTGCCTAACGTTTTGTTCCTGACTTTAGTATCTTCATTGTCAGGAAATAGACTTTCTAGGGATTTTTCAGCTTGTATGTTGCTGAGCGAGCCAATGGGTGGCGCAGTGGGTTAAACCACTGAACCATGAGCTGTCAATCGAAGGGTCGGCAGTTCGAATCCGTGCGACGGCTCCTGCCAACCTAGCAGTTCGAAAGCAAGAAATTGCAAGTAGATTAATAGGTACCGTGTCAGCGGGACGGTAACAGCGTTCCATGCGCCTCTGTGTTGAGTCATGCTGGCCACATGACCATGGAAACGTCTTTGGACAGCGCTGGCTCTTCGGCTTTGAAACGGAGATGAGCACCGCTCCCTAGAGTCAGACACGACTGGACTTAATTGACAAGGGATACCTTTACCTTTACCTACGTTGCTGAGCAGAACTTAGGACAACTCTCTGCAGAAACGTTGTACAGTATTCTTACAATGTTGCCTGTATCAGTTCTACATTCTAGTGTTGTGTGCTAGTGCTTTTTATGGGGGAGACCTGGTTCAGATCTCCACTCTGCCATAAAGCTGGGAGTTGGGTAGGGGTGGAAAGTCACACATTGTCTGTGTTACCCTGGGTTCCTTGAAGGAAATGTGCAATGCAAATACAAGTACAGTAAATACTCTTGTTTACCACTCCAAGGCTTTTAGTGCCTTAGAAATCAATTCTTGTCCCCCTGTGTTGCTTGTTCAGATTCAGGATGTTAGCAGCATGTACACTGTGCTCTTTTGCCATTTGGTCAGTACGGCATGCTGTGGAAATGTTACGCTGGCCTCATGTTGCTGAGGCTACAGTTTGAAAGGTTAGTCTTAGAATCTTCATCACATGACCCATTGAGTGGTCACTGCTTAAAAACATCCCATTAAAAATGTGACTGCTCTAATCGTGTGGAGAACTAGTAATCTCTTAGCTCCAACTACACTGCAAGTCACACTATTTCTGTAACTTAGAGGTTGCAATGGTTCACCATTTGGTTGATTAGAGTCATCATATGGCATGTTTTGAAGTTTATTGTGTAGTAAGTATCATTTTGTTCTCGCACATAGGATAAATATGAACTGCTGGAATGCATTATTGTCCATATCTTCATAGCATGGTGATTGTAAGATGTGGGATAATCTATCGCCTTTTGCTACGTGGTTAGGTTTTAAAACTGATGATAATGCTGCAAATTATTGTCCCAATGAACACATTCCCTAATCTTTTCCCTTTTGATGCTTTATCTTGTGTGTTTTTTTGTTTTGTTTCAGCATTTATAAAACTGGGTGTCATGAATAATCCTGATATTTTTATGAAGACACCTTAGGCTCAATAATTCAGAGTTAAGCCTTCATAGGGAAGTCACATGGGTTCTAGAGGTACTTCACTATATGTGAAATACTATTTCATAGGATTATTTTTTGAAAAAGAGGTCTGCACAGTTACCATGGCTACATGGTCTGAAACCTCTAAGATAGGGCTAAACAAAAGTGTTACTTTGAATCTCAAAACCAACCCCAAAATGTGTCAGTAACTTTTCAGCTTTCGGAGTTGTATGGTTTAACGCCTGCAAAAAAACAAAAAACAAATCACATGCCACTAGTGAATGGCGCAGATTACATTTTATATAAAAACAAGCATTAGAAAGCACATGTTAATTATTTCCCCTTTTCCTTTCTCCCATGTCATTTGTCTAAAACTTATGATGAATCCTATTTCTGACCTGGCCTGATCTTTTGTATAGCTAGTGGCCCTCAAGTGCATATCACACCTTGGTTTTTCTCTGCTATTCATTCTTTTAGGAAATCTGACTCTTCACCTTGGCTGCATTAACTTGCATTACTAAAGCCCCTGAAGGCTACTACCCTTAGTGTAAATGGCTGTGACTAAACCTGCGTCGGAGCCGGAGCCATCAAGCAAGTACTTGATTGTTAGAATTTCGTAGTAAATCTGTAAGGTTCTGCATCCTCAGCCCTCTGTCTTCATGCGTTTTTTACACTGAGATTTAGGTACAGAACTTGGTGGGTTTTGGTATAAGCAATGATTTGGTTGTACACTATGGAAGAAAAGCAGCAATCACATAAAATGTGAATCAGAATTTAGCTTGTTGTTTAGAGGCATTTAACCCACTTGATAAAAATTGGCTTGGGCGTAAAAAAATTTCTCAGTGAACATGTGAATGCTGAAAAGCAAAGCCCAGCAGTGAACCAATGGCACAATGCAACGTCTTCTCTCAAAAGTATTCTGACTTTATTCTGTAAGTAATTATTTTTATCCTTCAGTAGGTGCATCTGCCTGCTATTGTGTTAAACACTGCTGCCTGTCTTGTTAATTATACTCTTATGTTTGCTTCACAAGGGCAATTTAGTAGAATGTAGTAATTAATTCAACCCAAAATAAGCACATTAAAAAATGCAATTAGTGCCAAAGTACACACGCAGACTTTATTTCTTTTTTGAGGCATGTATGTTAGCAAACAGAAGGGGGCTGTCTAGATGGACTTGATCATGTAATGAAGTGGAACTTCGCCTGTGTTAAGACATGCTCTTTAGTTTTTTGTGTTTAAATGTTTAGCATGCACATTTTTGTAAATTAGATTTTGAAAATGTTTTGAAAATTTTCAAAACATTTTCCAATCATCTGAATTGATTGGAATCTGGCTTAGCATGTTTAACTTATTTAGCAATCAGAACTAAAACAGTTATGTCATGTTAACTTTATATGATGTATTAACGAACATCCCATAATTTTTTCCAATATATTGGGACGGTATGGGAACTGAAATATTTGATAATGGAAAATATGAGTGTTTAAATATTCAACATATTTAAAGCTTTACTTGGGAATTATTTTATTGGAATACTTGTAAATATCTTAATACACAACTTAAAAGACTTGCTTGCCTTAAGTTTCAAGAAAAAAAGCAAAGGCACTCAAAATTATACTAATTTTAGCGCGTACCCCCCCCAGGAGAGCTATGCACGTATTCATTATGCATGTTTCCTAGGGACAGTCACCTCAAAAAAAAGTTAATTGCTACTTTGGCATTGCCCAATAATGGTTTGGGACCTATATTCTTGAAGCACCATCTGCCTGCTTGTGAGGTCATCTTGAATGGCCCTATTGTGGGAGCTGTCATTGTTGGATATTTGGCTGGTGGAAACACGGGACAGGGCTTTTTCAGTTGTGGCCCCCAGTCTTTGAAATATTCTCCCTGTTGAGATCAGGTTGGCCCCCTCTGTGCTAGCATTTTGGAGAGAAGTTAAAACTATTCTGGCTGATTTGGTACTGATTTTATGACTGGTTGCTTTTGTTGCTGTGAATGCTCTCTTCCGGTTTGAATTAAGTTCATTTTTATTCTTTGCATTTTTTATTTATTGATGACTTTTAAAAACTGATTGTGATGTTTTGATTGTTGGGGGGGTTGCATTGTTTGTGAGCCTCTTTGAGTGTCCATTGGATGAATAGGCAGGATACAAATAAAAGGACTAGTATTGTAACTATTTGTATGTTAGTTGATTTTATGAAACAATGCATTTTTAGAAATGGAAAATTTCTTGCACAAAATATAGCACTTCAGTGTTTATGAGGCATGGTGATAAGATATAATAATAATAATTAATAATAATAATCTGTATTATATACTGTCTTTCTGGTCATCAGATTTCTCCTCAGACTTTATCCAAGGTGGTTTACATAGGTAGGCTCTTCTAAACCCACATAGAGGATTTTACAATAATGTTCTATTCGCATAGTACCCTTTTCTTTCTCCAGATGTTTCCCTTCAGCGGTGTGGTTGTTTCTCTGGCTGCACAGCGCACACTTTTCGAGCTTGTTCAATAGTGACTTCTCTTTCACACAGAGGATTAATGCAGGTTACCTCAGCTTGTCGGCAACTTCCGTTTGCCTCCCATCCATGGCACGACCAAGCTGGTCTCATCTTAGCTTTCTTCAGGCAAACAGCAACTGAAGTTATACATACTGTATGTGAATGAGTCCTGTGAAGTCTTGAGCTGAGAGTTTCTGCTGGATATTGGGTAGGAATCCTGTGTCTATATGATTAGATTTTTTTAAAGCTCATATTTCCACTACAAAGTGCATGAAAGGGGTCTCATCTTGAAAACTATGTTGTATCTCACTTTTATGCTCATGCAATAGAAAACATACAAGCATAACTTTCCTATTGCACAAAGTAGCCACACAAAAGGTTGCTCCTGAGAGTTGGGGACCTCTTGGAAACACGGTGAGATGGAACACAGGGAACTGCAGGGGGACGGGGGAATTCTTCAAAACTGTATGCAAACATTTTCTGTGCATGTGAGTTGCTGTTCCTAGCTATGGCTTTGGGCACTTCTACAAGCAACAGGGAGGATGTATCCAGTCATACCTTCCATAATGCTGATTCATTACAGTGCTCTTTCTCCCGTCATGATTGAAATCCGTTCTAACGATTGGAGCAGCGCATTCTTGCATTCAGCACTCATTTCTATATCTCCAATAGTGCTGTACCCCCGGCGGGAGGTCGGCACGTCACCCCCCACCGCCACCGCGCATCACCCCCTGCTGCCACCCAGCCCCGGTATGAGCCAGGAGAGGGTTACAGACACATCTTCTTCAGCCAGCAGCTCAGCCACTTCTGACGAGGCCAAATGCAGCATTTTCGCACATGAGCACAACACCACTTGAAGCCTCTTGCCTTCAGCAGCATTGTGCACATGTGCGAAAACGTCGCTTTTGGTCTCGTCAAAAGTGGCCGAGCTGCCGGTCGAAGAAGACGCATCTGTAGCCCTCTCCCGGCTCGTACCGGGGCCAGGTGGCAGCAGGGGGTGACGCGGCAGCAGCGGGGGTTGCAGTTCACCAGGGGGTGATGCGCCACACGACGCTGGGTGCGTCACCCCCTCCCGCGCCAGGCGAGTCAACCCCGGCGGCCCACCACCACCACGCATCAGTGATGCCATTGGTGCTGTTTCACACTATTTGAAGCATTCCTGCTTGTTTCCATGCTGGATTCTGTTCACCTTGTGAATATACCGTATTTATCGGTGTATAACACGCACTTTTTTGTCTAAAATTGTAGCCCAAAATAGTAGGGTGCGTGTTATACGCTGATGCTAAAGATCCAACAACAACCCCCCGGCCGTTTAAAAGCATTTTCGTGGCACTTGGCCACTTACCGCGTTGTTGTGTTCCACCTCAAATATTCTTCCCGCGTTGCCGGCTGCATCGCGGCCCACGCCAGGACTGCCGCTACTCAGCAGCTCAAAGACACTGCACCTTTACTTCTTCCACAGGCAGACGCGAGCCTCCCAGACGGTGAGACGCTGGACGTGACTGCAAGCTCTTCGGAAACGCCCGAGTTTGCGGAGAGCTTTGCAGTTGCGTCCAGGGTCTGGGAGCTTCGCGCAGGACACGACTGTAAGCTCTCCAGAAACGCCCGAGTTCTTGGACGTTTTCCGGAGAGCTTTGTAGTCGCGTCCAGCGTCTGAGAGGCTCGCGTCTGCCTGTGGAAGAAGCAAAGGTGCTGCAAAAATGTGTTTTACCCAAACAGCAGTGCCAAAAGTAAGGTGCGTGTAATACGCCAATAAATACGGTACTTCATTATGTAATATAGTTTTGTTAGTTTGATTGAAGTCCTCGGTATGGCTGCTCACTTAGGATTGTTTAGCAAACGTTCATGTTCTTAAATGCATATTAACCACAGCAAATAGCCATTTTTGCACTAAAGAATGATGGTATTCAGCCTATCCTCCATGAGAAGTGGTGGCATCTGCACGAAGGAGTGTTGGGGTGTGTGCAGGGCTTAATCTGAGCTGGAACTCTGCCCTGGAATCTGTTTCAAGTATTAAATAAACTCAACCTTGGTGCCTGTGAAACAGTAGAGAATATATTGCACTACATGGAGACACAAGACCTGCCGTGATTTCCACGGCGAGATATTTTAAGTGTTTACTTTGGTTGGAACAGATCAGCCCTGTTGCCTAATCACCACTTACTAACTAGACGATGGCCATTTTATTTAGCTCTTTTGATAACAAACTATTTTTAGGGGACTGGCAGCAGCAACTTGTGGAGCTCAGAGCATTGGGTGGTGTTTTATCACTTAAGACATTGTGTAAAATTGTCCATTCAGTTTGCATCATGTTGAATTTTTTAATCCAGGTTTTTGTAACATTTTCTTAGTTTACAACCGAGTTCATGAAAAGTGACAAATCTTGCATCCAACCCTGGAGAAAACTTTCTGTGTTGGCTAGTAGCCAAATGATAAAATCATAACTGATTTTATTCTTTGAAAGAGCGGTACGATTTCAAGCCCAGCAATGTCCGTCCTGTGTTAAGTCCCCAAATTGAATTTATTAATGGTTGGCTGTTTCCAAGCATTTGAATTTCATTGTTAGTATTGATCCACTATAAGTATTAGCAATTGGCAGTAAAATAATGGCTTGTGACCTACATATTTTTTGTCCAGTTTTACCCCAAGCATTAGATAAATTAATTTATAGAGAAAAAGATTCTTTTCTTTTAATTTCAGATGCAAACTATGTGTGAGAATGGCTGGGAATGTATTTTTGTAGTTTATCATAGTATTTTGTGGGGGGGGGGAGTGAGAGCATTGAAACCTACCTTTTTTTATAAAAGGAAAGCTTCTTAAAAGATACAAACTAATGTTGTGCTTTATTAATTGAATGGTCCAAGTTCTCAAGTTTATATTGGTGGTGTGTGAAAGGGGAAGATCAAGCCCATCCCTCTTCAGAGATGTAGGGTCTTACCAAAATTGGTTTCTCACTGTCTCTGACTGGGTCCAGTGTTCCTGCCTCAGGCTTCTCCAATAAATTAAAATACAGTAATTAAATACTGTACTGACTTTGGACACGGCATAACCTGAGTATCTTGCACATCCCTAGGGAGTGAAGCTGCCATGGTTTGTTAGGGGAAAACGAGTTGCTGTCAACTTTTTAAAACATTGAGTTTGAAGAAAGCTAGGCTGCCCAGGAAAACAAGAGAAGTACTTTTGAGTCTTTCATTGTTTCTAAAATGGATATTTAAAAGATCCAACCATTTTGGAAGTTGTGCTCCTCTTAGATCAGCTACACTTACTTCAACACTTAGAATGGCCTTCACAGAAGTTAACCACTGATTTTGTTTCACTGTTCTAGATTTTCCTGTTCCAGTTGTCCAAAGAATATCCTAGTGAGACCTAATATTGAGTCAGTCTATAGGGGTGGTGCATATCCCCACACCACCTGAATCCCCAGCAAATGCAGCCTCTGCACATGTGCTAATATACCCCACAGCCTCCCTGCTTTGTGCCATACTCTTTGTAGTGGCGCAGGGTAGGGAAGGAAAGAGGCGGACAGGATCTAAATTTCCTCTCCTTGACTACTTGTTGGTTCATAAGTACCAAGTAGGCAGGAAGAGGTGATCTGGAGCAGTAGCTCTTCCCCCCCCCCCTTTCTTCTTCTAGCAGCACTGGAAGGAGAAGGGAAAAAATGGAAGCTGCTGTGGCTCCAGATCACTTCCTCCTAGCTGTTATCGGCCGCTGCTGTTATCCTCTCCCAACTTGCTCCCAGTAAAGGCTGAAAATGATCGGAGCCCTTAATGGAATGGCAGACTGGAGAGGGTAGCAGTCCGATGGGCTGGGGGCTCTTCTGTTTACTGCCCCTCCCAGGGTACTGTTTCAGGTCACTTCAAGGTAAAGCTGGCTCTGCATAATTTATATAAACCATTTCTAACCCTACCCTATCTACCAGAAGTTCTGTGTGTGAAATTAAAAAGAAAAGAAAAGGATTCTTCCGTCCTTATGAATTTGGAGTGTTTTGAACAGGCAATGCAAGAAAACTAGGCCAACAACAACACCACAATGTGATTTATACGAGAGGGATTTGATAGATATTAAATTTTCTTTAAAGTGTAAGGGACTGGTATGAAGAAAAAAAGTGCCACTTCTTTGGTTATAGTTTCATCGATCATGTCAGACAGTAAAAAACATGTGCAGTAGAACAATTAATGATGATGCTTTTTGGTTTTTCCCCAACAGGCAGCCAGATAAATTGGTGGTGGTTTGGACAAGAAGAAGTCGAAGGAAATCTTCCAAGGTTAGTTCAGCTGAATAAGGGACATTTAAGTTGAAATGCGCTGTTTGATGATGATTGTGTTGCTTTGGAACAGGAAAAATATTTCTAAAATGTGGACCTAAGCTGCACTCTGTTGCTGCTATTGAGTGTTACTGCCACTCAGGGGCGTCGCTGGAGCGTGGCGGGGTGGGCAGGGCGCCCCGGGTGACGCGCGCCACGGGGTGACGCGCGCCACCCTTCAGACGCTCCGAGGCCGGCCCGGGAGCCGGCCTCGGAGCGTCCGACCCCGTCGGCGCTCCAGGGCCTTCTGAAAGGGCCTTCCATCCGGGTATTTCCTGGATTTTCGCGCATGCGCAGACCCGTTTTGAGGACATTTTGCCCTCAAAACAGGTCTGCGCATGCGCGAAAATCCGGGAAATACCCGGATGGACGCGCTGCCTGGCGCCGACGGGGTCGGACGCTCCGATGCTGGCTCCCGGGCCGGCCTCGGAGTGTCCGGAGGGCGACGTGCGGGGGGAGCCGGGTCGCCCCCCTGCACCGCGATATCGTAGCGTCACTAGGGTGATGCACGCCCCCTGCCCCAGGGTGACGCGCGTCCTAGTGACGCTACTGCTGCCACTATAAAGGTTGCATCGGTGTCCTGTTATACCGCAGCCCATTATAAATCTCCACACTGACAGAGCCTGAGGTAGTAATGTTACAGCTTCCTAAAACTGATAGATGCCGATGGCACCTAGGTGTCATGATAGACACAAACAATAAGTTGTGTGGTAACTGTCAATTCAAAGTTATTTATTTCATTTCATTTTTATCCTGCCCTTCCTACGATATATATAATCCCACTCACTCACCTCATTTTATCCTCAAAACTACCCGGATCTGAGTGTGCATCAGAGTATAGAAGCAATCTGTCAGCACCGTGTTGCTTTTAATTGGATGCCCAGTTGTCCACTTTCTGTTTGTAGCCTCCAGTTGCATGACCTATTCAGCAGTACCATTCTCCCCAATTCCCTCGACTTATAGGCAGCTACAGAGGGACTAGAATGCTGGTCTTGCCAAAAGCTCTCGCCATTCCTCAACCCCAGCATTAAGTGTTGTTGGAGATCACAGATGTCCGTCTCTCTCTTTGCATAGAGTTTGCCACACTGAGCATGGCTTTTGGACATCTGTTTTCAGTCTTGGGAATGTTACAAATATAGGCAGATGCATTTTTATTCTGAAAAAGCAGTAGTTGCCTTCGTGCAAGAGCCAGAATACTCTCTCAGCATGTCAGTTAAGATGTTTAATGAGACCATTCAAAGATCTGCCTGGAATATCTTATATTGTAAAAAATAAGCTCTTTACTCACCAAGTTCTGGACCTCATAGGCTGGTTCAGACAACTGAACAAATTGTGATTTATATTCTGAGGTTTTCACAACCGGTACATATCTTTGAATTAATAAAAGGAAGCATTTTCCAGGTTGTTCTGGTTTAGTTAACAAAAGATTTCCTAACGTTTCGCTCCTAAACTAGGAGTATTATCAAAGGAACAGCAACTTGCTGTCTGCTCTAGTTCTTCTTCTAGTTCTAAGAAGAACTAGAGCAGACAGCAAGTTGCTGTTCCTTTGATAATGCTCCTCATAGTTTAGGAGCGAAACGTTAGGACAATCTCTTGTTTAACTAACTAAATAAAACAACCAGAAGAACCTGGAAAATGCTTCCTTTTATTAATTCAAACTGATTTGTTCTATTGTGAATGCGATGTGAAGCCTGCTGATCCTGCAGCCCTCCCTCCTCCTCATCTACCTCCTCAGCTTGCATGTACAAGGGATTCTGGTTTGTTTAGTTCTGCTGTTACCAAAAGAGCTGGGGAGGGGAATTATTAACTTTTTTTATATGGATATATACAGGGTTATTCAAAAAGGAGGGTGCAAAAGTAAAGCTAGTTTATTCTTAAATGAACTGACATACCACAACTTGTGTAGCTACAATGGGGCAAGGGGGGGGGAATGCCCCAGGTGACAGCTACAACCTCCTAGCATGACTGTGTGCCCCCCCCCCGGCCCCATTGTAGCTTTGCAAGTGCCCACATCGAATATTTGTAATGTGCATGTGAAACTTGGACAGTTTTTCTGTCTTTTCATGTCATGACGGTTGTGGTATGTCAGTTCATTTAAAAATAAATCTGCTTTACTTTTGCACCGTCTGTTTTGAATAACCCTGTATAAACAAGTGCAGAATGCAGGTACAATAAAATGCAGATGTTTTGATACAAAGTGCAGAGGTTACTAGAAGGTTGCATTCACGAAGGGCAAAAACAAAACTGTAAATACGGAGAAAAGTTTGCAGAGTTACAGTCAATGGAGGCACAAAGTGAGATTATCTTTTCCCCAGGATATGTGACTAGGGGCAGGGGAGATACCATGTACACAAGATTTTGAAGCTTGACCCTGGAGTCCTTTAGAAGCATGGCCTGTATGCCAAAATTATAGTGTCTTTACTGTCCATTTTGTGCACAGGAGTTCTGGGAAGACCGTTCATGTTGCACAGTGGCATCCATTGATGTTGGCATATGAAGCTGATAGCAATGTTGATTGGTATCAGAGATCATATCGTTCTTTATTATAATGTGAGGACAAAACATAACCAGGAGTGGAAAGAAAAATAAAGGAAATGGGGGGGGGGGGAGAGATCCACCCATAACACTGCAGCTACAGGTTGATTACCCCTTATCCAGACATCTGAAATCCAGACTATTCTGAAATCTAGACGTTTTGGGGGCTATGACTTTTAAAAAACCTTTTCCAGCACCTGGCTGGCATAGCACAAGGCATGCTGGGGCACAAAATTATAAAAAATTGTGTAAAAATTACCTTCAGGCTGTGTTTATAAGGTATATATGAGACATAATGAATTTTGTGTTTAGACTTGGGTCCCAAGGAACTCATTATGTTTATGCAAATATTCCAAAATCCAGGCAACTTCCTGTCCCAAGCAGTTTGGATAAGGGATACTCAACCTGTATCTGATCTTGCAAGGTGTGGATCTAATCCCCATTTCAAATCCTGATTTGTCCACCATAGTTAAACTGTATCTCCTGGGTTCAGACAAGCCACAGAGCTGTGACTTAAACCAGGACTGAAACAACACACCTTCATGTGAGAACTCAGGAGGTTGGGGAGAAGAGGGAGTAAGCTTGGCAAGCTTTGGGTCGCATTCAGAACCCATAGTTCGTTTGGTTGTCTGAATTGTCTGATAGTGTAACTGATGCGATTCTGTTTAATTTGAAACGCTTGTCTGCAGAGCTATAGATCGATAAACATTCTTGAGCCCTTAGTCATCCTAGTGCCAGTAATGCAAATTATTATACTGTACATGTTAGTTTCATCT
The DNA here is from genome assembly GCA_026170595.1 of Plestiodon gilberti rubricaudatus. Classification (NCBI taxonomy): domain Eukaryota; kingdom Metazoa; phylum Chordata; class Lepidosauria; order Squamata; family Scincidae; genus Plestiodon; species Plestiodon gilberti. The sequence goes on along the minus strand of JANXHW010000001.1, from coordinate 139,964,822 downwards.
AATTGCATTCTTGGAAGCAAGTCAAATGCTAGATTCTTTTGTATTAGTTAGATATTTGTGTCCCAAGAGTTACGTAAATCTTTGGCAGTATCTGTCCTTGGCTTTCTTATATTCTTCTTTTCGCTAGCATGAAATGCCGAGAGGGGATACTTCAATGTACACACAATGAATTAATAACCCAAATCTATATGCTATAGAAGCCAGGTTTTCTGGCGCTTGGTTAAGTGGCAAACTCAGAATCTTTGCCTGCAGCCTCAGGCAGGTGAAGATGCCTGTTACAAAGAGTGCTGCTTACCGAAGCGTTGGTTAAGCAAGCATCCCAGCCTTCTCCCTTGCTTACCTGACAAGTCTCTCTTAGCAGTGCAGCTCTACTCTCCTTTTTTATGATGGCCCTCCAGGAATAGCGACGTTCTATTCACCTGGAAGTCTCTCTTTCTAGAGGGGCCCTGTGAAGAAGGAAGGAGGGCGGAGCAGTACTGCAGAGGGAGCCTTATCAGGTAAGTGAGGGAGCAGACGAAGCTCTGGGGGTGGGGGCTTGGGGCTTGAAAAAGCTGTGTTAACCAGCAACCGGTTTCTTATGAATGCCTGATAACACAACTTTTACTGTAATGGAAAGATCAGAGAACCCAAGTTAACCTATTTTATTTTTTATTTATATCCCACCTTTTCTCTGGAGACTCAACAACATGAATTAAAGATACAATGAAATCAAAGAACAGAGCACGCTATTAAAACAACCAAACAGTCAACAAGAAGAGAGGGATAAAAAGAAAATACAGTAATCCAAAAGTTTTGACGAAACAAGTGTTTCTAGCGTCCTCTGAAATCATAAGGGAGGAAGCACAGAGAACCTCCTACAAAGTCAATTCCACAGGGAGGGAGCCACCACCAAGGAGGAGGCCCTGCATGTCCCCGCAAGCTGCACTTCAGATAGCAAGGGGACACACAAGAGCATCTCCCCAGAGAAATCTCAGAGTACAGGTAGACGCATGCAGGGTAAGGTGGTCCTTCAGGTATCCAGACCCCAAACTTTATAGGGCAGCGTTTTCCAACCTTCGGAGGCCTGCATACCACCTATGCAAGACTCGGACCGGCCGCATACCACTGGAAGAAAGTGCTGATGACGTCATCGGCACTTTCTTCCCGGTTCGTGGCCAGCCGGAGCGCTGAGAAGGTCAGAAAATGCAAGGTAAGATGCAGGGGATGGCGGGAGGGCCATCCCTGGCACTTACAGCCCGCGTGGTCAAACTCTGCCAGCTTGGCTGCAGCCTGTGGTACCACCAGCGGTATGTGTGCCACAGGTTGGGAACCTGAATGTGTGCATTTCTCAGTTTTGGCAAACCACTGTATTTTAAAAAAAATTTATCCTAGGATTCCTGATCTTTCTACTTGCCATTACAGCCGGAGATAAGTGTAGTATGTTGTGACTGCTGAGATAACTGGTGGTAATGGATGAAAACAGAAAATACTCCATTCCCCCCTCGGGCTTGTCAGCCTCTCAGAGCTCCTGTGTTTTTCCTTGTCCTGGGGACTTCCTAGAATTTTGTTTTATTTCACTTTGTAGGTATAGAATACTCTACCAGTGACTAAGTTTTATTTCAGCACAGGATTGTTCAGCAAGTCAGGACAACAGATGGGATCATTTCCAGTCAAAGCTTGACTAACTGCTCACATGTTTCTCTTACCTTTTTCATAAGACGCCAGTATTACTTGGTCCTATGTGTGGACTAGTTGCTTAGTAAATGCTGGGCCTTGCTCAGATCAGTTGTGGCTCAAAGAAGCAAATCTCTGAATCTGCTACAATATTGACTGAAATCATGGTCCGCATGGAGGGTTTAATTACACGGCAGAGGGGCCATAAAGAGGCACCTGAGCCTTCCTTCTGTCTCACACCTGGGATCTGTTACTGTGCAGTCCAGCTGCAGAACTCTCTCAAATGCTGCATGCCTCAGTTATACCTCCAACCTTGAGCTGTGAACATGTGCCAAGGGGCACAAAAACCATCTGCTCATACTGAGATTATACATAATGTATTACTAATTGGAAAACAAACATAGCACAATACCTTTTATTAGGACCAGCTGAAAGTTAAAAAAAAAACCCACAGTGCAATCGTTTTTGTTTAGTGATTTTATGTTGATTCTAATAAAGATACTATGCTATTGCTCTTCGTATCTTTCTGAATGGATCAAAAAGTATTTTTATTAATTGGATGTAACTTGTTAACTTAATTTTTTTGGATAAATGTTTTTTAGAGTTGCATTCAATTAATAAGTTGCCTTGTTTAATCAGACTCTTCTTCAGCTTGGCCTCTACTTATCCCCTGTGTTTTAAATTCATTTCGTAACCTTTATTGGCATAACAGATACACATAAAAGAACATCAAATGCTGAACCCAGCACATCACACAGTATAAAACCCAGAACCATCTCCTCATTTCCCCTGTACCAAGTTGCTAAGAGATGTGCTTCTGTCGGTCAGCCATGAACTTTAGGAAAGCAACCACCTTGGATAAAACCTCAACATCGCTCGTGTTTTTAAATCAGAGGTGAGCTCCCTGGGGATTACTTTTTTCATTATCTAATAGTCATTGAAACTCCTCCCTGAATTTGGAGGTGGAGGTTAAGTAGGAGAAGAGTTTGGGGAAATGAAGCTGGTCCTGGCTTCAGCCCAGGAGAAGGGCAGAAGTTGGAAAAGAATCCTGGCCTGAACCCAAATAGAGATAAGACAAGAGGTTCTTGGAAGTCCCTGTAGCCAGAGTAGCATCGGGGAATAGATTTATCTTTTCTAAAAAGTCTTCCAATGCGGGAAGATTTGTCTATGGAGGGAGAAGGTGACAAGGTCCAAAAGCCTATCTCCGTCTTGCCTGATGCTTTATATTACATCTGAATCTTTTTTGACCTAGTTCTTAAAAACAACTCTTTGAAATTTGCAGTCCTGTACACTGTGTGATGTTTTCTGTCATTTATCCACCTCTGTATGTACATGACAGATCTTGCTCCATTAATTCCAGAAGTTATAATTGTATGAGTCAGATTTTTTTTCCTCCTCTAAATCTTTTCTCAGGCTCATAGCTGGCAGCCAGGAATAAAAAATCCATACCGTGGTGTGGTTGTGTGGCCTGTTCCTGAAAACATTGAAATCACTGTGACACTTTTTAAGGTAAGCAGGTTTGGTTTTAGTGTTCATTTCAAATAGGAGTCTAAGTATAACCTGAGACTACTGTACATTTATTTTTATTCCTTTGATCTACAGTCTTAAGTTTTGCATTCTTGGAGAGAGACCCTACTGAAATCAAGTAACTCAGTTTCTGAATAAATGGTCTTAGGCTGCAGCCCTTACGTAATCAGTAGAATTTAAGTCCTCAATTAGTTATTCCAGTGACACAAAGCCACAGCATGGTCCTATGCATGTTTATACAGAAATGAGTCCCACTGAACTTACAGTGGAACTTACATCCCACTAAACAGTATAGCTTTCATTATCTTAAAAGCAGATGATTATGTATACATTTTTATCTCTCCTGTTTTCAAGGAGAAAATATATTTTGTATATAAACAAAATATTTAAACCAGGGGTGGCCAAACTTGCTTAATGTAAGAGCCACACATGATAAACTTCAGATGTTTGAGAGCCATAAGAGAGATTTGAGAGCCGCAATATTTAAGAAGCATTTAAATTCTTAAATATACTGTATTTACTCACCATGAATATTAAACATATGTTTTAATTCAGTGGACTCTCAGTTTATACCTGGTAAATGATTATAAAGCTTGAACATTTCTTATTAACCTTTTATATTGTGATGCAAAAAGGAGCTCAGCCAACATATTTCCGAGAGCCGTACATCAGTGGCGTCGCCAGGCGCCCCCCGACCTGGGGCGGAGCCCCCCAATAAAACTGTCAAAATTTTTAGGTTTTGTTTTTAACACTTATTTTTGACAGTTTTATTGGGTTTTTTTTGGCGATTTAAAGTGGAAAAAACGGAGACGTTAAAGTGAATGTTTGCTTTGCTGGCACTTATCTTGTATAGGACGTTCCCTCGACGATCTTAACGGACTCCGTAACGCCCTTACCAGCGCTTTCCGGAGTTTGCGCAAACCCACGGAGTTTCCAGGGACGGTTTGCGCATGCGCAAACTCTGGAAACAGCTGCTGGGGGCGGTTCAGAGTCCCGCGCCTGGGCGCAGCGCCGGGAGCAGGAAGAAGATCGTCGAGGGAACGGGAACGTCCTATACAAGATAAGTGCTGGCAAAGCATACATACATGTTAACCCCGTTTTTTAGACTTAAAATCAGCGAAAAATCGCCGAAAAAAGAAAAAAAAAGCGAAAAAGACACGGAACTTGAGGAGGCTCTCGCCCCCCTGGAGCCTTTCCGCCCCTACGCCCTGGGGCCCACCGCCCCAGGTCAGACGACGCCTCTGCCGTACATTATTCGTCAAAGAGCCACATGTGGCTTGGGAGCCACAGTTTGGCTCAACCTGATATAAACCATGAAATAGAAAATAAAATTTACAATAAATATTGCAAGCAATAGCAGAGTTACTTTCATCAGTTAGCTCTTTATCGGCTTGTCTGCTATTAAAAACATGTTCAGGCCCCTTTCAAAAGACTGCAAGGCCAGATTCTAGTAAGCCTTTTCCTGGAGGGAGTTCCAAAATTGGGTGTAAACAGAAGCACATTTCAAGATAGTATAGTATAACCCCCTTGGTGTCAAGGGAATGCTCCTTGATTACCAAAAGAGTAATTGTATATTGGCCTAGTTCTCACTGTGATGGTAAACTTTTACCTGGTCTGTACCATTTCACATTTCAGGTGGGAGCTTGCATAATAGAATGCTCCCCCATGAAAAAATAGATTGTGTGTGTTGTAGTTAGGAAATTGTCTGTGGAAGATACATTAGGAAATGCTGGGCAGATCACGTATTTTCCACTACTTGAGGGGAACATTTATATCGGTGGTGGCCAACCCATGGCACGCCATGTGCCACATTTTATGTAGATAATCTTGAGCGTGCCACTTAAATAAATAAATAAATCTAAGGTAATGAAAATATTTAAAGCACAGTGACAGCGCAAGAAGAATAAGGCACAGTGGGGTGCAGAGACCTCCTCTAGTGCCACAGGCTTGGAAAGGTGCACTGGGGTCGAGAAAGAGAGGAACTTAATCGCTTGGCTTGAACAGGAACGGCAATGTGTGCCACTTCAAAAGGCTCGGCGTGCCACTAAGTGGCACCCATGCCGTGGGTTGGCCACCTATGATTTATATCGTATCTACAAGATTGCATCCCTTTGCTCCTACATTCATCCAAAACTTCCATCCTCTGGTTTTGTACTTGTAGTTATTAACACAGACATGTGCACTTCTGTCACTGTGCAACGACCCTGAGATACTTGATCCCACTAATGCCACTCTGGAGAAATCGAAGCAATCGCTCTGACTAATACCATCCCTCAGAGTTTGAAGGTTGTGGACCACAGTAGCTAGAGACTTGAGGGCTAACTGTGTCAAGTGGGGGACAGAGCAACTTATTGTTTTGCTGCTATATATTGAAGGTAAAATTCCCCAAAGAAAAGGAAGAAACACATCTGTGGTGTAGTTTTAGCATCAAAGCATTAAAATGGCCTTGCTGTTCCAACAGCAACTGTTTGTGCGGATTTAAAAACTCAAGCCCACAGCCAAGCTGCTGGCTTTTTATCTGTATTGGCAACGTATGCTGACAAAAACGTGTAGCTCATACAGAGCTCTATAGGAATCTGTGATAAAGGCTTGATGCTATTTGTAAACCAGCCATCTGAAATAGTAGCATAGGTAAAGAACAGGGTCTGAGATAGACAAGCCATGTGTTCTGGGAAGCGATATGGATGGTGGTGTGTCTGAATCTGTAAGTGGCTGTTGAAATGGTGTTGCTGGTAGGATTAGAGGGTAAGTCTGGGCTTCAGTTACTAATTAGAATGTTAAGTACAGCCTCTTAGCAGTCACTAGTGGATACTTGAAAACCTGCTACTTAAAAGCTTAGATAATCAGTTGGGCAGAGTATTTTACGAGATATAGAGACCACTAGATCTTTGGAAATTTGCTTATATCGACAGCTTATTCACCACAATGGCAATGTACCCTCTCCAGCCTACTCCTGATGGAACTTATTCCCCAATAAATAATTTTACTATCATCTTTAAGCCTACTCCCATACCTACAATTATCAAGCACTAATGTTTAACATGATCCTTTCGCATCCAGCAACACTTCACAAATTAAAATAAGGCCTTTTGTGTGAATGTGAAATGGGCATGGCCAACAGCTCCATTGACAAGTGCTTTAATTGTATGAAGCAGTATGATGGACAAAAGAAATTGTTTTATTTTAAAGCTTAATGCAAATCTCTGAATCGGAGTCTTCTGCTTTTAAAGGATTTTGAAAAATTAACTGGGGAATTATTTATTCTTTCATGAGTTTATCTGTATTGGCTAATTAGTCTTATGTATATTGCAAGATGACTGGTGGACTAGTTCAATTTTTTAATTGCACTACATGACTCTGACAGCGCAATCCTGCCCAAGTTACGGGCGGCGGACCTAGCGTCCGCTGCCTGGAATAGTCACAAACATGCCATAAGGCACTTTTGACGACTACTTTAGAGCCGGGAAGGCCGGCACAAGGCCGGCCTTCCCAGCTCCGCCGCCAGAGCCCTCGGACCGCCGCCAGACCCAGGCAAGGTAGGATCCGGTGGATAGCTGGGAGGGACGGCGGACAGGGGGGAGAAACAGTGGAGCCGGGAGGGTGGCCATAGGCCCAGTCGTCCCGGGCGGGGACATGGCGTCTGCCATATCCCAGTCCCAGCTGGGCTCCGCAGGGCGGCTAGGCCGTTAAACGGCCTCCCACCAGCAAAAGAGCTGGCGGAAATCCGAGGAGACCTACCGGCCTCAGCAACCGTTACACTCAGAGAAGGGGATAAGCATCCCCTTCCTCGAGTAGACTTTCCGCCGCGGGCTGCCTGCTGCAGGCTGCCCGTGGCGGAGCACTGGATCAGGCGGAGGGCCTTGGCTGGCCAGCCGATCTTTAGGTAGAATTGGGCTGCCTGTTAGGGGTTTTTTGTCTTTCACAGGGAGGGTCTCTTAACTCCTAGAACAAACACAAACAGAAAAGACTTTGACCCCATCAGCTCCTCTTACTATAAATTTCCTATCTATCTTAGATTGCCTAATGGTGAACCTTTATATAGGTTGAAAGTATGCCCAAAACATCCATAACTATAGAGGAGAATAATAAGTTTTATAGGTCACAGTTCAAAGAAACATGCAAAAAGGGGTCTGTGAGTGCAACTTAGCTTTCTGAACATTAAACACATACTACATGTCACATGAGAAGCTAATTAGTATTTTAATTTTTGCAAGTTTGAAAAGAATCTTCCAAAGGGAAGATGGCATGGGTGTGGCAAGGGGTTGCTTTTTAGAAAACGTAAAGGATATGCATATGTATATCAAACATATGAACTTTACCTCTCTGTGGCACTATGTTTTAAGAAGTGAATCATTAAAAAAGAATGAATGCCAACTGAATTGCATTTCCTGTGTATTGTTCAGAAATGAATTTAAAATTGTATCTGTCTCTTCTAGGATCCTCATGCTGAAGAATTTGAGGACAAAGAGTGGACATTTGTCATAGAAAATGTGAGTGACAAAGTTTCTCTCGTGTCTGTGTGTCAGGAGTACTGTTCATATCTAGTCCATACACAAATATTTTGCTCTGAAGCGTCTCCAGATCACAAGAATCCCAAAATGTTCTCACTAAACAAACATGTTAGCAGTGTGCTGTATGTTGCTGTACATTTGTTTGCAATTGGAGGATTTAACATGGGCAGTAGTTACAGCTTTATCAGTGTCTTTAGTCTGTGCCTGCATAGGAAATGACAAATCCCGGTTGTAGCAGAAGAGTGTGCCACATCAGTGCTGTTTTCCAGAATGGGGCATAACCATGGACTGAGACGTATGCATGCTGATTCATGCTCTCAGTGACTGGATTGAAACACAAGATGTAAGGGACAAAAATCAGACTTGCTATTCTGTGTGTTACGATTTCTATTAGAGGTAGGTGGAGTTAACGATTTTATATTCTAATAATAAGTTAAAATCCGTTCAGCATGCTGGTCATTACCCGTCAATGCCAATTAAAAGATCAACAAGTCCTGTAAACTTATAACGGTCAACAGACATGTGGATGGATGCAATCCAGTTGACATTGTAGATTTGAACTTTCAGAAAGCTTTTTACAAAGCCACTCACCAAAGATTCTTGAGCAAATTTAGCAGTCATGGCATAAGAGGGCAGGTGTTTGGTTTTTTTTTGTAGATTGGAAACTGGCTGAGGGACAAGAGACAGTTGGAATATGTAGCCAGTTTTTGCAGTAGAGAGGAGTTGGGGTAAGCAGTAAGGTCACCAAGTTTGCAGATGGCACCAAAATATTCTGGTTAATAAAAAGCAAAACAGATTGTGAATAACTCCAAAAGGCTCTCTCCAAATTGGATGAATAGGCCACCAAATGGCAAATGTAGTTCAGTGTAAAAAAAAGTGTAACATGACGCACACTGGAGCAAAAAATTCCAACTTTACCTATATACTGATGGAGTCAGTGACAAATCAGAAAAGAGATCTTGATAACCTGAAAGCTAGCTCAGTCCAAAACATCAATGCGGTGTGAGGTGATAGAACATCTCCAGAGGTTTTAGTGACACATTTGTCCTCCATTTGGGTTTGCTGAAATAGTTCCACTAGCAGGAGGAGGAGCTTAATCTCAAACAGGATTCTCTCCCCTGCTCACGTTCGACTATTTATGGCCTGATGTTTCTCTTAGATGTGACTGGGAGACCTGAATTCATATCCTACCTTAATTCTGTACCTCACTGAATCGCATTTCTCTGCACCTCTGTTTTTAATTTGTAAAGTAGGAGCAAGTCACTGCATAGTGTTGGGCAAGTCAGTTCCTAGTACTGTATTTAAGATGGCAATAAGGTACTTGCCTCAAAAAGAGGTTGTGAGGTTGTGTAACCAGTTTCCTCGTTGGATAGATAGGGACTCTCAACCAAAGACTCGGGACTTGGGGGCAAAGACTTGGGACTTGACTTGGGACCCAGAGACTTGGGGGCAAAGACTTGATCCACTAGGTACCTGCTCTACCACTCTTTCCCATCTGTCTCATCAATTTCTGCTCCTCCTTTTGCTCTTTGTTTTGTTTTGGGATGTCTTGTTACCTGATCTTCTAGTTGGCAGTAATAATGGAGTTTTTGGTAGTTTGCTCAATCGGCCAGTCCTCATCGGAGGATAAATAACTAGTTCAAGGAACATATTTAGGCAAAGGATGTTCTCTTATGCAAGTTGCTGGGTCTGAATCATCAGCATTTAGTTATAGAAAAACATAATATGGGCTAAATCGTGATACCTTAGCTGTAATACAGATGACAGTAGTATGGATTTCTCGCTATAGATGCCATTTTCTCTCGTATTCTGATTATGACTTATTGACAAGTGGTACGACAGGTGGTACAATATATTTTCATTTCTTTGAACTCTGGGTCCTTCAGAAGGAAGGCAGGATGCAATGTAATGCATTAAACTGATAAAAATGTACCACAGTACGCTCTTCAAAATCATTCTTGCATCATGAATAACCTTTCAACAATGCAACACTAAAGATTCAAACAATCAAGTATCTTTCCAAGGAATCTCAATCTTTGAGTGAAAAGGCGTGACATCACATTATTGACCCTTTGTGGCTTTGGGTTGTAAATAACAGCTTCTGGTTGGTAATCAGGATTGGGACTGCACTGAATGGGTGCTTTACGTTTTCCTTCCTCACTATGGTCCCAAATGAAATTGCACCCCAAAGTTGCTATTTGTCCTAGAAGGGAAGCCCGCTGAAGCTAATAGCTGCTTTGGGGGAATTATTGTCATCAGGACTGTGGTGTGGCAGGAAAGGGTTAAATACCCATTCCTCACATGTGATCTCTTCTCTCCCCTCTTTCCCCCATGACTGCCATTTCCACGTGAAAAAAAAAATCAAAAACACCAAGGCAAATGATGTGGTGAACATCACATCTGGTTTGGCCCATATTATATATGTGAAGGTGAGATTAAATCAGCCATTGATTAAGAATATTTGTCACTGCGGAAAGAAAAAAAGTCGTTCGGTCCCTGTGTTCTAAGAATATACACACCCTACATTTTGTTGTGGGGTTAAAAATTTGCCTGCTTCAGGGTCATAAGGAACGCAACAAGATTTTCAGGACTCAAGACACTGTTTGTATGAGGCCAGTACAGATGATAGGTGTATTGGGCCAGTACAGATGATATGTTCTTGTATAGAACATCCATTGTAACTAAGGTATACACTATAGCAGAGCAGTACTCTCACTTTGTAAGTAATACACATTTTTGTTAAGTGTCCAAAATGTTATCTAACCAACATTTGGTGATATCACAGAGAGGAAAGAAAAAAACATAGTAATGTGTTAGATTGCCGTATGAGTAGTTTATTTCAAGATTAAAGCAATTTTGTGTCATCTGAAGAGATTTACAGAGACATTATGCCCTCGCAACTATGAATTCCTTTGTTCTACGTTTTTAGAGGTTAAAAACCAAAAACAGTCTGAATGTATGCCAGTAGCTACATGAAATGGTATTTGTGATGTGTTTTCATTGAAAGATATAGAATATGTGATGGGATAAGTTGTGGTAAAAAGTTGTAGTTACAGCAGAAAACAAAAAACCTTCCAAAACCAACATCCATCTTCAAATAAACTTTTGACAAGAGTTGGAAACATCGTTTTCAAGGTTAATAGCACCACACAGTGGTGAGAGAAGAAACGTGCAATTTGTAAAGGAAAATATAAGCATCTTTGCCATGGATGCAATTTCTTTAGATGCTTTCCCTTGAGGAGATAATTTAGTTAGTAAAACATCCAGATTGCGTGTGCGTGTACGCGTGCGAGCGAGCACATACCACCAAATACTTTGTTTAGGTAAAAAGTCTTTTAATGTCAAAATAGCATCATTCTATCCACATTATTAGATTCTGCTGTCACTTAGTCCCTTCTAGCAGGTCTTCTGTTACTGAACCGGATTGAGAAGATAATTTGTAGAGTCGGAGGATCAGTCATTTTCTGAAAACATACCTGTATGGACAACAGCAGATTTCTCACTTTTTCTCTAAACTCTTTTCTCTACTTTTGTTTAAAATTATTTATATACCACGTTTTTGTGAAAAACTCAAAGCAATTTACAGCAAGACAAATGTCATTTCAAAAACCCATCAAAGGAAAACCTATGAGAATGAAATTGAATGTATGTGTGATGTAGTAATTTCTGTGATGCCATCCAAATACGTTATTTCTGTGCATAGTAATGTGACACGCCTAATACTATCTCTTTCATTTTCTTGCAGTGCAATCCTATACATGTCTACTCAGAAGTAAGTTCCATTGAGTTCAGTGGGACTTAACTCTCAGGTATGCGTGTATAGAATTGCAGCCTCTGTCGTTTGGCTTCACTTTAACTTTTTCTCCATCGCTGTTCACATTTGTATCCTAACTAGATCTACTAATTTAGGAGACCACCAGTAATCTGATAAAGTTGGTTGTAGCAAATGAAAGTTTATGCCACAATGTATTTCTTAGGTTGCAAGGTGCCACAAAACTCTTTGTTGTTGGGGTGTTTTTTGTTAGCTACAATAAACTAACATGTCTACTTCTGTGGAATGATCTTTCTAAGCCTTCATAATCTATAATTATAATGAATTTTTAATTTGAAGCCAGAGGATTTGATTTTATTTGATGAAGCCTCTATTTTTGTTTCCAAGTTTTTTTATATTGTCTTAGAACCAAAGACAAGTGCTTCATCTAGGTTTCTAGTGGCTCATCTTATAGGAACAAAAAGGTTGATTATACCTAATATTATCAGGTGACCATAATCTTGTACGCACTGCTCCATGATAGTATTCCAGGGACGTGCAGTGTGGGGGTGGCAGGTGAGGCAGAACCGCCCTGTCTTTGTCCGTGGAAAAGCACCGCACTGCTTACACCTGAGGAGGCTCTCCTTACACCTGAGAGGGTGCTTTCTCGGGTGTAAGGGGAGCCTCCTCAGGTATAAGCAGTGCGGTGCTTTTCCATGGACAAAGACAGGGCGGTTCTGCCTCACCTGCCACCCAGCCCACCACCACATGTCCCTGTAGTATTCATTAATAAAATCTTTGCAGGGTCTCTGTAGCATATGCAGAGTTACTTTTAAATCAAGATGTCGATCCACACTTAAAGAATACAAGCTGCTTAGGTTTTGTAAATTTTTGTTTAACAAGAGCTGTTTTATAGCTTTAAAATAAGAAATGCCTCTTTCAGAATTAAATGTCTGCATTTAATACATTCAGAGCAGGGAGTTTGTAGTTCAGACATGCTTTCCTGGTCCTCTAATTCCCCTGTCATATTCTGCTGTATGTGATTATGTGAACTGTGACTGGTTTCCTGTGTAAATTAGCCTGGGTCTTCTGGTCTAGATATAGCTCAGAATTAAATGCTGCTTTGTCAGCCATTTCACTCTTATTCTGCTTTGAATTAAATAGAAAATCAGAAAAGTGTGTTCAGTTTTTTAATACAGCATTTGCTTACATTAAATATTTAGCACTTTGTTCTAGTCCAGAAATCTTGGAGATTAGGTTTTTGGAGCAAAACTCAAAACTTGATCTTGTCTTGATTGGCTGGCTTTTTATGGAGTGACAGTATGCTTTATTTTGAGTGTTGCAATGGCTAGACCCCAGTGTGTGTGTTGTACATCTCTTGTCAGTCTCATCCACAATGGATGTGCAGAAAATTCAAGGAATGTCAGCAAGGGACAGCGTTTTCTCTCATCTACCCCCCCACCCCAACGCTGGAGCTCATGAAACTGAGAAACAGACAAAAGTGGCCTATGTGGGCAGCTATTGCATACGTTTTTTCTAGAGACAATGCTACCAATTCATTTAAATCTTTACTTCCAGCAAGCCCCTAAATTCTTGAATGCAAGTGAGTTATGACAAAACAAGATAAATTACACAGCAGAATATAATGTAAGTTATATCGGATGCATTGTGACTTCAAAAAGCATGCACACCTTTTTTTTTTTTTTTACATTGAGAAAATGTTGAAGTCCATGTGAACATTTAAAAAGCACAATTTGATTTTCTGGTATACCTGATGTTGGCATTTGTCATCCCATCCTAAGTTAGTCAGCGGGCAGCGCAATCCACTGTAAGGATCCGTTGGATCCTATCCCCATTCTGGGCCGATCGTGATCGGCCTGGAGGTCTACTCGGGGGAAGGGGACGTTTGTCCCCTTCCCCTGGTGCAGCGTGGGGAGGCCCCAATGGGCCTCCTCAAATTTCCGCCATCTCTCAAGCTGGCGTAAGTCCAAGGAGGCCATGTAAAGGCTGTGCCGACCCAGGAGGGGACGAGGTTATGGTGGGTGCCATCACCATCCCCGCCCCCTCCCAGGCCGGCTTGGCCAACAGCCTCCCTCCCTCGCTGCCCAGTCCACCCCCGCTGGTGGGAGCCTTACCTTCTCCAGTGGCTGCAGGAATGATCTGGTGCCGGAGTGAGGGCTGCTGGCCTCTGTGCCAGTGACCCTTACTCACGAGTCATCTCAAACATGCTTTATGGCACATTTGCAACAGCTTAGAGCGGTGGAGTGCTTGCTCCACCACACTAAGTTTATGGTGGATTGCGCCGCTAAACAACTTGCAACCCAATCGTGTGTGTGTCTACATAGGAGTAAGTCTCAATTGAACCTATTCTCAGGTAAATGTGTAGAGGGTTGCAGCGCAGTCACTAGGGCGCGCGTCACCCTGGGGCTGGGCGAGCGTGTCACCCACGCCTGCCCTAGGGTGACATTGCGCATTACCCTAGTGACCCCCCCGGGCACCCCTTCCAAAATTTGCAGCGGCGCCAAAGGCGGTGCAGCAAGGTCTCGCCCCCACAGCTGCCGGTGCCGAGCGTCCTCTTCCTCCGGCAGTCCGAGGCCTTCTGAGAAGGCCCAATGCGTTAATACGCGAACTTTTAGCTTTTTCATGCATGCACAGAACATTTCTGAGGGCGAGGGCTGCCCGTTTGCCCTCAGAAACGTTCTGTGCATGCGCGAAAACCTAATAAATGACGCGTTGACGCATTGGAAGGCGCCGGACGGGGCGGATGCTCCAAGGCCTTCTCCCGGCCTCGGAGAGCCTCCAGAGGGTGACACGCGTGGGTGCGCGCATCACCCCTTCTACGCACGTCCCCCCCGCTGGCCCGCCTCACCCGCCACGTTCTGTTGATGTCATTGGAGGGTTGTAACTTTAGACTGTTGAACAATGCTTATGATCAATCACCTCACCTTGCGTATGCAGGAAGCAATAATTAAAATAAACCATCCTTCTTGACTCCTAAAAAGAAATCCTTCAGGTTAAAAAATAGGATTGTACATTGCTATTTTTAAAATTGAGATGAGAAGGCATCAATGCAAGAACAAGAGAAAAGACATTTCTAAGGTGCCCTGACAATAGGTAACTTACAGCCCAATCCTTTCCAGTGCAGATGCAACCGCAGTGCAGCCCCGAGGTAAAGGAACAAATGTTCCCTCACCTTGAGGAGGCTTCCATGATTCTCCCGCACTGCAGAATGCAACGCGTGCCCTGTTGGCACAGCTGCATCGGCGCTGGAACGTTGGTTAGGATTGGGCTGTCACTCTGTCCAACAAGTTTCAAATAACATTCTTCAGCTAGGCCACTGGGTTCCGTATACTCGAGTACGAAGTAATCCCTTTCATTTTTGCCACTTACCACCCCTTAGCCGTAGAAAGTGTCATTTTTTACATTTTACATTTTTTACATTTTTACATTTTTTACATGATCAAAAGGTCGACAGTTCGAATCCGTGCAATGGGGTGAGCTCTCGTCGCTCGGCCCAGCTCCTGCCAACCTAGCAGTTAGAAAGCATGTTAATGCAGGTAGATAAATAGGTACCGCTTGCGGGAAGGTAACAGCGTTCCGTGTTCCAGCTGCACGCTACACGCTGCGGCAAGGAGAGTCATGCCGGCCACATGACCACAGAAGCGTCTTCAGACAGCATTGACTCTTTGGCTTCGTAACAGAATGAGCACTGCACCCTAAAGTCAGACACTACTGGACTACATTATCTGGACTACATTATCTACATCACGACTGGGATACATTATCTACAAATGAATTACCATTTGCAAATGATCAAAAGTTGGCCAGGAGGAAAAAGCTCCTTAGATGTTACAACCTTAAGTTTAACTTGGCTTTTACATAGATTGGATAATCTTTGCTAAATAGTCAACAACAAAATCAGGATGTCACAGTGCAGTAGTTAAACTGGATTCATAGTTCTGTTTTATATTTGTGGTGTCTAGATAACCTTGAGGATTTAATTGTATGCAACTATGACGTACCGGTATTTCAGTTCAAAATTAAGAAATCCACAAAAGCATCTTATTGTGTGATATCTATACTGCAATTACTCTAACACGTCTCTCAGAGATGAAAGATGGAAAGGCGGGAATGGCACAGAACAGATAATGTCCTCCTTTTTTATAAACTCAATTTTTGCAAGCCATAACATTTACACTGGAATGAGTTTGATGACACATAATTTCTGTGGTTATTATTGATTCACAGTAGTAAAGTGCAATCTACCTTCTAAATTGCCAGAACCAATTTGTTTAGATATTTTTTCAGTCTTGCTTCCTGCTAGTTGCCTTCCAATATCTTTTTCCATAGATGAGAGTGTATTGGGTGAGACAGCTGACCAGAGTTTATATCAATGATATTCTTTGCCAGCTGGAGGGAAGAAGCTGATAAACGGAGGCAGTCAGTTCTGGAAACAAACCTCTAATACTACATTAGGCATGTTTAATACCAGCAGTGTGTTTCAGCAATTCTTAGCATATGTTTATTCATAGAAAATCAGCAGTAAAATATACTTGCTGGGGCATGCAAGAGACTTGAATCTGCATGAGGTCTTTTTCTCTTTCCAACATCAAATATCAAAACGGAGTCTCAGTAATTGTTTTACAGTGGGGTTCTAATCATACTCCAGATGTAAGCTGAGCTGCCTAACTCGCCTTTTAATAAAAAAGTATGTGTTTTTAAGATTGTTCAACTTGCCACACTTTTTTGCTTGTGTATGTGATGTTTGCTCTTGATAGTGAGCAAAATTTATTTATTTAAAATGCTGCTTGCTGGGATAGCATTATGTTATACAAATCTCATTTCATTGTGGGCACCTGGGGGGACAATGGCCATACATTGTTACAGCTACATGCTCCCTGATTTTCAGCAAAGGGTGCAATGCAAGACACTTGGTAAAAAAGGAGGAAAACAAAATGTCAATACATAGTCATTAAATAAAGGGGGGGGGATTTGATAGGCAGTGCCTACCCTCACCATAGAGGGTTTAAGTTTCCATTTAAGACATTGCATCGAAGGTAGCATTTTGCATAGCATTTGGGTTTGCTACTTGAAATTTGTGTTTTCCCCTCTTCATTTGTTCAGAAGAGAACTTCATAAAAGTGTTTAGTTTTGATGCCAAGTCTTTGGTTACATGTATGAATAGGCTAAGAAAGGCATGATCTGCATCTTTGGAGTGTGCACTTGGTAAGCATTTTACCTGCAGTGTTTCAATGGTACCAGTTGAAGCCTCTTCCACTATAACAGTTGGTACTTGAGAAATGTGAATGATGCGTGACAGATCACCTTGCATCTTATTTGTGGAATCTTCTTTGGAAATTTTTGGGGAGGGGGAAGGGATACTTTTTCACATGTGTATATATGGTTGTGGGATCATAACGTTGCAGTCCTGTGTATACCTGTGTAGTAAGTAAACTTTATTGAACATACTAGCACTTCTGAGAATTGTGCTGAAACTTACCCAAGTTTAAAAGCATAAAAATTATTGTAATAGGACTTCAGCTGCTGAAGTAAAAACTCAATGTTGGTTGAAGACTGGTTAAGTTTCATTGCTGCAATACTGGACAGAGATCCCTTGTGGTGGTGATTAGACTTGTTATGGCTGATACATATGCCTTGAATTGGTTATTGTGTTGTATCCTCTGTTGCATTTAGCCCACTCCCTTGTTCCACCGGTACAAAAGTCTCTATCTATACTATAGCAAGTAAATATTTCTTTTCTTACTTGGTTGGAGGGGTTGCTTTGTTTTTTCCCCTTTTTGTTTGCTTGCACAATTGCATGCCTACAGATGTCTGCCATGAATCGCCATGATAACTGGAAGACTGCTGCAGTAATACTTGAACAATGTCTCAGAATTCAAACAAAACCGTGTTCCTTCAAAAACACAGATTTCACCACAGCTAATGCTTGCTTGTTTTTAACTGTGCTCTTTACTGTGGTTGCACAAGTATCACACAGGTGTCCATTGGCTGGTGTCCCTGACACGCTGGTAAAAAGGGGCTCATTTCTATACCCCTATTCCATACCACACAAAACATATTGTGAAAGTTTATATCTTTAAATCTCTAGAGGTTACCCCTCTGCTGTACACACAGTATGAGCCTTCATCAATTCACGTACAATTTAGAGAAACTTTTTAGCTCCTCCTGACCTCCATTGTAGCAATCATCTGCATTTTGAAAGTTGATCGTATATTTTCCTTTTTTTTTCCCCTTCACTCTTTGCTGTGCATTCTTCTCCAGCATTGGAGCACTCCTCGTAGAAAAAAGTGTGTGTGTGTGTGTGTGTGTGTGTGTGTGTGTGTGTGTGTGTGTGTGTGTGTGTACACGTACATGTACAATCAACTTCTAAAATGCAGACACACTGTAATGCTATTCAAATGAACTCCCTGCAGTAAGTCTATACACTGCATTACAAAGGTACTTTCCCCACCACCACCACTTTATTATGTGTGGATAGGATATAGTACTGGATTAGGATTAGTGAAATATCCTCACCAAAAGAAAGAGCTTTGAAAACTAATCTAGAAAGATCCATAGGTTAGAGTCTAATGTGGCATAAAATCCTGCAGGGCAAAGTCTCTCAGCCCAGGAACGGAAACATTTGAATTCTTCTGTGTCTCTTAGCAGATTGCTGACCTCGAAAGGCCATAGGTTACATATATCTTTGAGAAATATTATGTCAGGCATGTAGGTATCTGACAGAGTATTTGACCCACACATCACAGCAATTAAGTTGTTTCAGTAAGTCTTCTCAAAGCCAAATACATTTTTCTTGAGAAATTAACAGGTGGTTCTATGTGTGGCTGAATGAAATGCCAACCTAGAAATGCTCTGGCGCTAATGTGACAGTAAATGTATGATGAGTGTGGCTGTAGCTAGGACAATGCAGGCAAAGCCTCACTAATGATCCACTAATTAAAATTGGGGGATAGACTGGGCTGTTTCACCATTATGTGAGATTCGGCTTCAAGTCTGCTTGTTTTCAAACTTTTGAATTACTTGCCAGCGTGTATCTTACACTGTTCTAACGACTTGGCAGAAGGTAACGGGTTGAGTCTCCTCCTCCTACCATTGCTCCCATTTCATTTCCCCATGTTTCCTTATTGGCCAGCCTCCTAACTCCTGTTAACATAAGCACACAAAGCCTCCCATAAGCATCTGAGTTCCTAATGAGAGCAATATTTATTTATTTTATTTATTTATAGAATTTTTACCCCGCCTTTCTCCCACCAGGGCAACCAAGGCGGCTTACAACAAAAACATTAAAATACATGAATACATTTAAAATCAAGAATTAAAATAATTAAAAACAATTAAAACAATTAAAACAATTAAAACAAACAGCCCCAGTGGGTCATCCACATTTACATTTGTTAAAAGCAATTTGTTAAAAAGCCAGCCCACCATGTCAGACATCAAATGCTGATCTAAATAAAAATGTCTTGAGGCCCCGCCGAAAGGTCTCTAAGGAGGGAGCCGTTCTTAATTCCAGGGGGAGGGAATTCCATAATTGGGGCGCCACTGCCGAAAAGGCCCTATTCCGCGCCGCCATCCCCCTCACCTCCGTCAGTGGCGGCACGGTCAACAGGGCCCCCCCTGATGACCTCAGAGTACGGGTCGGATTATAAGGAAGGAGGCGGTCCCTCAAATACCCTGGACCCGAGCCGTTAAGGGCTTAAAGTCAAAAGTAGCACTTTGAATTGTGCCCGGAAACGAACCGGCAGCCAGTGTAGCCGCTGAAGCAACGGTCCGACTGAGTCGAACCGACAGGCCCCAGCAACCACCCGGGCCGCCGCATTCTGCACTAGTTGCAGTTTCCGAACAGTCTTCAAAGGCAGCCCCACGTAGAGCGCATTGCAGTAATACAAATGCAGTAATTAAAGCCCCACGTAGAGCGCATTGCAGTAATACAAATACAAATACTTTCCAGCCTTTCCTCTTCCTCCCTTGACTTCTTTACATGAGGCTACCCTTGAAGAGTATCCAGACCCATCAGCTGGTACATAATTCGGTTGCATAGGTTCTTGTAGGGGCTTGTGCTTGGGAGCATATCACTCCCATCTTCACTGTTTCTGGCCCCAATTCAAGGTGTTGATTATGATCTGTAA
Organism: Plestiodon gilberti rubricaudatus; assembly: GCA_026170595.1. Lineage (NCBI taxonomy): Eukaryota > Metazoa > Chordata > Lepidosauria > Squamata > Scincidae > Plestiodon > Plestiodon gilberti. The sequence goes on along the minus strand of JANXHW010000001.1, from coordinate 139,945,230 downwards.
AGCTCTGTGACCTGGAACTCAGGGTATTTGAGGGACCATTTCTCCCCACCTGAATCTGTCGGTTCACGGTGTTCAGCATTAGAGACCCTGCTCTGTGTTTCCCCTCTCGCTGAATCTCACTTGGGGCAGGACACACATAACGGGGCCTTTTCAGTCACAGCCCCCAGGATGTGGAACATGTTAACATGTTAAATGTTTATATATGTTCTGAGGTTTTCACGACCGGTTCATATTTTTGAGTTAATAAAAGAAATGTTTTCCAGGTTTTCTGGTTCTTAAGATAAGAACAAACAAGGGGTTGTCCTAACGATTCGCTAGGTTTTAGTTCCAGCATCTTCAGAGGTAAAATGGGGAGCAAAGCCACAAATAGTCATCTCTTTTGCAACCAATTGTTAAGGTCTTTAAGTAGCTGCATGCACTGTGGAACAAGTTAATGAGGTGCTAAGTATCTGCAATCATTTCCAATTTTTGCATTCCTAAAAGCTTGCAGCCGCATTCTGCGTCTCGTGCAGGCCCTGAAAAAATGGCTGCATGCTGTTCGGAATCTCCTGAATCCACTCGGGTGATTCCCAAGTGCTTCCAGCCGTGTTCAGTGCTTGTGCGAGCCATGCGCACACGTGAGAGTCCTAGCTGGCTGGGACGAAAACGAAAAAGAGCGGAGCGTGGCACCAACGGGGCAGACCTGGCGAGGAGGAGGCACATGCTGCACCATTTCAGCCGGCTGCCAGAAGAAAGGCCAAAAAAATAAATAACTGAAAAAAATTCTCAGTCTTAATCCCCTTTTGGGCTGCTGCATCAGTGTGTTAAATTATAGTGGGACCAATTTCACCATACATATTTTCACATTATTGATGATGGCATAGATAATCCAAGAAGAGTTCAAGACCTGTTTTGGGAACAATGCTTTACACACAATGCAGTCTGTGTGAGGGGAGCAAGCTTTTTGTAAGCAAGAGGCCATGAAACTTGAAATTACAAGAGGAAACTCACATATACTAGTGACAAGTTGCCTCATAACTCCGTGGGAAGGAGGACACCGTGAGAAAGATGTGGGTTCAGATGCCACTGGGGGAGGTAGTGAAGCGACCCAAATAAGGTAACCCTTACTCTTAGGATATTCCTCCCATGGTAGTAATTTTAGATGCAAAAGGGGCAATAGCAGTCCTTGAACTCAAGCCTCCCTCTTCACAGAGCAACTTACAGCCACAGCAAGGCAGAAGATATGTTCACCATAGGGCCTTTTGTGTCTCAAAGGATCCCAGCTGATTACACTGGACAACAAATTTTAACAAAGGTCTTGCCCCCAAGATTAGTCATTTCTTAAATATTTTTAGGTGCTGAACACGTACATGACAATGAAAATGCAAAATTGGCTACGGTTTGTGAGAGATCCGCAAGAGAGAGTTCCATAGACATGTACTGGTAAATGCCCCATGGCACTTGCAGCGCCTGTGTATACAGTGCGGTCTGTTTCTCCTAAACAAGAGCCAATCGACAGATTTCATTGTTATTTTGTTTTCAGCACATTGAAATTAGTAAAGATTACCAGTAGCTCTTATTTCAAGGCCAATTCTGTGTTGTTCAGTGTTATAGGTATCCTTCTCACACCCATCCCAAGAAGGACATCCAGCCATTAAAGTCATATACACCAGAACTAAAGGGGCCCAACATGGAATGCTACAGGATCTGTATGTAAAGTGGTATGCAAATCATCTTGCTGAATTCTGCCGGACAGGAGGTGTGAGAATTATGGAGTGTTGGTGAAGTGACATTTGGAAAGAGAGGAGGAGATCTGAGAAGTGGGTGGGGTGGGGAGGCTAATAAGTCCCTGAACAGAGAGGGATGTGCATCATCTGTTCTCCTGAAGTGTGAATCTACTGGAACATGACCCCAGGTAACCCTATCCATGCTGCCCCTGGTGGTAACCTAGATGATAGCAGCCAGGGTACAAAAACTATTCAAATGGCTTACTATTCTTGCTTAATACAGGGGTCCAAATTTTATTAATAAAGGACAACTCCTGCTGGCAGTTAAGAACATGGGACCCATGCTTGAATATTTCTATGGCTTCCAAACTTAGCCTAGCCCTATAATTGTTGTCATTACACAACTTGACAGTATTGTCAAATCTGATCTCATGTCCTGACTCCTCTTTATGTTGAGCCAGGGCAGATTTCTCATTCTGTCCCAATCTGCACGCACGTTCATGCTCTTTTATTCTGGTACTAATAAAACGTTTCGTAGTCCCCACATACACATTAAGCAAGAATAGTAAGCCATTTGAATAGTTTTTGTACCCTGGCTGCTATCATCTAGGTTACCACCAGGGGCAGCATGGATAGGGTTACCTGGGGTCATGTCCCAGTAGATGCAGAGCTTCCGTTCCAAATGACAGTTTGTGCGATGGGGATTCCATTTCCATCTTCCTGTCTACTGAGGCAGGGTTGCATTTGATAAAGTTCATGGGAAATGAACGAAACGTCATGCGAAAGCAGCCTTTTTAAAATGTTTTATTGTATTGTAAAATTCTAAAGGTATTTATACACATGTGCTTTAATTGACTTTTGAATTCATCAGTATTATACAGTCTTGACATTTTATAAAGCCATCTTATAACCTGAATCCCGGAGATGATTCGTTCTGTGTATATCGTAACCGGTTATAACAGTCTTCGATCCTATTTAATGTCATATTTGCAGGGATGTATCTAAGTAACTAGGTCACGAGTGTGAGTGCAAGTACGAGTCATTTTTGCAAGAGTGCGAGTCCGAGTGCGAGTCAGTGTCAAACTTTTTGGGCAAGTACGAGTCAAGTGCGAGTCATTTTTGCACGAGTGCGAGTCGAGTAGGAGTAAGGCCAGAAACCACGAGTCACAAGTCACGAGTCGAGTCACTTTGGGGAAAATGGCTTTTTCCCCTGAAAATGGGGAAAAATGACCTCTGAGGCTTTTAAATGGGGAAAAATGACCTCTGAGGCTTTTAAAGCACCCATTTGGCTCCCCCTATGCCCTTTCCCTCACCTCTCAGTCTTGTCACCACCCATCTGGTTTGGGAAAAACAAGCGTGTCTACATTCAAACCATTTATTATTCCCCCCCTGCACCTTCCCCTTGCTGAGCCGAGCATCCTTTGGGCTTGGAGTTTTGGTCAATGAGGAGGGACTGCTGCGGCAGCTTCGCCTTCCCTCACTCCTCCCCACCCCTCGCGCTTGGAGTTGTGGCCAATGGCAGACAGACAGCAACAAAAGGGGGGGGACTCAGAGCCAGGCTTGCTTTCCCACCCCCTTGAAAACCCTTCCTTCCTGCTGCCCTCCTCCTCCGAGGTCTCCACTGTGCCTGCCTGTGTTGATGCCGGCCATTAAAGGAAAATGACTTGGAAATGGCAAGTCATTACCCCCACGAGTGCAAGTCAAGTACGAGTCCCGTGGGTCGCGAGTGCGAGTTAGTGGGTCACGAGTACGAGTACGAGTCAGGGAAAAAGTGGCTAAGTCACACTTGCGAGTCGAGTCATTTGACTCGAGTCCCCATCACTGCATATTTGTTGTTTATTCATCTGGGTTAGAACAATTTCTTAACTTTTTCCAAAGTAAAGTACTGAGGGTTGGGTTTATCTGCGGATCCACTTATTTGCAGATAGCGGGGAGCCCTCCCACGCCCAGAATCTTAATTATGCTTCCAGTGCTGGCACAAAGCCAGCACATCTCTTTAAGCGAACGACGAATCGGCTTCTTGTCCGGAGCAGGCAAGCATCCTGCACTCTAGAGAGGTTCCCAACGTTAAACAGGAAGCAGGAAGTGCTGCTTCCTGTTTAATGTTGGGAGCCTGTCTAGCATGCAGTGCTGCTTGCCTGCTCTGGACAAGGAGCCGGCTTCTCATTTGCTTAAACAAAGAGATGTGCTAGCTTTGCGCCAGTGCTGGAAGCTTAATTAAGGTACTGGGCGCATGGAGCTGCAAGGATAGTGTGTCCCCCACCCCCTTATCGGCAGATTCCAGTATCTGTGGAGGGGGCATAAACCTCTTCTTTGTAGGGAGTTACTATGGTATTGAGTCGCCAGTGATTGTTTATTTGCCCATGTGTCCTTGCTCCAGCGGCATACCTAGCGCATTGGGCACCCAGGGCACGTGCCATTTGAAACCACAGGTAGACCTGGCCTCTACTTCAAGCTCCCCAGAGGGAGGCCATGTCTACTGGCAGCTCAGTTGCACATTTGACACCCTGGGTGTGCTTGACACCCGGAGCGGGCTACCACCCTGCCAATTTGCTACCCGGCTACACTACTGCCTTGCTCATATCTTGCATGGAAGAATGAGGTGTGAGTATTTGGCCAGCAGTACCATTAGTACTATTGTTTGGCATTCACCAACAAAACCTCAAGCTTTTCCACCAGGAAAGGTGGGATAATTAATAAAATAAAAATGACTTTGGTCCCCTATTGCCTTCACTAGTCCATAGTAAGAACTTACCCTAGGTGAAAGCTTGTGTCTCACAGGCTCATCTTTCTGCAAGCTGCATACTTACCCTTGCAGTTTCTGTAAGCGTGATGCTACTACCACCTGTAGGGTAATGAAGGGTTGTTAAGCCCTTACATACTTTTCCCCATGTTGCAAAGGAAGCGCAAGGTGCTCTAAGTAGCTATGAATTTTGAGAGCTTTGCACATGAGGAATGCTTGGATGGTAAGCGGTACCTAGACTTGTTTTTTCTCTTTTCACACTGGATAGTCTGACAAATCAAAAATATGTTGCTTGTTAGGAGGGCTTGAAAGATCATTTACCTGTCTGATTGCCCTATTTATTTATTTGATGATTCAAACCCAACGGAATCTTCCTTTCCTGGGTTCCGAGATCTAAATCTCCGTCTATTATGGGGGATTTGGGGGAGCTGGGGTTTTGGATTATGTGGGTCAGCTGGAAACGAGGACTGTTGATATGGGATTTTGGTGTTTGGGTGTGTATTGTATTGTTTTGTTTATGCCAATAAAGGGTATGGTATGGTATGGATGGGGGGGGGTAAATGGTGTTCAGGAGTTCCACTTTGAGGTCTGAACTCGCCTCCTTTCCTTGTGTGGGGCATGTTTCCCTTGTAAACCCCCTTGAGGTAGTGGAAGTTGGGTTCCTGCTAGGTTTGCATTGTGTCTGTAGTCCTCTGACAGCATAAGAGTTCTGAGAAGATGAGTGTTGAAAACATTTGGTTTCCTATTGTAATACCGGTAATAACAATATTTCCCATTTTATTTCCATGGTTACTCCTAAGGGAGCTGAGACTGCAATCTTATGCATATATACCGGTACTTGAGAATGTCCTATTGAACTCAGTGGGGCTTACTTCTGAGTAAACATGCATGGCATTTTTATTAGCATTTCAATGCCATTTTTTTGTCCACAGTGGGCCATCAAAGTGACTTGCAATAAGAAAATAAAATGAGAGCAAAAATTAAAGCAATAAAATCACAAATAAAGACACTAAAAGCAATAAAATCACAAGTAAAGGCATTAATTAGTAACTATTTTAAAGAAATGAATAACAACCAAGGTAGCAGCTGCATTTCGGCTATAAACAAATTTACAATTTAGAGAGGCTTACTGGTAAAGTCAGAGGTAAAGCCCTGACCTAGCATCTATCGGGCTGACCATGGTGGAAAATAGATGCTGTATACTGTTTCTGCTGAATGTCCTGCAGTTTGACAGACTGTGCAAGTTTCAAGGGTAGTTATCGAAAACTTGGGGGGGGGGGGAAATCCTCTGCCTGGAGTCTGAAATATACAGTAGTATTATGAGAGCAACTGATTAATGATAAGGAAAGAAAATTGCTAGACTGTAGGATGTCTTTGCAAAGGATGTATTGTTTCCCAAACTAACTAAATACACTCTAATGGTGGCAGTTGTAACCATTTCTTTGGCATCATATTCTTGAAACCAACTGATACACACGTCAACAGCAATATTTTGTTAATCATCCAAAGTTTGTACAATGTGCCCATAATTCTTGCATCTAAACATATAAATTGTCTGAAAAATATGCAAAGCTAAGTAAGATGATCATGCACCAAGTATAGTTTAAAGAAGAGTGTAGAGTGAAAAGGAAATGAAGGAGACCTAGCGGTCTTCAGTATGATAACAGCCCTTTGTGGTATTATAGTGATGTCATACATATTGACAACTCTACCACACCGCCAGCTAATTTTATACTCACCAGTGTGACGGTGTACAAAGCTCCCGAATCGGTAAGCTTGGAAAGGATTCTGGTAAAAGGAATAACAGTTACTTTGGGCACCTGAAATTTCCCAAAACCCTTAAATTATGAGGGAGCTAAATCAATGTGTCCTGATGAAACCTCTTCCAAAAATTTTAGGCTACATAGTGCTGCTTAGTACACTATAACCACTTGATGGCACCCTTTGATTTAGTACATACCTCATCATTGGGGGGGGGGGGACACACGGACCGAAGTGCAGTGTAGCTGTAGTATTTGTAATGGAATAACATGTAAGAACTAAAGACTGCAAGGTATCTGGTTAATGTAGAGATGAAATGAATGAAACAGCAAGGCTAAGCTTTCCTGACCCTTCATGAGAGAATAGATGAAAAAAGGGAAGAATAAGCTATTGTGCCAAAGGGAGATGATGAAATTCAAGATCCACACACATAATCTCTGGCTCAGCCTCTGAAATGTTAATCCCTGGGTAGAATTATTTTGAGCTGTAGATTGCAATTTATCATCAAAATGGCACTGTGTCAAACAATACTTCTTGTATGTGTGATGTTCAGAACTATCCAATTTTAATATAAAATGGTTCACAGAGCACTGTTTAACATTTAAGTAGCAACTCGTTAAACTTGGACTCTTTTTTTTTTCTCTGTTGCTTTCTGACCAGAGGGTTACTTAAAACATGCAGGACTATTTTTCATGGACTTCTCACAGGAACTTGCTAAGTATTATATCTTGTGGATCTAGTTTTTAAAAAAATTAGATGGATTGAATTGCGTAATAGCAGCTCTAATAAAGTTAACCAGCACCAAGATCTTTACTAGAAGAGGATCTCTGGCACTCAGAGATTTGATTCCAGTGATTCATTGGTGTGTTAAAGCATTCAGAGCTGCATTTTTCCCTGGCTCATGTTTACATTTATTTGGTGAATGGGGAAAGTATTTTTTCTTTCAGTTTTCAGAGTAGAATGTTATGTATATATCAGGAGAGGTGTGGAAATATTGCTATGTAAGAATACAGTGGTCTGTCTTTTTTGCAGGAAAAAAGTTTGGTGGTGTTTTTTTTTTAAATCACTAGCAGGGTATCAAAGATGAGCTGGCCAGAACAAAAGTAATAAATAGGAACAAAAAATGTATACCCACTAGAAATGTGTTCTTGTGCAGATGAGCTCCTTAATAAGTTAACTGTGAGGCTGTTTATTGCAAATAAACAATTTGGTAATCATCCTCATTTGAATTTTTGTCTTAAGTTCCAAATTATCTCCAAATTTTTGTGTGTGTGAGTGAGTGAGTGAGTGAGTGAGTGAGAGAGAGAGAGAGAGAGAGAGAGAGAGAGAGAGAGAGAGAGAGAGAGAGAGAGAGATGCACATAAAGACTCCATGTATCCAAAGGACTAAACTATACATGATATGGGAAAAGCCATCATGATATGGGAAAAGCCATCAAAGTTGACTCTGAATGAGGAAAATGGGGCATGGGAGAAAAGATTGAAGCTCCCCTTCCTTAGCACATTGTTCTGATCCAATTTGAAGCCACCTACTGCTGCTTTTTAAATAAAAATGAAAATGTTCGGAGATCGGATCATAGATTCCCCTATGTCGCATAATTAGGCCTTAATATTGCATTGATTAGTTATAGGTGAACAAATTGAGCAAATGGGCTGTCACTAGGGAAATAAAATGGGCACTTCTAAAATTTCAGTATCTAATTTACACTATAATCCTAAATATATCTGACTTACATGCAAGACTCCTTGGATTTAGTGAGACTTCAGTAAGTGTTAAGTCACAGCCTTGAATGCAGTGACAGGAGCAAGTAATATAGCTTTTCAGTTGCTGTAAACTTTGTTTTCACACTGGCAATTAAAATACAGTGGAGCTCTAGATATTTGAGGGGATTGATGAAGAACAATACCTGCAAGATAATGGAGATGTTTCTTAACTGGGAGGGGGTTTCCTATCAGCTGTTAACTTCTGACAGTGCTAATTAGCACCTAGCAGTTGTTTTATCTAATCAGTGCTAAATAGCTGATGAATGCTGATGATTGAGGAGGAGGGAAATGGGGGAGGAGAAGATCTACAGTTGTTAGTCCCACTCTCCCAAATTTATGTTGCATTTTTGAAGGAAAAAAAAAAGATGGCTGTTAGCAAGTCACTTTGACTTTGCTTGTTTATGTAATACAGTACCGATACTTGATTCTTGAAAAGAACTTTGAAATAAATGTTTTCTAGTTGGATTGTTTGATGTTAATTCTTCAAGTCATACATTCAAATACAGTTTTTGACCCAAAAACAAACAAACCATCTCTGCACTCTGGATGTATTTTCCTCCGTTTCAATGCAAGACTACATTTCTGCTGCAACACTCTTAATACATGTGTCTTACTACAGTTTTATTGTGCACCTTGCTTTCTGTTTTGAAGTCCTAATTGTTTGTATTCAGAATTTGCATAAGAGGGTCTTTAAACATCCAGAATGTAAGTATGTGAACTTGGTTCAAGTTCAGAACACACACACACACACACACACACACACACACACACACACACACACACACACACACACACACACACACACACACACACACACACTGTATACAGCACTTGCACATAGTTAAGAGCAGACATGGTGTAGTATTAGATCATAGCGCTGAAACCAAAGCAACCCAAAATTATAGCGATGAGTGGATGTAAACATATTGCACGTAGCATGTGTGGGTTTTTTTAAAGTAAAATACAGGCTTCTCTCTCACACATCTGGGAAGTTGTGTAAGATCACATTAGCATTCTAATCAGGTTGTAACTTTGGCTGAACCTATTTATCCCAAACAACAACTTATTTTGGCACCATAACGGCCAACACATCTATAGTTGCCTAAGCTTTCATGGACTACAGTCCACTTCATCATATGCATGAAATATAATCCTCAGTTAGCAGGTGTGCAGTGACGTAGCTGGGTCTTATGGGACCCGGAGCAACTTTTGATGGAGCCCCACCCCGAGTGCAAGAAAACCTGGAAGTAATTGGTGGTGATGATGTCAACACTGATTACTTCTGGTTTGCGAAGCCTCTCTCTCTCTCTCTCTCTCTCTCTCTGTGTTTGTAAAAGTATGTAAGATAGGCATGAGCATCAATGTACGCTGCCCTGAGCTTCTTTTGACACAAGGGTGGTATAGAAATGTGAATAATTAGCAGTGCTATTGTCCAAATGCAAGTCATTGATGATATGCTGAGTGGGTTTAGCAGCTGTAGGTGATCACTAGTGGTGGTCTGTCATTCTCTCGCCTGTGTCTGTGGGTTGTTCCTGGTACCAGTCTATTTCTGTCAAGCTGTTCTGTTGTTTTTTTCCACTTCAGGAGAGTATTGTAGTTTTAGGAATGGATGTTTTTAAATTTTTCAAGTGTGAGTCCTGAATCTTGTCCAACAAGCTTGATCAGATGCAGTTATATCACAGGGCCTGGTTATAGACAGCAGATCATGTTGTATGTTCTGGGTGAAAGCTGGAAGCTAGTAGGTTTGTGTAGCTGTCAGTGGGTTTCTGGTATAGAGTAGTGCTTAGATGGTGGAAATAAGCCTCTAGGGAACCATAGAACTTTATTAAGGATTTGGTGGGACAGAAGGAGGGCCCACCAAAAAGAAGTTGGTGCATCTTTTGTGACCCGTAATAGCATGCAGAAGTTTTTGTTCTTTTCTTTAGAGAAGCCAAATGTTTGTAATAGTTTACTTTTACAGAAAGGTAATGCCAGGTGCGATAAGGATGCCAATTCCTCCCCCTCCCAGGCCCGGTCCGCCTACCCCTGCCCCATTACGCTGCCTCCCCGCCCTCCCCCAGCCCCCACACCGCTTGGAGCAGCCTTACCCGCTCCAGCGCACACACGGCCTGAATACATCGGCACAGGACGATGCAGGCCTTCCTGCCAACGCCACCTCCTTTTCAGGTGTCCAAATTGCCTTATGACACTTTTGCAACACCTGGCGCCGGTGCTGAAGCCACAGCGTTGGTGCCCATAGACAGTAGAATTGTGCCGTAAATCTGTGCTAAGGAAATGGGGGTACAACTAGTTTCTGATGCCCAGTGAGGTTAAATGACAACATTCCCAAAGCTTTCATGGAGCTAGATTGCACTCATAGATTGTATTGGGAACATCCTATCCATGTCTACTCAGAAGCGCGTCACACTCCGGACGCTCCGAGGCCGGCCCGGGAGCCGGCCTCGGAGCGTCCAACCCCATGCAGCGCGTTAATACGGGTATTTCAGAAGGCCCTGGAGCGCCGGCGGGGTCGGACGCTCCGAGGCCGGCTCCTGGGCCGGCCTTGGAGCGTCCGGAGGGCGACGTGGGAACGTCACTAGGGTGACGCGCGCCCCCCCCTGCCTCGGGGTGACGTGCGTCCTAGTGACGCTTCTGGTCCCAGGTGATGAAAGATGAGATCAGTAACTGCCACAAGCCCTGAGGCTATTCAAAAATCACATATTTGCTAATAGCCCTTCAAAGAGCTGAGCTCCTGCAGTTTGCAATATAGCTGCTAATTACCCTGCAAGCAGCTGAGCTCCTTATATTTATTTATAGATCATGAGCTGTGGATCAAAAGGTCGGCATTTCGAATCCACGACGGGGTGAGCTCTCGTTGCTTGGTCAGCTCCTGCCAACCTAGCAGTTCCAAAGCATGTTAATGTGAGTAGATAAATAGGTACCGCTTGCGGGAAGGTAAACAGTGCTCCGTGTTCCAGCCGCATGCTACGCGCTGCGGCAAGGAGAGTCATGCCAGCCACATGACCACGGAGGCGTCTTCGGACAACACTGGCTCTTCGGCTTTGAAATGGGGATGAGTACCACACCCTAGAGTCGGATACGACTGGACTTAATTGACAGGGGTCACCTTTACCTTTTTTAAAGCTAGGTGGGTCCCGATAAAGTGTCATTTTAAAAAGTTAGTCCCGGTGCTAAAAGGTTTGAGAATCAATGTTTTAGATACTATTCAAAAACAGTAGGTACTTGTAACCACTGAGCAACCACATTGAACAGCCCATAGCGTTCAGTTATTAGAAGTGCTAGTTGGGTTAAAAAAAAAAAATCTCCCCAGTAACAGAATATTATGTGTTCAGCACTAGTAAAAGAATATCCCCTAAAATACGTTGTTCTTAAAGCAAATGTGCAAATCCTATGATTCAGTATTTTATGTATATATGGGAGTGAGTTTTGAAATGAGCAATTTTCTGGAAAAGAAAAATTTGCCCCAATTCATTAATCCCTTGCAGGAGCTCTAATGGCACCTTTGATCTCCCACACCCAGAACGGCTTCCCTGTTCACTCCATGTAGGGGGCAGTTTGCACATGCAAAGAGAGTTGTGTGCATTCAAAGCTGCTCTGTCCTTTGTGCTGAATGGGAAGCCATAAACTCATAGGGTTCATGTTCACACCACAGAGGATATGCAACTTGTGGACAGAACAGTTAGTTTATTTACTGATGTTGATTTGCTTGAGACATGTGTAAAGAGGACTCTTTTATGTAAACTACAGTATATCTTTTTTACTTATGAGTTGCCCTTCAATGGCACCAAAAATTTGAATAACGTAGTTGTATTTGGTATTTGCACAGGTGAACTCAGAGGTTTCGTAGCATTTCGGATGGACAGAGCACAAGGTTGTTCTAAACCAGAGGTTCTCAACCTGTGGTACGGGTACCCCTAGGGGTATGTGGACCTCTTGCTGGGGGTACGCCAAGCCCTGCCCCTTATCTGCCCCATCAGCAGCTAATTGTTAATTAACATGGATTTAGATTATAATTATTTTCAGAGCCCTTCTGTCTCTCTGATTTTGGTTTTGGGCTTATTTTTGTACTTTGGAAAATGTACTTTGGTGGAATGGGGGAGGGAGGAGCTGATTTTGGGAAGTGTGACTTGGAGAAAAAAGAGATCCTTGCATGTGCCTCTCTTACTCACAGAGAGAGAGAGAGAGAGAGAGAGAGAGAGAGAGAGAGAGAGAGAGTTAAATAAGACATTTTTTACATTTAAAATTGTTTAGTACTTTTTATTTAATGATTAATTACCTTATTTAATGATTGATTAATCCAATTAATTAGCAGTTAATTAGCAGGGGGTACTTCAGAAAATTGGACCGTGATAGGGGGTACCCGTGCCTCCAAAGGTTGAGAACCCCTGTTCTAAACTACAGTAGCATGCAATTTCCTGAAACAGCATGTGGTTTTGCTTCCTAAAAATGATTCTAATTGCTGAAGGCAACAAAGCAGTCTGAAAAATTTGTTAGCCCCAGACCTTTCTGCTGCTGAACACAACTGTGTAAACTTGATTATATTTAGGTTAGGCCTGAATTAATATTGGATATAGCTCTTACTTACAGAGCATTACCATTACAGATCTGTGTGTGTAGTTTTAAGGTATGCCAATTGTCGTAACTAATTAAAGTGCTGCTGCTGCCTAAGCCAATTTAGGGACAAGAGCATGAATTTCCAGTTATGTGAGCTAGGATAACGACAATTCCTTAACATGCAAGTTGCCCAGTTAAATGCCAGATAGCCATAACTGATGTGTGTTTCACTTTTGTGCCTTTATGGTCTTTTTATGGTCTTTCAGGACAGTGCAGCCCAGTAAAATAGGAAAATTAAATTAGCGACCCAGTAAAAGTAATGAATATTGACAGAAATGAATGCTAGAAACAAAGATGTACTTGTTTTTGAGGATATGGGCTCTCCTGGGCTCTCCACACTGCCACACAAGCCTGCAGACTCTCTTGCTTTTAAGCGGCTGTCTCTCCTTGGCGCTCCTTAGTTTAGACGACCGTTCTCTCTCCCCTTGTGTTTCCTCAGCTCAGGTATTGATTCTCCACCTTTCTTTTTCAGCCCTTTGCAAATGCAGAGCGAGCGAGCGAGCAGGATGCTAACGCCGCGGCAGCCTCTGCCTCTGCCCCGCTTCACGTTATGGGGAAAAAAGCAGAGCGGCAGCTGGCGCTGAAGCTGTCCTTTAAAACTTTTTTCCCCATATCGGCGCCCCTGGAAGCAGCACGCCCACTTGGCGCCTGGGGCCCAGGGCCATAGGGCCCCCCATCATACGACGCTACTGAGCGCAATGGTGAGGAACCATTTGGGCTTGGTGTGTGTCAGATTTTGTAAATGCCTAACTTGACTCTGCTGGTGTGTCACCCCCCCCCCCCACGAACTTTTAATAGGACTTTGACTATTGCTACTTTTAATAGTAATTTTGAATTGACCTGAACTGAAAACAACTATAGAACACATTGCATTTTATTTAACGTCAATTAGTGACTTTTTTTGTTGCTGAATTTTACTAGAGAATAATTTGAAAGAGGTCTGCCAAAATCCCTGCCCTAAATGTTTAAGACAAGCCTGTAAGACTTTTGTGAAAATATAAGTTGTGTCAGGGCCCTGGGGGAAACGCTGGCGAGTCACCCAAAATGACCTCGCGTGTCACCTGTGACACGTGTGTCATAGGTGCACCATCACGGAGCTAGGGAGACAAAGCTGCAGACAAACCTGAAAGATCCGCTTCTTTCTCCTGTTATGTCTCAGTGTCACCAATCTGTGGGACTCCTCCTCTTAGGCTGTGTTGGTATGAAAGAGTCACTCTTGAAATAGTGCAGTTATTCATACTGGTCTGCTCATTTCCTCTATTTTTTGGCTTATCTGAATAAATCCTAGTTACTGTTTTCCCTTCTATGTTGCCTAATATTTCCCACAATGTCTTTACAGGAAACATGGGGGATTGGGGCTAGAGGCACTTGCGTGTTCATTTTGAGTCCTGGCACCTGACTTCAGCCACAGTTCAAAACAGAACCAGGGTTCCCACAGTTTCTTCCCCTGCAACCAGTTGTTGCTGAACGGGAAAAAGGGGGGGGGGGATAAGAACATAAGAAGAGCCCTGCTGGATCAGGCCAAAGGCCCATCTAGTCCAGCTTCCTGTATCACACAGTGGCCCCACCAGATGCCTCAGGGAGTACATATATACACCTGTACATACACCTGTATATGTCTGAAAGGTGAGGAAATGGATATCTAGTTTGAAGCAACTTTAATTCCAAGTTAATCTGGAATAGTCAACATTCATGGGAACATCAACAGTCAGCAAATTTTGGGCATTCATGGTAACAGTCTGGTTATCTCTCTCATCTTGACTGCTATAGTTTCTTCTCTGGTCAGCACTGCAAAAATCATCCATCCTTCTTGTCTCTCTGACCATGTCATGCCCCTCCTCAAATGCCTAAACTGTCTTTCTGTCCACTCCCGAATCCTGCATAAGTTTCTCATACTTTCTTTAAATTCCTTCATGGCCTTGCCCCCTCTTTGTTCTCAAATCCTGACACGTCTCTGCCTGTGGTCTTCTTTCATCCAACTGCACATCACTCAACCACTGAGGTATGCCTTGCTTCCAGAAATATCTCTTTCTCCTTTGCTGCCCCTTATGCCTGGGATCACTTCCGTGATGCCACCTCCCTTATGCCCTTATCCCTTCCCCAAAATGCATGTTTTCTATAACGCCTTTGGCCCACTGTTCTAAATCCCACATAAGTTGTTGGCACAGATTGCTGGGGCGTATAAGATTGCAGCCCAAGTACTGATGTGCATTAAATAAATGCATCCTCTTCCTATTTCCCATTTCCAGCTCATGCAGATTCAGTACGTGCAACCCTTGCTCCACCTTTGGCGTCTTCCCTTACCAGTATAATCCTTACAAGTAATGTTGTGTATTACCAAAAGCTCTGTTCACCCAGGTGTTTTGCGTGCACATAAATCGAGACCTCTTGACTTAAATGACCTCTGGTAGAATATAATTTTATGACTTGGGTATAAGATTTTACTGTAATTATACGAGCTTCAAGGTAAAAAAGTTAAATCTAGCTCTGGTGTTCCTGGTTTAGTACATAGCATTTCTGCTCACTGATTCCCCCCCCCCCCTATTTATTTCACGGCCTCGTTTAAGAAGAATTGCCTTGGGCAAGGTTAGCATAGTTACATACCAGTTGCTTCAGACATTCTCCTCCCCTGCCATTCACCAGGAAGTTACTACGGGCCTCCTTTCTTTGTCTTATACAAAGAGAAATCATGTCTTTTTCTCACCACTCCCTCACTCAGGCCTGTAATCAGTCAATAGTTGTTGGGGGTGAAATTGGCATACAAATATTCCCTCTGATCTACTATAACTCAACAGCGAATGACGAATAATTTTCTAGGTTTTTTTTTAAAAATACACTGCTGTTCCATGCTAGCGTATGGTGTACAATGTACCTATTGTTTCCATTTATTTGTTTTTAAGTACATGTTTAACGGATTTACAGTTTCACCTCAAATTTCTGAAGCAGTGACCAAAAGAGCCATTTTAGTATGTTTGGATGAAGATACCAAAGTGTATCCTCAGAGATGCTGTTTTGTTGGTTGAGCAAATAAACGTTTAGCCCTAATTTGCAACTTGTTTGCTTCTAACTCCTGTGATGCACCATGTTGTGTGGGCTCCATGACTGTTGAGCAAATGCAAGACTGACATGTTTGAGGGATCTTTGGCAGTTGAGGAGGTTGGGTGTGTCTGGGCAAGAAATTGTTTTGTTTGTTCTGGAGGTGTGACTAATGAGAAGTATTCAAAGGTAAAGTTCTGCAGTCTCCCCGAGGAGATATCTGTCACATTTGAACCATGGGTGTCCTCCTCCCTCACCCACCAGCTACTCTTTATCGAGTGCGGACCTGAAATGGTATGTGCTTTTCATGAACCCTTTTTTACCTACAAAAGCGCACCCCTTTTTGGAAGGGCGTGAAAGTGTCAAATGGGCAGCTTTAGAGAGGAAGAGGGAATACATCCTTGCTACCAAGATCGCTAAGCTGACGCTTCCTCAGTTCTATTGGGTATAGTTGACTCGTGGCAAAATGGGGATGAGAATGCAGATGTGGATGCTCATCTCCATTCATAATTCACCACTAGTCATGCCTAAATATGCTTGGCCAGAGTTGGATCAAGACAAAAGTCTTGCCATGCAGCACTAGTGGGCAATGAAGAAGCCAGGGCAGTGTGGTGGCAGGCAATGCAGGTCTGGTTGCCTCAGCCATAGAGACATGTTTCTCTTCTCCCCTCCTTTATTCAGAATGAACAAATTGGGAGTGGAATCAAAAACACACACACAAAGATAAAACACCACAAAGATGAGGCTTTTTATATTCTTTGAAATCCCATCTTTTGCCTCAAAAATGTTCAAACGCAGTAATTGGGCACACAGTTATTCTATCAAGTCCTGTCCTTGCCTTTCAGAGTTGATAAATGTCCGTTGTTTCCAAAATCTGTTAAATTGATGGTTTACTGTATTACCTAATCCGTTCTGTATAACTCAAATGTTTGCACACACCTTTGCAAACTGGAAACAGCAACTGCAGCAAACTGCAAACTAGAAAAATATTGTTCTTCCTCTTTTGATACAACCTCAACCATAATTTTGAATAATGGAGGAAAAGAAAACCCAAGGTGTGAATTACATGTAAACACTAAAATGTTGATACTGGACCTCAACTGTCTGATCTAAAATTTACAGGAGATGATGATCTTACTGGAACATCTCCTTTTGTCAACTTTTTTAATCACTTTGTTGGCCTAGCTGTGCATGAATAGCATCTTTCATCATGTAAATGCAGTACCCTTTAATGGCAGGCAGGCTTAGAAGCATAACAACCTTAAAATTTTATCCGACTGGGCCGAGTACACCTGGGGTGAAAAAGTCCACAAAAGTTACAAGCCAATGAAAACAATGTCCTAAGCCCCCTTGCTTGCAAAACCCTAAATTAGTTATCAGCTTTCCAGCTTGGGGGGGGGGGAGGTAGAAAGAACAACTCTCTTCCATTTACAAAAACTTCCTTTTCTGGTTGGCTTGAGGTGATTTTTACTCACCTTAGGTGACCAGATGACTGGCTGTTTTGCAAGCCTTCCATCTTAGCCTCTTGTTGCTGCAGGGCTATCTAATTAATAGCTACCAATAGTTCACCAATACAGTATTCCTGATTATCCAGATGTTTTAAAGCAGGGGTGGGGAACCTTTTTGCAATGGAGGGCCATTTTCCCATGGGGAAAATGTCCCGCGGGCCGTGTGGCCCTCTATTGCAAATGGGTACCCCGGCACGCGTGCGCGGGGGGGGCGCACACACACCACCCCCTGCTTTCCTTACCCCCCGCTCTCCCCCTTTTTCCCCCGCTCTCCTCCTTACCTTTTTCAGCAGCAGCCGCCGCCAACCCCGCGCGTGCTGCTCCCGCGCCTCCTTTTGAATTCGGCTGCTTCTGCGCATGAGCAGCAGAAGCAGCCGAATTCAAAGAAGTCGCGCCGAGGTGAGCACGCGGGGGGCCGGCAGGGCTGGCGGAGCCTCCGGTCTGCTCGCGCGGGCCGGACCTGATTGATTCGGGTCCGGTCTCGCGCGGGCCGGACCGGATCGCTCTGGGGGCCGGATCCGGCCCGCGGGCCGCCGGTTCCCCACCCCTGTTTTAAAGGACAATAAGCATATCTTACGCCAGCGGGTGGTGCAGTGGGTTAAACCGCTGAACCATGAGCTGTCGATCGAAAGGTCGGCAGTTCGAATCCGCGACGGGGTGAGCTCTCGTTGCTTGGCCAGCTCCTGCCAACCTAGCAGTTCCAAAGCATGTTAATGTGAGTAGATAAATAGGTACCACTTGCGGGAAGGTAAACTGCTCTCCGTGTTCCATCCGCATGCTACGCGCTGCGGCAAGGAGAGTCATGCCGGCCACATGACCACGGAGGTGTCCTTGGACAACGCTGGCTCTTCGGCTTTGAAATGGGGATGAGCACCACACCCTAGAGTCGGACATGACTGGACTTAATTGTCAGGGGTCACCTTTACCTTTACCTTAAGCTTATCTTATATGCCAAGATGGGAATCTGTTCATAACAGTTTCTGTGTGATGTTACTGAACTTGTAGGAAACATCACTGCTTGATTTATAACTTGTTCTTCCCAGTGGTGACACCACAGTTTGCACTGACATAGTTTCAAGGCAGTTGTGGAGGTATATGGAGTCCTGTTTCTGACACTGGCAAAGAAGAAGTAGCAATCTATGCATCCTGGAAATGTACTCCTAATGCCAGTGACTTTATGCATCATGTGGTCTCCTACGGTGGCAAATAGCTTCCCTGAGCTCTTTCACACATGCCAGTTTTCCTATATCAAGGTAATCTGTGTAAGAAATACGTATGCCAGTGTAAACAGCCATGTGTGAAAATTGTATGAATATTTTCTCCCCCACCTTCTTTTAGATGTTTGGACATTGTGACACTGGGGCTTACAAATGTGTGTAATTCGCACAATTTTCACATATAATGGTATGTACAAATGATCTCCATGCTGAGACATGCTTTGCATTTTCTTCAGTGTAGAGAAGTTCAGAAAAGGTCATCATTAAGCCATTTATTTCAGATCTGATGATACTGTGTGTTCCTTGATGCTGCTCTAGTGAACACATGAAGCCTCCTTCCTGTCCACCACTGGTCCATCTAGTTCGGTAATGTCTACTCCAGCTAACAGCAGCTTGCCAAGAAATTGCTATTGTGTAATGATAGGATGGTGTAATTCCTTTATATTAAGGATAGTGTTTCATAATACTGAGTAAGAAGAAAATAACTTTGTGTGTTAGCTTTAAAAAAAATTAAACCTAGAAAAACTGGTTTAATAAAATATTATCTTAAGAACACACATCTTTTGTTGATTATACTATGTTGATTATACTATGCAGACGTTAACAAATGACACTCTTTATCGACAGTACTTCATATTTAGCCAATACATAAAACGGAGTACTTCCTTCACATCAACGTAATATAGAGGTCTCGGCCAAAGCAAATAAAAGAATGAACGCTTTGTTAATCATCCGTAACTAATTTGTGCATACTCTGGAAAGAAAATTAAATCTTTTGACGATGGAACTTTTTTATGGAATCAAATTCACATGGAGGTTCACGTATTGGAGCAAATGCTAGCAACGAAATGTTGTTTCTTGATGCTTAGAAAATTGTTGATGCTTACAAAAGTGCCACGTCTTCTCAAGTATTGGAAAGAGCTACTGCTGGGCTACAGCTTATCTCTACATTTATCACTGCTAATAGGAGTAATCCTTATTGGGAAGAATATGTTTAATGTGTCCCTTTTCTGGCCCAGATAACATAACTCTCAGCGCAATCCAGCCAACATTCCAGCGCCGATGTAGCTGTGCCAACAGGGCACATGCTGCATTTTGCAGTGCGGGGGAAGTCATGCAGGCCTCTTCGTTCGTTTGTTCCCTTACCTCTGGGCTGCATTTGTTAGTTGCTGGATAGGATTGCACTGTGTATCTTGCTGTTCAAAGCATAGATGTGTTTGAGGAGACAGTTTTCTCTCCTCCCTGTCCCTCTACATTACTGTTATGAGACAGCCACCTTTTAGTGCAGGGGTGGGGAACCGGCGGCCCGCGGGCCGGATCCGGCCCCCGGGGGCATGTTCTCCGGCCCCCTCCCATGGCATGTGGTCCGGCCCGCCAGGAGCTCCTACGAGGCCGTTTTCGGGAGCGCCGTGGCTTGCTTCTGCGTGCGCACGCTGAAACAAGCCGCAGCGCTCCTTTGGGCTACAGTAGACTGAGGACGGGAGAGGAGACTCCGGAAGAAAACAAGTCGGGCTGGCAGCCTCGTAAAAGCCCCGCGATGAAGCAGCTGACTGACTCACAGCAGCTCATCAGATCATCACGTTTTTCGCTTGTGAATGATCGTCAGGCTCAGATCGATCTCTCCCGAGGCTGCTGCAGGGCCCCTCCCACTCTCTTCCAGTTCGGAGGCTCCCGAAGAAAGCGGGTCGGGCAACGGCGCTCCTTCGGGCTACACAGGAGCGCTGTTGCCCGACCCGCTTTGTTCGGGAGCCTCCGAACTGGAAGAGAGTGGGAGGGGCCCTGCAGCAGCCTCGGGAGAGATCGATCTGAGCCTGACGATCATTCACAAGCGAAAAACGTGATGATCTGACGAGCTGCTGTGAGTCAGTCAGCTGCTTCATCGCGGGGCTTTTACGAGGCTGCCAGCCCGACTTGTTTTCTTCCGGAGTCTCCTCTCCCGTCCTCAGTCTACTGTAGCCCAAAGGAGCGCCATGGCTTGTTTCAGCGTGGTGGTAGTTGGCCGCAACTAAATCGGTGATGCCACTGGCACAAAGGTTGGGGGCCGCTGCTTTAGCAGATGCGTGCGGCGGCTGTGAAAATGGATCAGGGCAGCTTCGAGCTGGCTGCAGGGGCATCCAGTGCGCCCCAGTTTCCAGGGCGGGGGAGGAATGTGGTAGCCATGGCGACAGCTAAGCAGCTAAGAGACAACAAAACTTGAAGGAGGGGGGCAGTCAGAGCAAAACCAACTGTGTTCAAGGGCTTACTTCCAAATAAGTGTGGATAGAATTGGGGCCTTGGAACAAGTAAACATGAGATGTTGCATAACTGTTATGAGTAAAAGATTTGCTAGTTTTGGGGGGGGTTGCTGTGGGCTTCTACGGCTTTTCACTCTCAGAATATTTTTTGCAATGTTCTGCTGCATATCAAGGAGGAGAAAAGCTAACAATATGGAACAGTCTAATTTTTAAAGGTCTGGAGTGACTCTCTGTTCCAAAAGAAATCATTGGGAGGTGCATATAGTTCTCGCAGTTATGAAAATAAGGACACGTGGCTAATATATCCATATTGATAAGGGTAGAATTTTATGCTTCTGAGCTAACTATTCAATATTCAAAAGCAGCTGTGGCATAATAATTATTTTTAAAGAAAATTTGAGTGCGCACAGTAATGTTAACAGCTGTTGATGATTTTATTTCATCAACATTTTTATTTCATTATTGTGGTGTTAGCAGACAAGTGCAGGAGAACTTGGAGTCAAATGCACATTATACGGAAAGTGTAATGTGGTCCGGTGTTGTGTTTTACTTCAGAATAGTGCACAGGACAGGCAGTTCCCTGCAGCATGGATTGTATGCTCCTTGCCGCAGGGAACTGTGCAAACTGACACAAGGGGGCAAGAGAGGACAAAGAGGCAAACAGAGGCTGGGGTAAACAGGAGAAGAACATGCTTTTATTTCTATTGTGGCTGTGGAGAAGGAAAACATGCAGAATATTGTGCCCATAAACTTCTTTGCAAATTGCAAACCTCAACCTGATGTGAAATAATAAATACAGCAATAATAAAAAATGATGTGAAATAATACATTTCCCCCCTGCGGTAGTTGGATCTGTGATGCTCCTTTACACCTGCAAGTCAGCATTTGCTGCTATCTCTTTTCTAGTGGTTGTCATGCATGTGTATCTGTTGTGCGTGCTGCTTCACGCAGCATAAATAAATAAATAAATAAATAGCAAAAAAAAATATGAATAAATGAAAAATCGGGCCGGACTCACGGCCGGCCCTCAAGCAAATTTGTAAAACTTCAAATGGCCCTTGGCACGAAAAAGGTTCCCCACCCCTGTTTTAGTGGAAAATGTATTGTGCTTAGTCTCAGGAGTGAACTTTTATTTTTTTTTGAGTGGAAGCTACTTTTGTTCTGTTTTAGACCAGATATTTTTTATCCTTTTAATACCATTTCAGATGGGGGGTTCTTTTCTTTTTCACTTTAGTTCTGGTTTGTGGAGTTGAGAGTCTGTGTGTGTGTGTGTGTGTGTGTGTGTGTGTGTGTGTGTGTGTGTGTGTGTGCGCGCTTATACGCGCATCTGCAATGGAATCTCATTTTTACTGGTACAGTAGTAAATAAGTGTATACAATGTACTTCTGTTTTCTTCAATGAAATGCATAGACTGACTATTAAGAAGAGCTACATGCACAAGCATGTATATATTTAGGTGTATTTTTATCTTAATCCTCAGAAGACTCTGCAGTTTGTTTCTCCCATGATGACAACTACATGTTGTATCTCATTCAGATTTCATACTGGTAGTTTGCTGTTAGATGTGCACGGTGTATTGTAAAAAGTTTCAAAAGCCATGGGAGGTGTCGGGTGATCTTGGAAAAGGGCCAACAAGTTTGGACACCTTTTTTTGCTCTGCAAGTGTTGCTTAACCCTCAGTAGGGGGTGCTGCAACTCCAGAACTCTCAATGTTTGTGTCACTTCTCTTATTTTCATTCACAAGCCTGTTTGCATATGAAAAGTATCTTCACCAGCTTGTTTATTAGAAACTCTATTTAACAACTATACATTCAAATGGACCAAGGGCATTGTTAGAACGAAATTGTGCCGTGGCACCAGTTATAGAATTTATATTGGGCAGGACAAGAGAGGACGTTTTGAGCAATAAAGTAGTACCCCATATTTGGATAACATGTTTTGAGTGTCATAGGGACTTTGTAACATTCACCTAGGAGTCTTCAATGAAAATGTTCAGGGTTGTATAGAATTTTTTTTCAATGCTTTCACCCATAATGAACAATTCCAATTATTATAAATACTGGATTTTTCTTTTCCCCCCTAAAGTTTAATTAAACGGAGTAAGTACAAACATAGCTTGCATAGTTTCTACAAAAAAGGAAAAAAACTTATTTTGATAGCACATGGGTGAACATAACATTATCATTGTGCTGTCAACTCAGTAGTACACAAACAATACCCAGTTCTCTATACATTAGTAAGGTGACGCCCTTCTCTGACTAAGCTATAGCTAGTACAATTTTTGTTGTCTGTGCTACTTGCCAGGGTCTGGTGAGACACGTTTGAGTTGTAAAACTTTTCCAGTTCACAACCATATTTATGCTTTCAGCACATAACAAATGTCTTGCAAATTCTATGTCGGAATTCCCCCACCTTTCACCTTATAAAATGCAAAAAAGAGTTGTCATTGGATCCCATTCAAGTTCACAAACTGTTAACATCTTTAACAGTGCAGTCCTGTGTGCGAGCGCGAGCGAATGAAATAAGGAAAAAGTGGGACTTCATAAATCCAGGGAAGTGTTTATAGGATTGTGGCTAAAAGGTTGGGGATGTTTTCGCCAGTATGGGTTTATCTTTGGACAGAACTCCAAATATGTATAAAATCTATTGAATTATTTCATATCTTCTATTGATGATGGAATGTTTGACTATACATTTATGCAGATTGTTCTCTTTTCAATGCAGCTTATGCATATAGGGCTCATAAGTGCTGGAATTTATCCAATTTTTAAAACGTGCATTAAAGAAGATTCTTCAAATAAGGTCAAATAAGGTGTACATGGTCTTTTATTCTTGAAACACTTTAATTTTCTCATGAAAAAATAGGAGGCTGAAACACCTGTATCATGCAACATTTAGAGAAAGCCACCTTTAACATCATGGTAGCATCCCAATTAGCATTTCCCCTATCAGGAGCTCCCTCTGTGGCTGGAATGACCCTTTCCACTTGCTCAAGGACACAAGCAGAACAGTCCTTTCATTCACGAAGGGAGCGTCTGTCCCCTACAGCGGAAATGCTAGTCGGGATGCTACCCTCTGTTTTTTCAACATGGAATTCTTCAAGTTGTTGTTTTTTATTAACATAACGAAACAAAAGCAAAATATAGCACTTGCAGTAAACAGCAATTATGTAGTTTGATTACACCAAAAGAAAAACAATGCAATTTTAACAAAAGCCATAAAATATTCAAATTTACATTATTTATTTACAGTATTTATATCCCGCCTTTCTCCCCGAAGGGACCCAAGGCGGCTTACAACAGGGAAAAAAAAATACATACAAAAAACACAGTATAAAAAGTATCACATTTTAAAACAATAAAAACAATTAATGAAAATTAATAAAAACAGTGTCTAAAAACGCTCGGGGTCGCATAACTATGTCGGAATTCCCCCACCTTTCGCCTTATAAAATGCAAAAAAGAGTTGTCATTGGATTATAACTGGATTATTTGGCACGACTGCACATATCAAGACTATAGGAAATGAAATTAGGAAGGAAAAGAGGACAAAGTTACAGGAGGTTGTGAGAGAAAAAGGCACCTGCCCTGAACTGCCTGATCTGCTACTCAAAGGGAGCTCCTATATACTGTAAAGGAGCCCACTTAGTGTGAGATTCGCTAGTCAGTCTTCAGCGTTATGTAAGCGTTATGTAAGCGGCAGTGAGCATTCTGATACTGAGGGGAGTGCTTATTTCCTGACTGACCGCGCAATCCAGTGTAGTCTAGCACCGGGGGAGTGCGCATTTACGGCACCCAGCGCATAAAGCGCATTTATGGCCCCCGGCAAGTAAGGACCAGCAGCCGGCGGCCCTTATGCAGGCTCTTGCCTGGCCCTGCGCCCACCGGAGCAGGTACGTCCTACTCCTAACCCAGCCGGGGCAGAGGCAGGGGGAGGATGGACTGAGTGGGCAGGGAGGGTGGCCATTGGCCACCCCGGGGCTTGGAAAGGGCAGGGGTATCAGCGGCGAGATACGCCGTATCCAGGCCTGGCGTGGCCTTACACAGCCAGCGTGAATGTATGCGAGCTCCAGAGCCTTTGGGCCTCCCGCCGCTTACACCTGGGGAAGGGGACAATTGTGTCCTTCCCTCAAGGTGCACTAGGGCTGCCCTGGGGCAGCCCTGAACCTGCATAGGATATGGTGGCCGGCCCTATCTTACACAGGATTGGGCTGCACGTGTCTTTGGATCACTGGGGGATTTGGGGTCCAACCAGTGGAATACCCTGAGCTCTGCTTAGGGATACTGTATATTCCTCCCTCTCTAAGCTGAGGGTTGGTTCTGCATCCTCATCTTTCTGTAATTCTGTTCTGCATCGTTGCTGACAATAACATCTTGATGATATTATGAATATCTTTTAATAAGAAGTGAAAGGGCTCACTAATTTTATGCTTCTGGTACAGATGAGTGTGAACATAACCTGCTGCATTAATGAGTTGTGAGTTGTGTGGGCACGTACTGTTTCAGTCATTGCTAGTAACTTACTCTTGTGTAATATGCCACATTCCAAATTATGAATGGTTCTTGACCTACCATTTTCTGGTTGGCTACAAATAAAACATTATAGAATTGTCATATAAAATGGAAACAATAGATGTACCCTCACGCCCAAATTTCTTACTCACCTTTTGATTCATGGAAGTATTTCTTTTGATGCTCCATGCCAACCTTGATTGGTTATATGAACATTTATTTATTTATCTATTACATTTTTATACCGCCCTTCCTCCAAGGAACTCACAGTGGTATACATAGTTCCTCCCCCCCCCCCTTTGTCCTCACAACAACACTGTGAGGTAGGTTAAGCTGAGATAATGACAGGCCCAAGGTCACCCAGAGTATATTATTTTATTGTATTTACAGTACTGTATTTATATACCACCATTTTCTTGTAGACTCAAGAATACACACACACACACACACACACACACACACACACACACACCGTGTTTTCCCGAAAATAAGGTAGTGTCTTATATTAATTTTAGCTCAAAAAATGCAGTAGGTCTTATTTTCAGGGAGGTCTTATTTTCCCAACCTGTGGCGCGACACCCCCCCCCCCGGCACATACTTTGACCAATTAAAGCTTCATTCTTTCCCAAAGGTGCAAGGCCCTGCAAGGCCTGGAAGGCTTGCACTTGAGTCCTCCACCGTGGAGACGACGTGCTAGAGAGACTCTGCAAGTTTGCAGCCTCCTTGCAGGCCTTGCAGGCCTTGCTGGCCTCTGTAGCACGTCGTCTCTATGGTGGAGGTCTTATATTTATGAGTGCCAGCAAAAATCACTCAAAAATGACGGCAGGTCTTACTTTTGGGGGAGGTCTTATTTTCAGGGAAACAGGATATATATAACAACAAGAACATTACAGTATATTATTATATAATAATTTCTTATTTAGAAGAAATAGGGTCTGCAATAATGTAGGTGAAATCTAGTCCAGTAGACATCAGACCCAGCCCGACCTCCCAGCATGCCCAATGTTCATTACTACAATTTGTTACTATAGACAGTTGCACTAGTAACAGTCACAGAACATGGAAGAGTTTTTCAGCAATTTTCAACTGCTGTGCTCCAAACTCAAGCGGCACACCTCCGGACCATTCACGGCACACCAATGTGCCATGGCACCGCAGTTTTTATTGAACTGATTGAACTGCTGTAGAACTGAACGTTTTTATTGAGCAGCCCTGCTGGGAGGACATGGTTGGCAACATCACTTACATGTTTCTCAGATGTTGAACTGATAAATCAACATCTGAGAAACACTTAAGTGGGGTTGCCAACTATCTCCTCCCACTAAAGCTGTTATGCCACAGCAAATTATCCAACAGACAGCCAAGTAACAGATGCCAGCGAGGTCTGGCTGCACGAGTCGGTTCACTGTCTGCCATGGAGTCTGCAAAGCCACATGGACCCAACTGGAAGGAGTAGGTCAGCAATCTTGCTGAGCAGCAGCTGACCTCCCACTGGTCACTGTGGGCAGGCAGGCTGTAGCTTTCCTGCACAGTGTCTTTACCCTGTGGGACAGCTGCCTGTAGGGAGCAAGGAGGAACACTACGTAAAAAGGAATAGACAGTAGCATGTAGTTGTGCCCCATAGGGGCAAGGTCAGATGTCTTGGAACATTAGGTTTCCTTCTCCGGGGTCGTGGTGGACTGCACTGGAACTCTGCAGAGGACCAGTGGCATTGTTAGGGGGGCGTTGGGGACGACATGCAGAGGGGGGTGCACGAGCCGCCGCTTCAGCGCCAATTGACGGCAAAGCCGCCAAATTGCCACCAAAGCGGCAGCTCATGCACCACCACCCCTGCATGTCACCACATGTTGCTGGGGGTGCACGATTTGGTAGCGCTGTGGCAGAAACGGGACTTGTCAGGCCTTCGTCGTGCACGCACCCTCCAAGCCTTTTTGTTGCCCAGATGACCCTAGAGAGGCTGCGCCTGCGCAATTATTGCAGAAGGCTGCCTCTGGGCTTGAGGAGTTCACAGCAAAGGCTGGGTAAGTGCCGTTTCTGCCGTCGCGCTGCCGGTGCACCCCTCGGCTACATCCCCCCAGAATGTTTTTACACCAAAAACCGGTCTCAAAACCCTGTGGGGTTGCTTTCGCACTGAATTTTGATGGTGGTAGCGTGAAAGTGACATCACGCCCCCAGGGGCAGGGCTTGTGATGTCACGGGGTGTTGCGTCGACTGCCCCCCCCCCGCTGGGGGTGTAGCAACACACCTGCAGAGGACCAATGTGCAGTGGCAATGATGCCACTTTGCCCCAATGGCAATGATGCTGTCCTGAAAACGATGATGCAATCCTGAAAAACAAAACTCATTCAGAATCAGATGAGTGTTTGGCCAGCAGTACCAATGTTTGGAGTCCGTGGCATTGTGTCATGGCATTGTGATGTTGTCTTCACCAACTGGAACAGTATGTCTTTACCTGTGGGTAAGATTGCCACATTAGTGTCAGATGCCTATTGGTGTCTGAGACACGGTATCATAATCCCCTCCCAGAGCTCTTGAAACTTTTTTTTTCCTTTTAATGGTTTTCTTACCTTCAGCCATTTCACACCTCCTACGGTTTTAAAAATGTGTTTTACCATTTAACAAAGCAAAAAGTACTATTTCCAATCTCGATAAGGCAATTTTCTGCCTTCAGAGCTGTCCCTACTTGCTTCCATCTCATGGGAACAGAGCTGTATGTGGCTAGTGCCACTATAGTGCTATCCACCTGCTGCAATGTTACCATTATAGGAGAAGCCTACTGTCTGGAAGTAGTCCAAGAAGGAGCATAAGAAGACATTTTCAAGGGGCTACTTCCTCTTTGCATCTCTTTACCTCCATCCCGAGCTTTCCTGCTACGAACCTGAGTTAGTATTCTCGCTTTGAAATTTATGGCATTTCTCCCACTCTTATCATTCAGAACTTGAATATTTCTGCTATGTGTCACATTTTTTAAACATTAGCTTCTCCATTCATATGCATCATCATTTAATAAATGTTCTGGATATCTTGAGCCATGATTTTACTTTTAAGCACCTTTTCAGCACAGATTGTGCTGCTTGCATTTGGCCCTCCAAATCTTCCATCCAACTGTCTAAATTATTTTAACTGACATAGTTTCTAATTTACTCTCTCCAGTTGAGAGAGCTTCCTGTAGCTTGTCTATTTTAGCATTTAATTGCTCTATACTTTCACAAATTAGATTCTGTAGTGATCCATTTTGCTCTGCTGGTGAAGCAGTGATCTCTTCAGCATAGCCTAAGCAGTATGGAACTTGTGATGTCGCTTTAGGGACCATCATACAGGAACTTCTGGACTTGTTTTACTTTGGAGTGCTTGTAGCAAATGAAAAACAGTATTGCCAGTATTTTATAAGTGGTAGATACATTAATTTAAAGTATTGCCCTTTTTTCTTTCATCCTATTGTTTGGGCTTGGGGACAAGGGAGATCAAAAAGTGACCGTATTGAAAAGCTCAAGCAAGTTCATGTTGTTGTGTGTTAATTTGTAATACCGTACAAACAAAACAGAATTTCTGTTAGAATTTGGATGTTCTCAATTCTTTCTCCCCCTCAGATACCCAAGTCAGTATCACACTGTTTCTATACTTCACTTACTATGTCATTAGTTTCAAAGGGTTTTGAACAAGCAAGAAATACTTGTCCATATTTTGCTGGCACAAGCCCAGTAAGGGAGAGGGAATGGGGGTCAGATCATTGCCAAAATGTGTTGACAAATTGTGCAGGCATGAACAGATTCCAGTAAAAAAGGAGTATGGTGTTGTCAAAATCTTATGGCCTGTTCTAATGTCAAAATCTTATTTCCTGTTCTGATCATGCAATTGTCTTGTTCATCAGCATAACATGCTGAACTTTGTGCAACCACAATTCAATAGAAAGTAAATGTTGCCAATTCCAAAATTGTGATCTTCACATTTAACTCAAAATTTTGGCTAGTTTTTATAGTTTCTCTGACAGCAGCCATCTTTTCTTGTATTTACTTTTATATTTGCACATTTGTTTTATTTATTTGAAATATTTTATATATCCTTAATCATGTTCAAGATCTTGCATACAACATTAAAAATAATACAAAATTGAAAAGCAAACTAAAATTTCAAGTATCCAGTATCAGTTAAAAAAAAAATAGCAGCAACATGACAAAGTGTTGGTAAATATAAGATTTTCCCTGAGTTATGAAAGACATTTAAAGACAGTGCCAGGGAAAGGTGCTTAGGGGGAGAGTATTCCGCAACTGTGGCGTAAAAACAAAGAAGGCCCTGTCCATAGCAGGCACTCACTTCCATAGTTGAGGGCATTTGGAGCAGGAATT
Organism: Plestiodon gilberti rubricaudatus; assembly: GCA_026170595.1. Taxonomy (NCBI): domain Eukaryota; kingdom Metazoa; phylum Chordata; class Lepidosauria; order Squamata; family Scincidae; genus Plestiodon; species Plestiodon gilberti. The sequence continues at coordinate 139,915,791 of JANXHW010000001.1, read as the reverse complement.
GTGCTTGCATTGTCAACATATAGGCAGGCTCATACTCTAGAAGGTGGTCCTTAAGAACCTTTAGTTCTTTATAGAAGCCTAAGCCAAAGCCAGTACTTGGAATTACTTCCAGAAATGGAAGCCAGGCCATCTCAATGCTGACAAAATGATCAACACGACAAATACTGCTTGCCGACTCACTGAAACCGTTGCAGTTGCCTGTGCTTTTCACATGCAGCCTGGCATATAACTGACTGCAATAATCTAAACTGAGCATTCCTGATACATGGAAAACTCTGGCAACGTCTCATTTTTCCAGGAGGTGCCATAGCTGGCATACCTATATGGCAGGGGTGGCCAAACTGCGGCTCATGACCCACATGCGGCTCTTTGATGTATAGCGTGCAGCTCTCAGAAATATGTTGGCTGAGCTCCTTTTTGCATCACAGTTAATATAAAAGGTGAATAAGAAATGTTCAAGCTTTATAATTATTTACCAGGTATAAACGGAGAGTCCACTGGATTAAAATGTAACTTTAATGTTTCTGTTAAGTAAATATATTTAAGAATTTAAACACTGCTTAAATATTGCAGCTCTCAAACCTCTCTCTCATGGCTCTCAAACATCTGAAGTTTATCAAATGTGAAGTTTATCGTATGTATTGTATTAAGCAGGTTTGGCCACTCCTGCTATATGGCATGCCCATAGCTGGTAAGAGGTGCTTTGAACCATGGATAATATCTGAGCATTCATGAACTCAATGTAAACAGCCACTAAGAAAACCTGGCAACGGATAACAAAGTGGGGTGAGGCTTCAATCAGAGATGCTGCATGTGTGTCTCTTCTTCTCCACAACTAAAAACAATTTGCAATGAGGTCTGTACCAGTGTTATAAATAAACTCTTGACTTATGTTCAAAATAATCGAAGTGTTACAATGTTGTCCTTAAAAAAATGGAAAAAAGAGGGATGGATGTAGCTTTGTTGGGTTTCCCTTTCATTGTCTGATAAGACTCCAAATGTCAGCAAGTTGTTTTCAGCAAACTTGGAGGCTATAGCTGGCAAATAAGTCAGCTTCTACACTTTAAAAACTTTTACAATACCCTAAAATTGCAGCACTTGCAAAAAAATTGTGAGAGTTAGTGACCTTGTAAATTGCTAGGTCTTCTAAAGCTAAAAAGTTTGTTAGAAAACTGCTGTTTCACAAGGATAGAACCTCCATTTTTTTTTATGAGCACAAGAACTTCTCTGGCAGAGGGGAAAATGTCTGGAAATCAGCAAGTTGCTGGGGTTGGACAAAATGCATTGAACAAAATTCTGGTGTTTCATGAGCTACATTTTGTTCTAGGAATATTGATGTAACAATATTTCTAAATAACAAATGAACAAATTCCCTTAAAGTTCCATGAGTTTTGAGAATTCCCAGCTCTTTAGAAAAAATCAAGGTTGGTTCCACTTGGGAAGAATACATTTTAAATTTATTTCAGGTACTCAATCTTTCATCCCAGAGTATGAAAATATTAGTCAACTTTAAAGGAAAAAAACCCTGTCAAAATCTTTCCCTCCATAGCCAGTGTATTACCAAACCACATACAAAATGCAAATTAAAGGCACTGTGAAAGAAAAGGGGGTTGTCAAACTCTGAATTTGCAGAAAAATTGCAAACTTTTTTTTAAATCAATTCTGCTTTTGGTGTCTTTTTTTGTTTTGATAAGATGGCAAGAGTAATTTTAACTTGGAGATTTCATTAAGAAACTCGGGACAACTGTTCAAGAGACAGTATGATACCATGTACCTATCCATCATGACTTTATTAAGCTGCTTAGGAAGGGCTGGATTTGAGTGAGGATGGGATATTTGATTGGGCAAGAGAAGCAACAGCAGTGGGTGCTGGAAGAGACAAAAGTGGGAGAAGCAGAGATAATGGAGCAAGCAGGACTTCTTTTTCTGCAAGACCCCCTCCCCCAAATACACCTTAAGAGTCTCTTGGAAAGGAAGAAGCTTCAGGAGAATAGGAAAACAAAACCAGAAGCATTTTAGCCTGTTGCTGTCCCAGAAAAACTGGAGGAAGAAAAGCTACTGAAATAGGAACCAGGAGTTGTGGTCACCAGGATTATGAGGGGGGAAATTGAACCAAGAGGAGAGAAGCAGTTGGCTGGATGTTTTTGACTGGAGGCAGATTACTAGAGAGGAAGGAGTGGTGAAAGAAAAGGAGTGCCAGAGGCAGCTGGGAGGGAGTTCTATTAGGCAATGAGAAGCAGTGCGTGTGGGGTACATTGCTTTTGGCTAGATGCAACTGTCAGGTTACGTTCATTGTCTGCTCCTGATCAAACATAACTCCCTCCCCTCTGCTTTTTTAGGCATACTATGGATGTAATATGGTTACTCTTCCCCCTCCCATGAGTGGTTTGCCTAGTTAGTATACAGCAGAAGCCTGAAGATGGCGAAGTAGGCAGCCAGCATACATGTATGTGTTCATAATGACATTTGATTATGGGTGATTTCACACATTATGCAGAAGCTAGCCCAGTGATGGCAAACCATTTGGGCTTGGTGTGTCAACATTTTTGAAAATGCCTAACTTGACTCTGCTGGTGTGTCACCCTCCCCCCCCCCAACTTTTAACAGTACTTTGACTATTGCTACTTTTTAATAGTACTTTTGAATTGAACTGAACTGAAAACAACTATAGGACACATTGCATTTTATTTAACATCAATTAGTGACTTTTTTGTTGCTGAGTTTTACTAGATAATAATTTGAAAGAGGTCTGCCAAAATCCCCGTCCTAAATGTTCAAGACAAGCCTGAAAAAACCTGCAAAAATGTAAGGTGTGTCGGGGCCCTGGGGGAAATGCTGGCGTGTCACCCAAAATGACCTCGCGTGTCATCTGTGACACGAGTGTCATAGGTTCGCCATCACGGAGCCAGCCTGTGTTTTTCATGGAGCAGAGCTATAGCTAATCATGGCTCCCTCATAAGCACGGCTAAAAAAACTCACATGTTCCCAAATCTCTGTTTGCAAGATTCAGCCTTTACTTTTTAAAGTATGTACACAAAACATGTGTACATGTAACAATGAGATATGTAAAGCGGTGCTCTGTTTTTAATCAGAGTAATTGTAATAGCAAACAAATGTTTCTTCTGTGTTGTCATTGCATCTGCTAGTGCTGTTCTGGTTGGTAAATGACTTTTTAAATAATATAGTTGTTAACGCTATTGCTGAAACCTTCTGCACTGTGATAGATTCAGTGCCCTCTTTTCTTGCACATTAGGTATAGGCAGCATTAAAAAGCAGAAGTGCAGATTTCCACAGCCTGCCATAGCAAAATACTTGTGGACTGTCTTGTCTGGACTGGAGGGAACGCTTACATCTACAATTAAATTGTAGTGCTAATTTGGTCAATATCTCCTTCATTGAAATTGTTGACTTGTGTAGAGAAACTGTTTTGTTAAGCAATAAAGGTACTTGTGCTGTTATGAAACTATGAATGTGATGATTTCACAAGAAGGATGAAAGAATTATGAAGGTAAGCAGCCTAATTATAGACTACCAACTTTGAATTGGTAATCCTCTAGCTTCTAGCTAGCAATGCACATGGTGGTGATGGTGGTTGCCAGTTAAATGACTTTGAAGTATATCTCAGCGTGGTTTTTTTTAAAGATGGTTTTGTTTAAAGGTCCAAGAGAGGCAGAAGTTTTTCTTTGTAGAAATGAGGGACTGTTGGAGTATCTCATTTAGGCACGCAGTAAAATTGATACAGTATTTAGCTTTCGGTGGGGGGGGGGGCGAAGACTGCAAGAGATCAGTATCTTTACACAGAACTTGCATTTTATTCTTTGAAGATATATTACCTTACCTTTTCAGAGTGAAGAGGTGAATGACTTGAAAGAGCTAAAACAATTAAATCGAAAGCAGGGGTTCTCAACCCCTTCCCGGCTGAGTACCACCTCCAGTGCCACTCTCCTGTTGTGTACCACTGGAAGTGACTGGCCAGTTACTTCTGCCAGTTACATCGCCAGTCACTTCCAGGTTTTCGGAGGCTAGAAAATGCAGGTAGGAGGTTCTGGGTGGGTGCGAGGGCACTACTCAGTGTTCCCGAGAGGCTCGGCCAAAGGCAGGAGCCTCTTGGGAGCGAAAACATGGTGCTGAAAGTGCCGTGTCGGAGTAGGGTTCCAGTGTTCCCAGTACCACCAGCAGTTGGCCGAAGTACCACTCGTGGTACAACTACCACTGGTTGAGAAATCAAATTGTGAAGCGTTCAATTTACAGTATTGATCTTGTTGAATCCTTCCTTCCCTCCAAGGGAAGATAGGTTAACAATTGTAGACTAGCCAAGGCCCACACAAAGAAATGTATGGCTGAGCATAAGGTCCTGCCCACTCATCCAAGTCAGATGCTCAATACACTACATCACATCTGCTTTCCTCTTTAGATGCACGCACGCGCACGCACGCACACACACACACACACAACTGGAATGATGAGTCCCTCTGAGAGCATAACAGTATCCTGTGGCACTGTGATGATATTTACTAACACACAAGTACAACTTTGACTTTCTAAGCTGTGCCAAGGTTGTCAAAATGCTGTTTGTCTGTAATATTGAAGGGCGTTGATTGGTAACTAAGGTGTGGCCTCTATAATTTTTAAGGTAACTTTTTATGCTTCATTAGTTCCATATTAAGCAGTGAAATAGTTTGTACTTAGTCAACCCTGCCCACAGATGCAGAGTATGTTGCCAAATAACTGAACTGCAAGAAGAGAGAGTATAGTTTCTGTTTTATACCTGAAGTAAAGATGCTGGCATACTTCTCCAAGCCTGGGTTCAGGGCAGGGGCAGTGCAACCTGGAGCACCGCCCCTCGCTAATGCCACAGCACTATAGAAAGGTGTGCTTCTTGCATAGTTTTGTGCTTCTTAGTGTGTGCTTCCTACTGTGCTGCTTATATAGTTTTGTTAAACCCAGAACTGCAAGGTGTCTGGTTTTTTTTTTTTTTTACAGGATAGCATGCACTGTCCTTGTAAATAAAGCCGAAAGTCCTGCACTTCTGGCTTTAAGGAAATTGCACAAGGAGCAAGGGAAGGGAGTGGGAGGTGATCCATTTCTCACTCAGGTGAGCAGGAAGCAGATTGTTGCGGCTTCTATCATGTGGGCTGGAGGGAGGCGGGTGGCAGACTTGGGGTGAAGCACACCCTGAATTCGCTACCCCCGTTGGGCCCCTCACGATCTGTTGCTGATGCAGTCTGCTTCACGTCACCTTGTGGTTGGGCCACCAGTGGTTCAGAAAAAAAAAACTTTAGGGGTCTAAAGAAGTCAAGATCAAAGAAGAGGGGACCAGAACAAAACCAGTAGGAGGAGGAAACTTTGTCTGCAGCTTGAAACATCAGGATTCAACAGATAGGGTTTCCACCTGGTTCATGAAGGAGATGGTGGGCTTGTCTATATTTTCCTTCAGCCCATAGCCAGTGAATGGTCTACGAGGAGAGCCAGGAGAAGGAGCAAGTTCTATCTGTAGCCTTAGCATTGAGCATGAGAGGAGGCGGCAATATGGCTATTTGTTCACCCGCAGCCTGGACAAATCATACCGGCCTGCCGCTGCCCACCATTGTTGTAGTTGACCAGTGATGGTGTGATAAGGGTCAGAAGTAGCTTCCTGGTGGTGGCAGAACAATGGCTGCAAGGGGTAGCAGTGCTGGGCTTAGGTAGCAGGCACGTAAGTGACGGAGCTGCCACATTTTTTCCTTCTCATCCTTGCATGCCTTGTGCTCAATTTTGAAAAGAGGAGAAGCAGAGAACTGAGTAACATACAATGCTGTGGGCTGCATCACACACCCACCCACCCCAAGGTAATGGGAGGGAGGCCCATCTGCATAGAAAGGCACTCAGCAGAGGCCACCTTGCCGAGATTGCCGCCCCCCCCCTCCAATCCAGAGCTGGTCCTGGTGTGGAGTTTGTGCGGTAATTCAGGTAGAATTGTAGAATGTTAGAGTTGGAAGGGACCTTGGAGGTCATCTAGTCTGGTGCAGGCAGTGTGGTAGGTGAGCAGGTGGTTGGCCAAGTTCCAGGAAGGAGAGAGATCTACTTTGATGTATGGGTAACTATTTCTATAGATTAAGGCTAAGCCTTGTGTTTTAAATAATCTGTGTTAATATGTTGATTTACATGTAGATTTAAATTACCAACCACAGACTGCTATCATATTTATTAGTTTGTTAAGAATGCTTTGGAAGTATTTAACCTTTTTTAAAAAATGTGATAATAAATGTCATCCATAGTTGAAATTACATTGTGCTCGACTTCACTGTTCCATCACAATTCTGAAACACTCTAATTTGTTTAGGAGGGGAGGAAATAGGTTTTTTAACCTATTGTAGGGAAATCTAATTTGTTGTGTAATGAGCAGATATTCAAAAAGCATTTGAAGACCAGGAAAAATTATAAATTTCAGGGCAAATTTGCACATTGCTCTATGGACCAAAATCCAGGAGTGGGGGGAGTTATGTGTGTGTGATCTCCAGCATACAAGTAACCATACAAAGGAATTATATTTATTTCCAATAATATCTACAGAGATTACATTAGTGGAAAATGTAAACTCATAAAGACCTTTCTGCCTTTAAGAATTTGTGTGCATTTTCCCCCACAATGGAACAAAGCATGCTGTATGACTATCTCTATTACCCTACCTCTCACTGAGGTGTATCTAGGCTATGCCACTTCGGTCTGAAGATGGTTGTGAGCGCTCATGTGATTTGATTTCTCCTCCATACACAACAAAACAAAAAACAAAATCCCTGCACACAGAATACTAGCATGTTGGGGGAAGGCAAATCTTCTCTCTGATGCACTTTTCTACATTTTAGATTGAGCCCTTTTGGGACACGGACCATTTATTTATTTGATTTTCTCTGCAAACTGCTCAGTGTACTTTTTTTGGTGAAAAGCAGTGCAGTATATAAATATTCTTAATAATAAATAATAAAAATAATTTTAATAATATTCAATAATAAAAAATATAAAAAAATTGCAAATTGAAGTTGCAAATTGAATAGTTGTGTGTATATATATTGGCATATCTGCTGTTTTTGATACTTTAGTGGGGATTCTAGCTGAGGCCCTGGGTTATCCCCAGAGCATCATAAGGTTAATCATGCACCTGGAGGGTGGCCAAGGATTGTTGGACAAGGATTGGCTCCAAGGCCAAGGAGGTTGGACAAGGATTGTTTTGCCTTAAAAGCGGCTATCAGAAGAGTTTATAAGGAGTATAAGGAATTGAGAGCAGCCGAGCTACACCCCCCCCCCCCGGTATTTTGCTTTGCAATGTCAGTTAAATGATACAATCAGGAAGAATCACTGTCATCTCTCCCCTGACCACTGCAACCTGTTATCAGAGATGACTGTGGCTAAAATCAACAAGCAATTTTGGGATGCTGTTTTGGGGGTTTTCCATAAGAACAAGCAAGAATCAGTTAAGATCTTCCCCCAGTCCTGGGAATAGCCTTGGACTAGGCACTGGGCATAAAACTGGACTTATTTATCATTGTAAACAGCACGACCAAAAGAGGAGCCCACCAATCAGGATCAGCAAGTAGCTCCGGAGGTAGGGCATCTAGACCGGGTGCCTTACTAGATTTAAGATGACCAATAAATAAGGGACTTACCATAATTTACTCTGTGGAAACTGGAGACCAATCGGGTAAATCATCAACGAGAACCATATCAACAGACGTGAGAGGCTTACATTTATCAAAAAAGATAGCCAGAAAATGTTGTTCTGATACTAATTCACAAAAAAGGTGATAAATTCTCCTGGTAATTTTAGAACAATTAGCCTTTTATCGGTTCTTGGGAAGATGTATGCTAATCATCTTCTTTCCAGACTTACCAATTGACTGAGGGACTGTGAGATTTTGGCCCCTGAACAGGTGGGGTTTAGACCTGGCAAATCCATTTTAAATCACTGCCTGGTCCTTTCACATCTCATTACTAAACAATTATCCCAAGCCAATTCCTATCTGTTTGTGGCCTTTTTTGATTTAAGGGCGGTTGATTTTGTAGATAGGAACGTTTTGTGGTACCATAAGCTTGCTCAGCTAGGGATGGAGAAAAGACTTCTTTTTCTAATTCAGAAACTATTCTGGTTCCTGCTGCCGCATTAAGGTGTCGTCGCGTGGTGATCTGCCTGGACCAATTCCCGTTAATGGGTGTTAAGGATGTGTTTTAGGTCCCACCTTGTTTAACTTTTGTATTAACGATCTTCCCCAGTATTTAAAGATATTGATGCCCATTGTCCTAAATTAGGTTCTCTGAAGGTCCCTCTCCTGCTATATGTGGGGTTTTATTATGTAGTAAGGGTCAGTAATTTTGTAACCATCTTTATTTGAAGGAGCAAAAGAAAAAAAATCTAGTAATTTCTGTCAGGAGTATCTTGAGTTCTGTCAAGTGAGTGACTGAAAAATAGGTTTATAGAGGGTGTTTATAAAAGCTATTCCTGGTACATCTTCCATCATTGATTCAATGTCCCTTCAGTACTTCAATAGCATTACTTCATAGTGCTATTCTAGCACTATTAAAAAAAATATGTACAAGTCTACTAATCTGTTTTTTTTCCCCAAACACTGGTATAGAATTAAAAGGAAGATGATTCTGACTAACCAACCCCAACCACCACCACCCGATCCTATTCACCATTTGGAAAGTATTGCCTAAATAGAAATAGGTTTTCTCTGTGGTTGCCATTTGCCTTGAATAAAAAACACTAATTCAATCGGAACAGGCAAGCAGCTTTTCCTAAAGGTACTTGACATTTCTGCCCAGTAGAATGTCAGAATGTAATATGTCATCCCTGAAGAATACCTTGTTTAAAAAAACTAGCCTTATCTGTCAGATTATGCACAGTAATATTATACAGAACTATTAGTGCATATAGATACCTTTTATGAGTGAATTTCAAAAATGCACCAAACACTTGAGAAGGATTTAGGCCCTCTCAGAAGAAATACTTAAGAATATGCAAATACTCTCAACTGAATCAAGTTGAACAGATGTGACTATCACAAACAATGCCAGTTCTCTTTTCTCTGCCCTCTGCTGTCAGTCAGTGAAAAGATTGAGGCTGAAGGTTCTGACAACTGGATAAAAAAGAAATGCAATCAAGGTATTTTAATTTATTATACTATTATGAATAGTCATAATCTATTATTGTGCTGGTCTTCAGAATAGCTACCTGCAGCTCTCTCTTTGAATGCAAGATCCACTTTAGCTTTGCTCTGAAAGCAACTGGTGAAAACTGTCACACTTTGCGGTTTGTTTCCTAATAGCATTCACCTCCACCACCATTTCAATTTTGTTGTTCTATAGCCTAATCAATGAAAATAATTTGTGTTGGTCAACAACTCTGGGTGATATTTGAAGTACAACGCTGGTAGGTTTTGAAGTGATCCACCTCAGCCAACATAGTAATTAGTTTCATACCCTGGATCAAACTGTGTGGGTGGGTGTGTAGGTGATATTTATATATACTTGAACTCATAAATACATTTGCGCACAAAAGGGCAAAGTCTGAAGCCACCTGTTATAGTAACCTTGCTGAAGCTAAACAGTTCAGAATGTGGTCATGCCTGGATAGGAGATAGCTGGGAACCCTGTTTATGTTGCCTTTGAGTTTTCATGGAAGAAAAGTGGTATAGCAATGAAATAAATAATATAATTTTATTTTATAACCGTATTATTAAATGGTGTGTGTCTGTGTGTGTTTCCTTTAAGGAATCTCCTTCTGGACGCCGGAAAGCTCTTGCCACCAGCAATATTAACATGAAGCAATATGCAAGTCCCATGCCTACACAGACGGATGTCAAGTTAAAATTCAAGCCTTTGTCTAAGAAAGTTGTCTCTTCCACCCTGCAGTTCTCTTTATCATGTATTTTCCTGAGGGAAGGAAAAGCAACGTAAGTCTTGACAAGCTGATTTTCCCCCCTTCCCGCTTGCCAAATAGCTCTTTTTGAACATATTCATTGTACGTAGTGGCTGACAGGTATTGAGAATATTCTCCACATTGTTTGAGTTGATTATGATTTTTGACTCTGACTATTGTTAGGAGAGAAAGTTAGAGTTAGGATGGTTAAAGCTACCCCTGAAAATATCTCTCCCTCAGAAACCAACAAAGCACAAGCCTAACTGTCTGAGGAAATTTTGGAAACTGCTAAGTGTTTGTTTAAGCCCTACTTGGAATAAGTAAACACAGGGTGGCTATAATGACCAACATTATGGAGCCTAGGTAAAGGATTGTTAACTGTTTATTTTGTTATGCCTCCCTTTTCTCATGCCTTCAGGGTTGGTTTTTTTTTTTGCTGGTTTATTGTGTTATGTATTATTACTATTACTTTATGTTTTATATTTGTTTTTGTTATGTTATGCCAATAAAGGTTTATTGATTGATTGATTGATTGGTAAATACAGGGACTGTATAAAACACATTTTAACAGACAGTATTATTATGTATCAGACCCTGGTAGAAGAAATCACCTTGGAATATATACCTAAATTCAGGAGGGGGGGGGAGAAAAGCTTAAGAGGCTTCAATAAGAGTTTCCCGCCTAAATTAGTAAGAAGGTGACCACAGTGAGGACTTCAGGTCCTACTTGAAGTCATTTCCATATATGGAATGAGTTCTAGAAGCTTCTCCTCAGGGCCTATAAAAGACCAGCTGACCTAGCCCAGGGGAGGAGTGTGAAGAGAGATCAGAACTGAAATCACATCCTAACGAGCTGAAACACCTCTGGGAGAAGAAGCAATTGTGACAGCAGAGGTTCCTTCCAATACTGCCGTTTGTCAGCAATTTCCTTCTGCTCCTGGGCGCCCATCACTTTATGTGCCTGGTCTGCTGTTCCTTCCTGAACTGAGGAGAGAATAGAGTATTAGTTTGGTGAATGCTGAGACCATCATTGGATAGCGAGGATGGGTAATATATACTGTTAGTTTGTTTTTGTCTTTTCTAAATGCCTTATTCTAGATAATAAAATTTACCTTTTATTGTTGCAGTCTTGCCTCGGTGTGATTTCTGTTGAGCCACCTTTCTCACGAACCCCTCTGATTAATTCTGGGAAGGAGTTTCCCAATATTTTCCCAACACTATATAGCCTCATACTCTCACAACAGAGAGTACGGTATCCACGGGGGATACGTTCCAGCCCCCACCGTGGATACCTGAAACTGCGGAAATGGGCAAATGCCCATTTCCGTGGTTTTTAGGGGGGCCTGACCCCCCCGCGGGCCTGCACGACCCCCCCCGCACCCTCCACAACCCCCCCAAGCACTTTTATCGGAGAAAGCTCTGTTTTTTTTTCTCCTTCAAAAGCCGAACCTTAGTTGCAGCAGTTCTTCTTACGAACAAGTCTTCGGTGCTAGAGTGTCTCAGCAACCTTGCTGAGAGGTTGCCGAGACTTTCTAGCACCGAAGACTTGTTGGTAAGAAGGCCTTCAATGAAGGCCTTTGAAGAAAAAAAAACAGAACTTTCTCCGTTAAAAGTAAGTGCGGGGGGGGCACTGATCCACTGATTCCTCAACCGCGGTTTCAATTATCCACGGTTGAGGAATCCCCCCCGCGCCCTCCACAGCCCCCCCAGGCACTTACTTTTAGCAGAAACCTCCGTTCTCTTCTTCAAAAGTTCCGAGTTTCCATCTCGTTTAGGCCTGACCAACTAGACTTAGTTAATAGCTAGAGTCTCTGCAACCTTGCTGAGACTCTAGCTATCACCTAAGTCTAGTTGGTCAGGCCTAAAAGAGATGGAAGCTTGGAACTTTTGAAAAGAAGGGAGGTTTCTGGTACAGACAGTCTATTTGATACAGTGGTAAATGAGAATGGGCTGTGAGCCCTGCTACAATCTCACTTCAGCCATTAACTCATGCAGTGGCTTGATAACTATTCTATTCAGCCTCATAGAAACAACTATTCTTTCAGCCTCAGCCCTCCATTTGTAACAGAGATAATAATACTGACCTACATTACAGACTTGTAAGGATTAGAAGAGAGATAATGTATATGAAGCACTAATGTATATAAGCACTAAGGAAAAGCCCTACATAAATCCTAACTCCGAATTATTATACAGTAGTTTTCTACAAGCTCCTGCCACAAGGGAGTGACTTATAAGATGTAGTGTGAAGGTCCTTGCTTTAACACAAGGTACAGCTTGACTTTTCACATAGGAAGTAGAACTTGATCTTTTTGGTGCCGTCAACCTGTGGCACAGTTGCCATGGTACTCCCTTCTCCATCACTTCATGACATAGCTTTGCCTCCACAGTTAGGTTTGCATTTTTTTAGCCTAGGCTAAATGTACAGTACTCAGGTGGAGAGTAGCTATAGATGGAGTAGTGTTACATTTTAGATCTGGGCACTGCAACTGATAGTCAACACTATTAATACCCACTATTTCTATCTATTTGATGTAGGTGCTTTTTGTTTTGTTTTTTCATTATAAGGGATGAAGACATGCAAAGCCTGGCTAGTCTAATGAGTATGAAGCAAGCAGACATTGGAAATTTAGATGATTTTGAAGAAGATAATGAAGATGATGAAGAAAATAGAGTGAACCAGGAGGAAAAGGCTGCAAAGATTACGGGTTTGTCTTCTCCCAAGGGGGTGATATTTGAAATGGCTTCTGCATTTTTATGACATTTAAGCATTTTTTTCCCTTCTAAGTAATTGAGGGTACAGGTTGAGTATCCCTTATCTGGACTGCTTGGGACAGGAAGTTGTCTGGATTTTGGATTTGTCTGGATTTTGGAATATTTGCATAAATATAATGAGATATCTTAGGGATGGGACCCAAGTCTAAACATGAAATTCATTTGTCTCATATACACCTTATACACATAGCTTGAAGGTAATTTAATACAATATTTTTAATAATCTTGTGCTCCAGCATGCTTTGCGCTATGCCAGCCAGGTGCTGGAAAAAGTTATTTTTTAAGTCATAGCCCCCCAAATGTCTGAATTTCGGTATAGTCTACATTTCGGATGTCCAGATAAGGGGTAATCAACCTGCAATATAATGTGCATTAGGATTGCACAGTTTTCAATTTCACCTATATCACAGGTGACTTAACTTTTGTCGTATACCTACTACAAGTGGTACAGACAGTTGGTGTTTACGACACTTCTGGGCACTAGCAGAAAGGCCTGTGACTGACTGTGGTGTCTGGTCAGGCCTGCACTCCTGTTGTCTTTCTCTGTGTTGTGTTACTGCCTGTTCCATGGCTTGAGACTAGAGGCAAAACTACCTCAAGGCTATGGGGACACTTTCTTGCATGTGTATTTTAGTAGGAACGAGTTCTCCTGGAATTATGTGATTGAGACATATAAAATTATGCATGGGATGGAGAGAGTGGATAGAGAGAAGTTCTTTTCCCTGTCACACAACACTAGAACTAGGGGACATCCACTCAAATTGAGTGGAGGGAGTATTAAAACAGACAAAAGAAAATATTTCTTTACCCAGCGTGTAATTGGTTTGTGGAACTCCTTGCCACAGGAGGTGGTGATGGCACCTGGCCTGGATGCCTTTAAAAGGGGATTGGACAGATTTATGGAGGAAAAGTCCATCACATCTTACAAGCCATGATGGGGATAAGCAACCTCCTGGTTGTAGGAGTAGGTTTTCTTTGTGCCAGGTGCAAGGGAGTGGCGACAGGATACAGGTATCTTGTTGTCTTGTGTGCTCCTGGAGGCATCTGGTGGGGCCACTGTGTGATACAGGAAGCTGGACTAGATGGGCCTTTGGCCTGATCCAGCAGGGCTCTTCTTATGTTCTTATGTAAGTTGTTTTAAGGATTTTGAAAAGAGGGGATGGGGAAAATATGAAACTATTGACCTTTGCAGTCATCCTTGCCTGATATAGTGGAGGCTGCCACGTGCAGGAGGAAAAAGCTTGCTTGGAGAGTAAGTTGCATGTGTGCCAGCAAAGCTTAAACTGGCATCCAGTGTGTTGACAGCAGCCATCATCTGGGCCTGCTTTGCACATCCTAAACACATGGTCCATCAGCCTGTCTTCACAAGACAGAGATTGCCCTCATCAGGTAAACTTTTTCTCCCCCAGCAGCAAATGGGAAGACAGTCTACCCTACCTAGCCCAGAATTCACTCTGAGCAGTAGAGAGAATGGTAGGCAGTCAGGACAGCAACATGTAGGAGACAAACTGCAATGCAAGGACCACAAGAACTGTTACTGAAGTCTTACTAGCTCTGCCACTGCCCCACCACATATTATAGGTAAAGATAAGCACAGCTGACACTACTCTTAATAGGAGAATATGTCCTCATATAAAAACATGATTGGGGCAGGCGGAAGTCTTCTGTGATGTCACACTTCACAGGGAGAACGCCTTATGGTAGTATATATTTGAAGTTTTCCAGTCTTGAAGTGTTAGTTATAATGCAAATTAATTCAGGAAAATGATTATCATGGAGGAGAGGGGAGGAATTAATATTTGAATTTGATTAGCTCATTCCAGTTGCAAGGAATATGTGCACACCTTTTGGATCAGCTGGCCAGATAGGTTGTTAAAAAAGAAAAGGCTGAGTGGGTATTAAGAGGTTTGATTATTTATTTATTTATTTATTTACAATGTTGCTAGATTGGCTCTGTGTTGTCTCCACAATGGCAACTGTTTGGCTAATATGGTATATTTTCGTAACTGATAAGCATATTTCATGATCTCTGTCACAGATTCATTGATACTATGATTCTGTCTTCATACTAAGTTCTTCATAATTGCATCTTCCATAAACAGTCAGTTTTGCCTCTCTTACATAGTAAGATATGTTGCTTAAGAAACCAGAGGTGGTCTTGATAACATTTGTTTGCTTCTCAGAGGATTTCTACAGTGCATATTATTTGTCATAATATCCTGTCATCCTATTTCAGATATGTTTACTTCTTGCAATTCCCCACATATGCCTTCCTCCGCCACAGCATCTGTCAACCTCATCTTTGTCAAAAGGATTCCAAATGCTGCAAAACACCACATTTTTGCAGCCAAAGTAAACAAATTCTACACATTAAGCAAATGTATATGGTATTTGTTTACTTTGTGTAATTGTCTTCCATAGTCACCTTTCCAAGTAATATTTTTGAGGCAATTACTGTTCATTATGAATGGTGCACTGTCAAGCATCATTCATAACTTTGGTTACCAAATTCTCATTGTGCCATAGCTACAGCACACTTTGGGGAGTGGAAGGCATAGTCACTTCCAGGGGTCCTGCCACTGTGGAAAAAGGGTTTTTTATTTATTGGGGGTCATGCCAGCCCTCCACAGTTTGCTGGGGGCCTGTGGCCCCCTCCCCCCCTCCGCATGCCTCAGAAGGGCTTCCAGTCGCGCTTGGAAGCTACTTTCAGTTTTTGCCGAAATCTGGAAGTAGCTCCCAAACGCGATTGGACGCTCTTCTGAGGCGCGGGGGGAGGGGGGCAGAAAGGCTACGGAGGGCTGTCATGACCCCCAGTAAGTGAAAATATCCCTTTTTTTCTGCAGCAGCAGGTCTCCAGAAGTGCCGTCACCGCACTTCGCCATGCCCCTTAAGGGGGTAGTGACTGCTTCCGGCTGGCATGGTGGGTTTGAGACCCTACCAGTTTGGGGTTTGGAGACACCACGAAACCCACCAGTTTGAGAAATGCTGATTTAGACAATATAGATGGTGAGTCAGACTGTGTATGTTTGACAGCGTTTTCCCACTGGTTGAAAAGATAAATATCTCTGTAAAACTTTATTTGATAAAGTTAATAGCTGTCTTGAATAGATTAGCTCTGGATACAACTGATTCTTATGAAGTGACTAATATTTTTGTCTAGAGTATACATAGTAGCATTCCTTTATTAAAATGTTTTAAAAGCCATCATATAGGTTCAAATATTTGTTAGATAGCACTGTGATGTTTCATTCTAGAATGTATTCCTTAAATTAACAAGTGTCCATCCTTTCTTTTCCTTTACTCTTTTTCTAATAACAGCATGCTTTATAACTCCTTATTACTTAAATGATCTTATCTTACAGTTGTCTTGACTGGCTTCTGTTTACAGAAATTGTAAACCAGTTGAATGCTCTGAGCAGCTTAGATGAAGATCAAGATGACTGCATAAAGCACGCAAATATGCTTTCAGCTAAATCAGCCAGTTCCTCTGAAGGTCTATGCGCTTTCCTCCTTCCTCTCTGTTTCTGATTTGTCTGTATTTTACTGTGACCTGTTACCCCTTGGCTTCTGTTTGTGTTCATATATCAGTTGTATCTTTGTGCTTGACATCCATTGCAGTCTTTTCAGGAATTTGTAGCACAATCAACAAATGACAAAATGACATGGGTGTCTTCATCTCAGCACTCCATTGGCTGAAATTGGCTCTGAAATACCACACAACTGAATGCATACTTGTGCTCTGGATGTGTTAAAAACCTCACAATGGTATCCCAGGTTACTTAGTATGATGCATATGGACTTTTCTCCTTAGTAATGGAGAAACTTCATCCTTTTAATATTTTGGCATATAGGTTTTAAAAAAACTAGTATAGGGTGTGTGTGTTTTCCTGTCAAGTTGCTTTCAAAAGTAATTTAGTAATCACTAAATGAACAATACTACTAAACAAGATATTATTTAATGAAAATGTGCCTGATTCTGCTTGTGTCATTGATCTAAAATCGTTGGTGTGCTACAAAATACATCAGTTTAGTTTCGCAGTAGAGATCTGATTTGCTGTTCCCAGAAATACTTTTTATACATTTCTTGAAGAATGAAATATTTGTTTATACAATCCATCTCCCATCCTGACTGTTACTATACTTAAAAGTACTTTACTTTGTTTCTCAGAGCTTATCAACAAGCTTAATTTCCTGGACGAAGAGGGTCAAGACTTAGACGATTCCAGTTCAAATCCATTTGTAGATCCTAGTAGGACAGAACTAAACCCTTTTGAAGACCCTGATATGGAAGGTATTGAACTTCATTTTGTGTATTTTTGCTGTTTATATTCTTAGGGTGTCTGTTGATATTATGGCAAATGCAATGCCTCCTTCTTAAGAACATAAGAGAAGAGCCCTGCTGGATCAGGCCAAGGGCCCATCTAGTCCAGCTTCCTGTATCTCACAGTGGCCCCACCAGATGCCTCAGGGAGCACACAGCCAACAAGATAACCTGTTTCCTGTTGTCACTCACTTGCACCTGGCACAGAGAGAACCTACCTCCAAAGCCAGGAGGTTGCTTATGGTTTGTAACCTGTGATGGTCTTTTCCTCCATGAATCTATCCAAACCCCTTTTAAAGGCATCTAGGCCAGGTGCCAGGTTTGTGAGGCAAGACTTCCCCTTTGTAGAAGCCATGCTGAGTTTCCCTCAGCAATGCCTGTTTTAAGTGTCGATGTGTTTTAAGATTTTATCCTTGATGAGACTTTCCACCATCTTACCTGAAACAGATGTTAGGCTGACCAGCCTGTAGTTTCCCGAGTCCCCTCTTCTTCCTTCCTTTAAAGATTGGTGTGACATTAGCTATCCTCCAATCCTCTGGCACAATGGCCGTTTTAAGGGACAAGTTGCATATTTTGGTCAAGAGATCAGCAACTTCATTCTTCATACATGTTCTGGAGTGATCAGAGAATGAAGCTGCCATTCCCTCAGTCGGTCTTTGTTCCTGCCTGCCTCTCATAATTTTTAAAGGGACAGTACCTATTTTTCCAATATAAGGGATTTTTAAGGTAATTTTGATATGTGATGTTAGCTTTAGGTGCTGACTCTGGAATGTAACCCTCGCATAAGACACGGGTTGACTGTATATCCAGCATGCAAGTATTACCTGCACAAGGTCCATTTTGGACATTACACCAGCATTGTAACACCCAGAGGAAGAGACCCTTGTGCATCTAGGTGATTTTCTTAATATAGCACTCAGAGCCTTCTGAAATTTGTGCTACATAAGTTTTGTTTCTTCTAAAGGCTACAGATTAGAGTGGTTATCTGAACAAAGTAGGACACCAGCAAGATTGGTTATCCTGTTGTCTGAAAATATGCCAAGCTAAGACTGATACTTTTTTTTAACTTGGGGAGTCAACTAAGGAATGATACTCTCATTCTAAGAGATAGTGGTAGGGTTCTGATCAGATTGCGTATATTCGGTCCTGTAGTGGATACTGTGGGTCGCTGGGCATGTGATGGCTGTCACAAGGGAACTTCACATTATCATGGGTAGAATTTTCTTTTTGATAGTCAAATGACATTGCAGCCTCTTATGGGACAAAACTATTCCTAAACTTTTACAGCCCAATTCTGCGTAAGGATCCGGCACGCGGTCGAGGCCGTCCGCCAGATATTGATCTTAAAATCTACTCGGGGAAGGGGACGCTCATCCCCTTCCCTGAGTGTAACCGCGGCTGGGGCCTATAGGCCTCCTCGGATTTCCACCAGCTATTTTGCTGGCGGAAGTCAGAGGAGGCCGTGTAACGGCCCGGCCGCCCGTCGGGAACCGGGATATGGCGGACGCCATGCCCCCGCCCCCACCCGGGGCGACTGGGCCTATGGACGCCCTCCCGGCTCATCTGTCCCTCCCCCCGTCCACCAACCCTCCCCCCGCGCCCACTGTATCCAGACTTACCTGGGTCCGGCGGTGGGCCAAGGGCTCCGGCGGCGGAGCTGGGAAGGCCAGCCTTGCGCTGGCCTTCCCGGCTCTAAAGTAGTCGCAAACGTGCTTTACTACACATTTGCGTTCCACCGCCCGAAATTACAGCAGGATTGTGCCCTTAATGTCCTTACTAACAGTGGACATCTAACAAAAGACTTAAATACTGATTCTGTCTCAGAAGAATTACATCACATTTTAAGAATCGTATTTGCATAATTACATAACATCAGGTCTAAGTGCTCCTCCTCCTTGGCTTCTCATCTCTGGTAAAATTATACAGATGTGCATGCTTGCTTTTATATCTTTCTACACAGCCCAACAAAAAACTTGTTTTTCTGGTGCTTCGGAAGTTAGATCTATTCTTGGGTATATTTTGGTCCGCGGATTCCAAAAATGGCATCAGTTTTGCCTTATCAGCTCTAGTTTTGGAGATACGGCATAGCCACCTTATATGCTGATTCAAGTAGCTTCCTTGTGAGGAAGCCATGGCGTCGGCTTCCTCATGAGGGAGCTGCTTGAATCAGCTTATAAGGTGGCTATGCCGTATCTCCAAAACTAGAGCTGATACGGCAAAACTGATGTCATTTTTGGAATCCGCTGACCAAAATATACCCAAGAATAGGTCTAACTTTTAAGACACCAAAATGTGTGTTGGGTTGTTCTACCTTATTTCCCATCACCTACAAAACAGTGATGACTGTTCAGAAAGATTTTTGAAGGCTTGTAAACTGAAGTGTAGAAACTTGCACCTCTTGAGAATTGTACAGTTTCTGTTGAAGCACCATGCCAAGATGCTATGCCAATTTCCATATGTTGACACCAACCCATTATACACCTCAGATTATCTTCGTAGGGCAGATACGCAAGTCAGATGTGCATTTTAGGGACTTCTCAGATTGATAAACTAGTGACAACATGTTGTTAGGTATATCTGGGAAATTGTACAAGGAGATTGTGACAGATAATTGCTAAAGGTGTGTTAATTCATTATCTGTTGTAGCTCATTTGTTTCACTTTTGAAAATAATGGCTTATTTGGTTGTAATGATTTTAATTGTCTATTTAAATGACTCTGACAACAAAAAACTGAGAGGAGAGGTTCCTTTCCTGAAAGGTTCAGTGCATTATCTCTGCCATTCCATAATGAAATATCCTACAGATGGCACTAATACTTTAGGTTTACCTCCAAATATTAGTAGTGGACATTTATACAAAATACACTGGACAGCAAATTTTAACAAAGGTCATGCCCCCAAGATTAGTCATTTCTTATAGATTTTGAGGTACTAAACAAGAATATGACAATGAAAATGCAAAATTGGCTATGGTGTGTGAGAGATCCACAATAGATAAGTTTCATTGACATGTACTGGTAAATGCCCGACAGTACGTACGACACCTTTGTACGCAATGCGGACTGCTTCTCCTAAACTTAGAGCCATTGTCATTTTCGTTTTCAGCACGTCAAAATTAGTAAAGATTAGCTCTTTCCATTCCAGGGCCAATTTCGTGTTGTCCAGTGATACGAAGAGAATAGGTTCCTCTATAACAACCTAACCTCCTGTATTAGACCTTATTATTCAGTAGGTATAAAATATTTCCTCAGCTGTTACCTTATTCCTGATTAGATGTTTATGGGACTTTGTCTGCTAATCTGTTGTTTAGGCAGTGTGGAGATGTTACTCTTAATTTTCAGATTCTCAGGCATTGTCTCAAGGGGGGAGGCTAATCCTTGATCTATAAGGGATGATGTGTCCTTTCAACTGTTTCCTCTTATGTCCCCCTCAAAATTTCTCCTTCATAGAAAGAATACCTTCATTGGGTTTGCTTGACTTTCAGCACAGGACCTCTTCCCAGTTGTTGCTAACGCACTGAAGATGAAGACAAAAATAAAATAAGAGACTTGCAGTGAGTTATTCCTGGCTTTGCCATGGAAACTAAGAGACAAGCAGATCAGAACTCTAATTCAAGCCACCAAGCTTGCCTGTCCTCACTTGATGGTTACCATTGCTGCATAAAATTAAGAGCACCACTGGGTGCTTGACATGGGAATAGGGGTGCCGCTTCTCTCTGGTACCCATAGCTATTGGGGACATTTGGTTAACTTTAACTAGCTATAGGAGGAGTGGTAGCAATGAAGCGAAGGAGAGGCAGTGTCTCGAGCCGGCGTTTCATTTACTTATGTGCTCGGCTATTAGTTTTACGGCAAAATCAGGCATGCAGCACAGCTGAAAAAACACACTGAGTTGTGCTCTTCCTCTAACCATAGATACATGCAGTTTAAAAAACAAACAGGGCAGAGGTGAGCCTCACACACAGTGGAAGGAGGGAGCAACACTGGACCACTTGCTCAGGTGATAAATGTACATTCTCTTGCTACTTTTGTGTTAGGCCTGGAGCTGTGCCAGGTGTTTGGCCCTCTTGCTGAGGCAGGAAAGGTCACCTGCCTACCCCTGCTCTAGACTAAAGTTTCTCAGACTCTGAATCGTAATCCCATTGTGTTACTGTGTAAAATTACAGCTGGTAAGGCTCAGGTTGCCTTCAAGTCACACCCAGTCCTTTGGAAAATCTTCCTTTGTTCCCAGATGTGTGGAGCTGGTGGTGGTTATGCAGTGGTAAAGGCATTGTACTTTAGACATGTTCAGACGTGCACTTGAACATCTCATGTTCCAGGACCGAGGGTAGATTTCATAATATGTTTATCACATTGAATCTATTTTATCTAGCATTATTTCATATTGCATATTGATGCATATCTCTGTGTTTCATCACATGGTGCTTGGTGTAAACACCACATCATATCAGAATGTCCTCATTTGTGCTTTACTGTACAGTCTGCTCTGGGTGCCGATGTTGATACATGCAGATATGGGCATTGATGTTTGTATGGAATATCATAGCTAGAAAAAAAACCTGGATTAAGTATATCAAGACACACGAAAACCCATCATCTCTGTGTGTGGTTAAATATTGTACTACTCATTATTTCTTTTTAAAAACTAGCTCTCCCAAACTAAAACTTTATTACTGTGTAATGATTAAGGGAGGCTTAGCCAGTTTACAAGGCATCGGTGTTTCCTTTTAACTTTGTCTTGGATTCATAATATATCCCGGATTTCTGCTGTAGCTATATTTGACAGAAGGATTTAGATTAATTAGTTAATGTTTGTAAATATCTTTTGAAGTTTTAAAAGACAATATAAGTGCTAACTGTTATTACAAGTGATTTATTGTTTTGTATAAGCAGCTTTCTTTTTGAACATGTTCTTGCTTCTTACCCAATTCTATTTTTAATCTGCTGTATCACTTTTTTGTGTTCAGTTTATCTCTTAAAAGCTAGCATTTAATCTGGGGATTAAAAAAAAATGCTTCCTAAAAATATAAGCGCACTTTCCTGTACCTATGCATAGCTTGTTGATACATTATTTGCTTAATGATTGATTATAAAGGTTTCATTCCATAACCAGTACAGTTTCTCTTAACGTATCCTTTTTGTCATAAATATTATAAACTAGGTCAGTGGTTCTCAAAGTTCTCCCCGCAAGCCGGAGAGAATTCTTGAGTGCTTGTGGGGGTGGGGCCAGCAGCAGCAGTATTCCAGAGATTGCTGTTGCCGAAAAAGTGCCTAAAAACAGGGGTTTTTTTTCATTACTGAGGCTTTAGGGGGGTTCGGGGAGGCCTGCACGACCTTCTGCAGGCTTCCCCAATCTTCAGATTGCCGAAAAACAGCGATTTTCGACCACTTCCGTTTTTTGTGAACTGTTGTTTTCTTTGTAGTAAACCCAGTTAAAATACGTTAAAATCAAGTGGTAACCAAATGTTAAGAACAAGATTAAAACACGTTAATAACTAGCTTTAAAACATTAAAAACACAACGTTTCATCCACGTCTGTGGACTTCTTCTGGTGTAAGAAGACAGTGGCGTGTTGTCGGGGTGTAAAGGTTACTGTAGAATGGCAGCAAACAGCCTTTAACAGGAACGAGGCACCAGGAAAAGTGTGTGAAGCTCCGGAGCTAATTAACAGTGGAAGTCAGCAATCCAGCAGCGACCTGGGATGAACCGTTCAATTACTAAGCCCAGCAGCATCGCAAATCGGCACTTTCAACTGCTTAGAGTGTTCTTGCTTATGCAGTATCAGTAGCCAGATTTTATCTATAAAAGTCAGTTCTTGCTGTCTGTTTAAAAGACCCTGGTTTTTTCGTCTGGTTATTTCCAATGCCTCATAATTCATCCTTAGTCTATTATTAGATTCATTAATTAAACATTCAGTTTTATTAAATAAAATAGTATGTCTTACCCCAATGTCGTAATTGCATGCTCTGCGAGCGCTGACGTTTCACGGTGTTGTAATCTTGTGTCTCTTTCATGTTCCGTGATCCTGGTGGTGATTGAGCGCTTCGTTGTGCCTATATACTTCTTTCCACATTCACAGGGGATGCTATAGACCCCCGGGTTGGATAATGGTGGCCTCGGATCTTTTGAGTTCCGTAGTAGCTCTTCCAATTTGGTTGTAGGTTTAAAAATTGTCTTTACATTAAATTGATTAAAAACCCATGCTATTTTATCGCTTGTCCTGATAGCACGGGTTTTAATTAGATAAACTGAATCCATCTCCACATGTGTAGGCATGAGTAGGCTCTGGGGAGCATGCACAATGGGCGGCAGGGTTTAAGTGCCTTGTCGGCTCATGATGAGGAGCAGAGGCAGTCAGACGCTGAGGGACACTGCAGGCGGGCTAGCCTAGATAGAAGACCCTTCCCTGTGCCCAGGGAAGCTGCTACAACTCCAACATGGAAGAAGATACAGCCACAACCCTCTCTCCACAGATCCTCTGAAGCCAGGGGAAGACATGGGGGTATACCCCTCCCTCTTTACCTCAGTTCTAGGGCTGGGAGCTTGCTGGGCAAAGGGGTGCCAGGTCATCTGACCCTCTGTTCCTGTATGCTAATATTTTCTTATAAGGCTCAGTTTACCTAGAATACCATGTGAAGTTGCTTATCTTGGCCTGCTTAGTTATATTATGGATGATAAATATTTGCTAATCTGCTAGAGCTGATTTATAGAGAGAAATGCGAGGCAAAGCAGGACTTTATAAAAATATTTTTCCTTATTCTTTCTGTAGAACTGGATATCAAGATGTTGTCATCTTCAAAACAAGAGGAATCTTACTATGATGATGATGAATACAATCCTTTTAAAGAAGCTGAAGCTACTGAGTATATGAACCCTTTTGATGAGCCAGACCCTGAACCTGAGACTCTAGCACCCATCAAAGACTTTGCTCCTCAACCTGCAAAAAGAAAAAATGTACGGCCTGTGGACATGAGCAAATATCTCTATGCTGATGCATCAAAAACAGATGAAGAAGAGTTAGATGAGTAAGTATATGATGTTTCTTTGAATAAGTCTTTCAGTATTAGTTGAGATTTTAGCACAAAACCTCAAGGCATAAATTGTTCATGACTAGTTATTGTTGAATAAAGCACCAGGATAAGTTGCTCCAGTTAGGGAACATGAATCAATTTAGCCTGGCAATAAAAATATTTATACTTATTTAGGCTTTCTTTTTTTCTGCTGGGATCAAAATCACTGGTTTTCATGCCAAAGAATAAAGTCTTAAGACTTGGGTGAAAATGCTGCAAATGTTCAGTGTGAAAAGCACTCATTCTCAGTTTATGTGGTGCACTGGCTGCAACGTTTTCAGTTGGCTGACAGCCAGCTTTGTGTTCTGCTTAGTTGCAAGTAGGGGAGAAAGTTAAAGGTAGTCTGTACTGAGAGGAGCAAGCACAGGCTCCAAAGCAGTGAGAACAAATGGTGAAAGTGGCAAAACTGGAAATGAACAAGGGACATAAAGGGTCGGGATTAAAAAAAGAAAGAAAAAGGGAAAGTTTATCCTAAAGAATTGTAGCACTTGTGGGATAAGACATTAGATCCTCTTACAAATCCAAAATCAGTTAAAATGCAAAGCATGTTTTAATACATCTTTATCCTGTCCTATTAGCAGCTTACCCTAGGCAACTTGCAATAATAAAACAATGCAATACAATACTTCTGTGAGGCATAAACACAGGTTTCCGAAATAAAACTATCTTTATAAAGTGTATAAAAGACTCAACAAAACCGGTTTGTGGGTTCATACAACTTCTTCAGATTCTTTCCCAAATGAAAACGCTTGGCACTGTTTCTCAGAAGTTTAGAGATTTCCCAAAGGAATGCAAAGTGGGAAATTACGGTAATTCCACAAAAATTAGGACTGCTGTAGCAAAAACCCTACTGCATTTCTCCGGTGGGAGTATACCTGTGGATTTTCAATGGATACTCCACCAGGTATTCTAGGCCCAGGCCATGTAAGCTTTATAGTTCTTGTTTTGTCCTAGAGTTCAGTTGGAAACAAGCACACATCACAGGATAGGGCAAATAGTATATTTCCATCTCCCTATTTCCATCGGGGGGGAAGAAAGGCAGAGGGTAGGCATAAACAGCTTAAAAAAATCCAATTAATAATACATAATTTCATCTGTTTGGGAAACAAGAGCTATATAAGGTTATTAAGACCTGCAGTGTCCAAAGATTAACAACCATTCCTTCATTCTTGGCACACTATAGCTCTTCCATCTCTGAGATGATAAAATTTCAGCGGCTTACATGTTCCTCGGCAAAAAAGCGTTGCCTTACTTGAAAGGTTCATCTGTGTTATATTAAATAAGACCGATTAGTGAAACTCTAAAGACAGCACTATTCATCATCACAGACAAGATTCCCAATGTCTGTCCCCAAAGGTTTGCGTGCTCTGACATACCCACCACATATGCAACAAATCTGCTCATGGAGCCAAACATTTCCAACATGGGCAGCCCAATCCTGCCTAAGGATCTGGCAGGCGGCCTTGGCCACCTGCCGGATCCCGTGCTCCGCCACGGGCAGTCTCCCACCCGGCAGAAAGTCTCCTCGGAGAAGGGGACACTCGTCCCCTTTTCCGAGTATAAAGGGTGCTGGGGCCAATCGACCTCCTCAGAATTTCACCAGCTATTTTGCTGGCGGAAGTTGGAGGAGGCCGTGTAACGGCCCAGCCGCTCGGTGAGGGACAGGATTCGGCCAAAGCCATGTCCCGCCCCCTCCCGGAGCGGCTGGGCCTATGGCCGCCCTCCATTTGCCCCCGAACCATCCACCCACCCCCTGGATCCTGGGTTCAGCGGCGGTCCTCTGGGCGCTTGGGTGGCGGAGTGGGGGAGGCCGGCCTTGCGCCAGCCTTCCCTGCTCATGAGTCGTCGGAAAAGTGCCTTATGGCACTTTCATGACAGCTTTTGCCGGCGGACCGCTTGGTCCGCCGGCTGCCCCAGCACTAGGATTGCGCTGTTAAAACGGTTTGTGTTGTTCTGTTCAATCTTAATGGTGTTAAATACTATTTCTATAATAATTTGTCCTGCATTTCCTTAAGAGATAGAGTAGGGCTGCAATCCTATACTCACTTACCTGGGAGTAAGTCCCATGGTATTATACTGTAAATGTTGTCAGCTTTGTACTGTCCGAAACATTTTCAAAATATCCATGCCTAAATCTCCTTCCCAATAGATCTTAAATGTTTTCTCTCAAAAAGGAGGCTTGTTTCCTTAACTAGCTATAAAAGCTAGCCAAAGATGCTTTCCCCCTCATTCACTCTTCCACCCTCCCATTTTATCATCTTCCTCAACAATGTTACCTGGCCTAATTTTGTTCTGGCAAAGGTTCTCATCTGCAAATGCTGAAACCAAAATATCCACCATATCAAAATTTGCTGGGATAGTTCTGCAATTGTTACAAATTTCTTCCATTTGCTATTCCGATCATCCTTACTAATGACTGCAGGGGATAATATATCTGGCCCATATATCTGTCCCATAATTGCTGCCTGTACTGTCCCATACTCCCAATTAACTGCCACTGAATCAATTCATTTTTTATGTTCTTCTGACTTTTCCACAATAAAATAAAACATCTAATGGAATCTGTATAAATTGTTCAGTCTTGTATTTTCTATGTTCTCTATTTATTCTGTCTCTCTCCTATCATAATATAAACCATTTTCTTTATGAAATATCCTATTTAATCAACTTTAGGAAAGCTAAGCCCCTGTTTTCTGCTGAAATCTGCAAACTTCTGCTATTTACCATGGACTGTTTTCCATTCCAAATTAAACTCCCTAATAGCTGGTGTTAGCTCTTGATCTCTTTCAAGTCCAGTGACAATTGGAGACAGTGAAACAAAAACAGTGATTTATTTAGGTATGTTTGGCATCTTTTCTGTAGAAATCCTAGGGCGCAATCCGATCCTACTTAGGCCGCCATTGTAACCAGTGGCCCAGCGAAAACGGGAGGCCCCAGAACGGAAAGGGGATTCAAATCCCCTCCAAAGGGGAATTCAAAGGGAATTTGAATCCCCTTTCCGTTCTGGGGCCTCCCGTTTTCACTGGGCCTCTGGTTACAACGCGGCCTAAGTAGGATCGGATTGCACCCCCTAGTCAGCCAAGAAAGTTTTTCTTTCATCTCAGAAGATCTTGCTTAATTGTAATTGTTCATATCTTCTTGAGGTCTCTTCCTAACCTTATCCCAAGATACTTGACTGGTATAGTAGCTGGGACTGTCTCATATCTTAATGAAATACTAAGGTCATATACCCTTGGAATGTTAATTGTTAGCTCTCTGATTTTTAACTGTTTGCCTTGTTACCACCGAGTGCATCAAAAGTCTCAGTCACATCTAATGTTTTAACGATGCCACAATGAAATTTCCAATGAAATTATCACGTTATCCACACAGCCTGCTCATCTTCCACCTGTATTCCTTTTTTTGTATATATTTATATTTTATTGATATATCAAAACACAAAAACAATACATATTTCATAAAGTTATAGCAAGCGCGAAGCAATACATCCTACTAGCATACTATTCACTATTTTCTACATATAATATCCAACTAAGCCAAAATAACAGCCACATTCTATTCATTAAATCCGCATATCACCTCGTTCTCTCTCTCTCTCTCTCTCTGTCTCTTAAAAAATCGATAAATGGTTTCCAGTTATTCACGAAAAGGTTAACTGACTTTTCCTTAATTAAAATTGTAAGTTTATCCATTTCAGCATAGTATTCCTTTTATGATTTCTGAAGATCTAATAGCCAACATTTGCAAAAGCAAAGAACAACAGAGATAATGGGCATCCTTGCTAATTATCCAAAATTCAAGCCTCTGGGGAGATGTATACGGCCTCTGTCCAGCTAATAGAATACTCAGCTACAATTAAAGTCCCTGTTACTTTAAATAAGAAATATATTCCACTCTGTCAATTGCTTTAGCTGTATCTAGAAATAACAATAGGATCGATATTTTACTTATTCAGGCATTATTTATTTTATTTATCTTGATGTTGCTGATCATTACCTTTCTGTCCCCAAAAGGTCGCCCAAGTTTCTTACAATAATACAATAAACTAACAAGTCAATAATAAAAATCAACTAACATAATTAAAACAAATAACAATATACCATAATCGATCAGAAAAAGAGCAACAGGAATACAAACAAACTCAACAGAGGAAAAAATCAATTCAAGCCATCTGAAACACTGGGCAACATTTTAAAAAAAGACTTAACTAGATGCTGAAAACACATTAAAGAAGAGTCATCTTTATATATTTATTATTGCTGTCTTAATATTTGTGAGTAAACATTTGTCTGATCAGTAATCATGTAGTTCCCTATAACCTTATTCAATTTAGTTGCAAATATACCAGACAAAGGGCACAATCCACTGGAAGTATCAGGCGCCGGAGCGAGTGCTCCAGCGCCGGAAGCAGTTGCAAACGTTCCAGAAAGCACGTTTGCGACCACTCAGGAGTAAGAGAGGTCGGCGGAAAGGCCAGCCTCCCTCGCTCGGTCGCCGGAACACCCGGGCGGCTGCCGGAGGAGGTGATTTCAGGGCGGTTCGGCGGGCGAGGGAGGGGGACCATTGACCTAGCCGATCCAGGAGGGGGAAGACTAGTGCCATATCCCTGTCCCCGCCGGGCCGGCTAGGCCTTTATACGGCCTGTCGGAAATCCGAGGAGGCCTGTCGGGCCGCACCCGGTTTACACCTGGGGAAGGGGACAAGCGTCCCCTTCCTCAAGTAGACCTCTGGCCCGCAATCGGCTGGGCAGCCTGGGCTCAGGATCCGGCGGGTGGCCCTGGGCCGCTGGCCGGATCCTTACACAGGATTGCGCTGAAAATCTTGTATTCTGTGCCTAATAATGAAATTGGGCAGTATGTGTTGACCCATATTGAATCCTTCCCTTCTTTCCAAATTACTACCACATCCACCATTTTCAACATATCTGGGGTAACCTTAAGCAAGACATTCTGTTAAATACCAAGTACGTAACTTGGGGGCTTAGTGTATTTGACTGTAACCATACATGACAGGTATAATAGGTTCATAGCAGAAAGCTCCTTGTGCTGTGATAATAAAACAATCTTGTTAGGAATTAGGAAAGGAAGTAAAAGTAAATCTACAAACGTCGTCATGCCAGTTCATAAATCAATATTGTACACAAAATAGGATAGGAATCAACTTATCCAGAACGGGAACCCAGCTCAAGCGTCAACCCTGCAACATGGGTCAAGAATCGAGCAGCAGGCAACAGTAGTAGTCAGTACAGTGACCATGGTTCCTCTTCTTTGCCGCCCCTTGGCAGACAGTCGCTGTTCACTGCTACTGTGTCATTTGTCATTGTGCCCCTTCTTTCTTTCCAGACCAGTTTAGGAGGGGTGCTGAGAATGGCATGGCAACAGTGTGCACTCAGTTTTGAAATGTGGAGAGAGAGAAAGAGGAGGCAAGATGAGACCAGAGGGAGTTCCATGATGGGGGAGAGTAGATAGGCAGGTGGGAGACTGAGGGATTTTGCTGAAGACTGAAGGGCTTGGCCAGAGCAGACTCTCAAGATTCAAAGTCTCTGGCAGGATTTATCTTACCTAGCTACTGTTCAAACTGTGCAGGCCTTAGCCTCAAACTATCGTGGTGGTGGCAGCACTGCCACGACCACCTAGACTCATTTCTGGGTCCTTACCCATGTGTTGAAGACCACTGCATTAGATATGAAGAAAGAGACAACTAAATTATGTGAGATTCGGAGCATTTTTCCCCGATGATAAAAAGTTCAAGAGGGGGGAAGTTGCTTGGGGAAAAAAAAATAATACTATGGAGGAACTGTGGACTGGTTTGAACAATACATTTTTTTCACCCAAACTGGTCCCATGCATGAATTGCTTGGCGCTGTCCCTCGCATCTGGGGGAATTTGTGGCTTTTCACATCAGGAAGTTGTCTGAATCGCTGCTCTATGCACATTAATACACCTAGGTTTTTAATAGGCTTATTAGCATGTTTTTATTTATTTATTTAAAGAATTTGTATCCCGCCTTTCTCCCGGCAAGGGCACTCAAGGCGGCTTACAACATTAAAATAACATATACATTAAAATAGTTAACAAATAATTAAAACAATTAAAACAAAGAACCCCAGTGGGTCACCTATATTTACATTTGTTAAAAGCCATTTGTTAAAAGTTAAGTCAGCCCGCCACGTCAGACATCGAATGCTAGTCTAAATAAAAATGTCTTAAGGCCCCGTTGAAAGGTCCATAAGAGGGAGCCGTTCTTAATTCCAGGGGGAGGGAATTCCATAATTGGGGCGCCACAGCCGAGAAGGCCCTATTCCGCGCCACCATCCCCCTCACCTCCGTCAATGGCGGCACGGTTAACAGGGGCCCCCCTGATGACCTCCGAGTGCGGGTCAGATTATAAGGAAGGAGGCGGTCCTTCAAATACCCTAGACCCGAGCCGTTAAGGGCTTTAAAAGTCAAAACCAGTTTAAAGGGGCAGTTTGGACAAACCACTACCCCTCTGCAATTTTAGGAAAAGCCACGAATTCCCCCAGATGCAAGGGGCCAGGACCATGCACACTCCATGAGCAGGTACGGCAATTAACTCATGGGGCTGGTTCAGGTAATAAAGTTTTGTCCAAGCAAACTGATAATGGATGTTTAGAAAACTGGCAGAGAGGTTCAAGATTGTCAAAAGAAAGTACTACTTCAACCGACACATAATTAAGAAATCAACTCGATAAATGTGGTGATGGCCACTCGCTCGCTTAGACAGCATTTGATACATTAATGGAGAATAAGTACTGGTACATGAATGCAAGCATGCATCTGCAAGGATATAAATACATATTTTAGCCATGATAGCTAAAAATGAATTATTTTCCATGTTCAGAATCCAGTATGACAATACATCTCTTAGAATTTGGGAAGGATGAAATTAGTTCCCTATCAAATGCCTCACAGTTGTCACAATGAATAAATTGAAAAGCTGTTAAGTCCAAAGATGGGCTGTTGTTGTTTTTAAAACTATTAGAACTACTCTGCTTCCACAGCAACATTTCTGAACAGCCATCCATCAATGGGAGTGATTCATAGGTGAGGTGCAGGGCCACTCAGATGAATTTTATCAGGGGGTACAAAGTTTCTTTTTGACCCCTTCCATGTGAATTTGGCTCCTGAGACCCCCTTTTTTGCTCTTGGGGGCCCCTTTTGACCCAATTTTGACCCTGGGCCCAGGTATGATTGTACCCCCTTAACCCCCCTCTCAGAGGCCCTGGTGAGGTGTACTGCTGAGTTTCCAACCTTTCTTACTTTCTGTGTGCATGTGTTTCCCCATGAATAGCATAGTTATAGCAAGTATCAATCTATGTTATATGCATGAAGGTACTTGAGCGCTTATGAAGTTAATGACTGGTTTCTTGGAAATTCATCTAAACCAAACCACTATCACATTTGCCTTTATAGGTAGTGCCCTGGAAATATGTTTCTAAGAACTTAAAATGAAAAGGTTGAAGCTGGAGAAGGTTGTAGTTTTACAAGACAGAATGTAATGAGATTGCACAATACAGAGGCGCTTTAGGATATTGGATGGAAGAGCACCTAAAGATTTCTGGTTCTTATCCAAACACACATAGCTAAATGCATCATTAAGAGAAGTGCTCAAGTCTGACAACACCTCTTTTTCGCAAAAGAGCAGCCAGAGGGAGAGGGGGTTAACTCCCTCCCCTGCATTACTTTTCCACTGAAAATCATCCCCCAAAGTTGCTGCTTGCCCTCAAAGGAGCTGGCTGTTGCTCTTAAGTGTGAGATTAACAGTCCAATCCTGTGTAAGATATGGCGACCGGCCTAAAGGGCCAGCCGGCATATTATATCCAGGTCCCTGGCTGCCCCAGGGCAGCCCGGGTGCACCTTGAGGGAAGGGGACAATCGTCCCCTTTCCTGGGTGTAAGCGGCTTGAGGCCCAGTGGGCCTACTCGAATGCAGCTCAGGCTTCTCTTTTTAAGGCATTGACTTTGGGCTATCTTGATTATAAACAGACTTTCTTTGGTCTTTCTTTCATAAGTATCCTGGAATAGACATTGTCCTCATATTTGGCATATTGACAACTGTATCTTAGGGTATAGAAACTGAGTTTTTGCAGAAATTGCAGTGGCTGGTGTATTTTCCCAGAGTGAGCATAGTGGTGGCATCAACGTCAAGGATCTCTGGTCCCTGGCTACTTATCACAGTAGTTATTGAGGTGAGGAATTGCTAACTTATTGGAACAAACCTAAAGTGTACGGAGGATAGAAAAGGGAGAAAGAGGGAAATCAAAGGCAGCAGAAAAGGGAAAGTGAATGTTGTTGTTTTTCATTTGATCCTCAGCTGCTAACAAACCTGTGCCAGTAGGATCACAGTAGTGTGTTACAGGATGGGTATATTTTTTCTGTGCATGAAACAGTGAGCTTGAACTTTCGTTGTTAGAAGAGTACTTAATGTATGCCCTTTTTCCTCCCTTCTAACTCATACAGGTGTTCTGTTTTAAGTCTCAAAGCAGATGTATGTTTATGACTAAACATGAAGAAAAGGAGCATATGACCCTTTTTTTAAAAAAATGGCAGTTGCTACAGAACCTCTCCCACCCCCCTTAATTCTTTTTAAACTTCTAGTTGAGCATTTAGGATCATTTTATAGCTTTTAGATCCTCTTTAATTTGCTCGAGGTATTTTTTTTCTTTTTGTACACAGTTGCAGAGGTTTACAGTGAAATCCTGTCTATATTATGCTGCTTTGCCAGTCTAGGGTGTCGCAAACGTGCCATAAAGCATATTTGCGGCACCCTAGGAGTAAGTGCCACCGGTGAAGAGGCTGGCACTGCTCCTTCTACCCTAAGGAGCATCCACTGGGGAAGGTGAGTTCCCCACCGGGCAGCAGTTAAACCCATCAGGGCGGCTGGGGCTCTTTACTCAGGGAAAGGGGACAAATGTCCTCTTACCCTGAGGAGTCCTCCAGCTGTGCCAGTGCTGGGTCCTATATGGCTAGGCTCTATGTCTGCGCTGCAACCTAGCTAGACAGGATTGGGCTGTTAGTGTGGTTATGGTAGATTGTCTCACCATTACACCTTCAATATATGGAGGAGAGGTGATTCAGTTTAGCAATTGTGAATAAGAAGATGATTACTATTCCAGGTAAAGTAATTCAGAATTTTTTTAAAAAATGAATTTTTAGACTGAGCATCACCAAGAGAAAATTATAATGTGGGAAACCTTATGGAGACAAAAGGTTGAATTTAAGAGGAGATGGGATCAGGTTTTGGAGGATCCTTCATGCCTACTAGATGAGCAGAGTCCAAAAAGATCCAAAGCTATTCCTGTTTTCATTATGGGTCAGTTTTATCTACTCACCTTGCAGAATATGGTGGATTGCCATAATAGAAATAAATCAACCGAACACTATTAATATAAGAATCCTGTAGTGTGAGAATCCTGTAGGAATAGTTTTCCCAAAATATCATTGGTTAAGACTAGGAGGTTTTGCACCTAAAAACGTTTATGATTTTTAGGCAGTTTTTAGTGGTTTTCCTTTATGTATTCAACTACCTAATATTTCAGAAACCTGCTAAACCCTTCACTTCAGTGAAAATAAGTGCTGATGAGTTTCACAGGAAAGTAGTGCATTGCTTGAATATTTATTTTTGTCCCGTTTCAGGGATTTTTCTTAGTTTATAAGGAAAGACAAGAAGCATTCATTGGATGCAATTCATTATATAACATAAACATTTCTCTCATTTTCTCTTCTTTTCTCTGTTTTCTAAACTAAATTTCTAATATTTTCAATCTCTCTTCACAGAAGTCTCTCCATATCTCTTATCATTTTCATCATGCGTCTCTGGATCATCCTATTTTTCCTACTTTATGTGTGTTTTAAGATGGGGTGACCTGCCTTCACAGTATTCAAGATGAGGGAAACCCCTTTGATTTATGTGATGGCACTGTGACCCTTTCATATTTCAGTCATTGTGCATGTACTCAATTTGCTTGCATAGCTGTCCATTCAACGCAAAATTATTAAAGAAAGTTGTATGAAAGAGTTCTGAAGAACGTTTTGCTTTATCACAAGCAAGATATATTAATTTTAGCAGTCTGTAACACAATACATATTTTAAAAAATCCTATTCATCATAAAATAATATAGCTGTACATTTGTATGCTTAAATCCATAATTTACATCTTGCTTCTGGAAGTAAAAATTATTGGCTTCAGTGGGACTGCCTTCCAAGTAATGTGTTAAGGCATTTTTCTACTTCCTGGGACCACTTTCTAAATAATTTTTTAGCTTCCCTTTCTTCAGCCTGCAAAGCACAGCTCTTCTATTTCCTGTTTAAGTATTTCAAGCTTTTCAATATTTCAAGCTATTTCAAGCTTTAATCCAAGCTAAGATAACATTGCACTTCCACTCAGAAAACTCTTTATGAGCATTCTGTTGTTGACTAGTTAATTCCTTTTGGAATTTAGAACATTTAAACATTCCATTCCATCACAACCACTCAATCACTGCTCCACATCTTTTAGTGTATTATAATTTAGCAGGGGTGTGGGATTTTTATGTTTCTTCATTTTATCTGTGGAGTTTGTTGTGACAGCAGAA
The DNA here is from genome assembly GCA_026170595.1 of Plestiodon gilberti rubricaudatus. NCBI lineage: Eukaryota > Metazoa > Chordata > Lepidosauria > Squamata > Scincidae > Plestiodon > Plestiodon gilberti. The sequence goes on along the minus strand of JANXHW010000001.1, from coordinate 139,881,137 downwards.
CCTCTAAGGGTGTTACCCCTTGATGAACTCCTCTCCTGAAAGTCTATGAATGATCAGGAAGAAAAATTCCTGATTTGCAACTCAGCCACGTCAGTGTTTCCCAACTGAGAATCTTTTATCTCCATTCTGCACTGAGAATTGATCACACTAAATTAGAGACTATAACAAAGTCCAACTTTATGTAAGAAGGATGCAGTTACCAACTTGCTTTTCTGCAGGAAGACATGCATACTTATCGCCCTGTTTAGAGTTCCTCCTCCATTGCAACTTATTTTAAAACCAAATTTACTTGCATAGATACTTGATCATCCCAATCACGCAACTAATTACTCAAATAATTTCGCAGTTACTTCCAACAGTACTTCATTTTCTATTTCAATGTTTCCTAATTCCAGTGTAAAGCTACCAAATGTCTTAGATCTGTTTCAGTCTAACCTCTCATTTCCCAATGCCTTCAGCTGAAATAGCCATGAGAATTGAACAAACAAAAGCCTGGAAATATACTCAGCACTGGGTGCATTTTGACAACAGTGTGACTTTCAGAAGTTCATGCCAACTTCTTTCTCAGCTTGGAATTCATAGTGCTTTGCTTCACAATTAACAACTCAGATGAACTCAGAGTGAATCGGTCTGTGTTGAACCACTGTTCCCAAAGTCCCATAATCACTTAATTCCTGTACCAGTAAAATTCTTAGATTCAGTCGCCACGCAAACATGCCCAGAGTTCTGGATGGAGGTTATGTTTCTTCTAGCTAAATGAAGAACAATTTTGGCAAGGGAAAGGAAGACATTTTTGTTATGTAGTGACAGCACAGAGTAGGTGAGTAGTTCAAAATTCTGAAAACTGATAATTGCTCGAGTATATTTTGTGTCTTCCATTGACTCTGTGATATGCCAGAAGTATAATTTATTTTACTTTGCTACTTTAAAGATCAGAGATCTTCCTGAAATGATTCAATGAATTCAATGAAAGATCTCAAAATCCCTTCACATTTGGGCTCTCAATTCTTGTCTGTCTCTTATCAGTAAATCTGGAGTAACCCAACTGAATATTCACTACTACATTTGAAATATTACTTTGTGCTGTGATTTTAAAAAAGGGCTGATTTGCATGTTCTGAAAATCATGTGATTCATCCCTTCCAGGACTAGATCATTGCAGAATTTAGGTGGGAGAATTATGGTCTCTCTGCTTTAAAAACATTCCGATAGCACGAGCACTTAGAAAACTAGCACATCAAGGAGGAAGATCAGGTAGACCGCTGTTTCTAACACTGTAGCTTTCTGTGGGTAGTGTTGTTGACATGGGAAGAATTCAATCACGGGTCTCCCTTATATTCTGAATTTGTACAGTCCCAGAGTGTCTGCATCATACACCTTTTCTTTGGAATATGTAGATTGGACCTAAATCTCTGCATGTGGCAAAAGTTCTTTAGGAGTTTTATTGCCAACTGGCAGTTCACAGATGTATATAAAATCAATTTAAAATTACCTCAATTTATATAATCATGTGAAAAATAAAGCATTTGTGTAGTTTACATTTAAAATAAGCTAAATATATGCGTGTGTATGTATTCTGTGACTTGTTTAATAAATCTACTCTGGTAAAACAACTTAAAGAGTTGCAATCCCTTATCTTAAAAATGCTCCTGTGCAAATGTCAATTTTTTTTATTCCTGTGAAATATGAGCTCCTCACTCATGGTGGCTTAAAGTTAGCAGTGAGCAATCTCCCAGTTCATGCTGATTTCCTGATTCCAAGAGAGGCTATAGAGGGTCAGGTAGTTCGTTGTCAAAACATACTACTTTTAACTGTGGAAAAAAAATAAAGAAACTTGCAGGACACAAGAAAACACTGTGACCTCCCATATATAATGTATTGTCCTTGTTCTTATCTTTTATTTTTCATCTTTATTTTCACCTTCCTTTGAACTCCTTTAATGTTTAAAGACAGCTCAACAAGGTTGTCAGCAAAATTAAATGATTGACAGGCACTCTTGAGACTTCCATTCCAACTGAATGCCGTTCTCTTTTTTTCACCTTCTGTGGAACACATCTCTTTTGTTTGTTTTGACATCACTCCGAGCTTTGATTTTGGTAGTGTTTTTTTGCATTTGATGAGCGCTGACGTGAGAACCTCAAACTGCCTTTACTTTGCAACCTAGTTATTTTAATCTCAGTTTCTCCTTTTATTCAGCCATCTAGATGCGCATCTTCTCTCTGCTGTAAACAATGGCAGCCCCCTTGTAAAGTGCTTTATGAGTTGAATTGGGCTTTGAATTTATCTTAATGCCAGTCTCTCTTTTCCCAAAGGCCCAATTATGTAATTAGCCTACCTGGCTTGTCAGAGACTAACTTGCTGTCTGTCGGTTCCAGTGAATGCCTCTTGCTGTCTAGTAAAAAAGAAAACTGTAGCCTGGGGTGGGCAGCAGGAAATTAGTAAATGAGGTAGTGACGCTCTAAAATATGTCAAAGTAGAGAAATTTATTTAAAATATGTTACAAATATTCTCTCTTTAAAGTAAAGTAGAGGGAGAGTGGAACTAAGATTTCAAAACAACTCTAACTGATTTTAGTGAGAGGTGTGAGATTTGATTGAGGGTGTTCTGTTTTCATGGTACTTGATTCCTAAGTGAAATTGGTCTGCATTTGTAGTTGATTCTATAACGGATGCTACACAAGTTCAGATCAAAATTTGAAGAAACTATTTTCTGATTATCAACATCAATGATATTTTGCGTTTCAGTAAGCCACAGCCAGAGTATCCTATGCAAATCCATTAAAATACTCGAAAAGCACAAAAATGGTACTTGTTGGATTGCAGCTAAGGACTTTGGCACAGATGGTTTTTTCTCCTATATATGAATTGGATATGAGCAGTTGATATAGCATTCTAAAATCATGGAATGTTTACGAAACTATATCCTCTTTAAATTGAAGAACACTCAGTAATTCAAAACAATCAATGTAATGCAGAAACGGAGCCATTTAATAATTTGATTTTGTCTGTAAACCGCTTTGTGAACTTTTTGTTGAAAAGCGGTATATAAATACTGTTAATAATAATAATAATAAAAATAAATAAAAACTTTCTAAAAGCATCCAGAAAAGAAACAGATAAGAGCTAGTGGGTAACAGCAGCAACATCAGAGAGATTTCTAGAGAGTCAAGTTTTTAATTGCTCACTAGAAGGCGAAGGTATTCCACAAAGTAGATGTTGCAATTCAAATGCGTCTAAAAATATATAAGCAACATTTCTATGAGATTATGTAGCCTAATAAAAATATTTTCTTAGGTCAGAGAAACTTTTGGTTCTGAGTAGATAACCCTCCTGGGCTCCTGTTGGCCCATGTCATCACCAGACTCTGTAGTTCCTTTTGTCTCTGCTGCAACTCCTAAAATGAGGGCAGGCAAACTGCAACAGTTACTACATTCCAGGGGTGGCTAAACTGTGGCTCCTGAGCCACATGTGGCTCTTTGACATATAAAGTGTGGCTCTTGGAAATATGTTGTCTGAGCTCCTTTTTGCATCACAATTAATATAAAAGGTAAATAAGAAATTTTCAAACTTTATAATTACCGTATTGGTCTAAGACTCACTTTTTTCTCCTAATTTAAGTTTTTAAACTAGGGGTGCGTCTTATAATCAGGCTGTTGCAATTTAATGCCCAGTGATTTAATTATTTTTTTTAATGGCACCAAACTTTAAGGGTGCGTCTTATAATCAGGTGCGTCTTATGCTCAGGACAATACGGTATTTACCAGGTATAAACTGAGAGTCCACTGGATTAAAACACAAGTTTAATGTTCATGGTGAGTAAATATATTTAAGAATTTAAATGCTTCTTAAATATTGCGGCTCTCAAACATCTCTCTTCTTGTGGCTCTCAAACATCTGAAGTTTATTGTATGTGGTTCTTACATGAAGCAAGTTTGGCCACCTCTGCTATATTCCATGGCATATTCCAAATCCATGAAGTTCTTGAACACATCTTCCTTGCCAAACTACTGTAGACTGACCTCCATGATAGACCTCAAAACTGTGATCTTACACACTCTCTGTACAGGAACACACAATTTTAAAAAGCAAAACAAAACCCTAATGAAATAGTTAGCCAGAAATTCAACTTTTGTGTGTGTATATCACATTATAGTGTTTTCTAGGAAGTAGAGTTCCTAGCAAGTGTGTTAAGGATTGTGTAAACCAATGATTGTTATTTCTAAGTCCCATTGTGTTCAATGGATCTTACTCCTCAGGTAAGTGTCTTTAAGACCATAGTCTTAGTCATTATTTGCATTTTCTGTTCAGTGTTCCATTACTTAAATGGAAGGAGAGTTTAAGCTGAAAAAACATTTTTAACTATGTCTGTACAGTAGATTGAAGCCTCAATCTTCTGATAAAAGCAAGGCTTCTTAATCCATAATCAGTACAAAGCTTGTGTAGATCCTTCCTGCTCCTATTCATGTAGCTATAGAGGTATCTTGCTCTAGGGTAACTATATGATTCATTAGCTATATGCACACTTCACTCATCAGCTTTTTTATGAGGGGGGAAAACAGCGACACAATCAGAGGGACTTTTGTTGTATGTGTGTTGCAAAATGAAATTGGTTTCTAAAGCACTACTTAGTCAAAACAATTGACTTTTACTATTTGCGTTGAAAATATAGAGATAGCAAAGAAATACGTTTCCCTTCTTTTAATTAGATCAAACCCATTTTATGAACCAAAATCAAGCTCTGCTTTAAATAATCAAGTTGCTGCACTGCAAGAAACAGAAAGAAAGATGAAAAGAAAAGCTCCTGAACCACCAGCCCTCTCACCAAAGACAGAAATTGAAACAAGTGAAAACATGTCAGCTATTCATGCAGGGAAAGAGCTTTCCTCTTCTCCTAAGGTACGTTGCTTCCATTTTAGCAGTGTTTGTTAATGTTTATTAAAAACCAAACTCCTTTCTGTTCACGTTCTACTCTGTTCGTACCGAAGTTCGTTTTATTTGACTGTGTATCCCTTCACCTTGCTTACCTTCTCTATTTCATTCTGCGTGGACAGATCTGGTGGGGCCACTGTGAGATACAGGAAGCTGGACTAGATGGACCTTTGGCCTGATCCAGCAGGGCTCTTCTGATGTTCTTATGTTCTAGATCCTAGATTTTAAAAGTTTTAACAGTGGCTTGAGCAGAACTACATTCTGAGAAATGGACAAGCCATAGCTGCATATGTGCCCCAGAATCATCTGTGACATAGCAAGGGCTCTCTGTGCACCAGTTTGAAAACTTGCTGCTTCATTCTATCTCTCTTATTCACACACTCACACACACATTTCTGCTTGAAGAAATATTTTAATAAGCAACAGGTATAGCAAAGCTCTTTTGTGAAAACTAAGCAGTACAGCACAATATTTTCCAACGCTTAGACCAAAACCCCCTCCCTGTATTTCCTTTATCTCAAATGAGTTAGTAGCTCTTCAGTGCTCATGTGAGGGGAAGTGGAGTGAAGAAGCCACTTAAGTCAGACACCTGGCACACCATCGTAAGCAATTCAGGAAACCTTAACCTCAAAATACATTTTCTATGTACCCCTGGATAATGCAGCTCTGTTTGAAGTATGATTTATGTATTTTTGAAACATTTTTTGAAACATTTTATGTGTTAAAGCATTACCCAGTGAGGTTTACATTTTCAGCAGCTTTCCAACTCTGCCACAGTAGGAAACCAATGGTCAACCTGTAGAGCCTGTTGGATCCAATGGATTTCCTGATGGCTTTGTGGGATTTTCCTGCAAGCATGTCTGGCAGTACATAAGAACATAAGAAGAGCCCTGCTGGATCAGGCCAAAGGCCCATCTAGTCCAGCTTCCTGTATCACACAGTGGCCCCACCAGATGCCTCAGGGAGCACACAGCCAACAAGATAATATCCTGTTTCCTGCTGCCACTCCCCTGCACCTGGCACAGAGAAAACCTACTTCTAAAACCAGGAGGTTGCTTATTGTACTGTTGACACTCTGGTCAACATTTGGAATTTGGAGAGATGGCCCAAGTGAGGGGCACAATAGCTTCTAAGCCCCCCCCCCCCGCCCGCAGAACTCAAACAGAATTTTGGTATGCCTTAGAGCCGCAGGCAGTGAAGCAGGAGGAATGACAGCTAGAATGATGATGAAGGAAGTCTCACGACAAGTCTGACCAAACAGAGGCTAGAGCAAATTTTAGAGCCTACTCTCTTCAGTGATTTCAGCAAAGAAATCTTACTACTTCGCCACCATTACATCTGCATGGCGTTATCCAAGGGAACTGTTTTGAGTGGTTTAGGACATTTTATAAGTGGATCCACAGAAAGACCTAGTGGAACCTTTGACATCCCATTTTGATGCGTCCGCTAAACCCTTTGCAGATAAAATTGCTTATACAGGGAACCCCCGGTATTCGTGGGGATCCGTTCCAGCCTCCCCATGGTTATTGGGGTCTGCGGATGGGGTGAATGCTCCCTCCATGGCCCTCAGGCATTCTCTTACTTTCATTAACTGCTCCGTGTCCTCCTTGCAACTGACGCTATAAACATCAGCATGCAGCTTATAGTGTCTGTTTAAATGAAGGTAAAATAATGGCCACCCAGCCATTCTCCCTGACTGTTCCATGTCTTCCTTACAACAGACACTATAAGCAGTAGCATGCTGCTAATAGCACAGATGCTGGCTGAGTGCTAGAAAGGCTCAGCTGAAGAAGAGGAAGTTCCTGCTTTCTGTTCGGCTAAGCATGCTGCTGCTTATAGTGTCTGTTGCAAGGAAGACATGGAGCAGCTAATGAAGGTAAGAGAATGGCCGGGGGCATGTGGGGGGGGCATTGTTTTACCTTAATTAGCTGCTCCGTGTCTTCCTTTAAACAGATGCTAAAAGCAGCATGCTGCTGCTTATAGCGTCTAAGACATCGAGCCCCTAATTAAGGTAAAATAATGCTCGGTGGGGCGTGCGGGGGCCATCCGCTATCCACGGATAAGTGAATCCACAGATAGCGGAGGGCCCTGTATTCACTACTACTTAGACTCCAATTATTCGGTAATGATAGTAGAACTTTCAGGTATACATCCTTTTGTCAGGTTTTGAGGGATATTTTTCTGTTTGTCACCTGAGGATATGCACAAGATTCTTTGATAAGAACATAAGAGTTCTGCTGTGTCAGGCCAAGGGCCCATCTAGTCCAACTTCCTGGATCTCACAGTGGCGCACCAGCTCACCACTGAGGGAGCACTCAAGACAACATGATACCTGTCTTGTCACCACTCCCTTGTATGCGGCATTCAGAGAGAGGCTACCTCTAAAACCCGGAGGTTGCATATAGTCGTCATGGCTTGTGATGGACCTTTCCTCCATAAATCTGTCCAATCCCCAATCCCCTTTTAACGGCATTTTAAGCCAGATGCCATCACCACATCCTATGGCAAGGGGTTCCACACGTTAATTATGCACTGGATAAATAAATATTTCCTTTTGTCTATTCTAACTCTCGTGCCAGTCAATTTTAGTGGCTGTCTCCTGGATCTGTTAGACCAGGGGCGGGGAACCTTTTCCCTGGCGAGGGCCGTTTTAAATATTAGAAATTTGCTTGAGGGCCGGCCGTAAGGCCGGGCGGCATTTTTATTTATTTAATTAATTTTTGCCCCGGCCTCCGGAGGCTCCGCGTTCACCGTCCGAAGCTGCCGCCGGGTCCGCACGTCAACTCCAGCGTACCATGCCGATGAGGGCAAGAGTTTGCCCTCATCGGCGTGGTATGCATGTGCGAAATGACCAACAGCCTCGTGAGAAGGGGTCGAGGCGGCGACCGGGGAGTACATACAAAGGCCCTCTCCTGGCCTCCGGAGGTGATGCACGGACCCAGCGGAGCCTCCAGGGGCCGGTTGGGCGGCCTCCCGGCAATCTCTCCGGGGACCGGACCGGATGGCCTCGGGGGCCTGATCCGGCCCTGGGGGCGGAGGTTCTCCACCGCTGTGTTAGGCCAACCTCTGCACGTTCAACTCTTGCCCATTCTGGTTGGTAAAGTAAGTCTGACCAGGACTTATGTCCTGGGTATGGAGAATACTTCATTGAACAAGGTCCAGGTTCCAGTTGTTTAGAAGGAAGCAATTTGCCCATTGTTAAAACTGTATTCCCTGTGTCCCTCCAGCTATGGGTAACTATCATCCAGTATCTATGGTAATATACTATTCTTAGGCAAGATGCTTGAGCGGAGGCGTGGAAAGACTGGAGCGAGCGGAGCAGCGGCTCCAGGCGACTCCTCGGCCCCGGACGGCGCTGCTCCGCTCGCTCCAGTCTTTCCACGGAGTGCGCGCCCGCCCGGTGATGCGGGCGGGCGCTCCGAGGCCTTCTCCCCCGGCCTCGGAGCCGGAGAAAGCCCCGGAGCGTCCACCACGACCGGTGGCCAGGGCTTTCTGAAGGCGGCCGACTGCCGCGCCACGCTATTTATCCTTTTTTTGCACATTGTAATTATCCTTGTTACTGGCCTATAGTTGGAGGGGGTCCTAAAACTCTTCAGATTTGGTTCAAAAATGTTCCAACAGAAAGCCTTTTCTGCTCACAGAAGGGCTGTTTTCAACTTAGTAGAAGAGCATTTGTGTGAGAAAAGGTACCCCAAATCTTGAGAGATTCTTCTGTTTTTGCACAAGCTCTTTTCAAGACCTGTTATGGCCCACTTGAGTTTGAATGTTAACAGCCTGTATCTTATTCACTATGACTAGCATCCAGACTTTGGCTCATGGCTGTTGAAGTTCTGGATCGCTGCCTGGAGTCGGTTGGGACCTGGATAAGGGCTAATAAGCTGAAATTAAACCCGGACAAGACAGAGGTTCTCTTGGTCCGGAAATTCACGATGCAGGTGCTAGAGTATCGTCCTGCTCTGAAGGGGGTTGCACTCCCTCTGAAGGAGCAGGTCTGCAGCTTGGGGGTCTGCCTGGATGCACAGCTGCTCCTGGATTCCCAGGTGGCGGCTGTGGCCAGGAGGGCCTTTGCCCAGCTTCGGCTGGTGCGCCAGCTGCGACCGTACTTGGATCGTGCAGACCAGACCACGGTGATCCATGCCACGGTGACGTCATGGTTAGACTATTGTAATGCGCTCTACGTGGGGCTGCCCTTGAAGATGGTTCGGAAACTGCAATTAGTGCAGAATGCGGCGGCCCATGTAGTCACTGGAGGTAGGTGGTTCGACTCTGTCGGGCCGCTTCTCCGATGGCTGCACTGGCTGCCGATTTGTTTCCGGGCCGAATTCAAAGTGCTGGTTTTGACCTTTAAAGCCCTATACGGCCTGGGGCCAGGATATTTGAGAGACCGTCTATTATATATAGTCTGGGCCATCTCATTAGGTCATCAGAGAAGGTCCTTTTGCGGGTACCATCGCCCAGGGAGGTGCGAGGGGCAGCAGCCAGAAATAGGGCCTTCTCAGTAGTGGCACCAACCTTATGGAATTCCCTCCCTCTTGACTTATGTACTGCTCCCTCCTTGGAGACTTTCCGGCGAGGCCTGAAAACTTTCCTGTTTAAGGAAGTCTTCTGAGTCCCTGCCTTTTTTAACATTCTGCTGGTACAGGTGGAGTGCTGCTGTTTTTATGCTCTTGTTTTAATCGTAATGCGATCTGTTTTTTAATATTTTTAGATGCTATTTTTTACTAGTTTTCGTGAATTGTTTTTTGTTTTAAAAAGTGATTATTTTTTGTATTGTATTGTATTCTTTTTTCATGTTGTAAGCTGCCTTGGGTCCCTTCGGGGAGAAAGGCGGGATAAAAATACTGTAAATAAATAATCATCAGAGGCTTCCTTCATGACCAGAAAGAACTCTCCACTTTTACAAGGGGTCCCTTTGTTCCGCAAAATGTCTTGATGCTGCCCTGTGTTCTTTTGTAATGCAATGCAACCCTCAGTATAGACTCTGGACTATAAGAAGTCTTCTAGCACTATGTTGTTTTCTCTTTGCACTCAGTGTTCTTCAAATCTAAGTTATTGAGGAAAACTCATATTTGCCTATTTTAAACTAGCTGCACTTCTTCTAAGAGGAAGTTTAAAAAAATGGCTTTTCATTTCATTTTTAATTTAGTTTAATTTAACGTAATTTAGTGCTGCTTTTCCAGTAAACATCTTCTGGAATTTCTTCTTTCTCCAGTTAACGTACCGGAGGTGAGGTCTGGTAGTGCAGTGCTCGAAGGGCTCCTCAAACAAAATCTATAACCAAAATAATTAATTACTTTGTAGAGTTGTAGTGGGAAAATTATCTGCTCCCTTCCCAACCCCATCCAAATAATGGAATTTATTCTCTTGAGTGTAAGAAAGGAAAAAAATATTTTTGTTAAGTACCACTCTTTGCCTCCCAGCTTTACTCAGTGATAAAAACTTTCTACATTTCACTCTGACATTTGCTTAGATGGACCAAAGTGTGTGTGTGTGTGTGTGTGTGTTTGTGTGTGTAAAAAGATCAATTTTGCTGTTGCTCATTTGACTGTATTGTTCTTCAATGAAGACAAATCACTAGCTAAAGTGCTTTAATAAATGGAAGGCTTGCAACTTACGACTTAATCCAATGAGGCACTACTGCCGTCAGAACTAGCGTTCAGTGGCAGTACATGCTTTACGGGTAATAAACACTGATCTGGAAGCATGTGTAGCTGCACGCTTCTGGGCCACCGCCGTAGATGGCGGGGAGGACCTCCCCGCGCGCGGTGGTGGTGGTGAAGAGGAGCCCCGCTGACGTTGGTAAGTCAGTGGGTGGAACCAGACAGATCAAGCAGGGAAAAGGATAGGATTGGGCTGTTATTAACAGGTTATTAGACAAACGTATTAGGCAAGGGAGTTGCTTAATTATGAACAGTTATATTTTGAATTATGAACACCCATAGCTACTACTTCTGTACAATTTTACTTTGAGTTAACATTTATTCTTGTATTCCCATCGTTTATTATATGGAACCTCTTCAGGGAAATATTTGATATGGATGTATCTCTTCATTTGAGACCGGAAAGTAAAGGGTGAAAAACAAAACATCCTTTGGCATATCTTCCAGATTCCTTTAAAAACAATAGCTGCCCCTAAGGACCTTGTGTGTTAAATATCATTTTGGTTAGGAGCTGAATGGAGCTCCTTGTCACATCTATCAAATTGCTACTTAATTAGACAGAGAGGTTGCTGATGAATCCCTGTCCCTCAAGGGCTGATCTTGCTGTTTCCTCAATTCTCCCTAACAAGAAAGAGAGAGTGACACCAGAAGCATAGCCTGGGTAGAGCTCACTGGCAGAACAAAGATATCCCAACAAACAAGAAAGAGGGGAGGCCACTGGACTGGCACCCCTAGTACAGAATCATGGTTTATAAAAAATAAAATGCTGTATCCAGAGATTCACACCTTAGTTTGCCATGTAGTTTATGCGATAAGATTGTAAAATTGAAGCATCTCACCTGGTTTCCAATTGAGATTAGGTAACAGAACAATTCGATCAAGACTTAAGATAAGATATTGGCACTTAATCTGCTATTGGAAGGCAGCCTGTGAGGATGTACAACAAAGATGTTTTGGTTTTTTAAAAATCTGCTTACCTGTGTGTGGCTGCTGCTCAGTCATTCAAACTTTAATTTGAGAAATCAAAAAGGGTATCTTATTACAGACAGTAGGGATTTTCCCTTACCCATCAACTCTCACTTCTCCATTTTCCCTCTTTGTCCAGAGGGCATATTTTCTTATATGGGATCTTGATTTTTTCATCCATGACTCTTATTACTTGCGAATTTAGACAAGGACATTGTTTATGTGAATTGGAGTCGTTGCAGTGTGGGGCTCTTTATTTACGACGCATGTTCTGTTCTGTGTCTTTTGCTGCTTCCTTGTTGCCGCCCACCTTCTTGAAGGGCAAGCTTTCTACCAAAAGGACCCAACCCCACTGTAATCTGAGTGCCAATTCTAGTCATAGGGGGTCTGCACCTTAGAAATGCAGGAGTAGATTGACTCCCTTTCAGTACCGTGGCCTTGTTACTGAAATGCAGCTTTTCAGTTGAAGAAGACAGGTGCCAATTTGGAAGCAGTCAGACTCACAGAATAGAACCAGCTGAGTAAATCAGTGGCCCGAACTTGCAACTACTCCAGTTCATACACAAATTGCCCTAGCTCAATCCAGAAGTCTTTTCGGTTCCAGGCGTGAGGGCTGTTTGTCAGTCTAGTGCCCTTTTTCTCCTTTTCCATCCTTTGCTGTGTCAGTTCAGTGTTAGTACATATGAGTTCAGCAGAGATCCATTTTCTCATATTGATTTTCTATTTAAGGAAAATGTCTTAGGAAGAGCAGCTTCTGTATCCTTTCATATCAAAATGAACCTCTCCCCCAAAATGTGCAGAGAGAGGCTGAGAATTCTAGAGTTAAAGACTCTCAACCGAGCTCAGAGGGAGTCTCCACTAGTTATTTGAGAAGATGCAAAAATAACAAAGAGTCTTGTGGCACCTTATAGCCTAACAAATTAAGCTACCACATGGTGAGGTGTGAGTTCCTCCTTAAGCCCTCCCTGAAAGTTTGATTTGTTTGTGTAAAGTTGCTTCTATTAGGAGGTAGAGAACACTTGTACAATGAAATTCAAGCCTTTTTTTAAAAGTGTTGAATAAATGTTGCTGTTGAGAATACTGTAGTACTGTATGCTAACGTTCAAGTAAAGAGGAGCAATGCACTAATACTATACAGTACTATCTGATTGAAGAAGATTCTGTGGCCTTCATTATCTGAGTAACCACCAATGAAATGCACTAAGCAGCTGTAGTAGGTGCATTCCTACCCATCTTTTCCAGAAATGTTTCCGTAATATGTATATATTGCACTAACAATGAGGAGTAAACACTGTCAATGTGTCTCTTCAGCTTTCCTCTGCATGATATAAAAAGGTAAAGGTAAACCTCTGACAATTAAGTCCAGTCGTGTCCAACTCTAGGGTGTGGTGCTCATCCCCATTTCAAAGCCAAAGACCCAGCGTTGTCCGAAGACTCCTCCGTGGTCATGTGGCCGGCATGACTCTCCTTGCTGCAGCGTATAGCATGCGGCTGGAACACGGAGCGCGGTTTACCTTCCTGCAAGCGGTACCTATTTATCTACTCGCATTAACATGCTTTGGAACTGCTAGGTTGGCAGGAGCTGGCCAAGCAGCGAGAGCTCACCCCGTCGCGGATTCGAACTGCCGACCTTTCGATCGACAGCTCATGGTTCAGCGGTAGTACTGTGTAATTGTGTTACTTTGCGTAAAAAAGCAGTATAAAAGCAGTATTGTATACAAATGGAGTATACAATATCCCATGCAAACCTGCTAGAGAATAATTCCTTTTGAGTTGTTACTCTCCTTCAGTAGGAGTGCTATGTGAGGAGTATAGCCTCACATTTTCCCCAGCACTGTAATAATTCCGATGTATAAGAAATCGTCTTGTGGAGTTTTCTGGACTAAGTTGTGAAGCTTTCCTCTTTCTCCCTTTAGGGTTGAAGGTAGGTAGCAATATAACCTCAATATAAAGAACAGAGTTTCCTGTGATAAGATTCACATTATGAAATAGGAAGTGGCCCGATAGGACAAATTAGAGAGGAGGGGAGATGGTAAAAGGCACAGAGAATGAATTGTTTTAATCACCCTGTACTTTTGTTCAGCTGCTGGGAAACTCTGGGGTTCCTTGGAAACATATTAGTGTAGGGGTTCTCAGCAGGTGGTACACATACCACTAGTAGTACATGGGCTGCTAGCTGGTGGTATGCAGGTCCCTGGCCACCAAGATGGTGGCCGCCAGGGAGCCCACCCCACGCCATAGTGCGAACCAACACCTCGAGCTAGAACCATAGCTGGAACCAACACCTCGAGCTCTGCAGAGCCTGAGCGCATGGGTTTCCAGGATTGGGAAAGACCCTCCCGCCCACCCTTGCCCCAGATTACCTTTACAGGGCTCCAGCGTAGCAAAAACACGGAAGTGCCGATGATGTTATCAGCACTTCCAGTGGTATGCAGTGGGAGAGCGGCGCTGGAGGTGGTACATGGAAGGTAAGACATTGAGAATCCCTGTATTAGAGGTTCCTCCATGAGAGGTTCAATGCAAGCAGATAGGTTTTCCTGGAAGACAGTCTTGCTTATTTCCAATCTTTCCCTGTGATGTGCAGTTTTAGGGGACTGTTGGGGACACACTTTGAGTAACCATCAAGTCTAACAAGTCTGTCGGGCATCTACATGAACAGAGTATTGTGACACTTACTGGGTGACCTGGAGCAATCACATCCTCACAGTCAAGTGCAGCCCACAGGATTGTTTGGAAAAAATAAGGGTAACTCCCACACATCACCCTGAACTGCTTGGACAACAGGCAGGATAGAAATGTGAAAAATAATTAGATTGTAGTCAGGACAGTGATTTCCTGGGGGGTAATTTGGGAGGTGACGTAAATGTTCATTTGCTATGGAGTGACTTAACGGAGTTTGGCTATTAGTATAAAAAAAGAGCCCTTCTCCATCAGACCAAGGGTTTACACAGGGAAAGACAAATGTTTCTGAGAACCCCATATGCACTACATGAAGGCCACAGCCCTTCCCCCCAACAACTGGTATTCAGAGGTGTATTGCCCCTGAACATGGAGGTTCTGTTCAGCCATCATGACAGTCCTCGGCTCCATGTATTTGTCTAATTCCCTTTTAAAACCATCTAGTCCAGTGGCAATTAACATTTTTGTGTGTATGGTCGTGAATTGCCATAAGTTAATTATGGTGAATTAGAGAACTTGTTTGGAGTTCTTCAGACCTCTAAATAGAACCCCATTTATACTGTGCTGAAAAAATGTTTTCCCATTGCACCATAATAGTTTGCCATAATCTCTGTAGTCCAGTCATCTTTATTGGTACATGAGCACGCAATCTCTGAATTGTATATTTCTGATATTCATTTTTTTTTTATCTTTATTGCAGCTGTTCTATGCAGGTTGGTTGTGTAACCAAACAACTTCAAAATATTGTTTACGTATCTATACATTTATAGATCAGAATATTATCTAACCTGTGCTGTAAGGCTGCACACGCGCACGCGCACACACACACACACACAATTTGCTTCAAAGTAAACTTGCGTGAAATTGGTCTGTAAATAGATTTGCTGTATTCCCTTTAATTCAGGAGAAACTACTTATACTACTTCTAGTATGCTGTCTTGGCTTTTATCTTTTTTAAAAAAAAATACATTTCTAAGATTTGTCACTACATGTTTGCAACTCCCTTCCCCAAGCGGTTAGAAGCTCCAGGGGTGCAGTGTTCTGGGTTCTTTGGGAGTTAAGAACAGTGGAGCCTTATGGTGTCTCTGTAATATTTACTTAATGTACAAATTTACAGGTTGAGCATTGGAATGGAGTTAGATAGCAGGAACAACAGGTTCCATCCCTGACACTTCTGTACCCCAAAAGATGCCTTGGTCCTAGGCAGGCTCATTCCCCTAGCATCTATCCTCTGTCTTCTACAGACCAAATCCTAGCACCTCTCTCACTCAGAATAAAAAGTTTACCAAAATGCTGCATTTGTTTTCTTTTGTTTTGTTTTTCCACTGACCACCTGAGGGGGCAGGGAGAATCTCCTCATATCTCAGCACCAGCCCTCAGGCACTGTACATACAAGTGACAAGCTTTCCAAGGGAGGCATCTCTATACTCCCTGAATGATCTGTAACAATAGTCTGGGCCCCTGGTAACCTTAAGAATTGTTAGGAATTATCTGTTGGCCTGCTGAATTCTTAGCTTAACACAAAGAGTTACAAAAGAGCTGACCAGCCAAGACTTCAGCATGTAAGAGCAGTTGATCTGATTTTAATATAATAACCTCTAAACCTATTTCCTAATTTCTTAACACTTTGTTATTATTGCTGTTCTTTCAATATGCAGGCTAAATATCCTGTAAATGTTGCTATTCGTTTTAGAATATATTCTATATAAGATTTTAAAAAATCTAAAGAAAATTACCGTATTTTTCGCTCCATAAGACGCAGCGGACCATAGGACTCATTTGTTTTATGGAGCTAAAAATAGGGGGGAAATATTTGCTTTTTTCTCTTTCCTCTCCCCTGCACCCCCATCATATACCCACTTTTTGCTCCCTTTATTGGGTCCTTTCGGGGAGAAAGGCAGGGTAAAAACGTAAATAAATATTTCACAGTGTTCAGTACCATAACTGTCCTTTCTGTTATCCCTTCCCTCAGTTCTCCCCTTTTCTCTGTATCCCAGTTCTGTTCCTGCTTTTTTTCTTCCTTTGGGGTGTGTGTGTGTGTTAGTTACACTTGATACCTCCCTTAGGGTATTCTGAGAGCAGCAAAATGCTCTGAATGTGCAGAGGGAAAGTGATCAGAAAGCAATATACTGTACTGTCACTGCAAATCAATACAATTACATAGGTGCACAGACAATCATGAGAACACAACAAAAAGAAACATCTAAACAGGCATGAAGCAAGGAATTCTATAGAATTGTTAGGAATTCCTCATGGATATGCCTTTCACAAGCTTCCATTTGCACTCTCAGAAAATATATGAAATTGCTTTTGAAACACTCACGCATGCACACCTGGTTGAAGGTCAGAAAGCACCACAAATACTGTATATATAGAAAAGTAGAACGTGATAGCTGTTAACATGATTTTTTTATTTAAAAAATGAACAAGTCACTAGCAAGCATCACCATTATAAGTATTATTTACTCACTTTGGAAAGTTTTGGAAAGTATTATTTACTCACTTTCGAAAGTATTATTTACTCACTTTGAAAAGTTACTCACATTTGCGGGGGATTCCGGGAGGCCTGCGTGACCCTCTGCAGGCCTCCAGATCGGAGATAAAGGCTATTTTCGGCCATTTTTCCGAAAACCGGTAGTGGCTGAAAATAGCCTTTATCTCCGATCTGAAGATCGGAGAGGCCTGCAGAGGGTCGTGCAGGCCTCCCCGAAGACCCCGCAAGCCCAGGTAAGTACAAAAAATCCCCCCCTTAAACATTCGCTCCGTAAGACGCACACTTATTTCCCCCCTATTTTTTTGGGGGGGGAGTGCATCTTATGGAGCAAAAAATACGGTAACTGTAACCTTTCCTACTCATCTATAAGGCTATGTCTTATGTAGTTATAGCAGGCCCTTAAACTTGAACATATTCATTTTTTTTCCTTCAAATGGGCATAACCTTTGAGAAGAGGTGCTATTGTATATCTACCGTATTTTACGCTCCATAAGACGCATCGGTCCATAGGACTCATGCATCCTATGGAGCATAAAATAGAGAAAAAATATTTTTACTTACCTGGGCTTGGGGGCGCTTCGGGGAAGCCTGTGGGAGCTTCGGGGAGGCCTGCGCGAGCCTCTGCAGGCCTCCCTGATGTTCAGTTCGGCCAAAAACAGTGATTTTCGGCCATTTCCGGAAATGGCCGAAAATCGCTGTTTTCAGCCGAACTGAACATCAGGGAGGCCTGCAGAGGCTCGCGCAGGCCTCCCCGAAGCCCCCACAGGCCTCCCTGAAGTGGCCTCAAGCCCAGGCTTCGCACCATAGGATGCACGCTTCCTCCCCCATGTTTTTTGGTGGGAGTGCGTCTTATAGTGCGAAAAATACGGTATATGTCCATGCATAATAGCTATGGAATCTTCCTAGAGCTGTGGTCCCCAAACGTTTTAACACCAGAACCCACTTTTTAAAATGACACTCTATCGGGACCTATCTAGCTTTACAAGACTTGGGGGTGGGGGGAGGTGATCTGGCCCAGATGCCTTTTAAAACTGGATTGGATAAATTTATGCAGGAAAAGTCCATCATGGGTTACAAGCTATGATGACTATATGCAAGCTCTAGGTTTTAGAGGTAGCCTACCTCTTAATGCCAGATGTAAGGGAATGGAAACAGGATCCAGGTAACTTGTTCTTTGAGTGCTCCCTGAGGCATCTGGTGGGCCACTGTGAGTCACAGGAAGCTGTACTAGATGGGTCCTTGGCCGATTTCATCAAGGCTTCTTCTTTCTTATGTTCTTATGTTAAGGACTCTGTAGATGGGAGAGACCTGCAGAAAAGTAGCAGGGATGACTCCACCCCAGCAGTCCCCAGAACATCCCAGTCAGAGGGAAGGCTGTAGATGCCTGCTTCCCTCATAGAGAATATCCTTGGCAACAAATGGCTACACACAGGTGCTAGCCCTAGTCCTGCTAGATGAGAGAAATTACTTGTGCTTGTTTCTTCTCCGTCAACACAAAGGGTCACCAGATGGAATGCTGCTGGGAAGGTTGTTGCTGAATCCTGTGAGCTCTTGGGCTATTATTATTGACCTCCCGAGCCCTCTTGCTGTTATGAGATGAACATAACATCTCTGGGGAGGCCATCAGCACATCACAAAAGTTCTCAGGAAGTTTTCTGTTCCACAATGGTTCTTTTCAGCTTTTTAATCCATTTGGAACATTTGCTAGCCGAAGTATAAATTAAGATGCCATGCAAGTCTCTCTGAGGAGAAAGATGGGGGGGGGGGGGAACCATGTGCTGTGAATGCAATGTGCACAGTTTAAATTCCAGTTCTTAAATGGTTCCTTTTTTATTTCAAAATGGTGGAGCTGCTCATCAAATTATCTTCTGGGAATAGTAGAATTAGCAGCCGGTACTTGTAGCTGCTCAAAAACAAAAGATGGATGTCTTCCTTAAGGATGTCTGCTTTTGTGTGACCCATTATTAGCACCAATTTAAGATACAAAAAACTATAATGGGACATGCAATACAGTGGCACAGCACCTGGGGTCATGCAACAGGGCTCCATGCACATTAGAGGACTTCTTCAGAAGCCTTTTCAGATACTACATTGGGTGGAGTGTTCCTCGGTTCCAAGAGTGAAAAAGATCAAAAGTCCTGCTGCTGGGTGTGTGCAGACCCTAGGGCACACAAAAGTAACTCTCTGGATTGTGGCCAGGTGTTGTTAGCTACCGGTAACTGTAATAGAATTTCATGAACTATAAGAAACTTCTCAGTTTTAATCAACTGTTTCAGAAGAAACAAACCAACAAACCAGAACATCTTGCAACTTGACATTACTTCAGAGAAAACACAAAAATAAGTGTTTTGAAGCAACAGAGGAACTAGCTAATTTAGTAATACACATTGCCTTATAAAACTGCAAGTAGCTCCTCTATTAGAGAGAAGAGTTATCAAAAAAGTAGACAAATCCTGAGACTCCATAGCAAGCTAGTAACACTTGAGTTTCTTATGAAGAAGACTGAATTGTGTGACCATCATATACTTATTCTTTAAGGTTTGATTAATTAGCTCAGCCAGAGGTTTCTTGTGCAATTAAAACTATATACAGTATATGATAGTGATGCCAAATATACCATAACTTAACTAAATCCAGGGTTATCAGATGGGAAATAGTCCTAGAAATGTAGTGTACTTTGATAATTGAGAGAGGCAGCAGTTTTTTGAAGACTTGCCACTGTTACGTATCTACATAACTCTGAGGTGATGAAAGCAACCATGTCAGTTTCTAGGCATTTAAATATATTATGGATGCCGGAGAGAGGGGTGTTTGGTTTTTCTTCTTCTTAAGGGGGGAGGAAACTTTGCTAACCTTAAATTCAGTCAGGGTGTGGCCAAACTCCAAAGTCCAATCTCCAGCTGTGGTTAATCTTTTCATTTTGGCAAGATTCATTAGAGCAACACTTTTACAGGGGTACAATTATGTCTGCTTCCGAAACTCTCCAGCCTGAAACTGGAACATCATCATTGCCCAAGTACTAAAAGAAGGCGTGTCTCACCCTGAAGATCTGTCTAGCTTTACACGCCTGTCTTTTACACCGTTTTTAAACATGTAATAGAGGTGTCTAATGTGCTAATAAGAGAAACAGGTAGAACAACGTAGATTTCAATGTGTCAACAAATTGGGATTTCTATCACATTGAAATGAACTTGAGCTTGATGAGCTTACTTGTATCTTGATAACTATCGAGGAGAAGAGGTATGCAACCCTCACCATTCAATGTATGTCCTCAATCCTTATGTTGGTTGGTTTTGTGATTGCACAGAAGCTTATGTTTGAACTATTCCTAGAAGTATGCCTAGAAATAATAAAGTATCCAAGTGAACGTATCGGAAGATCAGGCTTCCCTTTATTTAATCCAATGTATTTACTTTGTCTTTCAAATTGGTGCTGTAGCAGGGGGTATTTCTAAGGAATAATGTCCCCTTACAAAAAACTTCACCTGAAAACAGAGAACTCTTTTTTTTTAAACTGAAATGAAGTGTGGCCAAGAGGCGCACACCCTTCCCACATCAGCTTCCACTCCACTTCCCGCATTGCCTCTTTCTCAACAGGACATGGAGCACAGCACCTGTTCTGCCACCTTTGCCCTCTCTGAAAACTCATTGACTGGGGATCTCAGTCACCTGAAACTGCTGAGATCAGCACTTTTCAAGCAGTGGTATGAATACCACTGGTGATACTTCAGCAATATGACAAGTGGTATCTGACCCTACTGTCATGGTGACTGCATAGCACTGCCCTGCCTAATCTGACGCCACCAGGAGATCACTCGGGCATCGGTGGCACAAGGTGCAGCTGTGCCTGCAGTCTGGTCCATCAGAAGAGATTCAGGTTAAGGAAGGAGGGTGCAGAGTGAAGGAGAGACCAGCAGACAGCAGGAATTTTGAGAAGTGTCTTCCTCTCTGCTGGGACAACTATGCAGCAAGCCACCCACTTCTGAATATAACAGCCACATCTGGTGGTAGTAGCACTTGCAAAAATGATACCTGCAAAGGTGGTATTTGCTTGAAAATCCCTGTATTAGATTATGGTGAACCCTCAATTTGATGGAGTAATAGATGGGGTGTTTGTTAATGACAAAAGTCTATTAAATTCAAATGCATTTATGACACTGTATATGTGCATGAATATATGACTAGTTTTTAATTAAGCAGACAACATCCATTATTTCCGAAGCATGTTAAATCAAGATCCGTTAAATCAAGGGTTCACTGTATGTAATTTTGACAAGAATTTCTTGAGTCATTTTCTATCTTCGGTATGTGTAACACTCTAGTACCTAAGGGGTCTTAAGCCCTTGGGGGGGGGATGATAAAATACCTACATTTGCCTTGAAGGTCCATTGAGTAATAATTTATCCACTTGAAGGTCCATTGAATAATAATTTGATACCAGTGTTCTCTCCTAACTGCATCTTCAGTACTCTTTCAGTTGTGTCAACAACATGAAGGTTCAATTCTGTTCATTGATATTTCTTGGCGGCTGTCACCACTGCTATCCTTGTTCTTTCTCTGTTTGTTAGTCCCTCTTCCTATTAAATAGATCTTGCTGGTTTTTGGAATCCCCTCTGACACTCCCAGACTTTCAGGGTTGCAATTCTACACAGTTGAAAGCTGTATGTGAATGACACACCCACATGGGCAGGGCTAATCATGTGTGATTTTTTCCATGGAACACAGGCAAGAGAGGTGGAGGAAGATTGAAAGGGGGGGGGAATAAAGAGAGATCAAGAAAAGCAGGGTCAAATTGGAAGGGCTAGAATTGTAGAAGTGCAGGTTGGAAGGAGGAAACGTATGAAATGAATTATTGTCATTTATATGAGATTATCATATAAATGACAATAATTCAGAGGCATCTCTCTTAGTTGGAATCAATGACCTGTTAGAGGCTTCTCTTATTATTGGTGAATAATAAACTTTGAAATTTCACTACACCTTTGGACTTTTGGAAATTCAAGATTGAATACGCATGAAGTTATACTACTTCCTGTAACTGTAACTGTGGAATAATTAAGATTATGATCTCTTAACAGTGTTTAATCAACTTCCTGTCTGATGATTATTTGCAATTAATCTAATCTGTGACAGAAATAAAGGAAGGGTTGCATCCCAAGTAGAACTTATGCAACAGCATGAGCACAAACTATTTCCCCACCCCTCCCACCGCAGGGCAGCTTCCCAACCCCCTTGAAAAACCACTAAGGGCCAGGGGACCCTTGGGAACAGTGTGAGATGCAGCATATGAGGGTTTGTAAACCAAGAAAGAGATCCCTGAATAGAGACAGTTTCTACAAGCAGAGCTCTTTCTCATATATACGCCAAGTCCTTGTTTCTCTGGAAGGGAGGATTCTGTGCTAGCGTTCCAGCGATGGTAGCTGCTTTACAACCATCGCAAATGATGCTCCAGCAGTACGCAAAACTGCGCGCTTCTGGAATGCCGCCAGAGCAGCCTCACGTGTGGTGATGGGACGAGGAAGGCCTGCCAACTCAGGTATGTCAACGGGGATGGTAGAAAAGGGTAGGGGGTGTAAAGAAGGAGGGTGGGAGGTGTGTCAGAGGTGGGAAGGGGTGGCACCCAGCACGACCGACTTGCGCCCTATGCTATCCCCTCCAGGAAGAGCCGACATGGCCCCTTGGTCTCCTCGGACTTGTGCCAGCTAAAGAGCTGGTGCAGGTCCGAGGAGACCCATTGGCGAATAGGAGGCTTATGGAGGGGTAAGGGAAAATATTTTCCCTTTCCCCTCCCTAGCCTCCCAATCTGCCCCCCCTCACCATAGCATACAGTATAGTCCATTTTGGCATGGCTGCATATTATGGCAAGGAAAAGGATAAGTTTGGGCTCTAAGTTTTGTCCCTAAATCCAGGTCTTTACATTTGTCTCCATTGGTATGGGCAACTATATGGAGCCTGTCAAGACCATTTTAAATCCTAATTCAGTCTTTCAGGGTGCTAGCTATCCCCCCTCCCCCTGCTTCGTGTCATCTGCAAATTTGATATGTATTCCCTCTATGCCATGGGCCCCCAAACCCCGGGCTGGATCCAGTGTACCAAAAATGGCATCCGGGCACAGTGTGGCGGTGGCAGAGCCTTACCGTTCCGCCCTGCAGCCTCCTATCTTCACATCCTATCTTTGCAGAAACTCGCTCTGGAAGCCACTTCCACTGCACTCAGTATACTTCCCCAGACGGCTCTGTGCCCCGAATTCCTGGGGGAAGCAGCTGCCCAGCGCGAGTTTCTGCAAGGATCAGATGCGAAGATAGGAGGCTGCAGGGTGGAACGGTAAGTCTCTGCCACCGCCACACCCAGACGCCATTTTCGGACGGACTGTAGGCCACGGTTTGGAGACCACTGCTCTATGCCATCATAGAAAACTATTGGACAGTACAGGGCCCAAAACAGAGCTCTTTGGCACTCCACTTGATACCTCCCTGCAGGTTGATGTGGAATCATTTCATAACACTCACTGGGAATGGTTGTTCAACCAGCTTTGAACCCACCTAACAGTAATACTATCTATCCCACATTTTACCATTTTATCCACAAGGAGACTTGGTTGAATGCTTTGCTGAAATCTAGCTGCACTATGCCCACAGCATTCCCACAATCTTACCAGACTAGTCACTATCAAAAAAAGGAAATGAGATTCATCTGGCACAATTTGTTCTTGACAAACCCATGCTGGCTCTTAGAGATCACCCCATTATTTTCTAATCTGCTCCAGGATCTTTCCAGGAATTGATGTCAGGTTGATCAGTCCATAGTTTTCCAGTTCTTCCTTTTTCCCTTTTTTAAAGATGGGAACAACAGTTGCTTGTCTCCAGTCTTCAGGTACATTACCCATTCTCCACAAGTTCACAAACATTTCTGACAGTGGCCCTATGATAATATCTGCTAGTTTCTTCAGTATTTTGGGGGTGTAATTCATCTGGTCTGGATGTCTTAATTAAAAGTAACTAGATGTTCCCTTACCATTTCAAGCCATCTCCTCCCATGGCAATAGTAACTCAGCCACATTCATCCAAAAGTGACAGAAGAGACTGAGTTAGGAGGAGGCGGAGGGTTACTCATTTCAGCTCTGTGGCTTCCAGAATGAATACTGCCCACCTGAGTGTTTGGCGTACAAGTTGCAGCGAGCAACTGAGGTTTCAGGGCAATGCTCTCTTTGCTCACTCACTGCAGAAAGGGCTGTCCCATCTATGAGGCCCACTGAAGCGGTCACTTCAGGCAAAAAATCGGGGGGGGGGCACCCATCTCTGTCCACATACTTGGCTCCACTGCTTCTCCTTCTCATTGCACTCCCTGGTTTGGAAAAGGGAAGAGGGGGCAGGAGAGGAAGAGGAAGTGTGGAGGGGAGTGCTGAGCTAGAACATTGGAAGGGGGAGGAGCAGAGGCGGGCACATCATCAGGTAAGGGGGGCAGCATTTGGCATGCCACTTCAGGCATCCATAGGTCATGGACCAGCCCTGACTGAAGACCTAGTGAACAGGCACCAGCCCTGTTTACTTCTTGAAACTCTTCTAACTCTCTCATACTTCCCACGTGTACCCCAACCCGTTGTGTGCATTCATGTGAAGGAAACGAAACAAAGTAAAAGGATAGGACAGTGCACACCTCAAATGACTCTGTCCTCAGCTGTCCTGTTTGTAACACAGGATCTTCCTCCCTGAAACATGCATCATTCATGGAGACTCTTCATTGCCATAAGCACAATATATTATGAGATTTTAATGTTGCCCAACATTTACCGCATTCAAAAAATCACTGGGAACTGTCAGCCCAAGGCCACTCTGGACCAATTAGCACAAATGTTCATCTCAGTCATCCTGGTACAGTAGGGAATCTTAATTGAGCACAGAGACATTAATCAAAATGTATTTGTTGACATTTTAGGCCAGGCATCGTTGATAGGGCCAACCAGTGCTTGCACTTAACTCTGTTGTCTTCAGGTTGGAGAGAGAGAGAGAGAGAGAGAGAGAGAGTTTGTTTGTTTGTTTAAGAGATTTCTACCACACCTTTCTACCCTTCTAGAGGCCACCAGGGCAGCTTACAACAGATATTAAAAGATAAAAACAGTACAAGCAAACTAAAATCAATGCAAGTAAATAAGATACAACAATATAAACATTAAACATCATAATACCATTGTCTTTTCTTTTTCTCCCTCTCCTCACCCACAGGACAGTTGGCGTTTCTCTGGCCACGGTGAGGGGAGATGGTCACACACCCCATTTAAGGAGGCAATTATCATAGAGTCACACATAAAATTTCCTTGTTTATCATAGTTTCACTAGCACTTGGCTATAGTTTAATCAAAACTTCACGTCTGACACTACTTGTAGAAGAATCTGTGAAAGGCAGGGGCCTGCAGAACAAGCCCAGTATTTGTGAGAGACAGTATGAAGAACCCAGCCAATAAAAAGGTAGAATTTGTCTTACAGTAAAATTCATATCTTTATTTGAACAAAAAAAGGGAGGAATAATTTTAAATTCCCATTTATGACCAGTTACATTGATTGCTTCACATAATGTAACCCTAGCACTGATGTGGACCCCTTCTCTTCTTGCCTGGCATCACAACGTCGCCACCAGACTTGGCGATGTATCATGTCATCACCCAACTTTCAGGTTGCCTAGCTTTATGCTGTGCAGAGCTCAGCTTTCAGCTGCATAGCCACACAGCTTAGGTGGAGCACTCCTTGGAATCTACTTCTCAGTAAAGCTCTGGGACATTATTACCATAATGAACTCCTCGCCTATATCACCCTGATCAAGATCTCAATCTCTGCTCTCTGGCCCACTGTTATCTCAAGTTCAGTTGGCAGGTACCAGCTCTTTCATGCTGATGGTGGCACAACTGTGAAATTTCTTCCCTGGGGAAGTATGTCATTTCCCCACCCTCCCTGCTTAACATAAGAACATAAGAACATAAGAAGAGCCCTGCTGGATCAGGCCAAAAGCCCATCTAGTCCAGCTTCCTGTGTCATACAGTGGCCCCACCAGATGCCTCAGGGAGCACACAAGACAACAAGATACCTGTGTCCAGTCGCCACTCCCTTGCACCTGGCACAGAGAAAACCCACTTCTAAAACCAGGAGGTTGCTTATGGCTTGTAACCTGTGATGGTCTTTTAAACAGGTTTTGAACATTCCATAGCTGCTCATAGCTGCTCTGCTCTTCCATAGCTTTTTAAACACTTGACCAGTCCTTTCCTATTTTAACATTTTCATCTTGTGCTGTGCTGTTTCTGCTTCTTTTCTTCTTCTTTTTCTGGTACTTTGACTTTTTCTGTTGGTTTTATTTTGTTGTGTAAACTGCCTTGTGAGAGCTTGGCTATAAACCTATAAGATAATTAAATAATAAATGAGCATGTTTTAGAAATATCTGCCTTCTCCACCAATTGCTGCTTCTCTGTTACATTAAATCATAAGTTAGAGGCAATGAGATTAGGAAAAATCAATGCAGATAACTCTAAACATTTCATCTGCTTTCAAAGATGTTCCTATCTTGGAGTTTACTATCCAAGGATTCTGTATCTTACTAGACCTTTGTTGAGGAGCACTTCAGAGTGGTATTGCCCTTGAGGATGCACAGAGGCATTAACCTCAGACCTGTGGTTTTCTACGTCTTTCTCTTCCTTGTAATTTGACAATTCACAAGAATACAGAAGAGACTAGCCCTGTGTTTAGATATAATCTGCCCAAAAAACCTACACGATGAGAAGAATAAAAGAAAAAGACAGTAACAGTGCAATCCTAAACATGTCTACTCATAAGTAAGCCCCATAAGTGGCAGTTACTTCCAGGTAAGTATGCATATGATGCAGCCCAAAGCGGTCTAATAAGATCAGAACACTTTGGGGAAATGAGATTTGTTGCTAATTGATGATGCATGGAGATTATAGTGATCTAAGGTGAGGGAACTAACATCAACTCTTGGGACCTGGACAGATGACTACATCAGGGATTTCCAATCTTTGGAGGCCCGCATACCCCCTACATGGGCCTCCAGCTTACCCCCAGACTTTAAGGAGGCCCACGTACCCCCCACACCACCCGCATACCCTTTTCCTCCTGATTGCTGCGCAAGCAGGAGGGCCCGCCCACCCACGCCGCAACCTGGAAAAATAGGCTACAGCCCTGCCGATTCGGCAGGGCTGTAGCCTTTCCCTCCGGGACCCACCTGCCCACAACACAACCCCAAAAAATGTCCCCGGTAGCTCTTCCTACCTGTTCTTCAGAGCGCCACCATCTTGGATCTCACAAAATCTCACGAGATCCAAGATGGCAGCGCCCAATTCTTGGAAAAAATCCCCTTTAGCAGCTGTCTCTTATCAGCTGCTGATTGCAGCAGCTGATAAGGGACACTGTCCCATGTAGCCCTAGGGGTACACGTACCACAGGTCGGAATGCCTGGACTCTCAATCTCTGCAGCAGTGGGGGATTTATAAGAATGGTCCACTCCAGGACTCAAAGGAACTTAGCTTCCTGAGCGCTCTTGAGGATGAGTTTGCAAGGCACTTTAAGACTAAATATACTCATACTAGTTCCAGCTTAAAGGTAAAGGTATCCCCTGCTCGAAAGCCAGTCGTATCCAACTCTAGGGTGCTGGTGCTCATCCCCGTTTCTGGCCGAAGAGCCAGCACTGTCCGAAGACTCTTCCATGGTCATGTGACCGGCAAGACTAACGGAACGCTGATACCTTCCCACTGCAGTGGTGCCTATTTATCTACTTGCAATTTCTTGCTTTCGAACTGCTAGGTTGTCAGGAGCTGCGACACTCGGGTCTCGAACTGCTGTCCTACCGACCTTCCGGTCTGCAGTTCAGCGTCTTAACCACTAAGCCACTGCAGCTCGAGTTCCACCTTACTGCCTTATTGCAGATCCGATTATATGCCTTGGGTGGCTGCTTGCCCTGTTATGGATATTCTTCAGCTTGTTCATCCCAAGATTCTTGAAGGGGTGAAACCTACCACACATGCACTTAAACCTTGTCCATCTTGGCTAGTTAAGCCTGACAGAGTGGGACTGACAAAGTGGGTCCTGAGGGATGTGAAAGTGCCATCTGACTTAGGAAGGCAGTGGCACAACCACTGGTAAAGAACAAAAATACCTAAATCTCCCTGCTTCGAAAAATGTACAAATGGTCTCATTGAGCATGTGTTAGCTTTCCAACTCCAGGTTTTCCTAAATGAAAATGGTGATCTAGAGCTATTTCAGTTTGGCTTCAAGGCTGGTTTTGGAGGTGAGACTGGTTGGTTATCCTGTTATGTGACCTTTACCAAGAGCTAGATTGTGGGAGTGCCATCCCTATTGGGGATGACCTCTCAGTGACTTTCAATACCATCAACTATGGTATCCTCCTGGGCCACCTTTTCAGGATGGTGATAGGGAGCACTGTTTTGCAGTGGTTCCATTCCACTGGCCATTTGGCATGGTCACCAAGGTGGCTGGAAAAGTGGAGGTGCATCAACACTGCTAAGTATGAATCTCACATAAAGCCAAGTGCAGAGTAAAGCAAGATTTTAAATTGGGGTCTCCAAACCAGGGAGGCCCGATTCAGTCAGGGGTAGCCCATTCCTGCAAACTATAGATCAGGGTGGCCAAACGCAGCTCAGGAACCACATGCAGCTCTTTGATATATAATGTGCGGCTTGCGGAAATATGTTGACTGAGCTGCTTTTTGCATCACAATAAATATAAAAGGTAAATTTTAAAAAAATCATAATGATTTACCAGTTATAGACTGAGAGTCCACTGGATTAAAATGTAAGTTTAAGAATTTAAATGTTTCTTAAATATTGCAGCTCTCAAACATCTCTCTTGCAACTCTCAAGCATCTGAAGTTTATTGTGTGCGGCTCTCATGTTAAGCACGTTTGACCACCCCTGCTATAGATCCTTTCTGGCAATCATTTGCAGCTTCCAATTTCCTGACCATCTTTACTTGTTGATCAACTTCTTGGACAAGAGGGAACAATACAATTGTGACTGTCTGCTCTAGAGTCTCATGGGGGGGGGGGGGCTGAAATCAAGATAATGTAACAATACTGGGTCTCATGTTGACAGGGAATCCTGGGTGTCAGGATCTATTTCTCTTTCATTTGTCCAAACATACTCATTTTAATTTTAATGGCAAGATGTTACAGTGTTTGTGCCGTGTCTTTTGTGTCCAGATAGGGCTTCAGCAAAAGGTGCAGACACCTTTCAAGAATTCCATATTCCATATAGCCTTTCTTTGGAGAGGAAGGAGGAAGAAGGAGAAGGGAAAATAGCTTTTAACTATGCTTAGCCTATGCTTCATGCTCACATGACCCTGAGTCAAATGACACATATCTTGTGCCCTGTATGAATAGGAGAGTTCTCTAACACAGTGCACCTCCAGGTATGATTTGTACCTTATAGTGGTAGTAGGCCAGCCTTTTCTGAAGAAACCTCTGTAGAGCCCTCTGTGTTTGCCAGTTTACTATTTTTGGGCCAGGTTCTTGAACATGTAGTGGCAGCCCAACTCCAGGGAGTCCTGAATGAAATTGATTGTCTGGGGCTGTTCAGTCTGGCTACATACACTTCAGTTTGGTGTTTGGGACAAAAATGGATTTGGTTTCCTCGCGGATGGCTCTCCATGCAGGGGAAGTGTGTCTCTGTTGCTTCTACTGGACCTCTCAGCAACTTGCAATACCGTTGACCATAATATTCTTCTGGATCACCTTGCCAGAATAGGGCTTGATGTCCTGTTTTTGCAGTGACTCTGGTCCTTCCTCGAGGGCAAATTCTAGAACCGTGATGGCGAACCTATGACACGCGTGTCACAAGTGACACGCGAGGTCATTTTGGGTGGCACGCCAGCATTTCCCCCAGGGCCCGACATGCCTTAAATTTTCACAGAAGTTTTACATTTTTCAAGCTTATCTTGAGGGCAGGGATTGCTGCAGACGTTTTAAAAATCCTGCAGGGGGCTTCTGTTGCTATCGCAAAGACTTCTGGGGAGAGAGCGAGCGATACTGAATGCAGTGGGAAGCAGGGAAAGAGCGCGTGCGTGCGAAAATGAATGCAGCGGGAAACAGAGAGAGAGAGAACTAACTAACTCATACACGTGGAAGCAGGAGCTGATAGTGAAGGAGGAAGAAAGAGGGAGCGTTGGTGAGTTGGAAGGAGGGGGTCGTTAGGGCGGGCACTAGCCCGTAGCGAGAAAAGAAAGGAATCTCTCTTTAAGATTTGGTGTTATGGGGCTGATGCAATGCTGCAGAGTAACTGGATGGATGGGTGGTGCGGGGGTTACATTCGGCAATCTGTGCTTCCAGCTTCCCCACCCCCCACTCAGCGGTTTTCACCCCCACCCCCAATTCAATCCAGTCTCTTCCCCCACACCACACCTCACACAGCCCTTGCCTCATTTAAGTGTGAAAAATGCCTCAAAACGAGGGTGGGAAAGCACGAGGGGAGCACAGACAAGTCGAGCAAGAGGCTGTGAAACGAACTAACAAAAAGCATACACACACCCCTCCAGAGTTTCTTCTGCAATGCTTCCCTGGCTCCTGCTCCTCCCTCACCGTGGTGCTCAAAATCACTTGCAAGAGTCCGGAGTGTATGTGTGTCAGTGTGTGTGTGTGTGTGTGTGTGTGTGTGTGTGTGTGTGTGTGTGTGTGTGTGTGTGTAGGGGGGGGAGAGAGTAGAGAGATCGTTTGGAAAGAAAGGGATGCAAAGGTAGCCCTGGGTAGACACTAATTTTCGTTGTACATTTGGTAATCTCTGCTTCCAGCTTTCCCCCCTCTCTCTGTGTAGTACCCACCATCCACAACCCCTTTAAAATGCCATCCATGTTAAATACAATGCAATATTAACTGAAATACCATGTTAAATAAAATGTAATGTATTCTATATGTTTTCAGTTCAATTCAAAATTACTATTAAAAGTAGCAATAGTAAAGGTACTATTAAAAGTTCGGGGGGGGGCGGGGCGACACACCAGCAGAGTCAAGTTAGGCATTTTCAAAAATGTTGACACACCAAGCCCAAAAGGTTCACCATCACTGTTCTACAAGGTGGTGCTAGGAGGCTCCTATTCAGCACCTTGATCTGTGGTATTCCACAAGCTTCTGTTTTGTCTCCTGTTTTCTTTTAACATCTACCTTGAAATTGCTGGGGCAGGTAATCTGTGATTTTGGGAAAGCGTTTTTCCCTTCTAATATACAAACTGTTATCTGTCTCTGTGAACCTAGGGAATCTCTCAAGTATGAAGATAACAGCTACCTTGTCTGTAAGTGGCCCCATTTCACTTACAAACTGATAGGCACTCAACCACCTGAGCTCACTGTTAGTATACATATAGATGATGATGGTCTTTGGGCAGGATCCAATAACAGTTAAAACACAAGACTTGATTTAAACATGCATGTATATTGCTTGATTTTTTTTACACATAACTGATAGTTGACTATGAATCGATTCCATTAAAGAGTCTTAGAAAACACGGGATTTATGGGTATTAGAGCCATGTTAAAAAATTAAAATATACCAAAGCCAAAATGCGATTAAAAACAATTTAATCCAGGTTACCAAAAGCTGTAAACATAGCAACCCTGGACAGATCTCTTGTAATCACAAAGGCAAAATTGACCGTTTTGTCTTATTCCTAAGACATTTTCTAGGTAGTGACAGCGTGGCTGTTAGGATGACACTGAAAACCAACCGACGGAAGACACTGAAAACCAACCGACGGAATGGAACTTTAAAGGAAAACACTAGGCAGAACTCTACAGCGATCTTAAAGAAACATCAGGCAGATTCATATGGCAAACACATACTATAAAACTAACAAACAAAACAGAAGTTCAAAGGATGCAAAGGATGCACAGGCATGCGAGGGCTTCAA
Source organism: Plestiodon gilberti rubricaudatus (assembly GCA_026170595.1). Lineage (NCBI taxonomy): Eukaryota > Metazoa > Chordata > Lepidosauria > Squamata > Scincidae > Plestiodon > Plestiodon gilberti. The sequence continues at coordinate 139,849,500 of JANXHW010000001.1, read as the reverse complement.
AATAATTTGCAGCGGAAACGAGCAAGCAACGCTAGGATCGTCTGCAGAAAAGGCCTCCGTTTTGTTTGTTAGTTGTTGTTTGGCCAGGGGGAAAAGGGAGAACCAGTGCACATTTTATGCTGGTCCTGCCTCCTTCTATCACCCCTGGCCAGTTAATTTGCTCTCCAGACATCCGGGATCCCTAATTGATTGGAGGAACAGAGCTTATTGGCTAAAGGAAAAGAAGAACTTCCCAAGCAAGACTCTCATGGGCAGTTCTTTCTCTCCCCCCCCCCTTGACAATGTCCAGCCACTGACACTGATGGAGGTAAGATAGTGGGTGAAGCAACAGGTAAATGAGAAAGGGAAAGAGAAGCTGCTTTCCTCTTTCTCTTCCACCCCTCAGCCGCGTGAGTCCCATGCACCCCTCAGACTTGGGCCCCAAGCACATGAGGACCCTGAAAACAAAATGCCTTAGGGGCTGGTGCCAAAACTAGTGTAGCGTTTTCCAAACTTTTCCGACCTGTGGCTCCCTTGACCGTTGGCGATCCTTGGTTGCAGCTCCCCATTACAGTATGTTGATGCCTGCCAATTGGCATTGCACTGTTTTCCGAGAGAATTCCGTGGCACTCCGCGGCTCCCCTGGCTGGTTTCTGTGTGACTCCCCTGGGAGCCGCACCTCCCAGTTTGGGAACCACTACTGTAATGTATGAATCATTCTGTCTTTCCCCGAAATCTATAGAATGGGACTTGGTCACAAATAACACTTGCTGGATTTGTGCCCTTTTTGTCTGGTGTTGCTTGTTAAAATGGTTCTCATCGTACCACCGTGTAATTGTTTTGAGGTAACGATAGTTTATAATCTTCTAGGTCAACATTTATTTCCTCTTTTGTGGAAAGATATACATAATCACACATGGATTATACAACTACTAAATTTCTCTCAGCATTTGACAAAACCAAAATGTAACCAGCTTTGCTGTAATAAGAGTGGGGAGCTTGGGACAGAGTAGGGAAGGAGGATAGACAAACAGGCATGGCATTATGAAGAGGTGGCTTTTTTTTAAATCTGTTGGCTTAGTTGATTTGGCACTATTCCCAATGCAAGGCTAACCACGTAAAAGAAAAGAGGAAAATGTGTGTGTAAGAGGCAGTGGGCAGTTCTTTTTGTACATACCTTAAAGTGGGATGGAATTATTTTGCCATTAGCTTTTTAACTTTTTGAAAAGGTGTAGGAGGCTTTGATGTACATGGGTGGATCTGAAATTTTGAAGCTTAGGTAATTAATTTGTCAAGCTTTGTATTAGAATCCACGTAAGGATATTTATTGGGAGTGTATGAACTAATATGGTCAGAAAACTGGAAAAATGAACTAGGATAAAATTGCCCACTCTGTCCCTGAAACTCCGCTGCTATGCATTCTGTTCATTAAGGCTTGTGCAGAAGGTTGGACAGCAACAGCACTGCAAGGTGGTATGCTTCTTAATACTTTGCCTTACAATGATGCAACACGCCCAGAACGGGCTAAATGCAAAACTTTATTCCTACACTGAACTGCACAGTAGCTTTGAATTTGAATATGGTAATTTTAGATTATTTAACTTGGGAGGGAAGGGAATGTGTAAAGTTTTGGTTTGGTTTGGTAAACCTCTGTGCCAGTGTTTCAAAACCTGCTACGAAATCATTTCATAGATAATGTTTCTCTGCACTAGAGTGACAATAGTCTGTTTCTTCACTTGCCTGAAGGTTGGGTTTGGCTCATCTCAGTTGACAGGTGTTTTCTGTCCTCTAAGAATGCACATCTAATTAATTCAGTCACATTGAGTTCTGAATATGTTAGTGAAATAAAACCATTATTAACCTCATTTCATATATCATTCTGCTCATTGTTTGTTTGTTTTAAAGCCTAGCAGCATGCTATAGGGATTATGGGGTGTACTGAATTTTTTTATGGCGTTTTGTCAGATATTTTTCAGATGAGTGATAATTCAAGATAAGAGTACATTTTTTTACCAAGAGAAACCTTACCAGTTTGTGATGACGCTCCTTAAGTAGAAACTCTCTGCACCATCCTGTTTTCTGAATGACTTGATGTAACAATGAACTAGCCAAGTCATTTCAAGATGATATAATGTCACATGGGTGGGTGGTTTTTAAAAATGAAAATAAAGACTAATTAATCAAGTAGGATAGATTTGAGTTCTCTGGGTAGTGTGACATGGGAAAGAAAGGAATCAGGCTTGACCAGTAGTTGAAATCCACTGAAGGTAAAATAGTTAGTTATTGCAAATGGCTTTCTTCCCTTTATGAACACAGTTGCCAGCAGGCATGAGTAAAATGCTTGAAAAAAGAAATATTTCAATCCAGACTCAAGAAGAATTTGCATTTTTAAAGAGAAATTTATTTTATTTGTGAAATGCTAAATAAGGTACATTGCTAATTTCTCCTGCAGCCCAGTTTTGAGTTGAAAACCAGCATAATAATACCAAGTGCTCCTGAGATAGTGCCAACACACTAGCTGCATGTTCTACAATAGCATTTTTTAGCCTGTGTGTTGAACAGTGTGCTTGCTATCGCTCCTCCATTTGTTGAATTCAGGATGACCTTTGCATGAATAAAGTCAAATAGGATTAAGGATGGAATTTTCAACAATGGGAAAGAGCAACAGATGTAGCCGACATTGAACGTGGGAGGATTCTTGATGCACAGTTGCCTAAAGTGAATCTGTCTCTATGAGGGTGGCACTTCCCCCCCCCCCAAGAGAACAAGATCTTCATAAGAAGTGTACTGTATAACAAAGCAACAAATTTAAGAAAACTAAAGCCAACCCTGAAAGATTTCAGATACAACTGGATCTGAAATGTATTTACTTATATTAGTAATGTGTGTTTCTTTTTAAATCTACATTAATATGTGACTCTAATGGCCCAATCCTATTCTGATGTTGTGCCAACAGCACACCAGCGTGATATCTGTCATAGCCTAAGCCCATCCTGGCAGCAGCACACCGAAGCCGGTGCAACAAGGGCCAGATGCCAAGTCTGTCCTGGCAAAGGAACACTGACGCAGCCCTTCCCAGTAACACCCCAGCATCAATGGAAACACCGACACAGCCTGTAATCTACATTGCGGCTTCCTGATGGCTGCACGTAATCGCTGTGACAACAGTGCATCATTCATGTGTCATTGGTGTGATGTCCAAAGAGCAAATCACTGCATCCAGTCAGCCCCAACACTGGCGGGCAGAGACGTGCCACCAGGGTGAACTGAGTAGGGAGTGGGGACAGCTACAAGACCAATGAGTGGCGAGTGCTGGGGGAACACCCCCTGCCAGCCACTAGGAATGAGCGACACAGCAGCAGGCACACACACCCCCAGCCATGGGGAGATGTTCCATGGACAGTGCTCACAAACACACACAGACAACAACAACAACACAAGTATGGCACAGCACCCCCATCTCCTATAGCAGTTACAGTGGCAGCAGCCAAGGGAAAAAAGTAGAGAACTGCTAGGAGCCCCTGCACAAAGAGTTCCAATCCTCTCATTCCACTCACACAAACACATGTATCCAAGGTATACATTTGTTGAGCAGAGCAAGGATAGAAAGATAGCTCCCTTGGATGAGGGCGACCATCAATGTTCCCTGTAATCTTTATAGAAAGTACATGGAGCTGTATGGCTGCCCAATGTAATCTGTATCCTATGCTCAATTGTAGGAAAGTGGGATGCCAAGAGGTGCACTTTTCTGCTGCTGTTCTCTTCCCCATTGTTCCTTACAGGGCTACTCCCATCTACACTAACTCTGCGACTGACATACTGTTTTTCTGGCACTGTGTGTGTGTGTTCATTGTCTGAAGGGGGGTTAGGACAATATGGTCTACATCAGGGGTGGGGAACCTATTTGCGGTGGGGGGCCATTTTCCCATAGGGAAAATTTGCTGCAGGCTGGCCGTCAGGCTGTCCGAAATCCCCCCTGCAAATTTGACGCGCGCGAATTTACCTCCCGCTCGCTCTCCCACCCACCGCTTGCTCGCTCACCCACCCACAGCTCGCTCGCCCTCCCACCCATCCACCGACCCACCGCTCTCCTTACCTCGGCTCCGGGCCGCCGCCGCCGCTTTCCCACGCCTCCTCCGTTTTAAAAGCGGCCTTCCTGGACCTGCGCACAGCGCCACTGAAGCCAAGATTGCCCTCTCGGCAATCTTGGCTTCAGCGGCGCTGTGCGCAGGTCCAGGAAGGCCACTTTCAGAAGGAGTAGGCGCGGGAAGGCGGCGGCGGAGCATCCGGTCCGGTCCCGCGCGGGCCGGAGGTTCCCCACGCCTGGTCTACATCGACTCTCCTAGTCTCTCCAGTGTTACACCCCAATCTTTTCCCTGTTTTGGCCTCTTTGCCAATCAAGTTGTGTTGGTTTCCAAGTGATGTCTGAGGTATGTTGGCATGGTACCTCATTGCTGTTTTTCCAGCAGTTTGCCAGCATCCGTGGCGCATCTATCGATGAGTGGACATCTACACTAGTGGGGCTGTCATTGTGCCGTCATACATGTAGATACACTGGAATATCTTAAGGGATGGGATTGGGCCTTCAATTTACTCATATGTGTTAATATGAGTAAATTTCTCTTTGGGTAAGTTGTCTTCAATATTGTGGAAAGTGAGATTCTACTGAGAAACTCATCTACTGATATTTTTCTTGAGATGCCTCATTGTACAAAATTGCATTTTTCCTTCCATCCAAGGAACATGGAGGGTGGTGGTTGTAATTTTTCTAAAAATCCTTCTCCTGCCCCCCTTGATTTAAAGTATTCTTAGTTTCACTTCAGAATCTTTTTTTTTTGTATATTTATATTTTATTGATATAGTAACATAAAAACAATACATATTTCATAAAATTATAGCAAGCACAAAGCAATACATCCTACTAGCATACTATTCACTATTTTCTATATATAATTTCCAACTTAGCCAAAATAACACCCACATTCTATTCATTAAATCCGCTTATCATCACATCGTTCCTCTCTCTCTCTCTTACAAAATCGATAAATGGTTTCCAATTATTCACGAAAAGATTAACTGACTTTTCCTTAATTAAAATTGTAAGTTTATCCATTTCAGCATAATCCAAAACTTTCAGCCACCAATCTTCCAGCGAAGGTATCTCCGAATTCTTCCAATATTGTGCATATAAAATTCTTGCCGCAGCTATCATATATAAAAACAAAGTTTGAAATTTTTCGCCTACATGATCCTCCCACATACCCAACAAAAAGGTTTCCGGTTTCATTTGAACCTTAATCTTTAAAATCAACTCAATCTGTTTATGAATCTGAGTCCAGTACTTCTTTGCTTGGGGGCATGTCCACCACATATGGTAAAAAGTTCCTTCTTGCTTTTTACATTTCCAACATCTATTTGTCACATTCTCATACATTTTTGCTAATTTGCTTGGGGTTATATACCATCTATACATCATTTTATACATATTTTCTTTAATATTAACATTTAACGTAAATTTCAACTGTTTTAACCATAGTTGTTCCCATTGGTCCATTAAAATAACATGACCTACATTTTTCGCCCAATGAATCGTACATTCAGAATCTTCTATAAATGAAAGTATGGTATTTGCACTGTAGAAATAATGGTACTGAAATATTAGTTAATCCATTTTCATTTACACTAAATAGGCAACCTATTTTATGCTATGTGCACCTGCTTTCTTATAATTTTGATGAGCTTTCATCCATTAAAAATTGAGTTGGTAGAAAATGTAGGAAATTGTTTTCATAGTAAACTGCAACATAATGCTTCAATTAGTTACAGATGCCATGTCTCATGCTGTAATTTATTATGGTCACTTTTTCTTCTGACAAGAATACTAGTATTTGTTTAATTCATTAAATACCGGAGGCTGAAATCCTTTATGCACTTGCCTGGGAGTAAATTCCGTTGAACTCGGTGGGACTTACTTCTGAGTACACATGCATTGACCTCTAAGTGATGCATCAGAAAAACTGTGGTAAAACAATCATGTATGATATTCATTTAAGAATTGCATGGTTGGGGGCCATGTTTAGGAACTGGGACTTTGATAGGAAAGTAAATTTAATTTTGGTCCGCACATTGTTCATGAAATAAAACACATTAGCTTAAAAAAATGAAAAGTTTGGCAACCTCACTTTGAAAGCCAAGTGACTAAAATTCCCACTAATTATACTTCTGTATGTGTATTACATGTTCAGATACAAAAATTAATTCGTAGTATTAATACTAGATAGATAGATACAGAAATACTAGATACAGAAAGTATAGATACAGATGTATCCAAGTTAAATAGATGACGTAATCTACTAGCAGCCTAGCAGGATATTTGAGAGACTGCCTACTTCTATATAGTCCGGCCCATCTCCTTAGATCATCAGAGAAGGCCCTTTTGCGGGTGCCGTCGCCCAGGGAGGTGCGAGGGGCGGTGGCCAGAAATAGGGCCTTCTCAGTAGTAGCACCAACCTTATGGAATTCCCTCCCCTTTGACTTACGAACTGCTCCCTCCTTGGACACTTTCCGGCAAGGCCTAAAAACCTTCTTGTTCAAAGAAGCCTTCTGAGCCTTTGCCTTTTTAACATCTTGCTGGTACGGGTGGGGTGCTGCTGTTTTTATGATCTTGTTTTAAATGTAATTTTTTAATCAATTTTTAGATGTTTTTATTAACGTTTTGCTGTTTAAAAAGTAATTATCTATTTGTATTTTTTTGTAATTTTGTATTTTATTTTTGTGTAAGTCGCCTTGGGTCCCTTTGGGGAGAATGGCGGGATAGAAATATTGTAAATAAATAAATAAAATAAATAAATACCACAGTTATGCTGACTGGTAATACATAGAAAAATTATCTGGTTTAGTGGCTTACAGGAAGCATTGGCTGGGATCTCAAGAACCGTGCAAGTACCGGTAGTTCCACACAGCCAAGGAGACTTTGGGCTTGAGTAACTGAAAGAACATTCCTTGTTCCACACAGCAAATCACTTGTGGAAATGAGATTTCGTGAGATCCAAGATGGTGGTGCTGGAAAAAAGGTGCCTTTTTGCACCTTAGAAGCAGCGGAGGCTTCACCGGGCCCTGAAAGCCCGGGACCAGAGTACGGAACCCGGGTCGGTCCCGGGTTTTCCGGGACGAATGGTAAGCCTAATGATTCTTGTTCTGAAGTCAGTCTGAAGAATTGGAAATATAGATAAAAAAACAATACAAATACTTGCTTAATGTTTTACACAGTGATTTTTCTTTTAACCGTTAGATTAACGTTTCTGTTATAAATATGGGCTTTTTTGTATGCTGCATCCTTAGCGTAAAGCAGCGGTTCTCAAATAGTGGGGTGCGCCCCCCAGGGGGGGCGCGAGGCCCCACAAAGGGGGGCTCGACCACCACAGTCGCCCTCCGCACGCTCCGAGGCCGGCCCAGGAGCCGGCCTCGGAGCGTCCGGAACGGCCGGCGCTCCAGGGCCTTCTGAAGGCCCAAGCGTCAATCCGGGTATTTTTGATGTTTTCGCTCATGCGCAGAGATGAAAACGGGTCTGCGCATGAGCGAAAACATCAAAAATACCCGGATTGACGCTTGGGCCTTCAGAAGGCCCTGGAGCGCCGGCCGTTCCGGACGCTCCGAGGCCGGCTCCCGGGCCGGCCTCGGAGCGTGCGGAGGGCGACGCGAAGGGCGACGCGAAGGGGGGGGCGCCACCCCCCAAAATCGGGTGACGGGGGGGCGCGGGGAAATTTTTTTGAGAACCACTGGCGTAAAGTAATGTGACTGTAACATTTCTCCAGACTTCAGTATCTGCATATCTTAGAGCTGAGAAATAATCCTGAGTATGGATACCTACTGCCATTTACCATTTGGTGGTAATAAAAATGCCCCATTGATACAGTGACTTAACAAAAAAAAGTGCAGTTGGTACAATATATACAAAATCTCATGCTTTTATCACCAGCAGTAGCCTACAAATCTCAAATTATTATTATTAAGAATATTTGTATACCGCTTTTCAACAAAAAAAAGTTCACAAAGCAGTTTATAGAGAAAATCAAATAACTAAATGACTCCCTGTCCCAAAAGGGCTCACAGTCTTAAAAAAATGCAGACTAACACCAGCAAACAGCCACTAAAAACACCCTTCCATTGGGAACATGGGAGAAAATGCCAGGTAAGGTAAGGTTTTACCTAGGAGTAAACCTTATTGAACTCAGTGAGACTTCTGAGAATATCAGGAATGCCTCTCTATCTTAACTTGATATACCCTTTCAATTTATACAATATTTCATCTTTTTATCACAAAGTACGCAATCCTAACTCTTGTCATGATTTGGTCACTGTGCTACATGTGACTAACCATATGGACAGCCAGTCTGTGTGTAAACTCAGTTTAGTAGAGTTAGGGCTTGGAGTGTGACTAGGCTGCTCAATTCTGAGATGCTGAATTTTAGCATTCACCGCAGTCTGGTGTGATGACTCAAAACTGAACTCAGATTTTACTTTTACTCCAGAACAACAAACACCCTAGGGTAAATTTGGTATCATTGTTTTCACCGTTTCATTCTTACACTCAAATAATCCCCTTAGTGAACAACCTAGATACAGAAGTCTTACTAAAGTTGGTTGTATCATATGGTAAATAACACATATGGAAATAAAACTGGCACCTTGTATTGCTTTATACTGACCTCTTACCATATTTCCTGTTTTCCACTCCCATGTTTGAATTCTCACGAACATATTCAGGTGATTGATTTCTCTTCTCTACCCTCATCTTAATTCTTTCAAAGCTAGTTAATGATGACAAATAGCTAAATAGCTCAAAATGCCAAAAAGCAAATTATCCTCACAAAAATATTAGCTCTTATAGAAGAGCTAATATAAGGGGTGAGACTTCTGAGAATATCAGGCGCTGCCCTTGTAGACAGTTCGGAAGCTGCAATTAGTGCAGAATGTGGCGGCCTGGGTGGTCATTGGAGCTAGGCAGTTTTGCCTCAGTTGAACCGCTGCTTCAGCGGCTGCACTGGCTGCCCATTCATCTCCGAGCCCAATTCAAGGTGCTGGTAACGACCTTTAAAGCCCTTCACGGTTTGGGTCCAGGATATCTGAGGGACCGCCTTCTCCCATACATTCCGGCCTGCCCTCTTAGGTCATCTGAGGGGGCTCTCCTGCGAGCACCACCTCTATCTCAAGTTAGGGGAATGGCAACACGTGGGCGAGCCTTCTCTGTTGTGGTGCCACAATTGTAGAACTCCTTGCCAGGGGACTTGAGAACTACGCCCTCCCTCATGACTTTTCGGCGAGGGCTCAAAACGTTTCTGTTTCGTCTAGCATTTGGGTGATGGGTTGTTGTCTGACTCCTGTGTCTCAAGATGTTCTGCTTTGCTGCTTCTCTTCTCCATATTGTGTCCCCCCCCCCTGTGGATTTTATTGTTTTTAATTTATTTTATGTATTGTTTTAAATTATATATTTTGATCCTTGTTGTAAGCCGCCTTGGTCATTTGCCTTGGCATAGGATAAGGCAGGGTATAATTAATTAATTTAATTAATTAATTGTATTTATTTGTTTAATTAATTTAATTAAATAATTAAATAGAAAAGCTCCAAAATAAAAAAACTCTGATTCCAAACATATTAATTTGGAAATGAATCTATTTTTAGTTTAGTATGACTTGGACTGTAATGCAATGCACATTTAATTGGGACTCTGTGGAATGCACTGCATAAACATGTGTAGAGCTGTTATCTTACTCATCTGAATGTATCATTTTGTCCTAAGACACTAGTGTGTGAAACAAGATCTGATCAGCAGTTTTACTGTATTGTAAGCAGGCCAAATATCATTTTAATACTCAGGTCTTAGCAGGCTGTAACCTGTTGTACACATGTGGTAAGGACACACGCACACTCCCTGTGTGTTGCCCTTCTTACCCACACTCGGATTCCGCCAGGGGAGATTGAAGCATGCCATGGCAATTCAACCTGGCTGTCATTGCTGTGTCTCAGCCCAAGTCCTGTGGGGATAGAAACATTGCCATCAGAGGTAGAATAGACTACCTCACGTCAAGCCTTCCTTCAGCCCAGAATTAGTCAGTTAGGTTAGACATCCCTCAGTGTTGGAGGCTGTTGCTGGAGGAGAAAGGGGGGGGGAGTTCCCACACACACAAACACTCACACTCACGGTGTATTCATAGCTCAAGCAGCTCAATGGAGAGTGAATAGACAAATAGCACTTAACACTTGTCTTAATGAGGCAGGTAGTATAAATATAGGAAAATATTTGTTAAAAGAAAAAAAGACATTTTTGCTGAAGGCAAAGTACAGAATAGGGAAAATGATACTTGTGATCAGAGGCAAGATAAAAAGAAGTCAAAAGCAACTACACTAAGGGCCCAATCCTATCCAACTTTCCAGCACTGATGCAGCCGCAATGCACAAATGTTCCCTTACCTTCAGGTGACCTCCGTAACTGCCCCCCCCCACTGCAGAATGCAGCGAACATGTCATGGCTGCATCAGCACTGGAAAGTTGGATTGGATTGGGCCCTAAGTCCCCTACTTAAGTACAAGTTAGGTTCCAGGAGATTGTACGTAAGTCTAAACATCCGATTCTTGTCAGCCCAGCACTATCGCGCCTGTCACCAAAGGACATACTGCGCCTGCATGAAAGCACCAAGTCAGCCATTCATAACTCGGACAGCTGTAACTTGGGGAGCCAGCGTACACATTCTTGTACTAAGAAATCCACTTACCCAAGACAAAGAAGTAGAATCTCCATAATCAGATGAAAGGACAGTTGGCTCTGCTCCCAAAACAAGTGTGAATCCTCACAGCATCTTTCTCTTTTTGGGGTGGGCTTGGGTTTCCATCTTTCTCGTTGGCTAGTCTCGGGGCAAGAAAACTAGGACAATGCCCGAGACTTCCCGTAAGCAATGATCAGGTGGAAGAAATCTGCCAATTGGCAGGTGTGATTGGGCAGGTGGTGCCAAATGGGTCATTTCTTGCCTGTTCTCCTAATGAGTATAGGTGCTAGAGAGGGTGGCATTTTCTCACATGTTTCCAGATGAACCATCTAAAGCAGACATTCCCAACCTGTGGTACGTGTACCCCAAGGGGTACACAGACTGTAGGTCGGGGATACGCGAGGTGCTGTCCCTTATCATCTGCTGCGATCAGCAACTGATAAGGGACAGCTGTTAAAGGGGATTTTTTTCCAGGTTGCGGTGCGGGCAGGCAGGTCCTCCCACTTGCGCTGCAACCCAGAGGGAGAGGCTACAGCCCTGACTAATCGACAGGCATGCCGAATCGATGCTCCTGGTAGCTCCTCCTACCTCTTCTCCTGGGCACCGCCATTTTGGATCTCACAAAATGTTGCGAGATCCAAGATGGCGGCACCCAATTCTCATGAGATATGGGCGTCGCTATCTTGGATCTCGCAAGATTTAGTGAGATCCAAGATGGCGATGCCCAGGAGAACAGGTTGGAGGAGCTACCGGGAGCATCGATTCGGCATGCCTGTCGATTCGTCAGGGCTGTAGCCTCTCCCTCTGGGTTGCAGCGACGTCCCTGTGACTGTGCAGGGCTGAAGCCTTTTTTTCCAGGTTGCAGCGCGGGTGGGTCCTCCCGCTTGCGCTGTAACCCAGAGGGAAAGGCTACAAAGGGAAAAAGGGGGTTGCAGGGGCACTGGAGGTCCAGGGGTACATGGGGCAGCTGGAGGCCCGTATAGGGGGGTACGTAGGCCTCCGAAGGTTGGGAACCCCTGATCTAAAGGTTATGGTGCAACATCTAAAGGTGGGACTCCCAAGACAGGAAGAATGTTTTTCTCAGTTTAAATGATTTTGAGCCACATGGTCTTGTCTAGCTTTCAGCCATATGGACCAGTTACATTTCACATAAAGCTCTTTTGCAGATTTCTGCCTTATGGACTAGTTTAAAGGTACAGAAACTAATATCTCCTGACTTGTAGGCATATAATAGTCTGTAAAGAAAGTAGAGTTGAAATGAACTGGGTTTTCCAATTTGTAAATCAAATTCAATTTCTTGAATCCTTCTTACATTTTCTCACGTATTATATTTCATCAAATGTTTAATTTTAAATAATTGATATAGCATTGAATTTTATTAATTAATGTTAAACATAATTTCTGTTCATGGGTGTCGGACTTCACACAAGTATTATATAGCATAATGGGTGTGAAAATGATGAACTAATTGATTGATTTTATTGTAGCAAGTACTGAAATCGTTTTAATGGCCCAATCCTATCTGGGCCTTTTGCTGACAGAACCTGGATAGGATTGGGCCCTAAGACATTCTAGCAGTACACATGCACTAGATCAGGGCTTCTCAAAGTGTGGGTCACAGCCCGAGGTGGAGGTGGGTTGCCAGTTGGGCCCACTTGCTTGCCCTTGCCTCTGTTTGGCTCCAAATTGGAGCCAAATGGAAGTGACCAGAAGCCACTTCCTGGGCCCAACTCACCTTATCCAGTTGCTCCTACGCCGCTCTGGCCTGGGGACGGCCTCCACAGGCCTCGAAAGGCCTCCGACAGTGACCCGTAGGTTACTTCCAGTTTCGCCGACGCGACTTCTGGTCGCATCGGCAGGCCTTTCTGAGGCCTCCAGAGGCAGTCCCGGGTTAGAGCGATGTGGGAGTGGCTGGTCAAGGTGGGTAATGGCAGCGGGGACTTTGGGAACTGCTGCATTAGATACAGTTTACAGTCAGATTTAAAAAGATATACACCTTTCCCTCTTTATACGTACCTATCCCATTCCTGAAAACAGCCCTTATGGTGAAAATCTTGAACAATGTGTATAATTATTACATTAATTTTAATGGGAAAATTCTAACTCGTTCCAAAGGCATTCCAACTTCACCTTAAAATCACCCTAAATGCCTAATACCATAAGGAAAAATTTCTGTGACACAGTAAAATAGAATAAACATTTACAGCGCAATCCTGGGTAACTCTTGCACCGGTGTAACAGTAGATCCACCGGTGTAAGTGCACTTATGCCAGAGTAACTTACTGTACGTCGATAAATGCAGGACGTAAACCAGCGTAACCCCTCTTGGACGCCGCACATGCGCAGGACAGATGCCAGCGCAACTCCGCCGATGCAGGGGGCTAGGGGCGTTTGGACACCCCCGGAATGCCCCCTGTGCTGGCTGAGTTGTGCTGGCGTCTGTCCTGCATCCAAACTGTGTGTGCAAGGCGTCCGAGAGGGGTTACGCTGGTTTCCGTTTTGCGTCCATCGGCGTACGGCAAGTTACACTGGCATAAGTGCACTTACACTGGTGGATCTACTGTTACACCGGTGCAAGAGTTACATAGGATTGCGCTGTTTATAACATACAGCATCAATACAGTGTTAAAGTCAACGAAGAAAATGTTCCAGAAGTTCTAGCATCACAAAATGATGTTCAGCTCCTCAAGCTTTAGTTGCATGCTATGAGCAACTCTCTTGTGTTTCACCCGTTTTTCCACTTTTCCCATGATTTTTTTCATCTTCTTCTGTTCTTTAGGACCCATGTTCACAGTAACTTGTAAAAACACAACACAAAAACAGATACACCATAAAAGGGAACATGTAATGCATGTGCTTTGAACACGTGGGGATGAGCTACCCATCAGGCAGTGCATCTCACACAGAGAGCACCTCTTCCCCAGCCGTGCTTGGTCCTCCAAGGTCTGAAAAGCACTTCCCCTAAAGCCTGCAAGAGCACATCTGAGAAAGGGGGTACTTCTGGACCTATGTCCTAAATCCAAAATTTGATATGACCTCCTGGAACTCCTTCTTGGGTGCATGAGGCAAATTCATCCCCTTCTCTGTCTCCAGAGCTCAAAGCAGAGGGAAAGTGTACCCCTTGGGTAAAATGGGAGGTAGACGTTGCCTCCACAAGAGACTTGGTCCTTTTTTTCCTCACCAGTCCCTGGACCTTATATTGAAAATCTTCATATGGATAAAGAGGGATGGTATGTGCAGTATGGATAAGTGAAAATCTTTATAACAAGATTACTTATAAAGACGAAGAGTGTAATTAGAATATATTTAAAGCTTTATTGAACAGTGCCAATGAACTTCTGGCACTGAATTCTAAAAACCAACTGTGCAGGTTTTTCTTAAACAGAGAATGAGCTCAGTTTTGATGCACAACACGTGCACAGGATCCCCTCCCTTCTCCAATGTGCCCTCAGCTCTACATACACTAAGAGACCCCTGTGTAGAACCTTCCTCTGCATCGAAGGACATGGGAAAGTTTTTGTATATTTTCATTCTATTCCAGGTACTCGGACCTCTCCTAAGAAACCACAGGACCTAGCAGTTTGCATTAGCCTTAACTTATGAAAACAGTGTACCATTAAGCAGCAGTAAAATTAAGGGGGAAAATTAAGGATACATACATTCTTAGGCAATAAAACTCATGATGGTAATTTAATATTTAAAGGAATCAGGCTCTTAAGTACTTGCAGGTATGTACAAGACTGTATCCTCAATGTTTATTAAAAACCCAAAGCCAACATTTGTTTATCTAAAATATCTAAGACTGAAACCCTGTGCACGCTTACCTGAGAGTAGGACCATTGAACACAGTTGGACTTGCTACTAATATATAAAGGATTACAATGTAAGGCTATAATTCCATGAACACTTACCTAGAAGCAAGCCTCACTGAACACAGTGGAATTTATTTTCTGATTAAAAAATGCATAGGATCAGGCTGCATATATCTGAGGTAAAATTTAACAGAAGTCCTTCAATAACATAAGAAATATGCTGAGATTAAAAAAATATATCCATGATCGGTGTCTTTGAGCTGCAAACATCTCCATTTAAGACCGTCTGAAATCTTCCAGGACTTATCCTGGAATTTTATACATGTGGATCAAAATAGTACAGGAAAGAATCACTGCTGAGTATTGCTTTTACATCCCCTAAGATGTAGCTAACACCCACACGCTACATGCTTAGACTTGGATGGTAATTATGATTGAGCTGTTAAATATTTTGGCAGTTTTTAACCATTGTGTGGTAACTAGCAAGTCATCATGTGAGGCCATTGCAGCAATCTGATTTAGGATATTTCATCAGGTTATGTTTGATATATGTTTTAAAAAAAAACCCTTTCAAAATAAGTAAACTGTTACATAACAACCTTACGGCTGCCTGCATCATCTCTTTCCACCTTTTATTCTAGGTAAAGAATTGCTGTGTTTCCGTAATTTCTTAAGTAATAATGATCATAACATTAGAGCAGACAAAATAAAATATTTCTTGACCCAGCGTGTACTTAATCTGTGGAACTCCTTGCCATAGGATGTGGTGATGGCATCTGGCCTGGATGCCTTTAAAAGGGGAATATACAGATTTATGGAGGAAACGTCCATCACAGGTTACAAGCCATGATGGGTATATGCAACCTCTTGGTTTTAGTAGTAGGCTCTCTCTTAATGCCAGATGCAAGGGAGTGGTGACAGGATACAGGTATCTTGTTGTCTTGTGTGCTCCCTGAGGCATCTGGTGGGCCACTGTGAAATACTAAAAGCTGGACTAGATGGGTCTTTGACCTGATCCAGCAGGACTCTTCTTATGTTCTTATACAAGCTTTTCCTTGATTGAAACTGCAATCATATACACACGTACCTGGGAGTAAGTCCCATTGAACTCAGCGGGGCTTGCTTCTGAGTAGACATGCAGAGGATTGTGATATGAACGCTAAAGTTTTTAATAACAGGTGTTCCAATCCTAAACCCAGAAGACAAGTCTGCTGAAATCAGTGGTCCTGTTTTCTACAAAGAGTGTTCATAGTCTGAATAATTGTGTGTGTTTTCTGAAAGATTCAGCACTGTTACTGGAAAATCAAATTACCGGTAGATTGATATTTACTGTCATTTTTAAGGGCCTATATTAATCAGCTTTAATTTTCCCTTTAATACTGTAGATTCTTTTTTTTAAATGCATCACAAGCCCAAGCAATGAGCTGAATCTGAAATGCATGCAGGAAATGTTGCAGTCCTTTTAGAAAAGCATCAGCCTTCTTAAACTGGGCACACAGCCAGTTTAGACAAAGAATGCAAGTGTGTGTGTGTGGGGGGGGGTTTAACTGTTTGCTCAACAGACATCTATTAGTTGGGCCTGAATCATCCTTCACAAGTTAAATGGGAGGGAACTGTAACTGTATTCTTTTCCTCCCCCCCCCCCCAAATAGAGTGGAGTAGAGTAGCTTACTTCTGGCCCCTTGAAAGAATGAGGATTGAGCTGGTTTAGGAACCCGAAAGGGGGAAAATAAAAAGATGCTGGAAATGGGAAAGTGTATAGTTCTGCTGTGTGTGTTTTTAAGTTCCTTGTCAAATATTGGAGTCAGTATTTTTAGAAAACAGCCTTTCAGTTATACAAGAACTTTCTTTTGTGGTTTAGTGGCAAATAAGTGGTGTATCATGGACATTGCATAGTAAATGTACATTTTATATCTGCAGACACATGGAGATCTCTTGTTGTTGGCAGCAACACATCTAGGACAAAGTAACTCTGATTGAAAATCCTTCACTTGCGTCACCTTACCATGCTTGTAGTATTATTCACATCAGTGAAGCAGCAGCCTCTTCTGCAGAAAATATCTGCATAAACTTAAATTCATTCTCAGAATGGCCTGTACCTGTATTTGGGGGGAGGGGGGTGTTTGAAAAATGTAGCACATACTGCTTCCCCTAGATAAATAAACCTCCTAGCATACTTCCACCAAAAAGTGTGATTTTCTAAGACCAAGACTTTAGTATTTTTCCAGTTTTTATTGACTTATTTAGATAGATATTCTTATGTTTGAAAAGTGCTATCCAACTCCAAACATTGGGCAGGTTTGGGCCATACATAGATATTGTAATTGTTTATATCTTTCTTCCATCCATCCCCTTCTTGTAGTCTTACTAGATGGTATGTCAGATATTTTTCATAACAAGGTTACAGGACTTCATGACATGATATCATCAAGATGGTATGCGTACCCAATCACTTGGTTAGATTCTCCCTTTGTTTTTCTTAACTAGTCACATATGGGGATGAGAACAGACCATATTTCCAAAGCTGCTGGACAGTTGCTATTATTTCCGTTATAAGGAAAGAAGAAAGACTACTGCAAGGTTTCCATTTCACCTGCACCATGGCTACTATTGCCATAGGTTATGGTACTATCCCCTTGCTGATCTGCTGGTCAAGAAGTCAGCACCATGAGAACATGCTCAGGAATGTTGTGTAAAACACCATCCATCTTCAGATTCCGCAGCTACTCTGGCACAACATGTTACTTGTATAACACATAAGAATCCTGGCTGTATGGTGAGGGCTGTTCATTTGACTCCTAGCACTTAATCATCTGTGCTGGCATAACATCTGCATGGTCCTTTCCTTTTGTTCAACGCTGTGAGATTCCCATTTATTTAAATAAACTGCCACTTGGAACAAACTTGCCATACATTTGTCCTTGCTTATTCTGCCTGTAAATTGGACTTCTTTTGCATATGTCTTTTACTCATAAAATAAAATTACATTGCAGTACATTTGCACAAGATTAATAGAGGTGTAGAAAGGTTTTTCCCCATGATTTTTCTCCATTATTCCCAATCTTTTCTCCATGATTTAGCATTCTATAAGATATTCCTTGGCATAAAGTCTAGCATGCGAGATTGAATATGCACTTTAATCCCCCTGTTTCCTAGCTTTGAGCCCCTAACTTTGCATCTTTAACCTTTTAACATAGTTCACTAGTTCCATGTATATGGATATTTTGATCAAATTCTATGAGATGTACCAATTGTTTCTCATCAGTCACATTGGAGATAGAACTCCATGGCTCACCTAGTTGTCCTTCATTATCCCCCAAACCTCACTTGCCAGCAAATCATGAATCCACACACACACACACACACACACACACACACACACACACACACACACACACACACACACACACACACACACACACCCTGTAAACTGCTGTTTACAGGAGATAGTACGGTAATCACTATTTTGTGCCTGTATTTGTATCCTCCACTGAACATTTATACACAGGTCATGCAATCCTCCTGTTGATGTTGGCATACAATATCTTTCAAGGATAAGGTGCTGTGATTCCAGATATTTTCACAGACCATTTCAAGGAATGTTCAAACCTATACTGGCATGGCATACAGCTAGATATAGTGCATAACTCTTTAGGAGAGAGAGTTTCGATTATACTCTTCCAACGTTAAATTCATATAACAGTTTAATCTGCAGCTTAATGTAGCTGAAAATATAAGCTTTAAATAGACTAACTGTGCAATCCTAGGCATGTCTGTTCAGAATTCAGTGTCACTGACTACAATAAGATTTACTCCCATGTAAGTATGTATAGGATCAGTGGCGTAGCTGGATCATTTGGCGCTCAGGGTCCATAATTTTTTGATCCCCCCCATACAGGGCGGTGACAATTGTGATGTCACAACACAACGTTGTGACATCATGACGTCACGTCCAGGTTTGGAAAGAGTTGGGGAGGGGGACTCTAAGAGGCCCGCTTTGCAGCGACTGTCCCTAGTCTTTCAGCCAGTTGATCAGCTTGCTGAAATACTGGGGCAGCCATCGCATGCCTCTTAGTGTTTTCAGCAGCTTTTTTAACACTAAGGGCATTTTTTCCTGGCATTTTTAAGAGTAGGGACAGCCGCCGCTGAAGCCGCTGAAAACACCAAGAGGAACAGCGGCCCCTGGCAAGCGACCCCCCCAGTGCTGCTACCCAGGGCAGGCTGCCCCATCCTCCTCAGTAACTACGCTACTGTATAGGATTGCAGCCTAAATTGATCATAAAGTATTCCAGTTTGACAGCCCGATCCTGCTTATCTTTAGGCCAGCAGAGCACGTGCTCTGCCAGCCTTCAGTGTCACGAAAGTGCCGTAAAGCACTTTCGCAGCACCGAGTAAGCGGCACCAGCATGGAGGCCGGCACCACTTACTGCGCCGTCTTCCATGATCTCTGCTGCCGGACATAGGTAAGTCGGCAGGAGGGTGTGTGGAGGGAGGGTGGGTTGGTGGGGGAGCGTCAGTTTGGCTGGGAGAGGGATGGGGATATTGGTGGGTCACTCCTCCATATCCCCATCCACTTCCCGGGCCAGCCTTACAGGGCCTCCTCGGACGTGCACCAGCTAAAGAACTGACGTGCATCTGAAGAGGTCTATTGGGGCCTCCAGGGCTTACACCGGAGGAAGGGGATGTCCCCTTCCCCCAAGGTGAACCCCGGCCACGCCGATGCGGGCTGTATTCTGCCTAGGATGCAGCGGCCACCATTTTGGCCAGACGCTGCATCTTCGGCAGGCTCGGGCTGTAACTTTAGTATTCATAAACTAAAGCTCCATGAAGACATTCAGTGTTTTTCTCTACATATAGAGGATGATAATGTGATCATGATGGCAGGGCCTCTCATTTTGTTATGTCTGATAAAATATTTGTACAGTGGCCTCTGTACACATAGATATGATTTGTGTGATCTGTACACCTCATTTTTGTGGGGTTAATTAATATTGGGTATGGGATGGTGCCCAAGCACAGTGGCGTAGCTAGGAATGGGGCCCACCCCCCGACGCCCCCAAACTAATTTGCATAATTTAAGTTTTGTTTTTGTTTTAACTTTTTTTGGTTTTTTAAAACGTTTTTTAGGGGTTTTGTAGCGCTAACGGGGCTTCTAATCAATTGTGTGTATGCTTTGCGCACTTAGCTTTTGTATAGGAGCCTCCAGCGACGATCTCCTCCAGCGACGATCTCTTCCGAGGGCGATCTGCGTTCCTCTGCTCCGGGCGCGAACTCTGTAAAGCGGCCAGCAGCGCTTTACAGAGTTCACGCAGGCGCAGAACAATTGGAAACATCGTCGTGGAACGCAGATCGCCCCCGGAAGAGATCGTCGCTGGAGGAGATAGTCGCTGGAGGCTCCTATACAAAAGCTAAGTGTGCAAAGCATACACACAATTGATTAGAAGCCCCATTAGCGCTACAAAACCCCTAAAAAACTTTTAAAAAACCGAAAAAAGTTAAAATAAAAATGAAACTAAAGGAGGCCCGCGCCCCCCCCGAGCCTCAGCGCCCCTACGCCCTGGGTCCCACCACACCACCGCCCTATATCAGGCGACGCTTCTGCCCAAGCATTTTTCACTGCAGCAATTTAAAAGTACCTGGATTAGTACTAATTACTATTGCAGACCTAATGTAATGTTGAAGAGTACAAGAATCCCAAGAACCTGAAAATATTTTGTTTAATTTCCTCAGCTAAGAGAGGATGTTTTTGTCACCATAAATGAGCCATTATTATCTCACTGGAAAAGCTAGGTTTTATGTTCCAGGTGATTGCATTTTGTCTTCCCAAACTTGCTTTGAAAAACCATAGTCTCTAATCTAAATATTATAATGAGAATGAAAATCATCTAATGTATGTGACTGACAGCTGACATTCTGCAGGGCCTAAGGGTTTCACCATTAAATAAGATTTTAGATTTTCATGGCCAGCAACAATTAACGAAGAATGAATGACAGATACGGGATTGAAGGCCATGACGTTAACGATTTTTATTGATTAAAACATGACTGGTAAAGATGTATTCAAATGCAATAAAATCTGGTTTAAGGATCAAAGTAAAACCAACGTTTTGCTAGGTAGTATTCCTAGCCTCTTCAGGGTAAAAAACACACAGGAAGCAGTGCTTCAAGTGGCCTTTCTTTCCCAGTCCAGGCTTCATCGGGAAGCACTTGAGATATTAAAACACAGAGGACACCTTCTGAACCGTAAGGAAGAAATCACTTTTTTAGGTAAGATCTGGGCTCCTTCGCTTAATAAAGTCAATTGACAGCTCATTCCGCAAAACCTTTAACAACTTATTAGATGGTTCCGGCTTATGTGTGCAGCTTGTTAAGAAAAACAGAAGAGCAAAGATGCAACTGTAGCTTTAAGTATCAACAGTGAGAAACTTTACAGTTGAAAATAAAAAAAATGTTTCGTTCAGTGCTTGTGGCCATTTAAGATCAGGACTGAGAAAGAAAGGCCACTTGAAGCACTGCTTCCTGTGTGTTTTACCCTGAAGATGGCTAGGAATACTACCTAGCGAAACGTCGGTTTTACTTTGATCCTTAAACCAGATTTTATTGCCTTAGAATATGTCTTTATCAGCCGTGTTTTAATCAATAAAAAATAGTTAACATCATGGCCTTCAATCCTGTATCTGTCATTCATTCTTCGTTAATGGTTTCACCATTGTTTGTTTTCCAAATATTTCCATCATCAGTATCATGTCATATATTGAGCTGATGTATGAAGATCAAGATTTTGACTGAACACAGAATACTTTCATTGAACTAAAAGTATATCTAACACATTCTTCTTTTGATAAACAATTAAAAGCTTATACATAAGCCTGTCAGGTAATAAAGCATTTTCTTTTGTGTTACAAGTTTGAAATTGCTTTAGGCACACGCCAATCAGAAGAGTGTAGGGACATGGGGCTTAGATTTCTGAAACTGGGAAGATCTAGAACTTGACTTCATTTGCAAAAGCTAAGTCTGCTGGTGGCTTAAAATGTTCTTCGGATATATTTGTATAGGATGGTAAAAATAAAGAGAAAGTACATTGCTGATATATTGAATCAATAAAATTGTTCAAGCAATGGGCCCAAGATTCAACCTTGAGTGTTAGAAAATGGATACTGAGTTGTGAATGTTGTTTGGGATTCTCTGCTGTTCCTTTCCAAAAGGGTAGCCCCGGGGTTTCTGAGAGGGGGGTTAAGGGGGTACAATTGTACCCAGGCCCAAGGTGAAAATTAGGTCTGAAAGGGGGCCCAAGAGCAAAAAAGGGTGAATGAGCTTATTGTAAGCTTTGTGAAAAGTGCAGTACTTCCATAGCAGCAGCCTTCACAAAGACTGCGGGCCCAATCCTATCCAACTTTCCAGCACCGATGCAACAGTACTGCAGCCCCAAGCTAAGGGAACAAATATTTCCTTACCTTGAAGAGGCCTCCATGACTGTCCCCTCACCGCAGGTTGCAGCGCATGCCCCATTGGCACGGCTGCATCAGTGCTGGAAAGTTGGATAGGATTGGGCCCTACAACTCCCATAAGCTCCTTCATCTTTCTTTCTGTTTGGAGAAAAGCTCCATTTCTGTGCTGCCTCAGAGCAAGGAAAATAGCTCTGGTTTTTTCCTGTTTGTTCAGGGAGTTTTTCGTGACCCACCAAAAATCTGGTCGCAACCCACAGTTTGGGAACTGCTGATCTATACAATGGTTTCTTAGTTCTTTTCCTCCTCTCAGTATACTCAAACACTCCAGTAAACAGAAAGGAATAATATGGAATCTTGTTTTTTATTATTAAAAGAAGAATTGATAATGTATGAAATTACAGAATGCAGTGTCACTACCTTGCACGCTGATGTCAGATTGAAATCACACAAGAGAAAACAAAAGTGCCATTAGCTGTAGCAATTTTTTGGCTATAGGAAACTCCACATTTATGGTTTCGGTTTTGATTAGAGTATGTTAATTTGCAGAGAAATGTTCAAATCTTATATTAGGTCAGAGGGATATTAATTTAAATGCTTCATTGTGTCTCTTAATTCTCCCCCTTGAAATGTAGCTATCAAATGAACTAATTATTCACTTCATGTTAGACACCAGCAAGAGTCGTTTTGCCATGAATCAACTGAATGGCAAATAAAAACAAATTGACTAGAACATCTTAGCCTTGTTAAGTTAAGAATCCTAATGAATACCATCTCTCAGCATGCATTTTAAAATTCACGCTAGTCTTATCAATCCTATGTAATATACAGTATAATTTAAATTTAAGTTGTTTTGGATATTTAAAAGGATCAAATATAATGACTAAGCCCAACTTCTCATTACGTGTTTGTTTGTTTGTTTGTTTGTTTGTTTGTTTGTTTGTTTGTTTGTTTGTTTGTTTGTTTGTTTGTTTGTTGAGGGGGAAATGATGTTAAATACCATGGCCCAAATTCAAAGAGCTAGGAAACTGCACAAACATCATACAATTCCATAGCAAATTATTTTTGCAACTGAAAGAACTTTCAGAATCGGTTTATGATGAGATAGCATGAAGATGTGCTGTTCAAAGAAACCAGAAATACAAATTCCTTAATGTTCCTTAAAACTGAATCCTAACCCATGTGTAGTTCTCTAATTTCTATGGTAATCATTTCTAAGGGTCGAGCAGCCCTATCCTGTGTAAAGATCTGCGGCCAACCCATAGCGCTGGCCACAGGATCCTCCACTCTTCCTAGGCTGCTCCGGCACGGCCCAGTGTCTCCTTGAGGGAAGGGGATGTTCGTCCCCTTCCCCTGGTGTAGGGCTGAAAGGCCCCGATGGGCAGATGTCCGCCGGCTCAAGAGTCAACTTATATCCGAGGTGGCGGTGTAAGGGCTGCCAAGCCCAGGAATGGGAACAGGGATATCGCGGCTGAAATCCCCACCCTCTCCTGGGCCAACTCGGCCAACGACCACCCTCACTCGCCACACAGACCTCCGCAGGCGGGACTTTGCGCAAGATTGCGCCAAAACTATGAGGGCACAATAATAATAATAATAATAATAATAATAATAATACCGGTATTTATATACCGCCTTTCCTGATCATCGGATTTCCTTCAAGACGGTGTACATAGACAGGCAATTCTACACACACACCCAAAGGGGGGGGGGGTTATAATGCAAAGTTCTAATCTTTCCTAGAACGTCTTCATTCCAGATTGTGACCTTCACGGTCTGGCTTATCTCTGGCATTCACCTTCCACACTTGGCTTGACAGCACTCTGCCTCTCACTTCAGAGTGTAGCTGGCAGCTTTTCTTCTGCAGATCATCAGAGGCGTGTCAACAGCTCTCGAATACTTCCGGTTGTCTTGAGTTGGCATCCTCAGATCTCTTCAGGTATTACAAGGCGGCAACTCTACCACTGAGCCAGACCTCCTGCCCACAAGTGCATGTGTTTGATCTGTTTTAATGTTTTTCTTTTTTTATAATAGTGTAGGGAAGGGAGGGTAGTCTGAAAACTACAGCAGAGGGTAGGGGAACCTTAGCATGGAAGGACCGTAGCAGGTTCCAAAGTGATAATGTCTCCTGTTCTGCCATAACTTTCAGCCATTTTACCTTCTCCCACCCACACACTTATGGTTAAGAAAGAAAAAAAAAGTTGAAATGTTAAACACATGCATTTTTGTGCTACTCTAGTTTAACCCTGAGGCTAAAGCACCTTGCATTTTTCCTTTGGTCTGTTTTCTTGAAAGCCAGTCTCATTTGTGTTATGCCTGTACAGCTTAAGTAACTTCACATTAATGGAATATTTAGAACGCAGATATGTATGTGTTTAATATTCATTACAACTGAGCCAGAAGTTCTCACTAGGCTTTTGCAAACATTCCCCTCATTTGCACCCAGTGATATCAATATGCAACTAACAGCCTAAACCTAATTAAATGCAGCCGCACCAACAGAGTGCACACTGCATCCTGTGGGGGGCCAGTCCTAGAGGCCTCCTCAAGGTAAGGGAACATTTGTTCCCTTATCTCAGGACAAGCCTCTGCTGCCCCAGTGGGTCACCTCCAATCTGCACCAACCATTTTGCTGGCACAAGTCCAAGGAGAGTAAGGGAGAGGGAAGGGGATAGGATCCTGGCATGCGCCGGTGCTGCCGGGATCCACTCCTCCCTCCCCCATTCCACCTCTTGCCCACTCCCCTCCCTGCCCAGATATTCTCCTTTCCTCCCGCTCCACTCCCCATTCTTCTCACCATTCGCCTTGACTTACCTGAGTAAGTAGCTGGTAGCCATCCAGTAGCTGGCAGTGGGCCTCCGACACTGCCGCCGTTTGCGGTGGCAGTTTCAGAATGGCTGCCATAGTCGTAAGGCTATGATTATTATTTATTTTATTCACTTGATGTCCTGTTACATTGTCATATCGGATATATTTTTTAAAATTATGATTTAAACATACATGAAAATTTAAATTCACTACATGATCCTTGATTGGGTGGAAATACCCATGTGATTAATTCATGAAAATGGAAAGCTTCAACCTGAATTAGGGAATAGCATTGAAGCAGCTGCAGCCTGGGGAAGCAATAGCACTGAACAAAACGGGGGGGGGGGGGGGAGAAGACTATTCACAATAAGTCTCAGGATACATTTTTACAGTGTCAGAATTGTACATTTTGGTCTAAATATCAAAACAGGCAAATATTTGACCCAGTCAATATTCACAACTCAGTTAGGCCAAAATATTGGATTTAAGCTAATTGACAACTAGCATCATGTTGCCCTTTTATTGTAATCAATAAAATTACAATGCCAGAGAGGTGAGCAAAAGATCTAGAGTTGTGTGGCTATTTCTATGTTTTCTCAACTCTGTGTGCATGTTGCATGTAGTTAAGAAAATCTGGAGTTACCATGTGACTTTCTATTTTCAGGCTTGCTCTCAGAGGCTTTGGCGTGCAGGGAATCCCTGGGACCAAGTAGATTGGCCAGAAGGATGGGGGGGAGGGAATTCCCTGAACGAGTCTCACTCACTCAGGCAGTTCCTTCTCCCACTAGCAGATCACTTGCTGTCAGAGACCATCACTGAAGAGCAACCCAATTGGTCAGGGAGTGAGTCTGTACACCACCACCCCAGGCCAATCAAGTTGCTCCAATCTTCTGGCTGCCCACCCCCACCAGTGATGACAGTGACCAAGATAAAGCAGGCAAACAAAATGAAGCCAGAGGAGTCCTGTGTACACATGGGATCCAAACAGACCAAACATCCAAGAACCTGGCACAACTTGGTGTCAGCTCTAATGGCTAGCTGGGCTATAATTAAGACATGAGGTGTAATGGTTAAAGTATTAAACTCAATTCTAGGAGAACTAGATTCAAACTCTGTGCTCAGCTGCTGCCTAAGCCACTATGGACCAGTCAGCTGTAGCAATCTCATGGGGTTCTAATGAAAATACAGTACAAGAGGGTGAGGGACATATACACATATATAGGACTTGTTGTCCTTGGAGGACTTGTGGGATAAAAACGTAAGGGGGGAAAAATAACTGTTTCAGATGTTACCTTTTTCTATTGCTCTTTGCTTATTGTAATTTTTAGGGCCCAATGCTATCCAGTCCATCCCCCCCCCCCCCGTGTGGCTGATGCAGCCGCACCAAAACGACATGCACTGTACCCATCAGGGCGGGGGGGATCAGGAGTCTTCAAACGGGAAAAGGGAATTATTTCCCCTTACCCCTCTGTAAGCCTCCTGTTCCACAATGGGTGTCCTCAGACCTGCGCACAGCTCTGTAGCTGGCACATCCAAGGAGAAGAAATATTCAAGGAGGCTTGAAAAAGAGGGGATAGGATCCGACGTGTCTTATTGCTGCTGGATCCACCCCTCCAGTCACATCCTCACCCCTGTTTTGCCCCATCCCCTACCCCCCACTTCTGCCTTACCTGGTCCGGCAGGTGTGGCAGGATCTGACAACAGAGTTGGAGCACTGCCGGCCATTGCAGCAGCACTTGCAAAATGGCCGCCGACATAGCACTGTGCACACTTCCGCTGTTGTGAAACCCTGCCCCAACAGTCCAATCCTGAACAGGATTGGGCTGTTTTCTACAAGATGTTTTTTTTAATACAACATGTCATTAAAGAAATCCTTCATGCAGTTGGACCGGTTACTTGCACTTAAGCATTCTTTTTTAATATCGCTTCTGTGAGCATATACTCGAGCATTAAAACTTGAAAGAGCAATGAGATGCATATTTTGTATGCAGTAAATTATTTCGCTCTGTGTGTGTGTGTGCGCACGCATGCGCTGTGCTAAAGGTTACATGGATTAGGTAATATCATTCCGACTTATCTGTGGTTTTGTTTATATAATCATACCTTATTAGCCTAATAGTCAATAAAAATGAAATATTACCTTTGCGGTATTCCTGTTACAGTGACTGTAAACAACCTTCCCCACAAGCACTAAAACATAAATCAGAATATGTGTGAAGGTGACAGTTTTAATTGCTTAGCACTGACATGTTTTAGTCAAGTGGGGGCATCATTGGTCTTTCAAAGACAGGCAGTGTGGGTGGGACCATTTCTTCATAAAGTTGTGCTACTGAGAGCTGCTAAACAACGCTTTTTTCTAACCTGTGAATTTGACAGCCCCTGTGCACTTGACATTGTTGGGATGTATGTATAGAGATTGTTTTCAAAGCCACACAGTCACATTAATGTTCATGAATGAATGTCTTTTTTCACAGTAGTGGTTGAGTGTGTTGGATGTGTTCCAACCAAACAGCTCTAAGTGCATGTAAGAAATATTTTTAGGCTTAAGAAAAAGTCAACAAATGTTTTATGTGAAAGCTGAGGGAATTTGTTGTTCATTAAAGACAGAAATCTGAAAGAATGGATACTGATGTCTGGGGGAGGGAAATCCTTTACCAATGTTTTCCACTTTCACATCCTTGGAACCAGCAGTCTACATTCTGACTTTGATCTTTTGTGCCGCTGTAGTGGATCCTGACTTTGACCCTGATATGCTTTGCTTTTGGATACTCGGAATGCTGTCGTCATGAAATATGGAACAGCTTTAGAGGGATACGTTTACATGACCACGTTTTGAATCATCTCTTTAAGGGTTTGATCTCTTTAATCATCTCTTTAAGGATGCAGTGCATCCTTACTGCATCCTTATATGCTCAGAGGCAACCCAGCCCTGAGCCTGCTTGAACCCCATGCTGCAGGTAGTGAGCTGGGAGAGGCGACAAGGTGGGGGGGGCACCCTGTGTCTGCCCACCAGCTCCCCTGGCCTGTTACCTGCCCACTAGTTCTTCCTGGTTCTCCCATCCTCTTCTCATGTACTCTTCTTAGAACATGTGAGAGGAAGATGAAAAGGCTTACTTCTTCCTCCTATAGCTCTGCCTCCACCTCATTTTCTCCCCAGCTATTTATTGAAAAGTGGTTGAGAGGAGACTGGAGAGAATGCTGGAAGTGGAGAGGTTCCACTCCCAAGGATCCTCCATGCTGGCCACTTTACAAAAAGCAGTGGCATAGAAGGATGAGGGCAGTAAGGTGCTTAGTGGTGGGAGCAGGGATGTACACACTAGCAGTGGTGGATGGGCTGGCAGGGGCTGCAGATTGGTGCCATTTCAGGCAACACTTTGGACTGCCCCTGAATATGCCTTAAGTCAGTGGTTCCCAAACTTACTGGAAAGTGCCCCCGCAGCTGCTTTCCTGACTCAGCAGGGCGCCACCCACACGATCCAAGATGGTGGCGCCCAAATCTCGCAAGATCTCACATGATCCATGATAGTGGCGCCCGGGAGAGCCGGTAGGAGGGACCACCAAGGACATCTCCCGACAACCCAGTGAGCTCGTCGCGATACCGGAGGGCGTCACCACACACACTTTGGGAACCACTGCCTTAAGCCTTAACAGACTATACAATAATATGCCTTAAGTCTAAGAACTTTCTTAGTACAATACTTCCATCAGTATAGATGACCTGTTTTCACATGTAGGATTGGAATCCTATACTGTATAACACATCCTTCAAAGAAAAGGGCCAAAGGCTAACTCCGTTGGTAATGACCTGAGATGTACATCTTTGTCCAAGTTGCAGTGATTGTAAACAGAGCTTTGCAGGAACTAGACTGACATGAAGGATAAAAATAATTTAGTTAAGTCAATTAAGTTAATTCTCAACTTCCATTAAATTCTTCATTTGTTTTCCTTTTAATTCTATGTTTCTAGCCAAGTCCAATACCAAGTCCTGTTTTGGGGAGGAAGCCAAATGCTAGTCAGTCACTGCTTGCTTGGTGCAAAGAAGTTACAAAAAACTATAGGGGAGTGAAAATCACCAATTTCACTACTTCCTGGAGAAATGGATTATCCTTTTGTGCAATATTACACCACTTTAGGCCTGACCTAATGTAAGTAGAAATGCTTTTTTCCTTAGTCTTAAATGTCTTTCTTATTCTGATTAAATAAAGCCAGCTTCTATTGCTTGGTTTGTGGCGTTTAATATTAAAAATTTATTAAATGTCATCCTGTGGGGTGGCGCAAAAATTTATGAATGGCCATGCCTTATGACCTCCAAAATCAATCGGCTTTTGCCTTCATAGAGTTTGGGTTGGTGTGTTTTTAATCTTATACAAAGAACTGTCTTAAAGATGATTATGAAAATTGTGTTGGTATTGAAATGAGGTGAGACAAATAAGCCTGTAGCTCTTTTGTGCACTGAAAACGAAGGATTACCTCATGGCAAATTTGGTTGTCAATGCTAGCCTCAAGTCTCTGCCTTAACTTCTCTTTTTAGATGGAAAGCTTCAGGCAACGAAACATGCTATCTCTGTATTGATATTTATTTATTTATTCTTTTAATTTTCCACACTATTAGTTTGGCTGATTGGATTGCTGTGAAATTGCTGGTTACTGTATGGTGCTGTTTTTATGTGTGTTTTTTTGTTTTTTTTAGATAGTGGTTTGTTTTAAAAACTGCTGCTTTTATCATATACTGTTCATACCCACTGTGCCATTTTCCCCCTCAGTGACTACAAGTCCCTGAATCCTCAAGATATTAAAGAGAACAACAAAAAGGTAAGAACTGCCAGGGGGGAGGGGGGAAAATAGATATACCAATTTTGGATCACTGCAGGTTTTTATTAATTTTGGAAAACTGGGGTTGTTTTTGCAAGGTTGTAACTGCAGCTCGTGGAAGGTTTTGAGCCTCCTGTAGTTCCAACTGGATGCATTATTGACTTTAGTTTGTTGTGGCTTTTAATGTTCACAACAAATGCCATGCCCATGTTGGCATTAGGGTGTCATGTTTATATGGCCTACATTAACTGTGAGAGACTGCAAAAGTGAGAAAGAGGAGATGGCGCAGTAGGTCTCTTGTGATCCTTCTGGGTCCCCCCCCCCATTAATAATGTAGTTAAAAATACAAACTATCATTGTCCTGTAATTATCTTGCTTCAAGGCTTGCTTGGTCACAACTTACATATGAAAGATCTCATTGGTATGCTTATAATAAGCACTGTTTTGACTATAGCTTTTATATTTTTTAAAAAGAGGGGGGAAATGGAGATAAAACTTCACATAAGCTTTTATCCAACACAGTCAATTAAACTAAGCAGTAAGGTGCATTGAGTTTTTATATTATGCAGAGTATTGAACAATGTTTTTAGTAGTAGGTAACAAGATTTTTTTAAGGCAAAAATATTAATGAAATACTGTCTGATAGTGTTCTGGGTCCAGGTTTATAATCCTCAATAATATTAGGTAATCTAATACCCCTTTGATGTAAAGGTTATAAAGGGACATTCTGAAATGAGTTCAGTGATTTGAGACTCAATCTAAGAATCACAAGGAGACATTTTGGTTCTTAGTGCTGCTTGCTACTAAAGTCTTTTGCTGTAGTTACAAATTTTAATTTCCATAAGATTCTAGGGCATTGGCCCTAGAGGGATCCATTTAAAAATTGCTCATTTTCCACTTGATTCGCCTACAACAAAACTAACTGCAAATCAGCTCAATTTGTTTTATTAGCAGCTTTTTCATCTAGGCAGTGTGACTTAATATTTCTAACTGATTTTTTTAATTCAGCTTAAACATTCAAGTTAATGTGTAGAAAATGTAATAACCCCTCTCCTCCCTTTAAAAAGCCCCCTTTTATCTAAGAAATCTACACAACTCATTCAGGAAATCCATGCATACAGTTCATACACAGGAAGCGTGTGTGATGAATGGTAGATTCTTGGTATCAATCTAACCTCGCTGGTCACATTCAAACTGCTGTATACTGCAGTACAGCACAAGTGTACTATTAAGTATTCATTTATTAGTTATACATTTATACTCTCTAAACACAGAAGAGTTGCCAAAACTCATGCCATCATTGCAGTCGCAGTAAAGTATACAGTGTTGGCTGTTTGAAATAATAAGAAATTGTGAAATAGATGCTTTGCCATCTTTTTCAGACTTGTGTTAAGCTGTTTGATGACCTAAGAGGATTATCTGTGACATCACTGATTTCTGTTACAATGTGTTTAACTTCAAAATCCTACAATTGTATGGGCTAATCAAATGTGACTTCAAGGTCCTTTGAGTATAAGAGCTAATCAAACATGATTATAAGCCACAGCAAATAGAAGTTTGATTTTTGAACAGTTAAATGTACAAATCAATTAGGTCATTTTTATATATTAAAATTGTGGCTGAAAGTGAAGAGGAACTATTGTAGAAAACATATTAGCTTATTTTTCTAATTTCTAGATTTTCTTTATTAAAGAAGCAATTGTTGTTGCCATGCTGCGGGTTTTTTTTTTCTTTCATCACTTTGCAACTTCTTGCTTGACAGCTACATTGAGTATCTCAGTTGCTTCCTGCAGATTTATTTCCTAGACTCGCACAGTTCTGCCTGATAACCCCATGTGCCCTTGATTGGAATGAACGCAGCCCTGGGAACAATTGCCAAGTATAAATTCCATGCAGATGTATAGCACATTTGACAATGAACGGTTCCTCCTGACCAATTAAATCCCATTCATGGATAAATAAGATCCTTTTTTGTTCCCCTTCTTCTGTCCTGTATGTTAATAGGGGGAGCAAAATAAATTGCTGGGCTCTGATGTTCGCTATGATCATTAACATGTAGTAATGGAATTTGTTATAGGAGAGTCTGCTTGTGCATTACATTTTTTCCTAAACTGGTGACTTCTGAGGTATATTCTATATATTGGGTGTTAAAATTCTGTGCATCTGGAAGCCAAAAAAAGTATGTTGTCAGAGTTTCTCCTAAAAAGTTTTCTTCTCTAAAAGCAGTAATGAAGGGGGATGGGGGAAAGAAAGATATTTACCTCTGACATCTGACCTTGACCAATATGTCAGTGTGTTAAATAATTGAGAGATATTTAGAATACTGCCTGTGGTGCTTTTGTTGATGGACTGCAACTGATGTCTGTCAATCACCTTGTCCAAGTGTACGTTTGTTTTTAAAATCCTTATTTAGGAAATGATTATGGTAGAAAATCCCATTCCAAACATTTGATCTCCAGAACATTACAAATAGTAATAAAACAAGTTGTTCTCTAAAATTTAAGCTAAGCCCAATATGGCTTCAAACTTTTGTTCTGCTAAAATGCTAACCTCTCAGCCCTAAACATTTTGTACTTCTTTAGTAAACCTTGTGTTTTGTGATGGTACATTGGTATGGTAATTGCTGTACACAAAGTAAAGTGCTTATGCTGGTACAACAAGTCTTTAACATCTAACTGCAAATCACTTTAGCGATAAAAGTCTTCTCAAATTAAAGGCAAGATACTTTTATTTCAGAAATATGGACAACATTCAAACTGGACCATATGTTCAACGGTTCATAATCAGTTTCGTTTCATCTGGCTAAGAATAATTAACATTGCATTCGCCATTTAAGTTGCCCATTTACTTTGGAGAAGTCCTTTTGGAACACTTCACAATCTTCTTTGATTTTCACTACCCAAATAGTTTGGTGTCATCTGCAAGCGTACCCAACTTGCTGTTTAACCCAAACTCCAGATCATTTAAAACATTAGTCCCAATAAAAAAACCACTTCTTCCCTCCACTGAAAATTGCTCATTTAGTTCTACTCTCTGTTCCTGTTCTTTAAGCAGTTATCAATCCATAAAAGAATGTGTCCTGGTATTCTTTGACTGCAAAGTTTGCTCAAAAGCCTTTGGTAAGGTTGGATCGTCTCTATCCATGTCCCTGCTCTCAGAGAGCACTAGAAAGTTAGTGAGGCAGGATTTACTTTTTGCAGAACCCATGCTGATTCACCTTCAGCAAAGCTCATTCTTCTATATTTTTAATAATTTTATCTTTAATTATGCTTTCCACCAGTTTACCCGAAGCAGATGTTAAGCTGACTAGCCTGTAATTTCCTGCAACCCCCCCCCCCATCCTTTCTTAAATATAAGAGTTACATTGGCTCCCTTCCAGTTCTGTGGCTTAAAGCCTGACTTAAAGAACAAGTTACATATTTTTGTTAGAAGATCAGCAATTTCACATTTGAGTTCCTTAAGAACACTTGGGTGGGTGCCATTTTCTCTCATTTTCATGGCCTGAACCCAAATTAGCCAGTCTGTGGGAGAATAATTGAAGTCACCATTAGTACAACACTTTGTCTTTTGGATATCTTCCTTGTTTCTTTCTCTAGGTCAAGATCACCCTCATCATTTTGATCAGGAGGGCAATAGCATTATCCCCTTTACAGTGAGCCCTCCATATCCGTGGGTTCCACATCTGTGGATTTAATCAACCACGGATTGAAAATGTACTGTATTTTTAAAAAATCACATACCCTGCTGTAGCCTCATTTGCCCTCACGCCTGCCATTTCACAGCAAGTTTAGGTACTTTACATATGTTTTAGGCAATTTACACACATTTTCGGCATTTTGTCAGCGGATGTGAACATCCGCTGATTTTGGTATCTGCGGGGGGTTCCAGAACCAAACCCTGTGGATACAGAGGACACACTGTACTAAAATATTATTTTTATCTGGTTTTTCTACCCACGATGAAGAGGAGTCTTGTCCCCCTAAATTTTCTATTTTGTTGAATTCTATATCTCTTTGACATACAGAGCGACACCATTCCCAATACTCCTCTCTTTGCCCTTTCTATAGAATTTGTCTTTTTTTATATATTTATATTTTATTGATATATTAAAACATAAAAACAATACATATTTCATAAAGTTATAGCAAGCGCGAAGCAATACATCCTACTAGCATACTATTCACTATTTTCTACATATAATTTCCAACTAAGCCAAAACAACACCCACATTCTATTCATTAAATCCGCATATCATCACATCATTCCTCTCTCTCTCTCTCTCTCTTAAAAAGTCAATAAATGGTTTCCAATTATTCACGAAAAGATTAACTGACTTTTCCTTAATTAAAATTGTAAGTTTATCCATTTCAGCATAGTCCAAAACTTTCAGCCACCAATCTTCCAGCGAAGGTATCTCTGAATTCTTCCAATATTGTGCATGTAAAATTCTTGCCGCAGCTATCATATATAAAAACAAAGTTTGACATTTTTCACCTACATGATCCTCCCACATACCCAACAAAAATGTTTCCGGTTTCATTTGAACCTTAATCTTTAAAATCAACTCAATCTGTTTATGAATCTGAGTCCAGTACTTCTTTGCTTGGAGGCATGTCCACCACATATGGTAAAAAGTTCCTTCTTGCTTTTTACATTTCCAACATCAAAAATGTCACCTTCTCATACATTTTTGCTAATTTGCTTGGGGTTATATACCATCTATATATCATTTTATACATATTTTCTTTAATATTAACATTTAATGTAAATTTCAACTGTTTTAACCATAGTTGTTCCCATTAGTCCATTAAAATAACATGACCTACATTTTTCGCCCAATGAATCGTACATTCTTTAACCTGTTCTTCTTCTGTTTCAAAATTCAACAGCAATTTATACATTTTTGAAATTATCTGGTCTTCAGATTTTAATTGTACCTCCAATATTGATTCTTCTTCTACAAATCCATATGCCTTCTTGTCCACTTTAAATCTCTCCAAAATTTGAGCATATACAAACCATTGGCATTTAAAGTCTTCTTCCATTAGTTTTTATGTCTTATAATAATGGCATCTCACTGATTCTCTCTGTTCCACAGACAGCCCAATCCTGTCTTCAATTTAGAGTAGTGATCCGCCGGTCTAGGGTGTCGCAAACGTGCTATACAATACGTTTGCGGCACCTAGCGAGTTGGCAGCACCGGCGGTGAGGCCAGCGTCGCTCTACTTACCCCAGATCCAGAGCTGAGCCCGCCGGAGCAGGTACGTTCTCTGCCAGGCTGTGGAGGGCGGAACAGGGCATTCCAGGGGGATGGGTTTGGTCGGCTGGGCCCAGGCTGGGGAAGGGAGTGGCGGTGGCTCGCTCTGCCAAATCCTATCCCCCTTCCCGGGCCTGGCCGCCATTACACCCCTCCTG
This sequence comes from Plestiodon gilberti rubricaudatus, assembly GCA_026170595.1. Taxonomy (NCBI): domain Eukaryota; kingdom Metazoa; phylum Chordata; class Lepidosauria; order Squamata; family Scincidae; genus Plestiodon; species Plestiodon gilberti. The sequence continues at coordinate 139,814,466 of JANXHW010000001.1, read as the reverse complement.
GATTTGCGCCAGCAAAATAGCTGACACATATCTGAGGAGACCCGGGCAGCTGGGGCTTACATTGGGGGAAGGGAACAAACATTCCTTTCCCCTGAGGTGACCTCCCAGCTTGCTTCTCTGTGCTCTGGATGCGACCGAGGCTGCGCCAGCCCTGCTCCATCGCAGGGCCCACAGTTAGACAGGATTGTGCTGTAAGTGTCCATTATGTCACTATATCTATGTACTCCTTTGTAACCAAGGACTCTAGCTCTCCCATCTTGGCTCAATAGTTTATGGTATTTGCATATAAATGACTATACAGTCTGTCCTCTTTCAAATATTGTTGGCATGTACCTTTTGTCCTGCAATCTTTTCCTTCCTTTGACTAGCTGTACTGCTTTGTGTGTTTGCTGTGTGTTCATTTCCAAATTGTACCCTTTCTCCTCCTTGATAATCAGGAATGTTTACATCATCATTCCATTTGGCCTGAACTAGATGCTACCCAGCTCTTGTCCGCTTTCCCTCAAGGATCAGTTTAATAGCCGCTCTACAGCCTTTTTGATGTTAAATGCCAGCAGTCTGGTTCAAGTGGACCCCATCCATATCTATAGGCTCAGCTTTTCCCAAAATGTTTCCTAGTGCCTAAGAAATCCAAATCTCTCCCCCTGACACCACTATCTCATCCACACATTACACCACTCCGTAGTGCCTGTCTAGCTGTCAGTGCACATGGAACAGATAGCATTTCCGCAGAATGTTACCCTAAAATGTTCTATCCTTCAGCATCCTATCTAGCAACCTAAATTTTGCTTGCAGGATTACACAACTACATTTCCCAACATCATTGGTGCTGATGAGCACCATGACTGCAGTCTCCTTCCCAGTGGGAGGACTATTCTTGGCACAAAAGGATATGGATCCCTTAAGTTCTAAAGAATAATTTCCTCTGCCTCAGAATGTTGTCATCCTCCTCTGAGACTCTCACTCTCCGTGGTGACAGCAGAGCTGTCAGCCCAGGAATTGGATACTTTTATCATGTCCCTAAATGTCTCCTCCACATATGTCTCTGACTCAGCTTCTCTAGGTTACCTACCTTGGCTTCAAGGGAACAAAATTGTTCCCTGGGTGCCAGGAACTCATTGCACCAAAGACACACCCATGACTTATGCCCAACAGGCAGACAGTCATATATATGGAACTCTATACAATACACTGAAAAACACCCATAGTTAAGCAAACTGACATCATCTGAGAAATTCTCATTAAATTTACATCTACCTTTTTTTTCAAAACTGTGTCTTGCACATTTAAACTTAATGCACTTTTTTTCAGCATCTTGAACATATTTCTTTTTTTACCTGTAGGTATCTGTGCTAGGTATCTTCTTTCTTCAAAAGGATGTGTGTGCTATGCACAGGTTTATGGAGGAAAAGTCCATCACAGGTTACAAGCCATGATGACTATATGCAACCTCCTGGTTTTAGAAGTAGGCTATCTCTGAATGCCAGATGCAAGGGAGTGGCAACAGGATACAGGTCTCTTGTTGTCTTGTGTGCTCCCTGAGGTATCCGGCCACTGTGAGATACAGGAAGCTGGACTAGATGGACCTTTGGCCTGATCCAGCAGTGCTCTTCTTATGTTCTTAAATCGCTGTGTTCTGATGTGCTTATGCAAATTATGCAGATGTTTTCATTTAAATATTCCAGTTGATTCCAGTTGATATTTTCCTGTTTGAGGCATCAACAAGGTGACAACCAAGCGTGTCTCTCTACTCACAGTTAAATTGGAAACATTCTTAACACTAACACAGAATAATAGTTTCACAAACAAGACAAACATTTCCCTTGCAATGCACCCAATCCTCCCTGTGACTGGCTGAATATGAAAAGACCATTATTTTCAGAAGTACTTTTCAGGACAGGTACACTAAAGAGAGATGTATCAGTCATATTCTTGATCTGATTTCCGACCACTACTTTAATAATTCGAAACAGCTTATTTGTCTCTCTCTCGAATCTACTTATTTCTCAAAAGATTTCTGTAAAAAAAAAAAAAATGAAAGCATGTCTTATTTTTTCAGAAGGTGCCCATAGGCCCAATAATACCTTTTAAAAAACTTCCTTGAAACATTATACTGTTTTTTCCAGACTTGTCTTGGATAGTAATAATTAATTGTAAATTGAGAAACAGCTGTGATTCTCCAAAACTAGAAAAACCTGATGCAGCAAGTGCATTCTTTGCCAGGATAGCAGTAGAAAAGGTGGCCTCATATGCTTTGCTTAAAGCTTCTTAGCAGTTTGTTAGAAGTGAAGTGATCAATGCATCTGTTGCGAAGTACAAAGTTAAGCAGATTTTTGGTAGACAGATAGACGATCAGACAAAAATAGATATACTTAAACAGCATGGATTGTATCAGGTGATTTAGGCTGCATTGTTTTTTCTGTTATCTGACTGTACTTTCGAACCAACACAAATCTCTCCAGTTACATGGCTAGTAGAAGACTGATCACCAATGATAAATTCCAGAATGGTTTAGTGTAGGATTTCATTATGTCTTTCTTTGTTATCTCATCAGTGTGCGCAGACTTTTTTTTTGTTTGCTTAGTTAAGCTTAATGCTTCTTTATAATTTCTCATTTCTTGTTGCTTTGAGCAAAAGTAATTTAACATGACTGTTACCGCAACTCCGTCTCTAAAGGATAGGATTTATTTTTAAATGTTGGTGTTGCACACAATCTTTGTTTGCATTACTAGCAAAATGCTTATCGTTACGATGGGGCGAGTGGGTGTATGTACAACTAGGATTTGTATATTGCAAGAACCATCAGGAGTGTGACTATGAATCAGTCAGCTTGCACTCCCTTCAGGATCTCTGTCAGTAAAGGCTGTACTGTCCAGAGGTAGTGGTAGAGAAGTTTATCCATTATGTTCTGTCCCTTGAAGTACAACATTGTACAGCTTCCCATTGGAGAGAATGGCATCCATTCACTTGTGAGAGAAAGTAAATGGTTGCACTTGTCAATACCATTAAAGTTAGACTTACCAGATCTCCAACTGGGAAAGAGTGCTAGACCTGTAGGAGAAGGAATGTGGGCAGGTGCACCTTGTTCAACCCATAGAGCACAATCCTAGGCATGTCTACGCAGAAGGAAGCCCCATTGTGTTCAGTGGGGCTTGCTTCTGAGTAGACATGCCTAGGATTGTGCTCTAGGACTTAACAAGCTACACCTGCCCACATTCCTTCTCCCAAAGGTCTAGCACTCTGTCCCGGTTGGAGATCTGGTAAGCCTAATTAAAGTGGAAAGCCTTCTTTCTGCCCCTTGGTGATCTTCAACCATTGAAAATTATCCTGCCATTTGCACAACTCTGTCCATCTATGTAGCCCCAGCCTTTCGTGATCATGCTAGTTAGAACTAACTACACACACATGCATAGAGAGAGAGAGAGAGAGAGAGAGAGAGAGAGAGAGAGAGAGTTCTAAGGAACCTGGAACAAGGACCTCGGAGTGCACTTTGGAACTCATGGTGGGGGTAATATTTGGGAGACCATCGTTCTCCCATGTTTCTCCCTTGACACTAACCCATCCCCTCCATGTAAACTGTCAGGGGACTTGAGCAGCCAATTCCTTTTCCCTTTTTCTACACCTTCAACATTCTGTAGTCCAAAACGTCACTGACTGTAGGTCCTTGTTGGGCCATTTATCATAACAAGCCACTCTTTCAGCAGGGTGGGGGGGCTGCCCATGTGATAATCGGGCCCTCCCAGCACCACCCTTGCAGCACTTGCACCACTTCTGCTGAGGTGCTGGGTGGGAGAAATGGAAGGAGACCTCAGAAGTCAAGGAAACAGTACAGGGGCAGACCAAGAGGGGTGAGAAAGTGAGAAGCTGCCAAGGTGCTGGGAGAGTCCAGTTATCACACAGGCTGTTCTTTCAGCAGCACCACTTCTGCTGAGGCATCCCTTTGCAGAGCACCTCTCAGTTGCTGAGCTGCAAAGTGACACCTCCGCAGAAGCAGCACTACTGAAAGGGTGTCGTGTGTGATAATTGGGCTCTCCTATATCTTGAATATATGGCCAGCGGGTGGCGCAGCGGGTTAAACCGCTGAACCATAAGCTGTCGATCGAAAGGTCGGCAGTTCGATTCCCGCGACGGGGTGAGCGCTCGTTGCTTGGCCAGCTCCTGCCAACCTAGCAGTTCCAAAGCATGTCAGTGCGAGTAGATAAATAGGTACCACTTGCGGGAAGGTAAACAGCGCTCCGTGTTCCAGCTGCATGCTACGCGCTGCGGCAAGGACAGTCATGTCGGCCACATGACCACGGAGGCATCTTCGGACAACGCTGGCTCTTCGGCTTTGAAATGGGGATGAGCACCACACCCTAGAGTCGGACACGACTGGACTTAATTGTCAGGGGTCACCTTTACCTTATACCTTGAAAATATGATCAAGACTTGCATATTTTCTCTTCTGTCATTTGCAGCTAATGAGTCCTTAAGTGAGAAAAAAGTGCTTATTTCTGGTCATCACCTGCTCAATAACATCAGTTCCCAATTAATGACATAGCTTCCAGCCCTCAGATGCCATGAATGCTATTCGGTATACAGCGGTATGAAATGAGTTTGATACCCCTGCACTAAGCAGTCACCTTGGGTAGTGGATTAAGGGGAGTGGCAAACACCCCCACCCTCACTGCCACAAAAGCAACTGTCCCAGTATATTCATCACTTGCTCACACCCTTTGAAACACATGCAAGATTTGGTTGAAGAGTTCACCAATCCATCCCTAGCAGGCTTCAAAGGGGAGCAGCTGGCACCTCCTTTGCTCATGTAGGATCTCATTTGAAGCCTCAAGGATTGGATCACAGAGTTCCACTATGAGGGGAAGAAACAGTCCATCTCCTTGCTGGGAGAGCATGTAACTTGATGTTAGGGAGAAGAATTCTAGCATAACCTTCTTCCTAACATGTCATTTTCCTATGCCTAGGGACGTTCTTTTGTACAGAGAATCATCAGTCATATAAGCCCCCACTTGCAGCCCAAAATATATTCCAGAAACATGTTTACAATCTCATTTGCTGTTTTGGGGGACTACGTCTAAGACAGTCAGTGTAAAGGAAACCCAAATGCAACAAATAAACGGCAGTGCACTGATGACAGTTTGTATTGAATTAGCACTCCTGGACAGCCAGAGGATAGCTTCTGCATTTCATACAGAACTTTGTCTATCTCTGCCTCTAACTTCTCTCAAAAAGTGTATGGACCAAAGTAGATTACACTAAATCCATAATATGGCTTGGGATTATTGGGGGGGGGGGCTTCTTTAAAAAGTGTGCCAGGGAGGCGGCAAGACCACAGTAGAAGGTAAGGATGGGCCTTAGCATTGTGTCCCTGTAATAGCACCGATCCTCCCGCCTGCTATTTTAAATAGGGAAAAAGCTATCAAAAGTCAATGAGAACCTCTTGCTATTTAAAACAGTGCACGGGAGGGGGACCGGCTGCCACAATCAGGATTAGAACCACACTAGGGATGAAGTGCTAAGGCCCCTCTGCCGCAGTTGTGCCTAGCTTTGCTTCCTCCTTGGTGCGTTAGTTAAAGGGAAAAAAGCCTGGACCACATTACACATTTTGCATAACATGTAATTTGTCCCTGTGTGTTCACAGTGGAAGAACAGTAATGGTGGGACTGACGAGGTAGGAGCTGGTAATGCTTACAATAGAGGGCTTCACGCAAGGAGGGCATGAAGGAGGCATGCTTCTCATCACCCAGAAGCAACTTTTGAATCAATTAAAATCTATTATAATTAAACATTTAAATACTGTATACTGAAATCATCTAGCATGACAGTCCAACAGATTCCAGCTCCACCCTACTTGTCCATTTATATGCCAGCTTTACACATATTACAATTATTTACAATGGGAATATTTATTATTACTACTACTACTACTACCACCACCTTTTTTTTTAGGATGGTGCCATAATGGAGAGCTTTACTGGCATTTCTAATTGTGGCAGATCTTGTTGTCCACATCTCATTTGAAACTGATGAAAAAAAATCAATTTGATTTTTGATAGAGTTGGATTGTGCACTCTGTACTTTGTTCAGAGTCACATACCCCTCCTGAAAAAGTTAGATGGTATTTTTCAATGTGTGATAGTAACTTTTTTGTTTGTTTTTAATATGAAATGTTCACTTTTGAGATCCACATGTATAACAAAAACACTGACTTTGCTTCTGTTTATTTTAAGGCATATGACGGATTCGCCAGTTTAGGGATATCCCGGCTCCTAGAACCTTCTGACATGGTTTTGTTAGCAATTCCCGACAAACTGACTGTTATGACCTATCTTTATCAAATACGGGCACATTTCAGTGGGCAAGAGCTCAATGTGGTTCAGATTGAGGAGAACAGTAGCAAAAGCACATACAAAGTAGGCAACTATGAAACGGATCCAAACAGTTCTGTCGATCAGGAAAAGTTCTATGCAGAACTAAATGACTTAAAGCGAGAACCAGAACTGCAACAACCTGAAGGGGGGTTGGCAGACTTGGTTTTTCAGGAAGACTCTGTGTTTATAAATGACAATGGAGTTGGGGAATCAGAAAGTGAGTATCGGACACCAGATGACCATGTAAGCCCAAGTGTGGCTTCCCCTTCCTCTCTCAGGACTAAAAGTGACACAGATCAACAAAAAAAACAGCAGAGTTTGGGAAGGACTCCTGGATTTGAGGAAAGTGGGGAAAGCAGCACAGCACAAGCACAGCCCATGTTAGGAAGGAAGAAACTACTCAAAGCAGACACTTTAGATCTGAGTGACTTGACACAGATCAACGACAGAAAAAGGGATGTATTTCCATTATATGAAGACTCTGACAAGAAAGAAGACCAGAATTCAGATAGTACCATTAATTTCTCGGAATTAGAAAACCATGGGCATCCAGAACTCGGAGAGAGGAAGAAGCTGAATACTGAATCACATGTGGGAAAAACAAACTCGGAAGTGGGAGATAAGCCTGGACATTCCTACAATAGGGATGTAAACGTTGACAAAAAATGCCATTCCTCTCAGAGGAAATTGGAGGTGGACTCAGAATTTGAGACCAAAACGGCTATAAATCAGACAGATTTCGCTACAAAAACTGCACAGGTAAGAACTCATAAAATGTTCTCACGGTAACTTCCTTTACAGTCTAACATTGTGGTACTATACTTACTGTGCCATTAATACACCATTAAAATAATTATATATAATGTTTAATGCACTGCGGATGGTTATTTAAATGGAGCTTATCTTTTATTGTATGGTCTAACAGATATGTTTATACAGTATTATTTGTGGGTAGTTTTGAAAGCACATTGCCTGAGGAGCAATTCCTAACATCTTTTTGTCAGAATGTTCACCATGTACATCTTTTGCATTTGTCTTTCTGCCTCCTGCTTTAGTTGTTTTGTGCAATATGCTTATTCAAATAATCAGTTCTAAGCGTTTTTACTACTGACTGCAGAACATGTGCACACAAATGCACACTTTTTCCCTACATGTTGAGATCTAATGTACATAATATTTAGCATCTGTATATAGCACTTTTCTGTTAATTATCAAAGTTTTTCACATACATTATCACTGTAATCCTTACAACCACTCTGTAAGGTAGGCCCATATCACTATCCCTATATTACAGATGATTAGTTAGGGCTGGGAGACAGTGGCATTTGGGTCACTTCATGTCCATGTTTTTTTCTTAAAATATCTCACAGGGAGCAGCGAAACCACAGCAGTGGAATAGGAGGGCTTTGCTCCACTGTGACTCTGATTGGGATTGTGTCTCCCCCAGCTCACTATTTCTGGAAAGAAAAACACTTCCAGTGAAGTCAATTGAAGACCTTTTTCTTGGCATAAATAGTGCATCAGGGGTACACTAAATTGACTCTTTATGTACAGCCACCCCATTGGCTATGGCTGAGTTGATATATGAATTGGGAATATTCAGCTCATAGCTCATGCTCTATCCTACACCAATTTTCTAATCCCTGTAAAATGTTAAATTTGTTAAATAAAATCATTTACTGTTCTCAGAGCACAATCCTATGCTCAGAGCCATCCCTGGAAGTGTGCGGGCTAGGTGCTGGCCTGGGGCAACTCAGTGAGTGCCCCCCCCCATTTTGGCCATATATTGGTCATGAAAGTGCAGGACCCAGGCCCTAGTTGCCCTACCCAAGGGACAGCTCTGCCTATGCTTATCTACTCAGAAGTAAGTCCCATTGTCTTCAATGGGGCTTACTCTCAAGAAAATGTACATAGGATTGCAGCCTCAGTACAATAATGCTTACCTGCCAAGACATTTGGCTGTCTAAGGCTCATGTAACAGACATAGTCTTGAAAATTATTTTTGAACAAATGACATGATTTGCTAACTTGATCACATCATTGAGTGCCAGGAAGTGGCGAGTTCTAATTTCAGTGTTCGTTATAACTCTGAGTGTTTTCCATGTATTATCATCTTTTCTCTACTGGGAAAATTATCACACTTAAAATAGCTTTCAGAGTTTGTGAAAATGTATCGCTGCTGAAACAGCCTTTTGAAGATGCAAGCACTTTATAATTCAGATTCCTTTTTTTCCTGCTTCAACATATTGTTCTCCAAATATGTTGCCAATGTTAAAAAAGCACTTTTCCCTGCTTCACAGATCCTGTATACAGGATGCTAACAAATTGTAGTGTGCTAATTATGCTGTGTATATTATTTGCAAGCTGCAATGGATTCAGAAATTCTTCGTTAACGGTTTCCCTGATTGAGTAGGAAGGAATTCCATAATTGACTCTGCCCATGTAGTTCATATAATCAAATGCTTAGTTACTTTTACCAAATTGGCGTAGGCAGCTGCCATGGGGAAGCAGCTCCCACTCAGCAGTAAGGGTGAATGGGGCCTCAGTTGTCATAGTTGAGTTTTGTGTGGCCTTTTCCCCTTGCTCCACTTCTCCACTCCCTATGTCAGGTGTTTGCATATAAAAGAGAGTCGGTTTTGTCACCGCACTCATGACAGGGCTGGGAGATGTTGCTTGTAAAGTTGCACAAATCTTCAGCACAAGTCCCTAATCATCCTGCTTTGGTGTTGTTACATTCCTTTGCAAGATTAATTTTTTTTCAAACTTTTTTTCCCCAAAGGATGAGTCAGGAGAGTGCTAGCCCTCCATGGTCCCTGCCAATATGCGACTGTAAATAAACATAGGGCAGAAAGCCTGCATGCAAATCCTAGGGTTGGCTTTTTTCACCTGGGATCACCCATCTAAAACACAGGGGTGTGCTTCTCATTTAGCAGTGTTAAAAGGATAGAAAGCCTCTTGAGCTAGAACTACAGCATTAATGTGCAGTATAGGTAGGAATAATAAAGTTTAGCATTTGTATTACACTTTTGGGTGTTCAAAGCACTTCACATATATTCTTAACATGTGCTCCTAGGACACCTGCAGGGGCTCCATAAGCACATCTTTCTGCGAGATCAAAAGTGGTCCTCAACAGTATTTTATCATTAGTGCAGTACTCCCTTAATTACTGATCCAATTCAGGAAGCAAGATATGTTTTAGTAGCATAGCTGGGGGGGGGGGGGGAGTTGGCAGCGCAATAAGTGCTGCATGGTGTTATACAGAGGTGCAAAGTGGCCCTTCCCACTCGTCATCGGAGCCAGTCCGGCAGCGAAGGCAAAATGCTGCCAGAATGACTCTGACGATGAGTGGGAGGGGCCACTTTGCACCACCGTATAACGCCGTGCAGCACTTACTGTACTGCGCCACCCCCCTCTGGCTACGCTACTGGTTTTACCCTCATGATGGATTATGAGCAGGAGATTGTCTTGCTGCAAGAAGATAATCATGTAGTTTGTCTCCCTTTTGCTTGATGTGATTTGTTGTGTGCTCAGCACAGGGAAGGGGAGCCCACTGCCACCAAATAAGTGTGTGTGTGTATGTGTGTGTGTGTAGATATAGATATAGATATATAAGGTTCAAAAATCAGGTGTATGTGTAACAGTGAGAGTGAGTGGGGTAGGGGTAGCCTTACCTTGCTACTCTTTGTGCCCCCTTCTTTGTTTAATAAATGGGACTGGATTCGTGTTTTAGCATTTGATTTGATAGGATACTCTAGGACTTCTTTGGCATTAATCTGCTGTTTTATTTTTAATTCTTTCTAAGCAACGAATGTTATCAAGACAAGAAGAACTTAAAGAACGGGCAAGAGTTCTACTTGAACAAGCAAGAAGAGATGCAGCTTTAAAGGCTGGAAATAGGCAACTCTCCAGTTCAACCACCCCAGGCCGCTCTAAGCACCTGACTGATGTAAGGAATATTGGCCATCATGGCTGTTAGAGAAGGAATATGTTTTGCATCTTCAGTATTTTTTTTAATTTGGTTAGTGAACTAAATTACTGTCACTGAACATAGCACGAAAGCCTAGTAATATATGAAGATGTCAGGGTATTATTTATGGGTGACTCTCCCTCTCCTACAAGTGCTGAACGTTCATCTTCTCCTACCAAGAGCTGATTATTTTCCTACTGACTGAGGCCAATGAAAGATCGAAAGTCTGTTGAAAGCAGTGCACTTTTGAGTGCCAGCCGATTTAAGATATTAGTCAGATGAAAGGCAAAGTTATCTGTCACGTTACAGTGTTGCACCCAATGCTATTTCTCACAGTGACCCTTCTTTTATCATCAGAATGAATTATTCTGATGGCACTGGAAAGCATAGCTAAGCAAACCTAGGTCCAATGGCGAGACAGCTGCAGTTGCCTATTGCTCCACCAATAACCTCAATGGTGACCTGGAGGGGGCTGTAATCTCTGGAGATGAAAGCTAATTAAATTTTTATGCAATCCTTTCCAAAGCAGAGGTTGCCTGTTGTGTCACATTATGTGCTGTAATTTTGCAATTCTAACCATTTGCACATGAGAAACTGTGCTAGCACTGCAGTGCTCACTTTGCTAATGATTGCAATATGGCCAAATTATTCTTTCATGCCCTGCAGTAAAATGTTGGTGTACATTTTGTCTTGTGCATATTGTCTTGTGCCAATCCTTATCTACCTTTACTAGTATTAACAGGCATGTAACTGCTGGCAATGTCTTGTTTCCTAAACTATTCTGACATTGTAGTTGGTAACCTTTTTATCTCTAGAAATCATTTCTATTCCATGCAATTGAACCATGATTTTTATGTGAATTTATCTTCAGAAAGATATCAATATTTTGAATCCCATATGCCATGCCATGATTATTGTTTGAATGTTGCCTTTACATCTTAGGTTGTCGTTCAACAGGTTTTTAATTGTTAGAAACCTAACCACCACCACCCCCAAAAAAGGGAACTTGTTTTTAACTGTTTCACATACTTAACAATTCTTTTAGAGACCAGAAGTGAGCATGGTGGAAAGACCATCATGCATTTCTTATTATCAGTGATCTAGTACAGTTCCTGGATAATGTACCCCGTATTTATCGGCGTATAAAACGCACCGGCGTATAAGACGCACCTTCCTTTTGGCCCTGGGTTTCCAGAAAAAAAGATTTAAAGCATTTTTGGGCCACTTGGCCACTTACTCCTTGGCTGCTTAATTAGCTAATTTACATAAATTGCACAAAAATACCAGGATCTCTTTTAAAACACACAGCAATAAGACACATTAACAAAATGCACCAGGATTTAAATCCCAAGTACAAAAAAAAACCCAGACTCAACTCTGTTTCCCCCCAACCCACCCATGCACAGTTTCCAAAGTAAACATAAATCCCAAATACAAAACCCCCAGACTCAACTCTTTTCCACCCCACCCCACCCCTGCAGTTTCCACAGTAAAAAACATAAAAGTACAAAAAAAACCAGACTCAACTCTTACCACCTTACCACCCCCAGACTCAACTCTTACCAACTCTTAAACAACATAAATCCCAAATACAAAAAACCCAGACTCAACTCTTTTCCCCCACCCCACCTATGCAGTTTTCAAAGCCTCCCAACTAGGCCCAGTTCAGAAGCTTACCCATGCTGCATTCAAGAGCAGGCCCTCGGCAGCTCAGCTGAACTGAACTGAGCACAGCGCCCTCTGCTGGCTGCTGAGAAGCTCAACTCATGCACGTGCATAAATTAAACCCGACAAACAGCTGTAGATCGTATAGATTAGTTAGGGAAGAAAGCACAAGGGAGCTCTCAGGCTCCGGAAAAACGCGGTAAGCCCGAAAATGCTTTAAAACGGGCAAGGGGGGAAAAGGGATTTTTTAGTATTGGCGTATAAAACGCACCCTACTATTTTGGGTCACAAATGTAGACAAAAAAGTGCGTCTTATACGCCAATAAATACGGTATCTCTCGTATGTTTAGCACTGCACATAACTATACCACTGCTGTGGAATTAATCTAATTACTAACTTTCATGCCACGTCTCTGATGGTAGTCTGTACAATCATCCTACAATATTCATCATCTCTGCTGTTATTCAGTCACCCGTCCCTCACTGTGAAGAGCTTGTCTTCCTTAATTTTTCCAGTACTGATTTTACTCTTGCCCATCTTTATGCTTCTCTCTTGGAAAGGGATGTGTATTTCCAATTATTTTTGTCCACATTGCTATAAAGGATTTATTACTTAGGGGGAACTATGGTAGGAATGGCTTCTTCATCAAACCCCAAAGTTAAATCAATTTTTTTTTTAGTTGTCCTATTTTCTTTACCATTGAGAGGTTTTTTTTAAATTCTTTTTCTTTGGACCTGTTTTCACGTTTTCCAAAAAGATGTCTCAATGGATAAAAGGTCATGTTCTTTCATACCTCTCTTCTCTCATCATGGGGAGAAAGTAACCTTGATACTGGGTGTTTCTCCCTTACTCAGTCTGCTACCAAAACGTTTGGAGGCTTTTGATCTGGTGGTCAGGGAGATACTGCATTCAGATAAACATGATAGAGCCCAATTCACTTGTTTATTTTTTTTACCCTAGGGCTAGACCAGGTTGAATTTACCCCCCAGAAAGTAATGAACTAATAGATACCTTAAACTGTCATGACATTCAGCCAAGTTATATTTAGTCAGTTGCAGTCATCCACTTATTTCCATTTCTTAGGCTTATCTCGTATCTCTGAATATTTCACACATATGCAAATATCAATATGATAGTTTATTGTTTTGTAAGTACAGGTTGAGTATCCCTTATCCGGACTGCTTGGGACAGATTTGTCTGGATTTCGGATTTGTCTGGATTTCAGAATATTTGCATATAATGAGATCTTGGTGATGGGACCCAAGTCTAAACACAAAATTCATTTATGTCTCATATACACTTTATACACATAGCTTGAAGGTAATCTTATATTTTTAATTATTTTGTGCCCTAGCATGCCTTGCGCTATGCCAGCTAAGTGCTGGAAAAAGTCTTTTTTTTTTTTAAGTCATAGCCCAGAGGTTCCCAAAGTGTGGGTTGACTCCCAAGTGGCGTGGTGTTAGTCTTTTAATTACCATATATTCTTGCTTGCAAGAGAGAAGTTTGAGATGCGGAGTTCTGGTCTCCGCATCTCAAAAAGGATATAGTGGAACTGGAAAAGGTGTAGAAGAGAGCGACCAAAATGATTAGTGGGCTGGGGCATCTACCTTATGAGGAAAGCCAACAATGTTCAATAAATACGGGAAACAATGCCATGTAAAAAATTGTAAAGATTTACTGACTTCCAATACCATAGCGGGTTTCCTGATGAGGCAGCCGCGCACGGTACTGAGCCACGCATCAGGAAACCTGCTACGGTATTGGAAGTCAGTAAATCTTTACAATTTTTTACATGGCATTGTTTCCCGTATTTACATAAGAACATAAGAAGAGCCCTGCTGGATCAGGCCAAAAGCCCATCTAGTCCAGCTTCCTGTGTCACACAGTGGCCCCACCAGATGCCTCAGGGAGCACACAAGACAACAAGATACCTGTGTCCAGTCGCCACTCCCTTGCACCTGGCACAGAGAAAACCCACTTCTAAAACCAGGAGGTTGCTTATGGCTTGTAACCTGTGATGGTCTTTTCCTCCATGAATCTGTCCAAACCCCTTTTAAAGGCATCTAGGCCAGATGCCATCACCACATCCTGTGGCAAGGAGTTCCACAGATGAATTACACGCTGGGTAAAGAAATATTTTCTTTTGTCTGTTCTAACTCTCCCTCCACTCAATTTTAGTGCATGTCCCCTGGTTCTGGTGTTGTGTGAGAGGGAGAAGAATTTCCCTCTATCCACTCTCTCCATCCCATGCATAATTTTATAAGTCTCAATCATGTCGCCCCTCAGGCGCCTTTTTTCTAGACTGAAAAGCCCCAGACGCTGTAGCCTTTCCTCATAAGGGAGGTGCTCCAGCCCACGAATCATTCTGGTCGTTCTTTTCTGCACCTTTTCCAATTCAACTATATCCTTTTTGAGGTGTGGTGACCAGAACTGGACACAATACTCCAGATGCGGCCTTACCATCGATTTGTACAAAGGCAGAATGATATTGGCCTTTTTATTCTCAATCCCTTTTTTAATTATCCCGAGCATGGAATTGGCCTTCTTCACAGCCGCCGCACACTGGGTCGACACTTTCATTGACCTGTCCACCAGCACCCCAAGATCTCTCTCTTGATCCGTCACAGACAACTCAGAACCCATTAGCGTATATGTGAAATTTTGGTTTCTTGCCCCAATGTGCATCACTTTGCACTTACTTACATTGAAGCGCATCTGCCATTTTGCTGCCCATTCTCCCAGTTTGGAGAGATCCTTCTGGAGCTCTTCACAATCCCTGCTGGTCTTCACCACCCGGAAACGTTTAGTGTCATCTGCAAACTTGGCCACCTCACTGCCTATCCCCGACTCCAGGTCATTTATGAATAAGTTGAAAAGCACCGGTCCCAAGACCGATCCTTGGGGCACACTGCTTTTCACCTCTCGGCATTGTGAAAATTGCCCATTGACTCCCACTCGCTGTTTCCTGGTCTTCAACCAGTTCCTAATCCACAAGAGGACCTGCCCTCCTATTCCCTGACTGTGGAGTTTTCTCAGGAGCCTTTCATGAGGGACTGTGTCAAATGCCTTCTGAAAATCCAGATATATAATATCCACGGGTTCACTCGCATCCACATGCCTGTTGACCTTTTCAAAAAATTCTAACAGGTTTGTGAGGCAAGACTTCCCCTTGCAGAAGCCATGCTGACTCTCCCACAGCAGAGCTTGTTCTTCTATGTATTTTAAGATTTTATCCTTAATGAGACTTTCCACCATCTTCCCTGGAACAGAGGTTAGGCTGACCGGCCTGTAGTTTCCCGGGTCCCCCCTCCTTTCTTTTTTAAAGATTGGCGTGACATTAGCTATCCTCCAATCCTCTGGCACAGTGGCCGTTTTAAGGGACAAGTTGCATATTTGGGTCAAGAGGTCAGCAACTTCATTCTTGAGTTCCTTCAGAACTCTTGGGTGGATGCCATCCGGGCCTGGTGATTTATTGATCTTTATTTTGTCAATTAAGTCTGAGACGTCTTCTCTTTTAACCTCTATTTGACTTAATTCTTTAGTCAGGGGAGACCGTTCTGGCAGCGGTATTTGCCCGAGGTCTTCTGCCATGAAGACAGACGCAAAGAACTCATTTAATTTCTCTGCAGTCTCCAAGTCCCCTTTTATCACCCCTTTCTCTCCCTCACCATCCAGCGGACCAACCGTTTCCCTGGCAGGTTTCCTGCTTCTAACATATTTGAAGAAGCTTTTATTATTCCCTTTTATGTTGCCTGCCATACGTTCCTCAAAGTCTTGCTTGGCCTCCCGTATCATCTTTTTACATTTCTTTTGCCACAGTTTGTGCTCCTGTTTATTTTCCTCACTAGGGCAAGACTTCCATTTACGGAAGGAAGCTTCCTTGCCTTTTATAGCCTCCTTAACTGTGCTTGTTAGCCATGCCGGCACCCTCCTGGACTTGGTCGAGCCCTTCCTCCTTTGTGGGATACACTCCCGCTGGGCCTCTATGACTGTTGTTTTAAACAGCCTCCATGCACTCTGGAGCAATTGGACTCTTTTTACCTTCCCTTTCAGCTTTTTTTTAACTAGTCTCCTCATTTTGTGGAAGTCAGCCCTTCAGAAGTCAAGGGTTTTCGTGTCCGATTTGCTCGGCACTCTCCCTCCGACATGCATGGCGAAACAGATCGCAGCATGGTCACTATTCCCCAACGGTTCGGTAACATTTACCTCCCTGACCAGATCTTGAGTGCCACACAATATCAAGTCCAGAGTCACCTGTCCTCTGGTCGGTTCCGTGACAAGCTGCTCTAAGGCACAGTCATTTAACATATCCAGAAATCCAGTCTCTCTTTCATGACCTGAGCATGAATTGACCCAGTCGATGTGAGAATAATTGAAGTCCCCCATGACTACAAACCTGTCTCTCGTTGACACCTCCCTGATTTGCTTCCTCATTTCAAGATCCCCTTCAGGTTTTTGATCTGGAGGATGGTAGCATGCCCCTACTATTACATCACTCTTTGAGCCTGGTAATCTAACCCACAGTGATTCTACGGAGGAGTCAGAGCCCCCCTCCAGCTCTACTCTGGTGGATTCTACCCCCTCTTTGACATAGATGGCCACCCCACCTCCAACACGCCCCTCTCTGTCCCTCCTATAGAGTTTATATCCTGGAATTGCAGTATCCCACTGGTTCTCCGCATTCCACCAGGTTTCTGTTATACCTACTATGTCAATGTTTTCCCTAGCCACCAAACATTCCAGTTCTCCCATCTTTGCCCGTAGACTTCGGGCATTTGCATAAAAGCACTTATATACCTGGTCCCCCAAGAAGGGCTGCATGTTTGCACCTTTATTCCTGCAGCCTTCTGTCCTGCTAGACTGGCTGTCATGTCCCATCACGCTACCACTCCCAATTTTTACTCTGCTATTACTTGACTGTTCCCCATCCTCTGCACCCTCATTCCCTAGGGATGAGGAGTCCCGAACTGGATGCCCCTCGGCTCCTGTCGGCTTTCCCCCAGGAGTCAGTTTAAAAGCTGCTCTGCCACCTTCTTAATGTTACGCGCCAGCAGTCTGGTTCCGTTTTGGTTCAAGTGAAGCCCGTCCCTCTTGTACAGGCCCGGCTTGTCCCAAAACGTTGCCCAGTGCCTAACAAACCTAAACCCCTCCTCCTGACACCAGTGTCTCATCCACGCATTGAGACCCCTGAGCTCCACCTGCCTAGCTGGCCCTGCGCGTGGAACAGGTAGCACTTCTGAGAACGCTACCTTTGGGGTCCTGGATTTGAGCTTCCTACCTAGCAACCTAAATTTGGCCTCCAGGACCGCCCGGCTACATTTCCCCACGTCGTTGGTGCCAACATGCACCACAACCGCTACCTCCTCCCCAGCACTCTCTACCAGCCTATCTAGACGAGAGGTGATGTCCGCAACCTTCGCACCAGGTAGGCAAGTCACCGTGCGGTCCTCACATCCGTCACAGACCCCCCTCTCTATGTTCCTGACTATAGAGTCACCCACGACAAGAAGCCCCCTTTGCCCCCTCCCCAGAGGAGTATCCATAGTGCAACTGGATACGGACTGGATATTTATTGAACATTGTTGTCTAATAGCGGGCCATGAAAGCTACCGATCTAAATTAAAGGCTACAGCGTTCGGGGCTCTTCAGTCTAGAAAAAAGGCGGTTGAGGGGGGACATGATTGAAACGTATAAAATTATGCATGGGATGGAGAGAGTGGATAGGGAGAAGTTCTTTTCCCTCTCACCAGTAAGAAGTTTTTTCAGAGGACTCCCACGGTGCCCCTGTGTGTTTGCTGTGGTGCACAGTTTGGGAACCACTGGTATTCTAGAGAACTACCAGTCTTTAGTGGGGAGGGAGATGTAAGGACAGCATCTGTGAACACCCTTCGCCTTAGGAATGACTGGAAGCCATATATGGGAAAAAGTAAAGATAAATAGTTAGAGAGATAAATAGTTAGGGAGACCTACTCTTGGTAACTCCAGCTTCTTGGAGGAGGAGATTTTGCCTCTCCCTAATTTTTAGCCCTTTAATTTGTCCCTTTGTATTTAATGGGAGCCATTGGAAACTGAGTTTGTCTTAATGTGCATAGCACCCTCTCTTCATTGCCATAGCTTCACCCTGGATTTCATTTCTTGGTCAGCTTAGAGCATGATATAGCAGCAGATTCCAGGAACTGGCTAACAATGCAGTTCTGTGTATGTTTAAATTAATTCCACTGAGTTCAATGGGACTTACTCCCAGGTAAGTTTATATAGGATTGCAGTTAAATCTGTTAATATTTTTAACAGCAAAGTAATAATGTATCAAGTGTTAAGAATATTTATATATTGTATTGCTTTTCAATAAAAGAAGGTCAGTAAGTGGTTTACATGGAAAAATGATTTACACATGATTATTTTGAGGAGGGTTATTTTTCTAACGTGTGTGATTTTTGCCACTGTACAATAGCTTTTCAGACTCTTTCTTTTAGAAGTTATAATCGGTGTTTAGGAAAATCTGTTTTAGGAAACACTCTAGGTAGTGTTGGGAGACCTGTTGAATGAAAGTGTATTACATTGTATTTTGTCAACCCAAGCTTTTAGCTAATTCATTTATTTACTTAATTGTTAGACAGCCTTTCCAAGAGATCAAAGCAGTTTACAAAAATTGATAGGAAAAACAATCATAAAAACATAATTAAAACAATATAATTATTAAAATAACATTAAAACCAATCAACGATTACAGAGTTGGGAAGACTTTGCCAAATGAGAACATTCCTATCTTCCTAACAACTACAAGTGTGAGAGCTGTATAGACCACTCTAAAAAGTGACTTTTACTACAAGGGGCCATCAACTGAAACGCAAAAGGTTGGCTGTAGGGCCCCCATTGTTTCCCCTGACTTCATCCTGATGACTTATTGGATGATACCATTGATATTGAGGAACCAGGGTTTGGCCTGGCCAGGTGTGCTCTCTGATGGGCATGGGCCCTCAACTAGTGCCCAACCTGACTGACCTCGGACATCATCCCTGTGGACCACAGGCGTCGTTGGAGCGTGGCGGGGGGGCGGACCGCCCGGGGGTGACGCGCGTAAAGGGGTGACGCGCGCACCCCCACACGTCACCTCTGTGACGTGCGTCACCCACGCATCACCCTCCGGACGCTCCGAGGCCGGGGAGCCGGCCTCGGAGCGTCCGGCCCCGTGGGCGCTCCATGGCCTTCTGAAGGCCTGATGGCTCAAAACGTTAAGTTTTACGTTTTTCGCGCATGCGCAGTACTTTTCTGAGGGCAAATGGGCAGCCCTTTGCCCTCAGAAAATGTACTGCGCATGCGCGAAAAACGTAAAACTTTACGTTTTGAGCCATCGGGCCTTCAGAAGGCCCTGGAGCGCCAGCGGGGCTGGACGCTCCGAGGCCGGCTCCCTCCAAGGCCGAGTTCCGGTAAGGGGGTGTGGGGGGGTCACCCTAGGGCGGGGGGGTAATGCGCGCCCCCCTGCTCTAGGGTGACGCGCGTCTAGTGACGCTCCTGCTGTGGACCAAATTTTAGGATGGACACTCACTGTGCATGACATATTGGTCAGCCTGTTCAGCCTAACTCCCATTCTCACACGGACTGTGTGCCTTAATACCTTTCTGAAACCACATATTGTAGAGGAAGGTCTGTGCCATTGGAAACCTTTCTGGGGGTGGGGGTGCTTGCCTCCCCACCACCTGAATGCCACATCTGTGCCATTGGAAACCTTTCTGGGGGTGGGGGTGCTTGCCTCCCCACCACCTGAATGCCACATCTGCATGAGCACACTTACACATGTGCACGTCCCCCATGGATGAAGGGGAAGGATGGACAAGTGAATGAGCAGGCGTGCATCCATCCCCCTTTCCCTTTACTTAGGAGGCTCAATGGACTGGCCTCCCTGCTCTGCACCACTTCTCTTTGAAATGAACAGGAACAGGGGATGCTGGGAACCCCAGCCTGTAGTGGAGCGGCAACTTGGAGAGGGTGGCAGACAGGTGGACTGGGGGCTCATTTGTTCGCTGCCCCTCCAAGGCTGCTGCTCCACATGACCATTTCAAGTTGCTGTGAGGCAAGACCAGGGGAACTTGTCTACCATTATTGATCTTTTCATTTTGGAACCCCAGTAAATGTCCAAAGAGTGTCAAGGTTCACCAGGATGCAGTTTGAAGACCACTGAATGAGAAGAATAATGTGGTGGAAAGAGATTAGGGAAAACGATGCTTCTGAAATTTTAAATAAAATAGCAACCTTTTCATGCTACAGTGAACGTTTGATTTAATGGATCTCGATTTAACAGACTTTGGAAACAATTGACATTTTCTGCTCCATTAAAAATGAGTCATATATGTTTTGCGCATGCATGTCTCCATTGACTTCAATACATTCGGATTTAATTAACTTTTGGCAATAACGGACGTCCCTTCCCCCATTAGTCCATTAAATTGAGGGTTCATGGTATAGTATTAGGTGGCCCAACTCTCCTTCTGTTCATGGAAAGCACTTCCAGTCATAGAACACTGCAGAACAGAATACATGCATGTTTCTACCATAGTATGTTGAATAAAGTAATGCCTCTGTATTTATATTACCAGGCTTGAGGTGTTTATGTGAGGAACATAGTACTTTAATATTAAAGTGTTGAAACGACAATATAGACTTAATCATTAAAAAAGAAAGGTTATAAAAGTTTGCCCCCAAACTAGCTACAGTACTTAAAAACATGGAAATATTGTATGCAATAAGTAGGAGCAAGGTTTATGCAAAACAGACACAAGTTTGGAACACTTCTTTATATTACTGTCTTGCTCAAAGGACATGTTTCAGCTGTATCTAATTCATACTTAATAAGTACTTTGTACTCCAGATGTCAATCTGTTTTGCCTATTACTTATCATTTTCAAAAATGAGAGGGAATTTTTTTAATGGCAAAGTAGTAATTTTTTTAACATAGAAACTAACTCAGATGAAGTGGAAATAATTTCCGGCAGCCTTCATAAATCAACAAACAGCTGAATTTTACAATTTCCTAGAAAAAGAATGTTTTATATGCCTCATCCGTTTTTTTATTTTAATAAACCAAGTTTTAGCAATAATTAAACTACAACATAAGCCCCAGTATTGCTATCACTGCTACCCACACAACGAGTTTGGGGGGCTCTTATTATGTTAGCAAAAACACATTAATCTCAGACAGGATGAACAAGTCAAAAGCTTTATTTGACTGAGGGCCATTTGAGTTTCATTGGAAGCTGTTATAGTAAAGTTATATATAAATGGTGAGGAAAAAGAAAACATGACACATCTAAATACTGTATAGCACTTGTGGTCTAAGTATTTCTGCTATTAGTAATAGAAGCTTTTCTTGATTTAAGTAAAAATCAAACTACTGAGTTACTTCGCAGTTTGCCACAGATTTTATAGACAGAGAGACTGTCTCTCTCCTCACCCAGGAGGTAAGAGCTGTTGTATATCTGACTTCGAGAAGCACTACCAAGTTTCTATATTATTGGGATTTATATTATCAGTAAATTGTTTCTGAGTAATGATAAAAATAAGAAAAGAAGGCTGGCCAATTAAATTTATAACAGGCTTCCCCCTGCCTTGTTAAATATATTAAAAGGTAGAACATTATAGATGGCAACCTTGGTCCTTTTGATGATAATTGAAAAATATTGATTGGTTGGGGGAGGCTAATCTCTCACGCTGATAATTGTGACCAGATTTAGATGTGATCACCAGATTGCTTCAGATTACAAAAGAAGCAGTTACCATCTCATTGTTAAAAGATGAAACATTATTTTAGTAATTTGTGAGTCCTGGTGTCTCATTTGTTGTTTTCCATATTTGTCTTCTATATATATTTGTCTTCATATATATGCCCCCAAAAAACTGCCAAATGTGGTTTATGCTGATAAGGATATTGACTATTATATTTAAATATCACAAATGTGACAAGTTTGAAAGATATTTTAAATTGTCTGTTTATGTTGCCTAAACCAAGAGAAAATAAAAATGAATATAGAAGTTAACCATTTTTAAAAGCTAAACTGATATATTCCTCTTCTGATTAAAACACCAAAATCTATTAACTGAATTCAGTTTCATGGAGGGGAGAAAACAAATTCAGTTCTCTTTTTCTCATGAACAGTGCGTTAAAAAATGAAGAAACTTTCTTCCATTTCCAGGTTTTAACTACTTTGACATACCTGTTAGTTGGGCTGTCTTTTTTTGTGGGAAGGAGGGAAGAAAGGGTGAGGGAGTTACATTTATTTCAGAGCACAAGATTTGGCATGTATGCCTCTCACAAACAAAGAGGAAATGTTATCAATTCATTATCACAAACATGAAATATGTTATCATTGCTGTAGTTTTTGGGATCAGTCATCAATATAATTAATGTGCTCTATCCATTTTATAAAACAAAACAAAACAATCCTATAATGTAAACATCTGTAGTTTCATGGAGTTAAGATCAATTTTGGATTTACATTACAGCCAGTTTTTGTTGTTGTTGTTTACCATTGCTAAAGATGTGGCCTAGACATAATCACTTAAGTTTCAATACGCATAAGTTATTTTGTCATTTAAATTAGCTTGTTGCCTGACTTGTGTTTATCCACTACCCAACAATACCAAAACGCACTGTCAAAATTTAACAACCTGTTCCTTGACCGTGTAAAAAATAAGTAACCTAATTGAAGAATCCAAATATGTTTCAGATTGTCTGCCCATAAAGACCAGCAGCAGAGTGATCTCTGTTTCAGAGAGATCACTTTTGTATGAAGCCAACACGTTGGTGTTTTTTTTTTTTTAGCACCAGGGATGCTCTCTTTATACAGCTGCTAATGACCATAAATGTTTTTGTGTGGCTGTTTTCAATTCATTCCAGGATGATATCAACATTACTTAGAGCCGTATGTTTCATTGCCTGTTCTGTTATTTCTCAGCATGCACAAGGGTAGAGTTAAAATCTTTATTCATTTCATTTTAAAATGTTTCTTTTGTTCTCCTTATCATGTTTCTGGCTTTCCCAAGGATATATGCCTTGAACGCAAAGTCACATGTGCATTACTAATTGTGTGCCATTGTATTTACAGTTCCTAGTGGTGGCACTGTGAAGCTACTAATTCTTTTGCTTCACTTGATGTAAAATAATCTGAGCTTCTTTGATAGCAGTGAAACAGTATTAATTGTTTTGTACATTTCTTGGTCACTCTACTTAGGTGGTCTTCATAATCTATTAGAACTTTCAGCCAGATTTTTGTAATGTCATGCCTCCAGCGGTGATTAAATTGGTAATTAATGAACAGTCTTTGGCAATATAAACCACATCCCGTTAATTTTCCCCACTCCCCCCCCCAAATTTTTTAGAAGTTGTCGTTTCTGTCAGAAAGCATTGCGCCACCTTGCTACAGCCCCTTGGCATCAAACCACAACGGCTTGATTTTTGCAGCCATTAGTAGATCAGAGCAGTAATTTCACAGTATTTTGGTCAGGGTAATTATAGTACCAAGTACTAAGTAGAGTTGGGAATTTCACACAAGAAGTCCAGAAATACCAGGTGAGCTTCCTTGTGTTCACTGGGTCGTTATGATTAGTTTAAT